>LR991046.1:15094367-16294367 GCA_905163495.3 Cosmia trapezina | reverse complement strand
CTAGTCAGATTTAATATTAATGAATAATTCAATTTTAATTTATTGTATTGTGACTACTTCTAATTTTAATGTTTTATTTTAATGATGAATGAATTTTATGAATTTTATGTATTTTGATTATTATTTATTGGGACTTGGTACCGATTAAATGAATATATTATTATAATTATTATATAAGTTCAGTAAGCAATAAAATCAGATTTAAGCTAGATTTAAGTAATATTAGATTTTAGTTTCAAAGCTCCCTCTCTCCTGCTATTGTTGCTGTGCCCGACAGGGTCCATAATGATCACATATTTTTAAATTACCATCCTATACACATTGTGGAATGCAAATAAAGTATTGAGTATTGAGTATTGTTTTGTATGTACTAACAATAGCATTAAGGGTTTTTTGTGTTACTAACAATTTATGGACTACTTATGTCTGAAATAAATGTCTTATTCTATTCTATTCTATTCTATTACTGTAAAAGGCTTCGTTACAAAGATATCTGTAATTTAATTTTATGAAATTTAATTGTAAACTCAATAAGAAAGGGTCCTAATTTTGCCTATGTTGCCGCTTAGTGCAATTAAAATGATAAATCTATCAAATGCATGGAGGGAAGTAAATTAACGCATTCAAAAAAGGAACGAGATATAAATAAAAGAAACTTCACGTTTCAGCCCGCCAAATCAAAGTGTCTAAACACACTATGCCGAAGTTACGCGACCGAACTTCGGCCTGATTACGCCTGCAATGCTATTTGAATTACTGACGACACACTATGCCGAAATTACGTTGCGTTCTAGCGTACAGCCGAACTTCGGTCGGGCGTAAGTTCAGCGGCAATTCGGCGGCAACGTATTCTGTAGAGCACACATTATACGCGACCGAAGTTCGGTTCAATTACCGAAGAAGATTGGGGGCGGGGAGCAGCGGGAGGCAGGCATGCCCGCGCCCCGCGTGTCCGCCCCACGGTGCTATAGCTTAAGGCGTGGTATTAGCCCAATATTTACAAAAAATGGTTTCTTGGGTTGTCGAGTATGACGTAACCACAAATATCATTTTCAATTTTCAACCTTATTTCAAGCCAGCTAATGGTAACAATAGATTAAGCGGTTGTTTGCCGTTTAAAATGTAGTCAGTCCGCGCCTTAAGCTGGGCACTCACGGTCTGTTCATTTGGATTAAACAAATGGATGAACCACCAAAATACTTGCATAGGAAATTGATTCGAGTTGCCATGTAAATAAGGAGCACAATTGTATCAGCGAAAAGTTCAAAGTATTTTTATTTGCAAAAACGAAAGTGCTCCTTATTACTGTAACGACATGGCTCTATTTCCTGTTCAAGTATTGATGCACGACAGCGTTCAAGACACTGAAGTTCCGCTGCGTAAGTTCGGCACTTATGGTGTGTCATATCAGCCGAACACGTCGGAACGTAACATCAGCCGCGGAACTTCGGTCGCGTAACTTCGGCATAGTGTGTTTAGGCAAGAATGAAAATACGACATTGTACATTCGGATAAAGAGGCATGCATACCGGGTGATTTCACATAATCAGCCTATAATGTTCCCACTGCTGGGACACAGGCCTCCTCTCTGTGAGAGGCAGTGGGCTGTAATCCACCACGCGGGCCCAGTGCGGGTTGGTAGATGTCACATGTCTTCGAATTGTTGGTTCTAGGACATGCTGCTTTCCTCACGATGTTTTCCTTCACCGTTTTGAGAGCAGTGGTGATGAAATAATTTACACGAAGTAAAGCGTCTGCCGGGGTTCGAACCTACAACTCGTAAGTCGCGGCCAATACCACTGGGCCACCACTGCTCTCACCGGGTGATTTACGTAAAGGTATTTAGTTTGTACGAAAATTAACAAAAAATAAAAAATAATAATTCACTAAAGTGTCCCTAATGAAAAATGCTTACTTCCATGGTCTAAACATCTGATCGAAATTTATGTAATATCGTCCGGAACACAGCGTATACCTATTGACTTCCCAGTCAGCATACAAAAGTTCAATCAAATACAGGGTGTAAGGGACAGCCCTCCGCAAACTAACAGGGTGCATTCAGCTCCTCATTTTGAATCATATTCCACCAGAAATTTTGTCAGAAAAATTTTCATTTTTTCAAAAATTTTTTCAGTTACGTTTTCATTATTTCAACGTAAAATTGCATTGTGTGTTCGCAGCACTCCATTTATGTAAAAAAAAACTGCAAAAAAAAAAAACAGCAATGGATGTTGAAATACTCTAACCAACGACGCGTGAAATCAGCTGTTCACTTTCTGTCTAGCTACAGAGTTCATCGAACTCACCGCATACCTATTACCTTCCCCTCCCAACCAGTAATAGACGCTCCGATTTGTGCACAAAAACACAAAAAAACAGGTTTATTGGATTCCCTTAACATTCCTGAAAAATTTCATGTACCGGTCATCTTAGTATGACATACTGAATTCACCCTATCAGTTTGCGGAGGGCTGTCCCTTACACCCTGTATATCCTATAGTTGACACGAGATAGAAGATTCTCACGCGCACCGGAATTATGTCGTAAAAGTGCAAATAAAATCGTATTAAATTAGAAATTAACTATTTAATAAAAAGTAACCCATCACTGGATGCAGTTTGGAATTTGACATTTCATGGTATATTTTTAATTATAATTATAATTGCTAATGAAGGGATAAACAGCTTTTTTAATGATTATTAGGTGGTATTTTTAAAGATTTTTTTGGTGCATTAAAGTATGTTTTATTATGTTTTGGCTTCCATCACTGTATCCGAAAAGGACTTGAAAATATCATATTTTTTTTACATGTCAAAATTATTTACGGTTTATGAGATACACAGCTTTAAAAAACCACCTTTAATCTGCGCCTTAACTTGATTTGTACAACGTGCAAATCTTTGAACCAGCATGTGACATCGAACGGCCAGCGACCTGCGCTCCCTCTCTATATCTAAATTGTCCCTAAGATCTAGATCTAAGTAATGTATTCAGGGTTGTATGTATGTATAAAATAAAAATAAAATAAATAAATAAATAAATTCTTTATTGAACAAAAAACACAGTATGACAATAACATTTAGTGCGATAATACCTACATTAGTAAAATACTGTGTCGTAGGAATTAACGCCCACCTCAGGAAAAGGACGATAGCGTTCTAGAATTTATGCTAAACACAGGAGATTGATTACAAACTAGAATAATAGGTTAAAAAATAATGTGAATATGTGTAGGTACGAGCGAATGTATTATGTGCGTGTGGGTGTTTGCATAGGTGTGTGGGGGTGTGTGTGTGTGCGTGAGTGTGTCTTAATTTATGTGTAATGAGTCTATTTCGGAAGGAAGAGGTCGATATTGGAAACAAATCAGGGTTTGCCCAAGCTCTCCAGGTCTTCATAGGTGAGGGTTTGAAGCCATTCGTCAGTAAGTGTTTTACAATCCCTATAAGAACGAGAATGAATATGGAGTACACTGTTTACCTTATTGTACAGCCTCGAACTAAAGAAACCGTATTGCCGTCGGACCACTTCAAGTTTCGCCGACACTATGCCACAAACTCTGTCCGATCTACACCCACGTCTACGCTCAATAGTGGCGTGACGTGGCGTTATGTGAGTTTCTTTACTCCACCATAACTGTTATATGCCTGAACAGATTGAATTACACACAGACAGATAATTTATTGGCATCAACTACGTTTGATACATTTTTGGTACAAATGTGAAAGTGTCGGCCAAACAAAAATTGTTCTACATTCTATTAGAATTTGTACAGACTGAGCATTTAATCAGACTTTAGTAAGACTGCGAATACCTACAATATTAACACCAGAAATAAGGACAAATTACGTGCTCCATTTCATCAGCTTCATAAGGTTCATAACTCATTTGTTGGTCTTGGTATAACTTTTTATAACAAGCTACCTTCTTCTTTGCTAGATTTGCCTTTTAATGCGTTTAAAATTAAAGTAAAATCCAATCTTTGTTCAAAGGCATACTATTCTATCAACGATTACTTAAACGATAAGAATAGTTGGTCGCTGTGATTAACTCAAGACAATGTTTATGTTATGTTCTTTCTCCAGAATCAGCTTACATAATGACAGGTAATATGAGTTAAGTACTAAAATTGTTTATTTTATTTGACAAAAATATAATGTAATGTATTGCGTGTTGCGTAAATTATTTTGCATAGGTACTATTGTATAGAATCAAGTTCTTCTAACTGAACAGACAGCTGTGCTGCTGGGGAGTTTGTTGCGCTACTTCTTCTTCCCAGCTAAAGCACTAGGAAGTGGTGAAGGGCGGGCGGTTTGTGGGGACTGTCTTATCTAATTTCGACGTTCAAAAAGTGCTGATTCTCAGCCTAATTTGAATAAATGACTTTTGATTTTGATTCATTGTCACTAAAATGTATAAAATAAAAATTAAAAAACACGACTCCCCTGCAAAAAAACGAACTAAAAAGTAAAAAAAAAAACAAGTAACATTCCCTGACTAAACAGATAAATTAAAATTGCGACTAATAATTTCCCTAAATTTATCTCAAGCCGAAATGCGGGAAACTATAGATAACACCTCTGCCTATACTTTCAGGAATACAGTCGCGATGTTTTCGTGTTAAAAGTTTCCAACAATTTTCTTGAAATTGAAAGTGCGCCAAAAAGTAAGGTTCTATCACAATAAGGTTGTATTGTGTAGTATTTATTGTGAAGCTATTTATTGGACGGCAAATTAACCGTCCGAGAGACGTGGGGCGACCGGACGGGTTACTACGGTGACCACACGGTGGACGGTTGAAAAGTTTTTTAGAGACTCGTTGCCCGAAAATGTGTACCGTTTCGGGCAAAACAAATACATTTGCATACAAATGATTTTTTTACAAAATATTAGTTTGTAACATAACAAATCGCAGAGAATATGTCGGACAAAACAAATACATTTAAATACAAATGATTTTTTCACAAATGATTAGTTTGTAACATAACAAATCGCATAGAATATGTATCTGCGTGTTGTAGGTATTTACAATTAGATGTAGAGAAAGCATTTTAGAATTTCCAAATTTCAATTTTCAAATTGGAATTTTTTTCCAATTTTTTTTGTAATGGGGGCGAACAAAAGAACACTTCAAACACTAATCTGCATGATTTTACCAAGAGAATTTCTGATTTTTAAAAGAGACTGCGACCTCTGTTTGTTTCGGCCTTTCTTCTCAGAGTAGTCAGATAGGAAACAACGACCTCATCTAGTTTTCTGATATAATATTGGAGAGTAAAAGATTTTTTATTTAAACCTACTTATAGAGAAGAAAAACCGGACAAGTCCGTGTCAGACCACGCACAATAAAGGGTTCCGTGGTAGAAAAGACTTTATCCCAAAAACAAACTTTTTTTTTTTTTTTTTTTTCAACACCCACCACTCCAGCCGCCACGCCACGACACTGACGACACAGCTGCAGTCCTCAATCTAGCAACTTCATAAATCGTTATATAACGTTGCTAAACTTAACATTGTAATCCTAAAAAATTTTGTTACATGTTAAAAATTACAAATAAACAATGTTTGTGACTTTTTCCTTTACTTGTGCTGTGAGATCTTTTCTTCTTGCCAAATCTCATTATTCTAGGTCAAGGAGATGTACCCTTTAGGTTTTCATTTACTTGTGAGTATTAAAATATGTCGAAGGTTGATTTTGTTACAGCTCCAAGGGACCACAGACTTACGCATTTGATATTAATTTCAGCTTGATATCACGCGCTCTTGAGAAAAAGTGTCTTGACAGACTAACAGACAGACAGACGGACAACTAAGTGATCGTATAAGGGATCCATTTTTTCCTTTTGAGGTACGGAACCCTAAAAACATACAAACATATATAGGGGACTGGTAATTATTGACCGATACTTAAACACATGATTATACTCATGATAACAAACAACTTTTACTATGGGACCAAACCATGTGTTTAGGTATCGGTCAATAATTACCAGTCACCTTACCTCACGCCTTCTCCCCACGCACCTGACCTTTGCGAAACAAGTACAAAGTTTTAAAAGTTAGATTTTGAATAAGGGTAAACTGAAAAGCGAAAAAAAAAATCAATCTGCTCAGCCTTTTCCTAACTATGTTGGAGTCGGCTTCCAGTCTAACTGGATGCAGCTGAATACCAGTAAGTTACTTAGAGCATGGAGTGACTGCCTATCTGACCTCCTCCCTTGGTAAGACTGAAAAAAACCGATACTAAAAAGTATACTAAGCAAAAAAAAATAATCCCACATTTTAAAAACACATCGTCACCCTACATTTGGCAAGACTTCGTCAGAATAGCTTTCTCACAAGCAATGGTTACGTTCAAACGACTTTATTTCACGACTTTCATACGACTTCAGACTTCAAATACATACGTACAAAACGAGAAAGAACCAGACTTTATAGAGCATTGACAATTATGTATGCTTCGTGGGTTTAGATAATGTGACCTAAGACTACGTGAAGAGAATCAGTCTTGTGCCCCGTTTGCATTCAGGCCATTTCCACGGCAACTTGCAAGGAAATCTATATACAGGGTGTTTCTTTTAAGGTGTCAAGCCAGTGGGAGCTGATAGCAGAGTACCATACCTATCGATTTAACCCCCATGTATGTTCTATGATTTTTTGTAGTTTTCGAGTTATAATTTTTTTTTCGATATTTTTCCTGATTCAACGAGATGATGGCTTTAAAAAATTATATCTTTTTTTGGGTCAACTTTGAACAAGAATGTACTAAATATGGCATTATTTGCTGAAATCGGTCGCTGAAAGTGGTGTATTTGATATCTTGTGATTTTCATCCATACTTAATACTATAAATTCGAAAGTAACTCTGTCTGTCTGTCTGTCTGTCTGTTACCTTTTCACGCCTAAGCCACTGAACGGATTTCGATAAAATTTGGCAAGGGATGGTATCCTGGGGACGGACATAGGCTACTTTTTTTTTCAAAAATAATCCTACAGGGGGTGATATAGGGGATGAAAGTTTGTATGGGAAACTCAGTATTTCTTAAGTTAGGGATGTGAAAATTAAAATGTATGATTTTGATAGGAAATAAAGAAATATGCGGTTCAGCGTTTTTGAAAAATCATCCCCTAAGGGGGTAAAATAGGGGTTGATTTTAAAATTTACAAAACTGCACGGATTTCGACAAAATTTGGCAAGGCTTTATATAGCATCCTGGGGAAGGACATAGAACTTTTTGTTTTAAAAGATAATCCTACGGGGGGTGATATAGGGGATGAAATTTTGTATGGAAAACTCAGTATTTCTTAAGTTAAGGATGTGAAAATTAAAATGTATGCTTTTGATAGGAAATAAAGAAATATGCGGTTCAGCGATTTTGAAAAATGATTTTGAAAATTATGGTTTTGTGTAAATTGGCTGAAATATGACGACGGCTGTTGAAGATGTCGAAAAAATCATGCCGACTGGTAGCTTTATGCCTACTATACACGGTAACGATATATCGTAGCGATTTGAGTTTGCACAGTTATATCGGACGGCCCTATGTTTTCCACATGAACGTTCCCGTGGGATATTTTCCGACATCTGCGCGGGCGAAGCCGCGGGCAAAAGCTAGTATTTTATAAATTATTATTATCTTTGCATATTTTTGTAAATCCTGATATTTACTATTCCTCTACGTTTAAGCAGAGCTCAGTTGATTATAAAAACATAAATTTTATACCTACTACTATCCTTAACCACTACCATTGATATGAAATGAGGGATCCAAAATAACTCGACAACTACAAAAAATCGTAGAACATACATGGGGGTTAAATCGATAGGTATGGTACTCTGCTATCAGCTCGCACTGGCTTGACACCTTAAAAGAAACAACCTATATACATAAAAATCAATTGCTGTTCGTTTGTCTCGCTAAAACTCGAGAACGGTTGAGCCGATTTAGCTGATTTTGAAAACTGAAAGTGTTATTAAATAATGGAATCATTTCCCACTAGCTGACCCGACAGACGTTGTCCTGTCCCAATTTTAATACCACTTTCAGTTTTCTCGAATTTTCCCATTTTCCCGGCAACTTTTCCAATTTTTTTTTTTTTTTACATGTTGTATTCGAATGTATAAACAGGTCGGGCGCACAGTACCTACCAGCCCAGAGTCCAAACTGAAGTAAAAAAAAAAATAGTTTTGTAACATAACTGACGGAAACGCCTCTGCCTCTCCCTTCTGTAAATTCAGCCGTGATGTTACGATTAACACGTTGGCTCACAGTACTATCTCACTGGTTGCGGCTACTGAGACACTACTTATTTTGATTCATTGCACACGGGCGTAGTGTCACAACGCATGGTATTTTGCGTAAAAACTTGAGTGTGTGCGTGGAGGTACTTTCTTTGACGTAACGACTAAAATTGTGTAGTGACAGTACGAAAGTTTTAATTATACCTGTGGTGACAGTACAACATGCCGTTCTATATGATAGTATGGAAAATCGGTCGTCATGTCGCGTACTGATTTTAAGCAAGTAAAAACTCAGACGTCGAGAGACGTACTGTCGTATGACTTTTAGCTACCTAGACGCCTGTGGTTTTTACTGTCCGCCAACGTGTTAATAGATAGTTAGTAAGCTAAATAATACTAGTGACGTAGCGTGGTATTTTTGATATATCGATTGGACTTATTAGTGGCCACGAAAACAGCGGGGAGCCACGCGGAAGCGATCATTGACATGGAATTTGGAATATTTATTATTCAGTCAAGTTTATTAGGGTTCTATATCCAAAGGATAACAAACGGAACTGTATTACTAAGCCTCTGTTGTCCGTCCGTCTGTCTGTCAGCGGGCTGTATCTCATGAACCGTACAAGAAACTTTTTTTTTACTAAAGTAAAAGTAGTATCTTGAGGCCAGTAAAATCCATTTGACATTTTCACAGAATACGGGTAACTAAACTCTGTCATGGCAAATTGTTAAAAAAAAAACCGGCCAAGTGCGTGTCGGACCACGCACAATGAAAGGTTCCGTAGTTGAAAAGAATTTACCCCAAAATCAAACTTAACATTGGATCCCAAAAAAAAAATTTTTTTATGTCATAAAATTACAAATTCACAATTTTCGGACTTTTTACTTTACTTGTTCTGAGAGACCTTGCTTCTTGCCAAATTTCATGATTCTAGGTCAACGGGAAGTACCCTATAGGTTTTGATTTACTTGCGAGTATCAAAATATGTCGCATAAATGGCCGTATGTTTTTATTGGATTGATTTAGAAACTTCCGTTTTTTAGGACTTCAAGAGACCATAGACTTACGTATTTGATAATTATTTCAACTTGATACCTCCACGCGTTCCTGAGAAAAAGGGTCTTGACATACTGACAGACAGACAGACAGACGGACAACGAAGTGATCCCATAAGGGTTCCGTTTTTCCTTTTGAGGTACGGAACCCTAAAAAAAAGGAAAAATGTAATGGTTTTTGTATGGTAATAAATAAAATAAAATAAAAAGCTTTTTATTGATTCCTTACTAATTAATTACAACACATGCATTATTATTTAAAATAAATTCAATTTAATTAAATTTCAATAAAAAACATAAATTATTGTTTTCTTAATAATTATACTACCACAGTTAAGTAAATAAAAAATAAATAAGTAATTGAAAAATTCATTCCAATTAAAATTTTGAATAAATATAATAATAATAATACATCTATAGAGAATATTGTTTATCTTTTCTTTTTTTTTCCTTTTAACTTCTTTTTCATTAATAAGCCCTGCTACAGTTGTTTTTTGCTAGTAGCTTGTTTTTAATATATTATAATGTAGTAATCTGTGGAAAATGTTGTGGGTAGTATATTTGTAAAGTTTTAATTGTAAGACAACACTGTATAAGCTTAGTATACTAATGTTTGTTTTCCCAAATGTAATAAATAAATAAATAAATAAATATTAGTAAATTGTCAGAAATAAATAATTGTAAAATTGATTAAATTATAAATTATTCAGTAGCAACTGTGGCGGCATCTACATCGCCACATATGGACTACGCATCAATGACATGACGTCACGCAATCCTTGCATCGCGCAATTAGAGTTTACCGCGCGACTAACATATATACAAAGTCCCGACATCAACCGTCGGGCAGTAGCCCACCAGACACAACACCCGTCTGGTCGGAGGATCCTCCCTTTTCAATAGAGGATGAGTGAACTTTACACCCCGTTCCTCATGCCTCTAAACAACTACTATTGAAGTTAGTGCAAAAATTCATAATTATTTTTCATTTAATTTACTTTGTTACTGATTATAAGGACCGCCTAATGCACTAAAAGCCTCCTCCATCTGTCTCCATCTTGTTCTGTCTCTAGCTAGTCTGCTCCATGTTTTTCCTATCAAGCCTGATATGTCATCACTCCATCTCTTGTAGGCTCTACCACGTCTTCGTTTTTAGGGTTCCGTACCAAAATGGTAAAAAAGGAACCCTTATGGTGTGACTCAGTCTGTCTGTCTGTCTGTCTGTCACAGCTGGATATCTCAATAACTACTAATGCTATCAACTTGAAATTTGGAACAGTTTTAGATGACGTTTACTCAACTATTTTGCAAATAACAATTAAATAAAAATATTTATATTTTTTTTGCCACATGGACTGAAATGACTGTCTTAAAAATTCAAAGTGAGACTACTAAGGCATGTGGGATATCATATGAAAGAGCGCTGTTTGCACATTCTCAAACATTTTTTTTGTTTTTTTTAGGCCCCATAGTTTTCGACTTTTGATGAAAAATGACAAAAAAATACCGTTCCCCCCCCTATTCTCCGAAGTTTGCAAAGCGAAAAATCTGAAATTATTCTATGTGATAGAAGTTTATGTAAAGATTACAGGAAAAATAAAACGATGTCTCTAAATAGCACACTTTTTCAGAAATCAGAACGGAACCCTCGGTGCGCGAGTCCGACTCGCTTTTGACCGGTTTTTTTGTTAATAGGATACCAGTTTGTTATAGTTTGGGTCCATCTATCATCATTAACTCTCTGTAAATGTCCAGTACAGCCCATTTCCATTTTATTTTTAGTGTTTGTCTGATTACGTCTTTAGCTTTGGTTTTTTGGCGTATTGAGCTGTTTCTGACTCTATCTTTTAGTTTATGGCCAATATAGCTTCTCTCTGTTGCTCTCTGGCAGACTCTTAATTTTTGTATGGTACGGAACCCTTAAGAGGAAAGGCGCGTGGCCAGACTTTTGAAAATGAGGTATTTTAAGAAGGTATTGCTGTCGCTCTGCGAGCGCTCCGCCCTCGAATTCGTGCGATAAGGACAACTGCAGATCCGACTAAATAGCCTATGTAAAAAGTCACATTTCGAGGTTTCGCTCTCGCCTATTTCCTCCTCCAAAATTGGACCAATTTAAAAGATATTTCATAAACTGAATAAGAAGGATATATACTATGCCCCTATGTTTTTCTTTTTTCGTTAATAGTTGTCAAATTGGTACACTAGGCGTCTGTTGACAGCGGTCTGAATAGGCAATTTTGAGCATTTTTGGAGCGCTAGAACGCTCCTTCCTCCTGCTTCTTATAAAAATAATATATCATCAAAAAGGAAAACATAGGGGCATACAAGTAACTGATATTTATATTTCTGTAAAAAATCATTGCTTTATGGTCATTAACCAGAAAGAAAACAGGCGAGAGCGTTTGTATCTTTTTGTATGGAGAAAAGAGCACCCACATTCCCTCTTAATATGCGACACCAAGTCGCTCTTGGCCAGTTTTGTTTAAACAATTCAAATCTAACACGGCGACCACTATCTACCTCTACCCGTTTGAAGAACATCACCAATAAGGTCACTATCACTTCCCCCTCCCCCCCCCGGCGCCTGCCGGGCCCCACAGACCACAACTGGTATAGGAAGCAATCAGGCGATTGCTTCCGCCACGCCCCTCCGTGCCCGACCTCACCCCGCTGTCGTCTGCGACAGTATAAGGGAGTTATTGTGAATTTAGTTCAGTGGGAGCACTCCTTCAGACCTGATAAGGGAAGGTAGTCGAATAGTTATTGTCATGATCACTACTGTCCATCTATTATTAAAGTCAAGGGCAATGTATACAAAAGGGCAGTAAGACCAGCCCTATTATATGGATCTGAGTGCTGGCCGATGAGGAAGACGGACGAACAAAAAATTCACACCACAGAGATGAAGATGCTACGCTGGTCTGGTGGGGTTTCTAAAATGGATAGAGTTAGAAACGAATATATTCGTGGTACTTTTAAAGTCGCTGAGATACGCGAGAAGCTTAGGGAAAACCGCTTGCGCTGGTACGGACATGTGATGAGGCGAGATGATGACCATATGACAAAAAGAGTCCTGAATATAGAAGAAGGAAAAAAGGCCGTGGACGACCACCAATGACTTGGCTACGAACAATTAAAAATGACATGTTAGAGAGTAACACAACAGTAGAGACAACCCGCAACCGTACGGTGTGGCGCAGAAATACTAGGAGGGCTGACCCCAAATAAATTGGGACAGTAGCCAGGAGAAAGAAGAAGACTACTGTCCATCTAGCCTTTCACAACATTAGTTTTGGTTTCCCCTAACCCAAAAAACCGGTCAATAGGGTTCCGTTCCGATTTCTGAAAAAGTGTGCTATTTAGAGACATCGTTTTATTTTTCCTGTAATCTTTACATAAACTGCTATAACATAGAATAATTTCAGACTTTTGTCTATGCAAACTGCGGAGATAAGGGAACTATTAGAGGCGTTCCTGAGAAAAAGGGTCTTGACAGACAGACAGACTTGTAAAAATTTGGAACAGTAGACTTTGTTCGCGATTTCATGGTTAGTCCAATAGTAATAGTTGTTCATAATGCTGAGTACCTTGAATGACCTTTTTTAGGGTTCCGTACCAAAATGGTAAAAAGGAACCCTTATGGTACGACTCAGTCTGTCTGTCTGTCCGTATGTCACAGCTGGATATCTCAAGAACTACTAATGCTATCAACTTCATCTAGGTGACGTTTGCCCAACTATTTTGCAAATAAGAAAGAAATAAAAATATATATTTTTTTGCAACAGGGACTGAAGGGGGTCTTAAAAATTCGAAGTGGGGCTACAGGGCATGTGGGGTATGATATGAAAGAGCGCTGTTTGCTCATTCTTAAACATTTATTTTTTATTTTTTAGGCCGCATAGTTTTCGACTTTTGATGAAAAATTAAAAAAAAAACTGTTGCCCCCCATCTCTGAAATAGCACACTTTTTCACAAATCAGAACGGAACTCTCGGTGCGCGAGTCCGACTCGCTCTTGACCGGTTTTTTAATGACTATGTTTCATCTTAGTATGAAACATAGTCATTAAAAAACGCGAAAATTAGCGTTTGCCGGTAAAATCTAGCTGTGGCTTTTAATGAAATGAAATGGTTGTTGTTTTTATGGATCTCAGTTATCTGAATTAAATGAATTTTATTTTTATTTTTTATTTATTTAATAGATTTCTTACGCTAAGATGGCAGATTCCTTCGGATAGTATACGCGAAGCAATTTATTCTCTCTCACATTATATGGCTTTTAAATGCATTTGTTGTACAGATAGAATCGGAGAAGACGTTTAACTTTCACGATTTAGGTAAAGCTATCGCTTATATTCTTAGAATCATGAATGCGACTTTCAAAGTTAAATTTAAATAATACCACAGCATTTTTAATACATTCACAACCGTCATTCTTTGATGCGGGGGGTCTACACCCCAAGCACGAAGCCCGTAGTTTCGGCATTCGTTACGGGCGTTTCCTACTCCGTATCACCTACGGACGTATGATTGGTTCGGGGCCCGAACGAAGTATGAATGACAACACGATTTGACAGTTGTCCCTACTCCCGATGTGTTTTTGCCAGTCCGAAAAATTTTACTTTTACACTTGTTTTGATGGATCGTTATGTCAGACGGACGGACGGACGGACGCACGTGTTTGTTTAGTGGAGCCGTATAAGGAGTGGACTAATGAGAAAGTCATTGAGTTTCTCGAAATTCTGCAAACAGAGCCATAAATTTGTGTCTTCGTTCGATAACGAACCTATGCCTAATTGCCGTTTTACAAAAAAAAATATTAAAGAAACATTGTCGATACACTTTTGCCATTTTAATGAAAGTTCGTTGATGTCTCTGCTATAGAAATCCTGGGGACGGGAATCAATGAATTCTTTAGATGCGTTTTTCGCCGCCTCATTGGATTTGAAATGTTTCCCCGGGGCTCATTGTTGAGATCATAATTTCCAGAACGGAAGTAGTACCAAGAGTCTCTGAGCTAGACTGCGGACGGACAGACGGACAGACATAGCAAAACTATAAGGGTTCCTTGTTGACTACGGAACCCTAAAAATGTACACTCATCTATATATATAAAATTCAAAGTCCTGACTGACTGATTGACTGACTGATATATCAACGCACAGCCCAAACCGCTGGACCTAGAGACTTGAAATTTTGCACATAGATACCTTATACAGTGTAGGCATCCACTAAGGAAGGATTTTTGGAAATTCCATCCCTAAGGGGGACAAATAGGGGATGAAAGTTTGTATGAAAAATCTTATTCCTTGAAATAATAGACTTGAAACTTGGCACAAATATTTATCTAAGTAAGTTATAAAGTTTGTCATTTTTAGTTTTTTAAAACTACCCCCTCAGGAGGGATGGGGGGTGTCAAAGTTTGTATCAACGCACAGCCCAAATCGCTGGGCCTAGAGATTCCAAATTTGGCACGTAGGTTCCTTATGAGATCTAGGGGTGCACTAGGAAACGATTTTTCAAAATTCAACACCTAAAGGTGTGAAACACGGGTCCAAAATTTGTATGAAAAAGCTTACTCCTTGAGTTAATAGACTTGAAACAAGCCATGAATATTTATTTAAGTATACTATAAAGTTTTTCATTTTTAGTTTTTCTAAACTACCCCCTCAGGAGGGATTGGGGGGTCTCAAAGTTTGTATGTAGGAATCTTAACGCGCGTTCCGATTTACTCGAAACTCAGTATTTATACTTGAAACCAAAAATTACGAATAACGTGTAACAGGGTTTTTCGAATATCCACCCCTAAAGTGTTGAAAAGGGGTATTCAATTTTACAGGGCAGGTTTTACTGCGGGGCTTAACTCGAAAACTGGTGTAAATAATCTTTCTTTTAAGTTACGGAAATCTCTCAAACGATTTTTTAAAATTGTATCCCTGTGGGGGTGAAAACAGGGAATATAGTTGATATGAAAAATCTTATTCATTTGCTTAATTAAGTTGAAACTTGGCACAAATACTTGCCTAAGCAAGTAATAAAGTTTGTCATTAATAGTTTTTCCCCCAGATGGAAGGGTAGAGGAGAAGGTGGGAATGGGAGGGGGTGGTAAGGAAGGAAAGGGGAAGGGGAGAGGCTGGTGAGGAAGGAAAGGGGCAAGGGGAGGGTGTGGTGAGAGAGAGGGAGGGGATGGGTGGTGAGGAGGAGGCTGAGGGGGAGGATGATGGGGGGCGAGGGATAGGAGAGCATAGTGAGGGGGAGGGTGTGGAGAAGGAAAGAGAGGGAGGGAAGAAGTGTGAGGGGCGGGGAGGTTAGCGGGCAAGGGATGTGGTGAGGGGTGATAGGGAGAGGGGGATGGAGAGGGGGATGGAGAGGGTGAGGGAGGTGAAAGGGTGCAGTGAGGGGGAGGGGGAGAGGGTGGGAAGGGGAGGGGTTAGAGAGAGAGGAGTGGTGAAAGGGAGATTAGGGGGAAGAGGGAGCAGTGCCTTTACACCTTAAAGTTGCTTTTTGTATAGCACTGATTCATTAAAGAAACCCAGCCCGACAGAAATGACTGAATAGAATAGAAAGTCAGAAACTCGGAACGACACAAAAATCAGGAGTAAACTTCAGTCGTGCAACGGAGCTGACATACACGCTTTTTTTTATTTGTTTGAACGCGCTAATCTCTGGAACTACCAGTCGGACTTTAATAATTATTTTTACATTTCATAGCCCAATTCTTAAGGAAGGCTATAGGCGTATTTAACATCACACTAGAACTCTTGTGCCGAGTGCTCAAGTGCCGAGCAAAAAAAAGTGAGAAGGAACGCTAAGCGAAAACGAAGTAATAGCGCGGGAAGGCAAGGCGATGCGACAGGGTGGGTTGGGGGAACATGACATTTTACGCGGAAGAAGTCGCGGGCAGAAGCTATCTCGATATTTTTGTTCCTGCGGCATATTTTCCGACGTTCACGCGGGCGAAGCCGCGGGCAAAAGCTAGTTAAATACATACAGCGCACAAGCAGAGCGTTTATGCAGCGTGAACGTCCATCTCGAAATTCAAGGAATGAACATTAGCGCCAATTTTATCGCCAATTAAATGAGCATTGACGTTGACCATTCAAGTGTGGCCACTCAATTTATCGCGTTAATGTTGGTGTGGCCCCAGCATAAAACTAAATGAAAAAATGACTATAACACGGAAAATTGACGCGTTGTGTTAATTTGACAAACAATTAATTACCCTGACAGTACTATAAAGATTATTATATCTATAAATCTCGCTCAAAATAATAAAAAAATCTCACATTTCAAACTAAATCGTAAAATTTCAGTGGGAAATACAAAAGCCTTTTCATGCAAAAGTCACAAAGAATAGGTTTTCTTTGAGCTTTGAGTCAGAACGACTTTAAACGAGCTCAGACAGGCCTGGGGTAAAAAAGTTTCAGATAGACTGAAAATCTGAAAAATCACGCTCTAAAAAATAATAATACAGGGTGTAAGGGACAGCCCTCCGCAAACTGATAGGGTGAATTCAGTATGTCATACTAAGATGACCGGTACATGAAATTGTTTCAGGAACGTTAAGGGAATCCAATAAACCTGATTTGTTTGTGTTTTTGTGCACAAATCGGAGCGTCTGTTACTGGTTGGGAGGGGTAGGTAATAGGTATGCGGTGAGTTCGATGAACTCTGTAGCTAGACAGAAAGTGAACAGCTGATTTCACGCGTCGTTGGTTAGAGTATTTCAACATCCATTGCTGGTTTTTTTTTTGCTGTTTTTTTTACATAAATGGAGTGCTGCGAACACACAATGCAATTTTACATTGAAATAATGAAAATGTAACTGAAAAAAAAAATTGAAAAAATGAAAATTTTCCTGAGAAATTTCCGGTGGAATATGATTCAAAATGAGGAGCTGAATGCACCCTGTTAGTTTGCGGAGGGCTGTCCCTTACACCCTGTATACTGAAGTAACAATTATCTTGTAATAAATTTATCATTGTAATTTAATAGTACCCATGCAGTCATTTAATCGTTTTCAATCGTTTGTTGTGTGTGTTAATAATCATTAAATTTGTATGTCAATATTGGCAAAGCTTAGCGCACTACTTAACTTTTAAGATCTTTTTGATCTATGTTTTACAAATAAATTATTTGTATTTCCATGAAACAAGAAAATATTCACATCTAAAATTAGGAAAAGACAAATGAATAATACGGGAGTCACACATAGGTCTGGGGGGCTAAAAGGGTCATATTAAGCAATTTCTCTAATAGCGATTCATTTCCTGAAATCCCAGCAATTTATTATGATTGTGATAATTGACATTAAACTTCATTAAAGCAATTCATAATTTGTGGACCATTTTACGAATCTCCATACAAAACTGTCAAATAGATGAAATGCGTGCTATGAATTGTACGCAGATAAATTATGAATTGTCAGTTTGTGACCGTTTTACGATTTCAAATATGATTCATAATACCTATTATCCTATTATAATTCTGCCAAAGTGGCCGTTTTAGCCCCCATGTTCGAGTTGACATGACGTGTGACTCCGGATTTTTAATTTGTCTGTCTTTTTCTAATTTCAGATAAAAATATTTCTTGTTTCATACTTTTTAGAGCGTGATTTTTCCGTAGTCGGGTTCTATTTTTTAAACTTACTTTTTATTATCCCGGAAAGATGCACTTTTCCAACAAAATAGACATACTCGTAGAGACCACGAGAGCAAAGCCGCTAGTAAACACTAGTATAAACATAATATTGTACCCTTTAACTGAGTCGGTTAAATACTTTATGTGACGTTTAAGTTTTCGTTAACTGTTGGGTTACAACTTAAGTACGGGGCTCGCGTGTGTTGGTATTTAAGACCTCTGGAGTAAATTGTGAGCCCCGGGGGGTCATTTGGGACCCCTAGTAATCAAATGTGTTAATTTTATTTGAAAACTTTTCAATTCAAATCAAATCAAAAATGTTTATTTGTTAGAATATGTTATAGATGTTAAAATATTGGTTCCAGCACACCCCGCCATAGTATGGCGTACAAATGTTTCTACACGAAAAAAATAAATAAAACAAAGCTTATATTAGTAACCTATTAATAATTATGAATTAGAGATTCAATATGAATTTAAAATAGTTAATTAACATAGATTGAGATTGTATTGTAGAAATTATAATGATTAATAATTCATAATGACTTACATTACTAACGCCATAACCTGTAAATATTCTTGGACAATGTAATAATTCTTTTCTAATAGCAGTCTGAACAATACCCTTTTTTGGCTGAAATAAACAACTTAACAAGTTATGTACCATATTGTAGCAAATAAATGTTTTATTTTGATTTGATTAGAATTGTGGCCTCAGATCAACAAAAAAAGGAAGATGGAGCGCCATGAACACCAAAAGTGAATGAATGAATGAATGATATTCAGCCACAAAACCGTCCTCTTTTATGTAAAATACACGCTCGCGCACACACATACAACTAAAACCATGTTCACCGCTCTCCGCTTTCGTGAGATAATACAACTGTAACTAGATGACGAATCGTCATCTAGTTACAGTTGTATTATCTCACGAAAGCGGGTGAGCCATACTTGTAGATGTAATGCGTATAAATAAATAAATAATAAAAATAACCCCACCTCCGTATCTCTACGTTGACGTCGTGGTGGGGCTTGCGCGCTCCGAACTCTAGGTCTGTGCCGGTAGAGTTTACTTTGCCGAAACAGGTCTAGGGTGAGGAGCCAGACCAAGAGATATACAGAAACCCGCAGGGCAGCATGTGGCGAGCTGTTGGGCAGTAGCGACCCCACGGACCCTATCTCCCGGGAGAAGTCTTGTTCCTCACCTCTGGCTTGCCTTTATTGGCCAGCTGGAGTGGCACTGATGAGGAACAGAGCTCCCACCTCATTCTTGACTTTATTGGCCGGCTTGAGTGGAGATTCGCAAGAGCAAACATGCTCGGGGGAAGGAAGTATTCCAGTAAGTGTTTGTAGGGATCTTGACCATCTATCGGGCTCTGAGATTGTTCTGAGAACCGTGGGATACCTCTCCACTCCTCAAGCACCTCAAGACATGTTGCCCCCTTGTCGCTACGTCACTATGTGCTAGCGACCGTTTCCCGGGGCCCATTATGGAGTGTGCAAGTCACCCTCTGCCATTTATCTGTGTATAATAAATAACATTGGTCAGGCAGGGGACAAAGTTCTACCATAGTTCAAGGTACCCAATCCACTATAGCCACCCAAACCCATAGCCCAATATGTTTTGTTTCCATGTTCTGCAATAGTCCTGCACAAACCGGGGATTGTCCTTGGGTGCACTTGCATAGTGCATACAGGGATAATCGTCGGCTGGTGCCTTCTCGACATTTAAAAGTTGTCTAAGGGGCCTCTGCGAGTTGGTTTCGGCTTCTCTTATGCCTTCCAAAGGTCCGGGACCCCAGGGTCCCCAGGGTCCCGAGATATGTCAAAGACAAAACAATAATAATAATAAATAATAATATCCTTTGACATTTCACACAACGCCATCTAGTCCCAAGCTAAGCAACCTAATGCTTGCTTGTGTATGTATATACACGCGCTCTTATGTCCGTAACTGCAGGTAGCGCTCTCCCGAGCTTACGCACACAAATAAAATGAACATGTAACATTTACAGACATCTCGCAGTCTTGTCTTGCAGTGTGGCAGGTTTTAATATTTTTGTGTCTGGTCAAAAAAAATGTTTTTTTTTTTTTACATACAAGTATGGCTCGCCTGCTTTCGTGAGATAAAACAACGATAACATAGTTTAAAAAAATAGAATAATGCCTTCGTATGTAGTGAAAACTTATAAAAGAATTATAAATGACATAAAAAGTCTCACGAAATGACTTTTCACTTGAAAGTACTTGAAATATATAGAATTTTTTACTAAATAAACTCTCTATTACTCTTTCTTTCTATTACTTTTTAACGAAGAACGCAGTGACATAAAGTGCGAGGGTCACCATAATATGATTTAAAATTGCCCCATTCGATTAAACAAATTTAAATATGATATCTTACCCATACAATATTATTCCCCAAATTATAGGGAAACAATTTAACAAATGGCAACTCTTCGACACACACATAAATAAAAAGGTGGCTCACTGTTGAAGTTCGCGGCGATACATCTTCCTTTTTTGTTGATCTGAATTCGTGGCTTTGAAAACTTTTTGAAATAAGACCCGTATGAATGTATTTATGTAAGTAAGTATGTATGTCTGCGATTTTCTAATGAATTTTTGATGAAACTACATTTACTTTAGGCGGTTTTAGTAAATAATACCATACTTATGCATAAAGTTGTAGGTATGCATAAATCTACATTTATATGTATGAAATTCAAAAGTAGCCACCATAGCACAGATTAATACAGATGGGACACTTCGCGGTTTAGGTATGATGTAGGCCGTCATCTACCCCGGTCATCAGGGAGAGTGGAACCGGCGAGAGATGTCGTGCGGTGTCCCACAGGGATCGGTCCTGGGGCCGCATTTGTGGGACATCGGTTACGACTGGGTGCTGCGCGCCGACCTCCCTAGCGGCGTCAGCGTAGTATGTTACGCTGACGACACGCTGGTCCTGGCGCAAGGGAGGTCGCACCAGGCGGCGGCTGACTTAGCGACACGCGGGGTTGCGATAGTCGTGGAGAGGATCCGGCAGTTGGGACTCGAGGTGGCCCTGCACAAGTCCGAGGCCATGTGTTTTCATGGTCCTCGGAATACGCCACCGTCGGGTTCCGAAATAACGGTGGGAGGGGTTCACATCGGAGTCGGGTCGACGATGAAGTACCTTGGACTCGTCCTCGACAGCCGGTGGAACTTCGTGGAGCATTTCCGACGTTTGGCTCCCAGACTGGCACGGGCTGGGGCTGCCTTGAGGCGGCTCCTGCCCAATCTGGGGGGTCCAAACGCCTCCTGCCGGAGGCTCTACGCGGGGGTCGTGCGGTCCATGGCCCTTTACGGAGCACCGGTGTGGGCGCGTTCCCTAAGGCTGCGGCCAGCCCAACGGTTGAACGCGTCCCAGAGGGTCATGGCCATCCGGCTAGTCCGGGGATACCGCACGGTCTCCCGGGAGGCGGCGAGCCTCCTTGCCGCCGGGGGATCTGGAGGCAAAGGTCCTCGCGCACGTGTGGGAGTGGCGCGAGGAGGCGAAGCGCCGGGGCGTAACTCCGCTGCCGCGAGAAATCACGGTACAGCGGGCGGCGGGAATCGCGGTGCGATTTCCGGCCACCGTAGGCGCGGGCCTGCGGACGGTGAGCAGCGGGTAGCTCGCGGGCCTGCGGACGGTGAGCAGCGGGTAGCTCGCCGTCCGGTAAGGACCAGGCCCGAGTCGACGGCGCGTTGTGTTCCACGCGCGCCTCAAAGAGATGTCAGCAAGTGACGGGGTCCAGTAGGGCCGAGGCCGCTGGGGTCGCGGATTGTTTGAAGAAGTTACCGCGGCCCTGGCATAGGCAACTGAAGGAACACGGGTGGGTTTTAGTCAGTAAAAGTCTGACACGCCCTTCCGCTCCACCCAGAGCGGGAGAAGTTATTTGATGATTTCCCACCCTCAAAAAAAAAAAAAAAAAAAAAAAAAAAAAAAAAAAAAAAAAAAAAAAAAAAAAAGTATGAAGCTACAAGTACGCGGCGGGCCCCGTCCGCGGGGCTAATTCAGTAGGTCAGAAGGTATAAGAGTTATGCGAAAGAGAGGCAATGTGTAGGTGAATATAACTGTAGGTAATTAGCGTTCTGCGAACTGAATTGCACTTTATTGTGTCGTAGCAAGAGTCGCTTTTAGGGTTCCGTACCAAAATGGTAAAAAAGGAACCCTTATGGTGTGACTCAGTCTGTCTGTCTGTCTGTCACAGCTGGATATCTCAAGAACTACTAATGCTATCAACTTGAAATTTAGAATAGTTTTACATGACGTTTACCCAACTATTTTGCAAATAAGAAAGAAATAAAAATATTTATATTTTTTTTTGCAACAGGGACTGAAAGGGGTCTTAAAAATTCAAAGTGGGGCTACTAGGGCATGTGGGGTATCATATGAAAGAACGTTGTTTGCACATTCTCAAACATTTTTTTTCTTTTTTTAGCCCGCATAGTTTTCGACTTTTGATGAAAAATGTAAAAAAAAATACCGTTCCCCCCCTTATCTCCGAAGTTTGCTAAGCGAAAAATCTGAAATTATTCTATGTGATAGAAGTTTATGTAAAAATTACAGGAAAAATAAAACGATGTCTCTAAATAGCACAGTTTTTCAGAAATCATCAACAAAAATTACATATAAATGATGGTAAGGAACCCTCGGTGCGCGAGTCCGACTCGCTCTTGACCGGTTTTTTTTATTTAAATGATTTTGCGGAGTGTCCCATCTGTATTAATCTGTGATCATAGTTTGACGTTGGAAAAATTACTTGTGTTTGATAGGTACCATTCGTATCGCATCCCATACACATAAAACTTGTCTGTGCCTAAAAATAAAATGTCCTATTTACTGCCAAAGAGTTCCAGTTTCAGTATTAAGGCGAGGCCATAAGCGGGGCACCGTTAAATGTACACGTTTTCGTCGCACAGTTAGCCATATTGCTATCTATTATAACCCCAAAAAAAAATACAGTGTATAGTGAAGTGTATAAAAAAAAGACGTACCAAGAAACGATCTTGAAAAAAAAAATCGCAAAAAGGAGACGAAAAAACTTTTTCGTCTCAAAATGCTCAATATTTTGAGGTACAGATATAATTTTTTTTGTAACTATAAAAAAGCAATTTTGATCAACTACAGAAGTATGTAAAAAAGTTTTAATTTATTGGTGTATTTTTTTTATTTTTTTATTAGACCAAATTCAACTAAGATCAAACGCATGCGCGCGTGTTCAACTGCATTTGTATACCTTTACGATTTACTAGCTTATCTTGAAAATTTAAATTTTTTCAAATTCAAATATTTATTTTGGAAGATTTCCATATCATGTTAGTATTAGCACTTACAAAAACTATGTTAGTAACTTATTCTTATTAGGTCTAAAATCTAAATCAAAAATTAAAATAATAATTAAAATCAATTTCAAAATTAAAATACAAAAATTTTAGCTAAAAACACAACCAAAATCAAATTCAAAAACAAAATTAGAATCGGAAACAAAAATAATCAAAAAAAAATTAACAGTCTTACCGCGCCTTAAGACACTAGAGTGTGAACGAGACAGTAATATTGTCAGTAAACACGCACATACTAATATTATATTATAGCTAATAATATTTTACTACAACTGTTTCAGTTTGAAACTAGGCGACTACAAATGTGACTTTCAATGTCATTTATTAGGGTTCCGTACCAAAATGGTAAAAAAGGAACCCTTATGGTGTGACTCAGTCTGTCTGTCTGTCTGTCTGTCACAGCTGGATATCTCAAGAACTACTAATGCTATTAACTTGAAATTTGGAACAGTTTTAGATGACGTTTACCCAACTATTTTGCAAATAAGAGATAAATAAAAATATTTATAGGTATTTTTTTTTTTTTGCAACAGGGACTGAAGTAGCTCCACTTTGAATTTTTAAGACCCCCTGTCTTAAAAATTCAAAGTGGAGCTACTAGAGCATGTGGGGTATCATATAAAAGAGCGCTGTTTGCTAATTCTGAAACATTTTTTTTATATTTTTAAGGCCGTACAGTTTTCGACTTTTGATGAAAAATGTAAAAAAAAAAAATACCGTTCCCTTGCTTATCTCCGAAGTTTGCAAAGAGAAAAATCTGAAATTATTGTATGTGATAGAAGTTTATGTAAAGATTACAGAAAAAATAAAACGATGTCTCTAAATAGCACACTTTTCAGAAATTGGAACGGAACCCTCGGCGGGCGAGTCCGACTCGCTCTTGACTGGTTTTTTTCTGAGGAAGAACAGTTCGAACCCAGTAGCATGTACTTTTAATCTGCCTAACCTTTTCCCAACTATGTTAGGGTCGGCTTCCAGTCTAACCGGATGCAGGTGAATACCAGCATTTTACACAACCCAGTAACTGGGTAATACGATACCCCTTGGTAAGACTGGTTGTCAGGCTTTCGGGCTTTTCTATGTGTAAACCAGAACTTAAGTTGATTTCAAAACTAACCATGGCTCGGTAGCTAAAAGATTTCAAGATGTATTATACAAAAATCTGCCCCGTTTACTCAAACTCAAACTCAAAGCATTTATTTCAAATAAACCAATTACAGGGACTTTTGAATTGTCAAGGGGTCGGTCTTGTGTTGGTCAGTCAGAAAGATGAAGCTAGTTGCCCATTCCAAAGCGTAGATCCTGGAGAAGAACGGGCAAGAAACTCCACGGACACTCTTTTAAATCAAAATATTGGTTACATCGTTCATATTGAAAATATACATCTGAGAACAATGTAGAAAGACGTGCACGTTAAAAGCGTCCATAGAAAAAATATAAAATTAAATACAACTAAATTAAAATAAGCCGTGGCAGCTAAGAGATGACCGATACCGCTGTACCGCGGGGGGCGAGGACGCCCTGAACGTTGACAAATGAGCGGCCTGCACTGCCCCCCGTCTCGCCACGCACATACCTAAGGCGCGGTACAACGGTATCGGTCATCCCAAAGCATTTATCAAACAAGATAGATATTCCAAGCTATATATCACCACATCTCCACCACTAAAGCTATTTCAAACGATAACCATTACTATTATAAATATTAGCTTAGGCTCGCCGCGAGATAGCAACACTTCAGACACACATTACCGTTTGTAAACAGCTTTCAAACACATCATAGAGAATACAGAAGCATCACTTTATTCTTAACAGTCAAAGACATTGAACCTCTAGACGTTGCCATGATTACAGTGTGAAGTGTGGAAGTGAGACACATATATTATACGAAATTAATAGAAAAATTGAGATCTTCTGTCTCTTACGGCGTGCCATATTTTTGCTTGGCGAACTTTTGAATGTTAGCCAAACAAAGTGCTTTCACTGTTACAAAATTATTGACATGGGTTTCAGTCCAAAATACGGAAGATTTCTTACGTTACACTTCATTTCTCATACCACATAACCTATAAAAAGTATGTTAATGCAAATCAAATCAAATCATTTATTATGTAGATATAGAGAGGGAGCGCAGGGCACTCGCAGTCCGGTGTAACATGTTGACCCGTAGATTTGCTCGGTGTGCGGACCTAGTAAAGATCACCATATTCAAGGCTTACTGCCAGAGTTTGTACACGAGTAATCTATGGGTCAGTTACACCAAAAAATCTTTGGATGTCCTGCGCGTCCAGTACAATAATGGGTTCAGGATGCTGTTGGGACTTCCTCGCTACTGCAGCGCGTCAGATATGTTTGCGCAAGCTCGTACCGACGGGTTTCACGCGATTGTGCGGAAAAAAACAGCTTCGCTGCTGAGGAGAGTTAGAGGCAGTCGCAAGAGCATCTTGAGAACTGTAGCGGAGAGCTTCAGTTCTCCAATTATAAAACAGTTTGTGCGGAGGGTGATTGGTACTAACACTAGATAGTAAGTTGTTTTAATATTATGTTACTAACACTCTATGGATTACTTATTCCGAAATAAAAATCATTTAATTTAATTTAATTTAATTTATTGGATTGCTGTCTCATGACTGGCCACGCGTTGGCTCCATCTAGATGTATTTTATCTAAGTTAATAGTAATAGAGTTCTCTGTGGTCAACCTCCTTCTAAGTTTTCCGGGGAAGTACTACCACTGCACATACACCCCACATTCACGGGCTACCCAAATGTCCTTTATTTGGCATTGTTCGTCGAGTCGTTGAGCTCTTTGTTCAAATCAAAATAGTTTATTAATTGCATAAAAGTACTCGTGGTGGTTGAGCTACACGATTAATGACATATCAAATCAAATCAAATCAAAAGTCATTTATTCAAATTAGGCTTAGAATCAGCACGTCGAAATTACATAAGACAGTCCCCACAAAACGCCCGCCCTTCACCACTTCCTAGTGCTTTAGCTGGGAAGAAGAAGTAGCGCAACAAACTCCCCAGCAGCACAGCTGTCTGTTCAGTTAGAAGAACTAGATTCTATACAATAGTACCTATGCAAAATAATTTACGCAACACAATAAGTACATTCAATTATATTTTTGTCAAATAAAATAAACAATTTTAGTAACTCATATAACCTGTCATTATGTAAGCTGATTCTGGAGAAAGAACATAACATAAACATTGTCTTGAGTTAATCACAGCGACCAACTATTCTTATCGTTTAAGTAATCGTTGATAGAATAGTGTGCCTTTGAACAAAGATTGGATTTTACTTTAATTTTAAACGCATTAAAAGGCAAATCTAGCAAAGAAGAAGGTAGCTTGTTATAAAAAGTTATATGCGTGTACTGACTGGACAACTCCAATCAAATATGTGTTTTCATGAGACTGTGGTGGCATCTACATCGCCACATATGAACTACGCATCAATGTCATGACGTCACGCAAAACCTACATCGCGCAATTAGAGTTTACCGCGCGATTAGCATATATACAACGTCCCGACATCAACCGTCGGGCAGAAGCCCACCAGACACAACACCCGTCTGGTCGGAGGATCCTCCCTTTTCTATGGAGGATGAGTGAACTTTACACCCTGTTCCTCATGCCTCTAAAAGACCATTTCAGATCTACATGGTCATTACATGATCTGACCAAGATTAAGTCAGGATTTTAAAAGAGATGTGTGACCTCTGAGTTCGTTCGTTTTACTTTATTTTTAGGGTTCCGTACCTCATAAGGAAAAACGGAACCCCTATGGGATCACTGCGTTGTCCGTCTGTCTGTCAGAAAGCTCTTTCTCAGGAACGCATAAAGCTATCAAGTTGAAATTAATATCAAATACGTAAGTTTATAGTCCCATGGATCTTTAAAAAAATCAAGCTTATAAGTCAACGCAATAAAAAAATCCAGCTATTTATGCGACATATTTTCATACTTGCAAGTAAATCAAATCCTATAGGGTACTACCCACTGACCTAGAATAATGAAATTTGGCAAGAAGCAAGGTCTCACAGCACAAGTAAAGGAAAAAATCCGAAAATTGTTAATTTGTAATTATACCACCTAAAAAATGATTTTTGGGATTACAATGCTAAGTTTCTTTTTGGGATAAATAATTTTCAACTATGGAACCCTTCATTGTGAGTGGCCCGACTCGCACTTGACCGGTTTTTATTTAAAAACCATTTTACAAAAATAAAATATACTGTATATCATATTATTACTGCCAAGCAGAGTCGTTGTGCTCCGGGTTATTATAGAGGTTATTATTATAGAGATTACTAGCTTTTTCCCGCGGCTTCGCCCGCGTTTATTACACATATAAACCTTCCTCTTGAATCACTCTATCTATTAAAAAAAACCGCATCAAAATCCGTTCCGTAGTTTTAAAGATATAAGCATACATAGGGACAGACAGACAGCGAGAAGCGACTTTGTTTTATAATATGTAGTGATAGGTTATTATAGAGGGTGTACTCGTAGTTGCAGGCACACCAGAGATCACAGCTTTGCCTCTGTGTGTGTTGTCTCTGAAATGGCAAAACATGTCTATGTCCCTTCTGTAAGTCCCTACGATGTGTTCTGAGTAAATATAATTATACTCTAAGGGACATGAGTCGACATTATGTCTCTTCAAGATAATGTTCACGACACTCATTTGATGTAAATGGGACTTCCTTGTGCGCTAAAATGTATTCATGAGGTCGTTTGGCTAGATGTGATTGTAATATGTAGTAATTGCTTAAAAAAACCGGCCAAGTGCGTGTCGGACCACGCACAATGAAGGGTTCCGTAGTTGAAAAGAATTTATCCCAAAAACAAACCTAACATTGGATTTGGATCCCAAAAATATTTTTTTTATGTCAAAAAATTACAAATTCACAATTTTCGGACTTTTTCCTCTACTTGTGCTGGGAGACCTTGCTTCTTGCCAAATTTTATTATTCTAGGTCAACGGGAAGCACCCTATAGTTTTTGATTTACTTGCGACAGTTGCGAGTATCAAAATGTGTCGCAAAATGCCCGTATTTTTTTATTGCGTTGACTTAGACACTTGATTTTTTTAGAACTCTAAGGGACAGTAGATTTACGTATTTAATTGGTATCTCCACGCGTCCTTGAGAAAAAGGGTCTTGACAGACTGACAGACTTAAACATTTTTTTATATGATAGAATAACAAATTAACAATTTTCGGACTTTTTACTTTATTTGTGTTGTATGACCTTGCTTCTTACCAAATTTCATGATTCTAGAACAACGGGAAGTACCCTATAGGTTTTGATTTACTTGCGAGTATCAAAATATGTCGTATAAATGGCCGTATGTTTTTGTTGCATTGACTTAGAATTTTGAATTTTTTAGGACTTCAAGAGATCATAGACTTACGTATTTGATATTAATTTCAACTTGATACCTTCACGCGTTCCTGAAAAAAACGGTCTTGACAGACAGACAGACAGACAGACGGACAAACAAGTGATCCTATAAGGGTTCCGTTTTTTCCTTTTGAGGTACGGAACCCTAAAAACATCATTAAATTATTTTGTTTGTTTTATCATGTTTAGATAATTATCTGCTTATTCCCGAAATCTCCTTTGACACTCCCCTTCAATGGGGTTACTTTTCGTCCACAAATCCCCATTGATATCTTGATCAAATCGATACCTAGCTAATTTAAAATAACCCTGTATAAAATTAAAAAGTAAAAAGATTTAAATTAATTACAATATAAGACGTATTTTTGACAGATTGTGACGGAGATTACAATGCAAACGTTATAAAAAATACGGGAATTACCCCTCTGGTTATACTCAATTTTAAATGATATTTCTCTATGCACGAAATCTCCCCAAAACTTGAACAGCGCAGTCTCTACCACAACAGCAGTAGATTTCAATATAATTCTTTGGTTACAAGCAATCCGTAGCGAGCGTCAGCGGTGCAGCGCTGAATTATATGCGGCGCTATCTGTGCAGCGGTGCAGCGCTGTGGGGGTGCCGTGCAAGTTATAAGCGGTAGCGGACAAATAATCATCTTAACATATAAAACAAAGTCGGGTTTGTTCGAACACTTATAATTCGAGAACGGCTGGACCGATTTTCATTGTTTTTGATTGAATTCACAAAAAAAAAAATTGAAAAATAGTTTTATTATTTGTAAACGTAAAAGTTATAAGAATAGAATTGTTTTGTTTGTTCTCTGTCTTCGTAAACAAAAGTTTGAGTGACAGCAATGACATGAGTCAAATTTCACTGTCAAGTTAGTACGTATAAGAAAAAAAATGTTGTTCCCGTTCCTTCCTGTTGCCATGCCGTGGGGTGCAAACATAAAGGAGCAGGTTACCGGTACGGACAAATCTGTGCGACAAGTTTAAACCTGTTTCTTGATAAGTGAGCGCATAAGATAACATAGAAATGAATACCTGCACCGATCGATACCAACCCGCCCGTACCGGGAAACCTGTTTCTTTATGTAAGCAGAAAGAAAGAAAACGAAAAAAAAAAAAAACGTTTATTTGCGGTAAACATGACACAAACTACAATAAAATAAAATAACTATTTAAATACAATTTGGTGGAAAATATGCGTCATATCTACGCAAAACGGCCACCGCTCAGCATAATGCCGCGACCCCATCATGCGAAATGGAGCCCCAGCGCTGGTTTTCAGCGATAGCCGGCGTTGACGCGGTAACGTCGACCGGTGCAGCATGTAACAAATAATATGCAAACATAAAATAAATCAAAATATGTGTATAAATATAATAATTAAAAATATGTGTTTAAATAAACGCTTCTAAAAGTATGGATAACATATACCAAAAATGGCAACACTCCCTTATTCCGTTCCGCGACAACACCGACTCCCACGCCGCAGAATGCGTTATCTGTGCGCGCAGCTGTCAGCAGAAATATTAGACATTTACTATACTGACATAATATTTTAAACATGGCGTAGCAATGGGGTTGGCTACTGTCAAAGTGGCGCTAGCATAGCTTTAACCAAAATTATATTTATTTGTATGAAGTATTTGTTTGTTTAAGATTTTACAAAATGCCTAAGAAATGTGAAGTGCCTTATTGCAAAGAAATAGGTGCACACCAATTTCCGATAGCTGTAGAATAAAAAAAAATGGTTACAAAAAGTAATTAAAAGAAGTGGTCTAATTCGGCTTTTTGTAGTAATGTATAATTGGCGAAAAGTATTATGAAATGTATACTTCCTACAAACAAAACTATTTCATAAATAAAATAGCTTGATGTATAATTTTAAGAGTATACCCTTCAATAAGGTCTGCTTTTCTTCCTTGTAAAGAAGCACCTCGTTTTTTTCAGTTCAGCCATTAGCTCGCTTATTCTTCATGTTGAGTACATGTTTATCTTATCATCAATCCTGGTATTTTGATGAAAAAATTTACAAAACCGAACACACAAATTGAGTAAACAAATGTGACAGGTGAAAGCTATGCTAGCGGCATCTGCCAAAAGTTTTAAGGAGCCAACCCCATTATGCAATCAATGTTTTGATTATGATGATATTATGTCATCATTCACATCTAACACAAATTCACTTTACGTAGGAAATGCCTACTCAATCACCCAATACACCTCATTGGGTGATTGAGTAGGCATTTCCTACGTAAAGTGAATTTGTGTTAGATGTGAATGATGACAAAGACTCGGACACACAAATGAGATCAATATGAAATGGGAAGTGGTATACTCGGTTAAGATAAATTATGGATTCATGCATCGAGACTATTGAATTATACTACTACTATTAAATAAATTAAAATAAGATTGGATAAATATAAATTAGGATATGATACAAACAAGGGACGATACCTGTCAAACCGTAGTGTGCCAGTTGAATAATTAGATTAAAACTGAAAATTACAGAAACAAGCACCCTTATGCCTGTTTGCTTGAACTTAATTAAAGTAAATCTGTTTAAATCACGCAATTCGTGACATGTATGTGACGTCACGCAACCTGCATCGCGCAATCAGAGTTTACCGCGCGACTAGCTTATATACAACGTCTCGACATCAACCGTCGGGCAGTAGCCACCAGACACGACACCCGTCTGGTCGGAGGATCCTCCCTTTTCTGTGGAGGATGAGTGAACTTTACACCCTGTTGCTCATGACTCAATACGCAGTTGGCATGCGGCAATGTAGATGTGTTACGTTATATAAGTTGGTTATAATAAATACATCGTTACTTCAACAACCAAACTATTCATAGACTATCGCTTCCCGCCCCGCTCCCGCTCGCAACTTGCAATACGGCCACAATATCCGCGCCCGCGCCTCGTCCGCACACAGTTTAGCGCCGATATTGCCGCGAACGCAACTGTCATCGGATTTTAATGTTCTCCTCTCTTCTCTATGGAATGCTGACTGGGCGTAAATGATAAAGTATTGCAAAAACCGTCCAAGTGCAAGTCGGACTCGCGCACGAAGAGTTCCGTACCGTTATCTAAAAAAAATCATGTTTGTTGTATGGGAGCCCCCATAAATATTTATTTTATTCTGTTTTTAAGCATTTGTTGTTATAGCGGCAACAGAAATACCCTTTGAAAATTTTATGTCTAACTATCACGGTTCATGAGATACAGCCTGGTGACAGACGGGCAGACAGACGAACGGACAGCGGAGTCTTAGTAATAGGGTCCCGTTTTACTCTTTGGGTACGGAACCCTAAAAAGACCGGACAAACTGTGAGTCAGACTTGCGCACCCATTTTTCTCACTGCTGGGACACAGGCCTCCTCTCAGTGAGAGGGAGTGGGCCGTAATCCACACACCACACCATCCACCATCCACAGTGCGGGTTGGTAGATGTCACATGTCTTCGAATTATTGGTTCTAGGACATGCCGGTTTCCTCACGATGTTTTCCTTCACCGTTTTGAGAGCAGCGGTGATGAAATAATTTACACAAAGTAAAGCGAATGTCAGGATTCGAACCTATGACAACTCGACCAGTCAAGAGTCGCGGGCTTTTCCTTTTTTATGGTTCCGTACCTCAAAAGGAAAAAACGGAACCCTTATAGGATCAATTCGTTGTCCGTCTGTCTGCCTGTCAGTCTGTCAAGACTCTTTTTCTCAGGAGCTCGTGGAGGTATCAAGTTGAAATTAATATCAAATACGTAAGTTTATGGTCCAATGGAATTGTAAAAAAGTCATCGCAGTAAAAAAATATGGACATTTATGCGCAATATTTTGACTCTCGCAAGTAAATCAAAACCTATAGGGTACTTCCCGTTGTCCTAGAATCATGAAAGGTAAGAAGCAAGGTCTCACAACACGAGTAAAGGAAAAAGTCCGAAAATTACGTTTATAATTTTTCAACTACGGATTTTTTTACAGTAGGTCATAATTTAGTGACACCTAGGACAATGCAGACAGATTTATACAGATGGACTAACAAATGGACAGACAGATTGACTAGCTAACAGATGAATAGATATAAACGGCAGACAGTGAAAAGACAGACGGACATATACACACAAACAAACAGAGAGACAGAGTAGGATTAATTAGGTTTCAGAGCCTATACGAGTACTACCTCAAATGGCTTAGCATGATCCTCCGTTATGTCGAAAATACTGCAGCATTAATTTTGAAATAAATATATGGTAAAGTTGAGGATTGATGTTAGGTACTATGTTAGACGAAAACACGATTCCATAAAATTTTCTCGATAGAAAAAAAATCCAAAGTTACCTGCAAACCGAACAATAAACCGCTGGTATTCAACAAGTACTTCAAATTAGATCATGAAACTTTGCATGCTAACTGAACTAACTATAAAGCAGGTCTTATGTTTTTTATTTTTTTCAAATTACCATTATTTTCACCGTATAAAGCAATTACTTAAACTATCGGAGCCCAGCACCGCACTCAGTCTGCGAGCAGTATCGTGCGAACGAGATAAAAAGCTGAGGTAGTATGGGCTCGTTGACACCTTTGGGAACCTTTGGCTACGATCCCCACAAATTACATTCTTATTTCTTAAAATACTAAAGACATAATAAGTTGACACTTTGACAGATATTTAGACAATTTGTAATTTGTGGAAGATCTGGAGTCTAAACTAAGCCTAGGCCTGTATTTTAGAACTCCAGGATCCCCCATTATATCTCACAGTAAACGTTGTCATCGTGATACAATTGCGAGTGATTAATGGTGTGTGTATGTATGTGTGTGAAGGTGTGCGTGAATGTGTGAGGGTGTGTTTGAGTGTGTGTTTGCTTACTTTTATTGTAAGCAAACACACACACACCTTAAACCTAGGAAAATAAATTCACAGCCAATAAAATTATAGTCTAGTAAATCCTAAAGCTATCTAGCCACCAAACCGATCTAATCTTATTCACCACAACTCCAGTAGTTTTGAACATAAAACTCTTTCATAACTCGACCTCTCTCTATCTTAGAACATTCCACTAGAATACACCGAAGAAATTATGTAGTTCGAGGCATAAGCGGAGACGATAGCGCGCAAGACTCGTCTACTATTTAAGTTCATTTATTTTATGTAATACAGGGTGTAAGGGACAGCCCTCCGCAAACTAACAGGGTGCATTCAGCTCCTCATTTTAAATCATATTCCACCGGAAATTTTCTCAGGAAAATTTTCATTTTATCAATTTTTTTTTCAGTTACATTTTCATTATTTCAATGTAAAATTGCATTGTGTGTTCGCAGCACTCCATTTATGTAAAAAAAACTGCAAAAAAAAAACAGCACAAAAAAAAAACCAGCAATGGATGTTGAAATACTCTAACCAACGACGCGTGAAATCAGCTGTTCACTTTCTGTCTAGCTACAGAGTTCATCGAACTCACCGCATACCTATTATCTACCCCTCCCAACCAGTAATAAACGCTCCGATTTGTGCACAAAAACACAAACAAATCAGGTTTATTGGAATCCCTTAACGTTCCTGAAAAAATTTCATGTACCGGTCATCTTAGTATGACATACTGAATTTACCCTATCAGTTTGCGGAGGGCTGTCCCTTACACCCTGTATATTCACCCATTTTTGAAAAGTGTCTCAATTATATTCTGTAGTGCTAATAAGCCTCTACAAAAAACACAACATTTTTATTCAATCGATAAGTGCCATAAAATAGTATATTATGCAATTAGTGAATAAAGGACGGATTTAAAGCGAGGGCCATAGATGAATCACGAGCTAGTGAAGGATTCTAACGATTGAATCACGACCGTAGGGAGTGATTCATGATGATTGAATCACGAGCGTAGCGAGTGATTCAAGTGTTAGAATCCTGAGCGACGCGAGTGATTCATGGCCCTCGATATAAATCCGTTTTATTCAAGAGTTGCATACTATACTTTATACCATGACTACGAGAAAAAGAAAGATTTAAGTGAAAATAGACATATAATGAAGAAAAAGGAAGTTAAATTGGCTTTGATGTAAACCAGCCGTGATTTTTTGGGTAGCAAGTTTTCCACTATATCGGCCGCCCTCTCTTTCATAAACTCAGGTGTTAACACATATTCACCACTAGAATGCACTTTTAATCGATTAGAACAACACTAAATAAACACAAAATTAAAGATTAAAGTAACACTAAACTTTGTGTTCGTACAACTTACAGTATTCAAAATAGCGCCAATTTACTAAGGACAGCAAAGAACACAAAACAGTTTTTATTCTAATGCTAAACTCCTTGTCCAAAATGTCGACCAGTCAAATTGAATTTAGAACACATCAATATAGGTCGAATACACAGATTACACTTACACTAGATACGGCAAGCCATCCGACCAAGCGTGCCCTGCATGTTCGACTGTTCGTACTAAAAAAAGTCTGTTAGCTCAGTGACGCTTAGCGATTGAAACAATTCTGTTTACTTTGAGCACATCACTAAATGGCTGGGGTGAAGTTATCGTAGGTATAAAAAAGATGACTAGATAGATAGATGATTAGATAGTATGAAAACCCAACGTGGGTTTTCATACTATCTAATAACATGGCCGTATCTAGCCTAGGTACTCTAAATCTGTGGTCGAATACACTGTGTGTTCCATTTTCAAACATCAAAACAGTGAGTAAAAGTGCTTTTTATTCACTGTTTTCAGTGAATAAAATAAGCTTTTTAGAGGGGGAATAGTATAAATGTATTTAAATTTTACATTTTCAAACGCTGGACGCCGTGGACGCCATATTGCTCTGTGGTCATGACGTCAGTTGGCTGTGTAAACAAACACTTTATATACGCTGATCAGTTGACAGTTGACATTGACACATTTTAATTTACACAGCCGTATGACGTAATAACATGGCGGCTACTTTCATGGTGTTACAAAACAGATTAAAAAAACTGAAAACTTTGAATTGAATTTGAAAAATTGAAAAATTTATATTGTTATTTTATGAATTAAAACTAACATTTTCCGACTCCTTTTTGCCTAAGCTATCCAAATAATATAATTTTAGATTTTTTCTCTTATAGAGTAAAATACCGTGATATGCTATCAACATCTGCCAAGCCTTTTCCCAACTATCTTGGGGTCGGCTTCCAGTCTAACCCGATGGAGCTGAATATCAGTATTTTGCATGGAGCGACTGCCTATCTGACCTCCACAACCCAGTAACTGGGTAATACGATACCCTTTGGTAAGACTGGTTGTCAGACTTTCGGGCTTCTGACGACCCGTAACGACTGTCAAAGATCCACGAATGACAGCCGGGACTAACGGCTTAACGTGCTTTCGAGGCACCCACGGACCAACCAAAAATAACAAATGGGCATTTAATAAACTTATTATTGCAATAATTGAACATCAAAACTTGTACAAATTATAATTATTGGACGTCTCGAGGTTCGGTTTAATTATGTTCTTTTAAACCCTGCAGACAGAAATCGGAGCCCCGCAGCGGGGTTCCGTTGACCTGACGTTAAGTTTAATTTATTCAGACATGCAAATTTTGCATGTGCAAACAGTATTTTTGATGTACGTATTCGGCTGGGAAAAATTGGTAATTTTTGATGTGCGTTTAAATACCCAATACTACCCAAAATAAAAGTCGTTTCCCAACAATTATTCAAGCAAAATGTTACTTAGTTACTCAGCGCACAAGACGGCTTCTTGAAGGATCTTGTTATACGCTATACAGGTTGAAATTTTAATGGTTGTTTTCCTCTTAAAACGTCATTGTACTCATCATTATGAACAACTTTTACACTCGTATTTATAGTCAAGTAAAAGTAATTACTTCAGTAAAAGTAATTGCTCAAGCAATGATTTTCATTCTATAGTTTAGTAATTGCTTGAAGTTAGAACTGTCAAAGCTTAGAATTCTTAGCCAAGTAATAGTCACCATTTTCTTTACTTAAGAATTCTACCCTCAAGTATGAAATTACTTAGTAGCAAGTAATTACTCAAGTAATTACTTTGATTATAAATACGAGCCTTACTATGGGACCTACCTGAAATCGAGAAAAAAAAATCAGCTGCTCCCTACATTTTGACGAGTTTGATGTAGATAAATGGGGTTGGTATCAGAATGACTGGATCGCAAATTGACCACGTGGCTCTTAGTCCAAATCTCAAAATGTCTAAATCTCAAAATACCGAAGTCGCAAAATGACTACATCGCTTTTAGTCCACATCTCATAATGTCTAAATCTCAAAATACCTAACTCGCAAAATGACTACATCGCAAAAAGTCCGAACAGTTGTGTAGGCACCTATACAGGGTTGATATCAGAATGACTGGATACATCATCATAAATAAATAATAAATAAATAAAAATCTTTATTTATCGAAAAAAACATACAGAGTTCGACATACAGTTTGACATTTGGTTTAAAGATATAATAGTCGTTTCTGTTGCAAAATCTGTACAAACAATAATACTCTACCTCTTAAGCTAGGTTATACCTGTATTATAAGAGGTAGTTGCGGTCAAGGTTTACACTGATCAACAAAACTTATCTTAAGTGGACTGTGTCATTCTACTGTATGGTATATAAATAATAATAAAAAATAAAAAAAAGAATAAAATTGATGGTTTGTGTGAGTGAGTGGTGTGTGTGTGTGCAGTAGTGTGTGAGTGGTGTGTGTGTGTAGGGGTGTGTGAATAGGTGTATTACACAAGATAGGCAAGTAAAGACTCCGTGTAAGAGTAGTCCTTAAGGAGCAGCCACTCTGTTACTTTAGATTTTACTGCATGTGAGTTTAGATTTATAATATTGAGGTGTTTGTTAATGCTTGTATAAATATGAGTACTTAGTATATAATACTGGTGTTTAGCGAAGGAAGTCTTGTGTTGGATACTTGGTGGAAGGTACGTGCGCTTATTTGTAAGAGGAGGTGGAAGGCCTGCGTGCTTTCTAAGGGTGGATTGGAGCACATAAAGCTGACGAACCGTAAGTACTTTACAGTCAGAGAACAGATCAGTTGTTGGATACCTATACGGCTTTTTCATCATGACTTTAAGTATAGCTCTCTGTGCTCTCTCCACCTTCAGAAAGTTAGTTTTAAAGGCACCACCCCACGCAACTATGCAATAACCAATCACTGATTGACATAGTGCATGGTACACCATCTTAAGGATTTTTAGCTTGGCGGATTCTCTGAGAGACTTAAATATATGTATGAGACGCAATGTTCTGGTGGTGACGGCGTCTATTTGTTGTTCCCATCTCAGTCCGTCATCAATCTGTACTCCGAGGTATTTAACACACTCGGATCTTGCAAGCGGAAGACAAGTGCACTGCATGAGCGGGTTTAAGCAGGAATGAGCAGTTATACTAAAAGAAGGAGGTGGCTTTGTGTTACGTCGTATTGCGAAAGGAATATATGTCGTCTTTTGTAGGTTTAATGTAAGAAGATTTGAGTTTAACCACATCATAACCTTAGCCATGGCCGTCTCCGCATTTGTTTTCACAATGTCCCAAGTGATTCCGTCTACGAGAATTGCCGTGTCGTCAGCGTATGCATAAATTCTACCATTTGGAAGATTCAGTCTGCAGAGGTCATTCACATAGATCTGAAATAATGTCGGGGAAAGGATCCCTCCCTGCGGAACACCATAGGACACGAGAAACTCATCACTTAAGCAAGTATCAATTTTAATACATTGCTTACGATTTTTTAGGTAATCCTTAAAAATTTCCAGAGGCATTCCACGTACACCAATATTTTCCAGCTTCTTGATGAGTATGGGAACAGAGACCGTGTCAAAAGCCTTCGAAAGGTCCAGAAATATACCTAGGCATTTCGATTTGTTATCTAGGTTTGAGGCAACTTGTTGCGTGAAATCCAGAACTGCATCTTCTGTAGATAGACTTGTCCGAAATCCGTATTGGTTATTAGCAATGAGCTGGTGTTTGTCAAGAAATTTCCGTAAAGAGTTATTGAGAATTTTTTCAAGAACTTTAGAGAGTGCAGGTAGGACCGATATCGGTCTATAGTTATTGACACAGTCTCTGCTCCCTCCCTTGTATATTGGATGGACCACAGCCCTTTTAAAAGCCTCCGGAAAAACACCCTCCTGTAGGCAACGATTAAAAAGGTAAGTAATTGGTGGAACTAGTACATGTCGACAGTTTTTTAGTATTAACGATGATATGCCGTCCCAGCCGATTGCACAGTCAGAGCGTAGTTGTAGGATTAGGGATTGGACTTCCGCTTCGTCTATTTCTAGGATGGTAAGGGAGTTCACAGGTGAGTTTCGGGTGTTCGCAGGTGAAGGTGATGGGCGGCCATCGGCCGGTGATGATGCAGTGCCCTCCTTTATTTTCGTAGCCAAGTTTTTTCCAATGTTGGAAAAAAATTTGCCTACCTCATTAATTGCTGATTTTGGGCTGTCTCGCATTGTGAGTAGCTCCACTGGGCTGCGTTTTGTTTTTTGATCATTCATCATCGTCATCTGCCTAGCCTTTTCCCAGCTATGTTGGGGTCGGATGCAGCTGAATACCAGTATTATATTACCCAAAATAGGTGATTTTAACATTTTTGTCTGTTTGTAGGTTTGTCTGTTCAAGCATCAAAATGGACCGATTTGGTTCAAGTTTGGTGTAAAGAGTGAATTTTGGGGAAGCACATTATAGTCTAGGGAAAGTTAGAAAAAAGTCACCTTAAGAACCAAAGAGATTAATGTAGGTATAGGTGCCTACACAACTGTTCGGACTTTTTGCGATGTAGTCATTTTGCGAGTAAGGTATTTTGAGATTTTATGAGATGTGGACTAAAAGCGATGTTGTCATTTTGCGACTCAGGTATTTTGAGATTTAGACATTTTGAGATTTGGACTAAGAGCGACGTGGTCAATTTGAGACCCAGTCATTCTGATACCAACCCGATAAATGTACTGAACAGCAGATTTTTGAGTACAATGATTTTAAGAGGAAAACAACCATTAAAATTTCACCTTGTATAATAAGAAAGAGGTAAACTATTATAGTTTTTGTGCGTACGGTACGGAACGCTTAGTACGCGAGGCCGACTCGTACTTGGCCGCTTTTTACTAGTATCTTCTTGGCATAGTACACCAGTATCAATTCTACAGCCTCGCTGTAAATCCAATAATTCTAAAAGTATTAAATAGATTTACGAGTTAGATTATTCGCACGAGTTCCTTACCCGACTTGTCATCGTAAAAGAGAGTTATGCGCGAGTGTGCGCGAGATAGCCGTGCATATTTATGGTCTTTCAAAGCTAGTATGTTATTGGCTAGCTGTAAAAAAATATATGTCGTTGGTATTTTAAAGATTCAAACAATTTTCTTCTTAACGTATCGATGGCAAGAATAACACGACAAAAACCGGCCAAGTGCGTGTCGGACCACGCACAATGAAGGGTTCCGTAGTTGAAAAGATTTATCCCAAAAACAAACTCAAAAATATAATCCCAAAATATTTTTTTTTATGTGATAAAATTACAAATTAACAATTTCCGGACTTTTTCCTTTACATGTGCTGTAAGACCTTGCTTCTTCCCTTCCATGATTCTAGGTCAACGGGAAAAGAGTTGTTACTGAATAAAATTTCATTTAACTGTATACGCGGTGATTTACTCCGCTGGTTCTCTTCATATGTCACGAACAGAACTCAAAGGGTCGTAATTCTAGGACCCCTGTTATTTATTTTATTTATAGACGACATTGACACTTGTTTTCGAAATTCTAAAGTCCTGCTTTATGCTGACGATCTAAAAATTTATAGGCCCATCAAAAATTTGCAAGACATCAGATTATTACAGGAATATCTGGATCGCTTTACTGAATATTGCAGGTACAATAAATTACAACTGAGTCTCTCTAAATGCTGTTGTATCAGTTTCACGAAGAATAAGAATGTTCTCAGTCACCCTTACTCTTTAGATTATACTACACTATCAAGGGTGTTCCTGATTCGTGATCTTGGTATTTTACTCGACGATAAACTTCACCTTGATGCCCACATTAGCAAGATTGTAAATAGTGCCTATCGGATGTATGGTTTTTTGATGAGATCTGCGAAGGAGTTTGTGCGCCCCTCTACCTATTTATATCTGTTTATATATCTGATCAGATCTAGTAGGTTTTGATTTACTTGCGATGTCGCATAAATGGCCGTATTTTTTATTGCGTTGACTAAAAAGCTTGATTTTTTTAGAACTCGGGCCATAGACCTACGTACTTGATATTAATTTCAACTTGATACCTCCACGCGTTCCTGAGAAAAAGGTTCTTGACAGACAGACAGACAGACGGACAACAAAGTGATCCTATAATGAAGTTTGACGACACGGTTGGCGCAGTGGTTGAGCGATTGACTGCTGCGCAGCATGTCGCGGGTTCGATTCCCGCACGGAACAAATATTTGTACGACCTACAAGTATTTGTTCCGAGTCTGGGTGTTTTTCTATCTATAAAATGTATGTATTTACAAAAAAAAAATGTATATAAGTAGTTTATCAGCCATCTCGTTACCATAGCACAAGCATTAGGTTGCTTAGCTTGGGACTAGATGGCGTTGTGTGAAATGTCCAAGGATATTATTATTATCATCAAGTGTCTTGACAATTCTCGGGACCCTGGAGTCCCGGACCTTTAGAAGGCGTACGAGGGGCCAAAGCCAACTCGCAGAGGCCCGTTAGACGCTTTCAATGAAATGAGGCACCAACCGACGATTATCCCTGTACGCACCATGCAAGTGCACCCAAGGACAACCCCCGGTTGGTGCAGGACTATTAGGACTCCCTCCACAGGAGGGAGAACGCCGCCGCGTTGCGGGCACCCCAAAGGGCCATAGCCCAGCGTGTGGCGCGGGCCTACCGCACGGTGGCCTTCGCGGCCTCATGTATTCTGGCCAGCACCCCTCCTTGGGAACTCGAGGCGTGGGTGCTCGCCAGAGTATATGAATGGACGGCGGGGCGGAGGGCGAGAGGAGAACGCCCAGCACCGGAAGAGCGGGAGGCAGTCCGGCGGGAGGCGAGGGACGCCATCGTTGTCCATTGGACGGGAGACCTCGCCACCGCAGCCTTCGGCCGCCGAACCCTCGACGCGATTGGGCCAGTCCTGCGAGACTGGCTCGAGCGGTCGCATGGATTCCTCTCCTTCCGTCTGGTGCAGGTGCTGTCCGGACACGGTTGTTTCGGATCGTACCTGCACCGGATCGGACGGGAGGAGACGCCGCCGTGTCACGAGTGTGGCGCGGTGGAGGACACGGCGCAGCACACGCTGGAGGTGTGCCCGTCATGGTTCGAGACGCGACGCAATCTCGTGACTGTGATCGGACCGGATCTCTCGCTTCCCGGCTTGGTTAACGCCATGCTGGGGGATGAGAGGTCATGGGCAGCAGTCGCCTCCTTCTGCGAGCACGTCATGTCCCAGAAGGAGGCGGCGGAGCGCGCACGGGAGGACGATCCTCACGCGGCGCCGCTCCGACGGTGGAGGAGGGGTCGAAGAAGACGTCAGTATGATAGTCATCTCCGACTCCTCCCAGGTGGAGGCCAGCAGGCAATAGGTGTGGGGGCACCTTTGCCTGTATTGCACAGGCCTCCACCAGTGTCGGACGGGAATGGCCAGGTGTTCCCGGCCACTCCCACAGCCCCCCAACCTGGGGGGCATGCGGGGCCCGCCAGCTAGGCGGGCATGCGCCGGGAGGGTTGTGGAAGTAAAAGGTTGAGCCGGTTTCCCATGGCCCTCCCATCACGGCGATGTGGGAACACCGCTGAGTTTTAGTGGGTATATTGTCGTCCCGACAGGAGTCCCACATACCCCGTCTCGGCCCCACGAGCGGGGATGCGTAACGCATTTCTCAGCGTCAAAAAAAAAAAAAAAAAAAAAAAAAGGACTATTGCAGTATATGGAAACAAAGACATTGGACTATGGATTTGAGTGGCTAAAGTGGACTGGTGCTGGTGAACTATGAAAGGACTATGGCCCCTGCCGGATCAATGTTTTATAATACACGGATAAAATGGCAGGGGGTGACTTGCACACACAATAATGGGGCCCCGAAAAGGTCGCTAGCACATAGTGTCGTAGCGGCAAGGGGGCAACATGTCCTGAGGTGCTTGTGAGGAGTGGAGAGGTATCCCACGGTTCTCGGAACAATCCCAGAGCCCGGAAGATGGTCAAGATCCCTACAAACACTTACTGGAATACTTCCTTCCTCCGAGCACGTTTGCTCTTGCGAATCTCCACTCAAACCGGCCAATAAAGGCAAGCAAGAGGTGGGAGCTCTGTTCCTCGTCAGTGTTCTCTCCAGCCGGCCAATAAAGGCAAGCGAGAGGTGAGGAACAAGACTTCTCCCGGGAGATAGGGTCCGTGGGGTCGCTACTGCCCAACAGCTCGCCACATGCTGCCCTGCGGGTTTCTGTATCTCTCTTGGTCTGGCTCCTCATCCTAGACCTGTTGCGGCAAAGTGAACTCTACCGGCACAGACCTAAAATTCGGAGCGCGCAAGCCCCACCACGACGTCAACGTAGAGATACTGCGGTGGGGTTATTATTATTATTATTATTATATTATTATCCAAGGATATTATAAGGGTTCAGTTTTTTCCTTTTGAGGTACGGAATCCTAAAAATATTCATATATAGTTTTTTTTTTAAGTTTGATACTACGATCTATGTTCCCACTGCTGGGACACAGGCCTCCTCTCTGTGAGAGGTAGTGGGCTGTAATCCACCACGCGGGCCCAGTGCGGGTTGGTAGATGTCACATGTCTTCGAATTATTGGCTCTAGGACATGCCGGTTTCCTCACGATGATTTCCTTCACCGTTTTAGAGCAACAAGTGCATGCCTGGGTTCTAACCTACGTCGGGGCTGTACTAATACTCAATCTTATTGATGCCAGTATAATAATATCATCAGCAGCGAAAGCGTCTGTGGTCGCTCGCAGCAATAATGAGCCTCGTAGCTTTTAGATGGCATCTACGTGTCGTAGCGATGAGATTGTAAACTGCATTTGTACCTAGAATGCTTTTAAATTACTTATGTTAAAATTACACTAAGAAATAACTGTTTATGAATTTTTGTTTTTTTTTCGGTACCTGTGGTAAAACATAAGATTTACCGACTGAACTGCCGGTAAAAGTCAGAAATTGATGATTATTATAGAACAATTCGGACTGTTACCGGTGACACTTGCTAAATCTTAGGATTTACCGGTAAATTCTAAGATTTACCGCAGTTCGGGCTTTTAAAGTATATGTCGGATCCGGTCAATAGTACGGATAAGTAACGAGTCGCAAGCACTAAGCAAGGTGTGGGTAGGTCTATGGTCTACCTACACCTACACCGGGCTTCTACAGAGTCGTGATGTTTTTAACTCATGGCGAGGAGGACAGTCTGGTGTCTGATCGCATCGGGGTTACTACGCCACGGAACTGCATTCGATTCGTTGTGCTCAGTGTTAATTTTAATTTGTAGTGATTGTGTTAGATTGTGATTTTAATAATCACCGAGTTTAGCACCCCGTGTGTTTTCATTGCACGAAACCCATCTTCTGCCCACATGGTGTCTCTATCTATCCGAGTAAATCCTGACCTTTCCAACATACTCGTATATAATATATACAGTAATGGCGCGACCTCTGTTTCCGCAATTTCATCTCCATTGTTTGACTTACGGCCGCTCCGCACAGTGAACAGCTCTTCAAGCTATATTAAAGCTGAAACTGTCAAACAAGCGGTTATTATATCTGCTACTAGCTTTTGCCAGCGGCTTCGCGCGCGTAGATGTCGAGTAATATCCCACGGGAACGTATTACCGGGAATTCCTTCCTTATTCCTTGTCTACATTATAAAGGGAACCTCTGTGCAAAATTTCAGCTTTCTAGGTCCAAGGGTTTGGGCTGGGCGTTGATGAGTCAGTCAATCAGTCAGGACTTCTCTTTTTAGGGTTCCGTAGTCCAACAAGGAACCCTTATAGTTTCGTTATGTCCGTCCGTCCGTCTGTCTGTCTGTCTGTCTGTCCGTCCGTCCGCAGCTTAGCTCAGAAGCTGTTAGTACTAGAAAGCTATAATTTGGCATGGATATACATATTCATCACGCCCACAAAGTGGTAAAATAAAATTATCAAAAAAAAATTTTTAGGGTACCTTCTGTGCACGTAAAGTGGGATGATTTTTTTTCTCGTCTACCCCTGGTGTGGTGTGTTGTTGGATGAGTCTTTCAAAAATATTGCGGTTTTGTGCAAACAATTTTTCGATTTAGGGATCCGTTTCTGAAATATTAAGCTTTAAAGTGCTAATTTTTGCTAGAGTCAAGTGCCCCCCCTGTCAGCTAAACGGTTAGTTTTGGATGGGTGAAAAAAATTCACGGTAGTAGTACATATAACGAAGTTAAAAGGAAAACTGTCACAGCTAAGTAGACTTTTCAAGTTTACGAGTAATAGTCATTTATTTGTGAAACAACAAAAAGCCCTCTTGTTAGTCCGCATTATTGTGCAACTACGGAACCCTATTACTGCGCGTGGCCCGACACGCACTTGGCCGGTTTTTATTTAAATAGATAGATAATAATGCTAGCATTCACCGTGTGGCTCCCAAACATGATCTTTGACAATTCAGCAGGAGTCCACGCTCGGAGTTTGCCAGATATCTATGGAACGGAGTATTCTGAGTATCAAACTTGTGGACCGGGTTAAGAATACAACAATCCGTTCGGTCACCAAAATATCTGACGTCACTCGGAAAGCTGCCACGCTTAAATGGAATTGGGCTGGACTCATCTGCCGCATGTCAGACGATCAATGGGACAAACTTACGACCCAGTGGGTCCCGCTTAATGGCAAACGACATCGCGGCAGGCCCAGACGGAGATGGCGGCATGAGCTGGACTCCTTTAATAAAGATTGGTCCTTGGCAGCTCTGGACAGAGAGAGGTGGACAGAGAGTAGGTAGGCCTTTGCCCAGCTGGGGGACAATTATGGCTAGTAAGAAAAAAAAAAACACCGAAGTGATGGGCAGATCTATGTGTATAATACAGCAGCCATAGCTTAACAGTTATGTTTAAAATGAACAGTGGGTTCCGTACCAAAATGGTAAAAAGGAACCATTATGGTGGGACTCAGTCTGTCTGTCAGTCTGTCACAGCTGGATATCTTAAGAACTACTAATGAACAACCAACAACTCAACTAACGAACTCTCTATCAACTTGAAATTTGGAACAGTTTTAGATGACGTTTGCCCAACTATTTTGCAAATAAGAAAGAAGTAAAAATATATATGTTTTTATTGCAACAGGGACTGAAAGTGGGTCTTAAAAATTCAAAGTGGGGCTACTAGGGCATGTGGAGTATCATATGAAAGGGCGCTGTTTGCACATACTCAAACATTTTTGTTCTTTTTTAGGCCGCATAGTTTTCGACTTTTGATGAAAAGTGTTAAAAAATACCGTTCCCCCCCTTATCTCCAAAGTTTGCATAGAGGAAAATCTGAAATTATTATATGTTATAGAAGTTCATCTAAAGATTACAGGAAAAATAAAACGATGTCTCTAAATAGCTCACTTTTTCAGAAATCGTCAACAAAAATTAAATATAAATTATGGTACGGAACCCTCGGTACGCGAGTCCGACTCGCTCTTGACCGGTTTTTTAGTTTAGTGCAACGGTTGGCAACAGGCGGACCGCGGTCTACCGCCGGTGTCGCAGGTTGTTCGAAAGAGATACCGCGGCCCTGGCACAGGCAACTGAAGAAACACGGGTGGGTTTTAGTCAGTAAAAGTCTGACACGCCCTTCCGCTACGACCAGCCGTGTGATTCTGTAAGACCTCATTCTAAACTTCGAATTTGAATCCGCTGTGAATTTCTTGATTGGCGTTCTAAAAACTCGGTTGATAATAAGAATTTACACTAGCGCTACCCTTACGAGCGTGTCAGCGAGTTGAACTAAATTGACCGTGAGATTTTGACAGATAAAGTATGAGATGACGTAAGTCAATGATATTATGCATCTAGACGTTGCCATGATTACAGTGTGAAGTGTGGAAGTGAGACACATATATACGAAATAATTAGGAAAATTGAGACAAAGCATCGTATCTTCTGTCCCTTACGGCGTGCCGTATTTTTGCATGGCAAACTTTAAAAATGTTGCCAAACAAAGTACTTTCACTGTTACAAAATTTATCTTGCGTCGACTAATTTAACATTTTTGGACAGTTTTTGCATTGTGTGAATGTATTGACATGGGTTTCAGTCCAAAATATGGAAGATTTCATACGTTAAACCTCATTTCTAATACCACATAACCTAGAAAAAACCGGTCAAGTGCGAGTCGGACTCGCGCACGAAGGGTTCCGTACCATATTATATGGTTAACAATCGCAAAGATAACTTTTTACTTATTTTATAATGATACTGTGAATTACATGGTTATTTTTTGCAGTTGCAGAAAATCACCCTTGTTTAAACAAAATACCTTATGAATCGCCGTTTTCAGTATTGTTGCTTAAATACAGTATTTATGGTACCTACATGGTATAAAGAAGTTTCAAATTCCTAATTTGTTGAATTGTTGCGCTAGAGTTCGTACAAAAATGGTCTAAAATTTCTTAATTTTAGAAGATAAAAAAAATGTGTTTGTACTCTACTCAATGAGTTCTAGACGATGACACCCCACATGCTAGATTATTTATTTGTTTTTTTTCAAAATGAAAAGTTTATTGTTTAGGGACTGACCCCTTAAACTTTTAACTTTGCTTTATTTTTATTATTTGTTGTTATAGTCGTAATAGACAGCGGAGGCTTAGCAAGTTTGTACTGGACTGTACGTGGTTGTCTGATTTCATGGATTTTAATTTTCTTGCGAGGAATCCTAATTATTTTTCTAAAATAAAAATAGCCTTAGTTACCTACTCCTTAAAACATCAGCTATATGCCGTCAAAATCGGTGAAAATTCGTTTGGCAAGTACCATTTTTTTAATCGGACTGCGCTTTAAAATTCTTCTATACAAACTTTAACATCCCTAAACCTCATTTGAGGCGTAGTTTTGAAAAACTAATAATGACAAACATTATTACTTACTTATGCAAGTACTAAGTTTGTTGTGCTAAGTTTCAAGTTCATTAACCAAATTAATAAGATTTTTCATATAAACTGTATCTCTGTTTTCACGAACACAGATAAAGAATTTCAAAAATCGTCTGGTATGTTTCCATAACTTGACTCAAACATTATTTACACCAATTTCAGAGTTAATCAAGCCCCCAATAAAATCCTCCGCCATAAAAATAAATTAACTTTTCACCCCTTAGGGGCAGATTTTTGGAAAACCCTGATACACGTTGTAGGTGACTACATTATAATTATTACTTACACAAAATAGCACAATCGATTGTAGTCTTCATTTTTGGTCTCAAGTATAAAAACTGAGTTTTGAGTTAATCGGACCGCGTGTTAAAATTCCTCCATACAAACTTTGACACGCCCAATCCCTCTTTAGGGGGTAGTTTAGGAAAACTCAAAATGATAAACTTTATAATTTACTTAGATGAATATTCGTGCTAAGTTTCAAGTCTATTAACTCAAGGGATAGGATTTTTCATACAAACCTTCATCCCCTATTTTACACCCTTAGGGATATAATTTCCAAAAATCCTTCCTTAGTGGATGTTTACACTATATAAGGTATCTATGTGCAAAATTTCAACTCTCTAGGTCCATTGGTTTGGGCTGTGCGTTGGTATATTAGTCAGCGACTCAGTCAGGACTTTGATTTTTTTTATATATATAGATTTACCATGTTATTTTAAGACCACAGACTTCTTATAGGTTTTCCTGTAATCTACAGGTATAGAACTATTTTCTATATTTTTTTCAAAATTTTAGGCTCAGTAGTTTCGGAGATAATGGGGGGGGAATGGTCAATTTTCGTCTGTTTTCTTAAATAACTTTAAAACAATATATTTTAAAATTATAAAAAAAATATATTTGAGATCCTCATAGTAAGCCCTTTCATTTGATATGTCACTCGGTACAGTTTACAATTTTTTTTTTTACATTTTCTTATTTTCCCCCTAAAAGTGACTCTCATATTCAAAATTCATATATTTACTTTAGCTGTACGTGTTTGGGTCACAGAAATCCATATGTGTACCAAATTTTAACTTAATCGGTCCATTAGATTCGGAGCAAATTGGCTGTGACAGACGGACAGACAGACAGACACACGAGTGATCCTATAAGGGTTCCGTTTTTTCCTTTTGAGGTACGGAACCCTAAAAAGTATAATATTGCTGTCTCATGACCGGCCTCGCGGTGGCTCGATCTAGATGTATATTATCTAAGACGTATAGTGGCATTCAGTAAGGTAGCCCATTAAAAGTGTAAAATAAAAAACAAGTGAGAAGAAGTGATGCGAAGTGAGAATGAATAGCTGTGAGATGCGAGTTGTTGTTTGAATTATACAGAATAGACGTACAGAGCGGGAAAAATCATTTGATGATTTCTCATCGACAAAAAAAAAGGTCCACTTTTTGATACAGTCTTACTGAGTTGACTGATCGATAGAAGACTGCATCAAAAAGTGAATTTGGCCCAAAATGGTCTTTACGCCCTTTGTAGCGGAAAAAGTCGATATACCTACCAACAACCTTAAACTATAGTGATATCTACACACACACACACACACACACACACGCCACGTCGCGTGTGTTGGCGACACGGTTGGCGCAGTGGTTGAGCGCTTGACTGCTGCGCAGCATGTCGCGGGTTCGATTCCCGCACGGAACAAATATTTGTACGACCTACAAGTATTTGTTCCGAGTCTGGGTGTTTTTCTATCTATAATATGTATGTATTTACAAAAAAATATGTATATAAGTACTTTATTAGCCATCTCGTTACCATAACACAAGCATTAGGTTGCTTAGCTTGGGACTAGATGGCGTTGTGTGAAATGTCCAAGGATATTTATTTATTTATTTATCTACAAAGTAACGATGGATTCCATGGTTAACTTTACCTCTTTCCTCGTACTGCTGATAACACTCTGCTAGTTATCTAGCAGTTAGTTCAAACTGCCGGTTAACTGTAGCAGCCCTAACGAGTTCGCTCATTACAACGGATTATCAAGTGGTACTTATTGTATGCAAGTATTGTAGTTGTTAGGGATAGGGCTGGTACGCATCGAGAACTTGTTAACGAATAAACTTGAAGTTTTTTTTTAATTTGGTACGTTATTCACGTAAAACTTTTCTAATAAGAGTTTGCACCTCAAAGGATTACTTTTAAGGAAATGATAAAAAATGCGTAGTTATAATATAACGCTGTGTTTAATACTCCTACTAAAACAACAACAAAAACAAACAAACAAAACAACAACAACTCTTATCAAATCGGTCATTTTCCTGAAAAAAATAAACTCATACCAATTACCAAATTCGTTTAAATTAATTTTGAAACTAAAATCAGTGACAACCCTACAAACTAGCTTTAGAGAAAACTTTATCTGTCCATTCTGCTAATACGCCACGGACAGCGCTACGGCGTAGCACGTAGCAGCCATCTACGCGCTACGAGCTACGCTAAAGGTACGCGGCTACGGCGTAGCTAATGCTACCCGGCTACGGCGTAGCTAATGTTTACGTCTTTTTGTTAGACAATTTTGCACAAAACATTAGAGTTATCAAGTTTACGGTTTATACTTAGGTAACAAAATATTTTGGTTACTGGGTTGTGGAGGTCAGATAGGCAGTCGCTCCTGTAAAATACTGGCATTTAACTGCCAAGTTTTCAGTTGAAAATAATATAATTTTTTATATAATATTATTTTTTTCTATTGAAAATAATATTATTTTATTATTTTAATTTAACTGCAGTTGGAAAAAGATGGTGATGATGTTTTTGGTAACAACGCCTGTTTTTTCACCGACTTCAAAAAGGAGGAGGTTCTCAATTTGTCTGTAGATTTTTAGGGTTCCGTAGCCAAATGGCAAAAAACGGAACCCTTATGGATTCGTCATGTCCGTCTGTTTGTCTGTCCGTCCGTATGTCACAGCCACTTATTTCCGAAACTACATATAAGAACTATACTGTTGAAACTTGGTAAGTAGATGTATTCTGTGAACCGCATTAAGATTTTCACACAAAAATAGAAAAAAGAACAATAAATTTTGGGGGTTCCCCATACTTAGAATTTTTTTTTTCATCAAACCCATACGTGTGGGGTATCTACAGGATATTTTTTTAAGCAGTGCGCAAATTTTCACAGGGTGTTCTACCCATGAATATGAACAACTTTTACTATGGGACCAAACCTGAAATCGCGAAAAAAAAATCAGCTGTTCAGTACATTTATCTACACCAAACTCGTCAAAATGTACTGAACAGCTGATTTTTTTTTCGCGATTTCAGGTTTGGTCCCATAGTAAAAGTTGTTCATATTCATGGGTAGAACACCCTGTGAAAATTTGCGCACTGCTTAAAAAATTATCCTGTATAGATACGTCTTCAAAAATGATATTGAGGTTTCTAATATTATGGTGTGGTGGTGTGGGGTTTTATCATTTTTTTCTAAACAGAATAGTTTGCGTGAGAGATACTGCCAAAGTGGTAAAATGTGTCTGCCCCCCCCTGTAACTTCTAAAATAAGAGAATGATAAAACTAAAAAAAATATGTGATGTGACCTGCAAAATTGCATGGATACCTTAATGTCTATTTTCCTGTGAACGTTTGAGTTGAAGTTTTCGAAAATCAAACTAGATGGCGTTGGTTTCTTCACAACTATGATTAATTATTTACGAAATGTATTATCTCTTCAATTCCCAGTGTCACTTGTAGATGACAAAAGTTTTATGGTTTTTTTCATTTTTTTCTATCACAAGGCAATTTTACTTTTAATTTCTACAAGAATAATAAAAATCGCATGTCCTTTAAAGTCTTAACTTTACACAATGACAATACCCAGTGTCACCTGTAGGTTATACCCCCGTAAATAAAAATGGGTGTAATTTTTTTATATTTTTGTCCTAACTAAATGCACACAGGCATCAGTATGTGTCCCTCAAGTTTTAAAATGTTATACTGCTACAACATTGAACCCGTTACGAATAATTTAAAGATTACTACAAAAAGAGTTAATTGTTTCGACTTGGATTCGAACCATCGCATCACCAAATGTCGTCATACTCATACCAGCAGTTTCACGAACTAGCCAGCGAGACCTTAAGAATTGTGATGAAATTGTTATCTACTATCGTCCGAGTAACTTTATCTTTAGGTCTCTGTCTAATCGATAGATGTTATTTTGAGGGTATCCATTAATTTTACTTACTTACGTTTTCTTTATAAAATTAATCCATCCCCTCAAGTTATAACTACAACGTTTGATGTTGCGTTAAAGGATGTCACTTGTCTAGGAACCCGTTTGGTGTCAGTTGGCAAAATATGTCGTGTCATATTATGAGAACTGTAAATTATCAAGTCAAATTGTAAAATGTCAATGCAATTGTATTGTAAATTGTAATCTTTGTAGTAAAATAAGATCAACGTTTTGTTTATTACAATATTTTATTTTTCTTGTTTAATTGTTTTTAAATATTACTAAAACAAAGTAGAAAAATACTTTCTTTTTAATAAAAATATAATGCATGACAAAAAAAGCACATGCCGTGCCTAGGATTTGAACCTCCAACCTCATACACGGCAAGCGGTCTTGATACCTCCGGTCTAATAAGACATTGAATAACACTTCGTAAATGTTAAGTCTATTATCAAAAGAAACCGATACGAATAACGAGTGGATTCAACTTTTAATAATTAGTAGGTATTCGAGTTGGTAGTTACTTAGCAACCAGAAAAAAGAGCAGAGTCACAGCAGGTAAACAGGCTCGCCAAACAAAAAGGCACTTTCAAAAAATTGTAGAGATTTATTTCTTACAGTTTATTATTCACACTTAACATTTACTTTATTAAATATCGTATAACATTATAATATTATGTATAACTTCTTATTGAGGCCATAGCTTAAGTATTCGTTTCCAAAATTGGAAAGAGGATTGAAGCTTATGTAACATCAATAAAAACCAACAGGAGACCAGATTATTTTATCACAAAAGTCAAACGGATTAAATGGATTAAATAGGTAGGCTAAAAACTACAATTTGCAATTTTCAATTGCACAAAAACAATGTTTAGTAATTAACATAAAAAAAAAAAAAAATATGTTTTTTGAACTTGAAGTGTTCATAACTTTTTAAGTTATTTAAAATACGTAAGTAATATGTTACACAGGTTACACACATAACCAGGTCTCCAGTTAATATAAATAATAAGCACTAAGTAAAATAATATTAATTAAGTATAATTATTTACTAATAGTTCGGGTCTGGCTGATAAACAGCTTGCATGATATGGGAACGCATTGAATTAATTAAATTTTTACACAAATCTGAACCACGAATACCTACTCTCCCATATTTGTAAACAATGAGCCTTTAACGCTTCTGGAGTACGCTCATTTTGATTATTCCACCGTTGAACGATAACACTCCATAAATGATAAGCAACATGGTCTCCTCCAGCACTTTGCACTATTTCCTCGACTTGGTAGCCTGACTAGTTCTCCCGGATCGGCTGCACTCATCCATCCCCAAATGTTCACTGTTATATGACCAGATTGCATATTGGGCACTACGTGACCACTTGTAAAACGCGTATTATTTCGCCGCCACAAACATAAGCGTCCGTGTTCACTGCACTTAAAAGTTTTTTCATCTGTAAAGATGACATTACTCCAATCGAAGTGTGATCCAAAGCAAACTGTAATCTTGCCCTTTTATGGTTTTTCGTGAGCAAGGGTTTCACAGCATGCCTCCGATAATGCAGCCCTCCACTGTGAAGAGCAAGCGGACAGTGTCAACACTTGTGACACATAAACCAGCATAGTGGTTAGTCGGCAGAAATCCATTTTCTTCATAGTCCCTTATCATAGTTTGACCACATGAGTTTGAGTTTTGAACCGTGGTCTACCAGTTCTTTCATGGTGTGGTAAAGAACCCTTCTCTTCAAATTGTCGTACCCGTAGAACAGCTGTAGCAACAATAAAACAGAAATATATAATACCAAATAATGATTATTAAGTAGCATGGTAAAAAAATTATTGGAGTTTTAAAATAGTGTAAAAATAAAACTACTTAAGTTTACACCGGTCTCTTTGGCTATTTCTGACAAGTTTTTGCCTTGATTATGCAAAGCAATTATTTGAGTTGATTTCGTTACAAATCAATATTACAACGCGTACTCACTATGGTAAAATAAGTAATTCACCTGATTACAAATAAAAACTGAACAAAAGGCACTCGAACGAGGTAATCGAAATGAACTTAGTGAATTAATTGAGCTTAGTCATAACTCATCGATCTAAGTATTAATTATACTACCTACCAATTATTTATAAATTCATATTCAACCTACCCTCTCAAGTTTGGAAACTAAAACTCAGAAAATCATATACTCAATACATATATAGATATTCAATTTTAAATTAATAGTGTTTAGAACAGTTATAAATTATTTGAATGTTTGAAGAGACAAAAATTAACTATTAAAAATATTTTATCGTTTAAAGTAAAGCAACGCCATCTAGTAACAGCATAATTAAGTTTTGTTAGTCGATAACTGGTTTACGCTAGGTGGCGTCATTTCTCGCTTCACACGATTTTATTTCTGTACTGTCCATGGACTTTTGTTAGCGACTGTACATTACCATGTAAACTTCCACCGAAAATTGGTTTGAACGAGATCTAGTAAGTAGTTTTTTTTTAATACGTCATAAATCTTAAAGCGCAATTTTTACCTTTCATTCAATCAACTCAAATATAAAAATAAAAAAAAACATTTAATTTCATAAACTGTCTAATAATAAATCTGTAATAGGTGCCTAAGTAAATAATTATTATAATTCGCGCGGGGCGTGGCTTGTTTTGTTTTATATGGTAGCGGAACCCTTCGTGTGTGAGTCCGACTCGTGCGAGTCGGACTCACACACGAAGGGTTGAATGGCCGGTTTTTTCCATCGACTGTTGCAATCACCCGCTATTTTGCTGCTTGCTAATTACTTTTTTATGAACCGTTCTTTCGACCTGCACAACCCAGTTAATGGGTAATACGATCGGTCTTCCGACAACCCGTAACGACTGCCAAAGATCCACGAATGACAGCCGAGACCAACAGCTTAACGTGCTTTCCGACAAACGAAGGGTCTTGTAATATAAAGATAGTCACCCATCCAAGTGCCAACCGCGGCAAGCGTAGCTTAACCTGATCGATCGACCAGTGCGGCTGTTATAAAAAAAATAAAATAACCTTTATTTCGGACAAGTAATATCCATAGTGGGTAAGTACACAGAATGTGGAATCTTATGACTACTATACCCCCCATCCCCCCCCCCCCTCCCCCCTATTACTTAGCCACTAGCCCCTATCAAAAAAGTATCCAAAAGTAAAAACTAATTCCAAACAGATTCGGTTATATTTAAAAAAAACTGTCCATTCATTTTGGAGATTAAAGTAGATATGTGTTAATACACTCATTAACCGAATTCCAAAAGGAGGAGGTTCTCAATTCGTCGGAACCTTTTTTTTTTTTTTTTATTTTTTTTTTATGTATGTTCCCCGATTACTCAAAAATGGCTGGACCGATTTGGATTTTTCTTTCTTTGTTCGAAAGGGTATACTTCCCAAGTGGTCCCATGATCATCAAGTCAGGATCTGATGATGGGATCCCATGGAAATCGAGGGAAACCCTCAAATTTTATGGGCACACCTATATCGATTTCGGTATTTTTTATAGTAACTCGTGCATTTGCTTTCGGAAAGTACCATTCGGTGAACTGGAACTGATGGTGAAGACCACAGATGGCCATCGGAAATGCTCAATTATATCTAAGTATATCACAGGTTGCGATTCGATTACTTTAATATGGTTTATGCTCGTCAAAATAATGGTAATGGTGACTTCACCATGAGCTCCATTTCTCCTGGTTCTTACTAGGAGAACTCCTCAACAATTAACGGCCCTGCATCGGGAAAAGCAACATTTTGTAAAACGTGATGAGCAGTTGACATTGGGTTATTGTAACTTAGATAAATTACAAACTGAACCACTAAAAAGTGAAAAATAAAAACTTTTTTACAAAAACAAAAACCGACTTCCAAAAAAAACACTACAAAGTGAAAAATAACTTTAATTTCGCAAGTCGGTGGCAAAAAACTAAAATACAGATCCAAAGACACCGACTTCCGAAATTAAAGTTATTTTTCACTTTGTAGTGTTTTTTTTGAAAGTCGGTTTTTGTTTTTGTAAAAAAGTTTTTATTTTGAAAACCCATTCCTGCAGAGCTATTAAAGTGAAAAAGACCTCTGAAATACCACTAAACATCAAATGAATCGAAAAAGCATTTTACCACTTGTCATTCACAAAGTAACCACCCGTCTACCACGTCTGACACCCTCAACGGAAATGTTACCATTTCTCATCGACGCGACCACTTGAACCCAACTTATGTCCACTCTTAAGGCTTGTCCGCCGTAAAAAGCGCGGTCACTGTCGGACTGCATAGAAAAGAAAGAGAAGCGCGATGACACAACGCTTGCAAAATATGAAGTAATTAGCGATTTTATTTTTAATGAAATCATTCCTTATTATTTTGTGTAGAGAAGTGTATAAATTTATGAACACTTATAATGAAAATTAAAAACTAGAAAAAATAGACAGAAATAGACCTGACTTTAGTATTTATTTCCCTTTAATTCTATAAACTAAAATAGATTTCAGCGGGCCTAAAACGGCCACATTAAGCAATTCCTCTAAAAGCGATTTTTTTCCTGAATTCCCAGCAATTGTGCTATTTGACGTATTTGACATTAAACTTCAATAAAGTAATTCATAATTTGTGGACCATTTTACGAATCTCCATACAAAACTGTGAAACAGATGAATTGCATACGCAGATAAATTATGAATTGTCTGGTTGTGACAGTTTTACGATTTCAATTATGATTCATAATACCTATTATGATTCTGCCAAAGTGGCCGTTTTAGCCCCCAGGACAGATGAAATCACTTCTTATGTATTTTACATTACTGTGTATTTTTTCCTATCAAAAAGATTGTATAATTACTGTAAAAGATGGACACAAAGTTACTTAGTTTCGCAGTATTTTGGGAGGACAAGCCTTAACACACACCATCACGCCTGGTGGTCTCCGGAGAGTGGGCACAAGTGTACAGGGTGTCAGTGTAAACAGTGGCAATCTTTTAAGGGGTCATTGTACTCATCATTATGAACAACTTTTACTATGGGACCAAATCTGAAATCGCGAAAAAAAAATCTACTGTTCAGTATTATGTTTGCATACTTCGTCAGGGAACAGCTGATTTTTTTTTCGCGATTTCAGATTTGGTCCAATAGTAAAAGTTACACCCTGTACACCGACATATCGGCGGTTATGTTTACCCCCTTCTTAGCCGGAACGTGGATCCACGCGAGACACAATGGCTTTTTAATTGTGTTTGATGATTACGGCACTTCAATTTTCAATTTTTATTCAGGAAAAATTGACTTTGTGTTTGAAATCGTAAATAAATAAATAAAATCACGTTCATTAAAATTATGAAACTAACACTTTCGCCTATCTATCTATCTATATAAATAAAAAGAGTAGTCCTGACTGACTGACTCATCAACGCCCAGCCCAAACCCTTGGACCTAGAAAGCTGAAATTTAGCACAGAGGTTCCTTTTATAATGTAGACAAGGAATAAGGAAGGATTTCCCGGTAGCACGTTCCCGTGGGATATTTTCCGAGATCCACGCGGGCGAAGCCACAGGAAAAAGCTAATTTGAAATAAATGCTTTGAGTTTGACAGATTTTCAAGCGCTCGTTGACCCAAAAAAAAACATCAAATCTTTGAGAGACGCATGTGACTAAAAGAGTGATGAATATACATGTTGATGGATGGAGAGGCAGAGGAAGGCCAAAGAAAAGATGGATGGATTGTGTGAGGAATGACATGAAAGAGAAGGGAGTGAATGATAGCGTGACGGTTGACAGGGGAGAATGGAAGAAGAAAAGGTGGTGCGCCAGCCCCACGTAACGTGGATAAGGGCAGGAAGATGATGATTTTTATTTTATCGTGTTAAGATACACATCTGCTGAGTTAATAATTTGATTTGACCAAATACACACACAAACACTGAGTAATATCAGCCGCACGGGTCGATCCATCAGGTTAAGCTACGCTTGCCGGGGTTGGTCCGTGGATGGATGACCATCTTTACATATCGAGACTCCTCCGTGCCTCGGAAAGCACATTAAGCCGTTGGTACCGGCTGTCATTCGTGGATCTTCACAGTTTGACAGTCGTTACGGGTCGTCAGAAGCCCGAAAGTCTGACAACCAGTCTTACCAAGGGGTATCGGGGTATTACCCAGTTACTGGATTGTGGAGGTCAGATAGGCAGTCGCTCCATGTAAAATACTGGTATTGAGCTGCATCTGGTTAGACTGGAAGCCGACCCCAACGTAGTTGGGAAAAGGCTAGGCAGATTGATACACTCAAACACTATAACCAACACATATAAAAACAGATTCCCACTACAATTTATTTCTCAATTAAAATCATGACACTTTAAACACCGCTCCAGTCCCGCAGGCTGGCTGCACACGATTCTCCCTCCCGTTTCTCGACAGCCTAATAACATAAAGTACGTTCGCGCCGACTGTGGCCATCCTTATTAATTTGCTCTAAGTGATATACGTTTGTGAAGTATCCCACGCTTCGGGCGACTAGTGATGTAGGTTTTGAAGTCCCGGGAATTTTAAGTGGGATGTTTTGTTGGGTATTTCGATATTGGAATGGCTATTAGGAGTCCATTTACTGAACGCAGTCTTTAGAGTTGACAGCTATACAGGGTGTAAGGGACAGCCCTCCGCAAACTGATAGGGTGAATTCAGTATGTCATACTAAGATGACCGGTACATGAATTTTTTTCAGGAACGTTAAGGGAATCCACTAAACCTGATTTGGTTGTGTTTTTGTGCACAAATTGGAGCGTCTGTTACTGGTTGGGAGGGGTAGGTAATAGGTATGCGGTGAGTTCGATGAACTCTGTAGCTAGACAGAAAGTGAACAGCTGATTTCACGCGTCGTTCGTTACAGTATTTCTACATCCATTGCTGGTTTTTTTGTTTTCAGTTTTGTTTTTTGCTGTTTTTTTACATAAATGCAGTGCGCGAATACACAATGTAATTTTACATGGAAATAAAGAAAATGTAACTGAAAAAAATATTTAAAAAAAGAAAATTTTCCTGAGAAAATTTCCGGTGGAATATGATTCAAAATGAGGAGCTGAATGCACCGTGTTAGTTTGCGGAGGGCTGTCCCTTACACCCTGTATATAAATGTGTTCATTAGTATTGGGAGTATTGCTATTAGAACCCCGTTATATCGACTATTGATCGTAGTATATTATTAGTAGCAACTTTTTGTTACCCTCGGGCCGCGTCGTCGCCCGCGTGGATGACAATACTTCTCTATTTGAATCGGATTTCGTTAACAATTTAATGGGTTTTATTTTTTTGTACGGAACCCTTTTTTTTCTAAAAATAAATGTAGCCGGAGTCACTTAGGCTAAATAAAATAGCTGATGTATACATCAGCTATTTGCCAGTCCCGTCAAAATCGGTCCAGTCGTTTTGGAGATTAGTCGGAACAAACAAACAGACAGTAAGACAAAAAATTAAAAAATTGTTTTTTTTTTTATACAGGTGATTTTTTAATGACCAGCCAAATTTTCACAGGGTGTTCTACCCATGAATATGAATAACTTTCACTATGGGACCAACTTTGAAATCACGAAAAAAAAACCAGCGGTTTCCTACAAAAGTTCAATAGGTACCTACTCGATCAAAATGTATGAAACAGCTGATATTTTTTTTGCGATTTCAAAGTTGGTCCCATAGTGAAAGTTGTTCATATTCATGGGTAGAACACCCTGTGAAAATTTGGCTGGTCATTAAAAAATCACCCTGTATATACAAGTAACTTTAATACTTTCATACGCATTTAGTAAAAAGAGTTGTTTTGCCATTACAAAACAGACTTCAATTGTATTGATAAGAAGAATGCTGCCATACAATACTATCAATAGCTTCATGGCATTTTACTATTAAGGCCGAACTATACGCCAATGACCTTGAGTGGTTAGCTTGCGCGTTCTGGCCTGAGCTCACGCAACGCGTCGTACGTCCAGCCAGTAATAGGACTCGCCCATCAAGGAGCGCTGTCCCAAATTAGACGCATTTTTAATTTATTATAATAAAAAATATACATGTTTTTAAAAAGTAACAAAACCAAATCATTTTCGTTTGTATTGCAAAGTAGTAGATATTTTTTTATATTCTTTTGATAAAAAATGAAGGAGTAAAATGTTTTCATCTTAACGATTTGGAAGTGATTTGGGGTTTTTTTTTCTTATTATGTGATACCGATAGAAAAATTATGGCTAAACCAAATTACGATTCATATCATGTAGATTACTAACAATTTTTTTCAGATGTAATTTCTCTGTAGGTTCCGGCGAAAAACTGCTTCATCTGCACGCTGTTTTTAAGCTTTTTTCGAAAGAGTAGCCTTAATAATGTAGGTATCGAAATTGTTGATAATTTCCTTTGACCCCATTACCAGAATAATTATAGTTTTTATTCGTGTTCCACACTGGGACCACAACATTCCTTATTTCATTTAATAACCGATTCAAATCGCTCTGAGGGGTTTAACCCCTCAAGTGTAAATTATGTACTAATTTATAAACCCAACACCCCAGCGGGGGCGTGGGGGGGTTAGTTGCGAACCCCACAGGTTCACAACTACTGATGATGATATTTTTTCCATCGGATGATGTTTTTTTACGTTTATATACATACGACTAGCTTTTGCCAGCGTGGATGTCGGAAAATATCCCACGGGGACCTACTACCGGGAATTCCTTCCTTATTCCTTGTCTAGATTATAAAGGAAACCTCTGTGCAAAATTTCAGCTTTCTAGGTCCAAGAGTTTGGGCGTTGATGAGTCAGTCAATCAGTCAGGACTTCTCTTTTTATTTATATTGTAGGTAGATAGATAGAAGATATAAGCTTAAGTATATCGTACTTATTTATATAAAGGGGTTTTCCTTGTGCACACATGGGGTGCAGTTTACACGTGAGGGGTTTCAAAATGACTTTTCACAATCATATTATATGTTATTCTCGGGAATCTATGTGTATTTCTTTTAAGTAACATTCATAATTACGGAAAAAGAATTACCTAGCAGTCTTGCCAATGAATTAAGAATGATATTCTTAATTCGTTGAGTTTTGCCAAGACAAAACTTTTTAACAAAAAAAAAAAACGGCTTCCAAAAATCACTACAAAGTGAAAAATAACTTTGATTTCGGAAGTCGGTGTCTTTCGTTTTTATTTACTTTCTTTTTTTTTGCCACCGACTTCCGAAATCAAAGTTATTTTTCACTTTGTAGTGATTTTTGGAAGTTTTTTTTTGTTAAAAAGTTTATATTTCTCGCTTTTTAGTGGGTCTGTTTATAATTTGTATAAGTTACAATAGTCTAATGTCAATTGCTCATCACATGTTACAAAATATTGCTTTTCCCGATGCTGGGACGTTAATTGTTGAGGAGTTCTGCTGGTAAGAACCAGGAGAACTCCTCAACAACAACTCACCACACGCATTGTGTGACGAGCGGAAATTGCTTAGCAACCATATTAAAGTAATCGAATCGCAACACGTGAAATATTTATCATTGAGTAGTTCCGGTAGCCATCTGTGATCTTCATCATCAGTTCCACTTCACCAAGTGGTGCTTTCCGAGAGCAAATGCACGAGCTACTATAAAAAATACCCAAATCGCTATAGGTGTGCCTATAATATTTGAAGAGTTCCTTCGATTTCTCCAGGATCCCATCATCAGAACTGGATTTTGACAAAAATGAGACCATTTGGGAAGCATACCCTTTCCAACAAAAAATAATTTTTCAAATCGGTTGGCAAGCGCCGGAGTTATGCGCGAACAAACATAAAAAAAAAAAATACAAACATCCGAATTGAGAACCTCCTCCTTTTTTAGAAGTCGGTTAAAAAATAAACTAACATAAACAAAGGCCCATCATTTATAATATTACAGAACAAGAAATACCATTCCCATTCCTTGAACACATAATCGCCAGTCTCTCCATTCTATTCTGAACCATTACATCTCTGTGAAGCTAAAACAAATGGCTCTCATAGTCTCCAACAAATTGCCTCCAACGGGTCATTAGCCGTCGATGCAATCCCGGGGTGAGATCCCGGGGAGGCGTCCCGGGGTGGTGAGTGGAACGTCCTTATGTGTGGTTGTTTTGTTTAGTGTGTTTTTATTTAAATGATAATTGAATACGTGCAAGCTGACATCTGGACAATGCAATTAGAATGTTATTAGAATAACTTACAATGGATATAACGCTATAATTTATTTTATCTACACCCATGCTATAAATTCTCTATAAAAGTTTCTGAAACCGTTAGCTTATTGCCAACATTAAAACAGCAAGTGTCATAGTAACCATGATAACCATAATAGCATCCAAACGGGTGCTTTAATGTTGTACTGAATTTCATAATAATGCAACTCGTTTTCAAAAAAAGAACATTTTAATGCACGCGCGTTTCACTACAACAGCATCGTAATTTAAAAAAAGAACTTATTCGAATTCACACATGTGATATAAAAAACACTCATGTGATACTATTACCACTCATGTGATTATTATAGGGGTATTAAAACCCACATTCGTGTTTTAATACCCCTTATTATACGTCAGTTGCATAAATAACTATTGTAAGAATTCTTTAGGAGTGGAGTATGTCAAGTTTTTAGAAATTATAATTTTATGCAAATGAAATGTGTTTTTGAAAAATTTTTCTTATATTTTTCAAAAAAAACATATTTCATTTGTAATTAAAAAAAATGGGATGAAAAAGGAAAAAGGGGATGTGCTAAGGTAACCCGCGAAATTCAAATTTTCTTAAGTTTTTTGCAATTTGCAGGTCAGTGTCAGGTTGTATGTTGATTAAAATGTGAATCGCGGCCGTAACTAATATGGCTTTACAGAATTATAATCATTAGAATACAACCTAACCAAATATGAATACTATAATATTAGAATACTACCTAACATAACTAATTTAATTTAGTTTACAATTTATTTATTTAATTTGTAATAATATTTAATTTTATATTTGACATTTACTTGAATGAATTTTAATAATTTTTAATTTAGTTTACAATTTGATTTTATATTAGTACAGGACAGTATATTTTTGTTTAAGTGTTTGCGTTTTTTTTGTATGCTTGTCATAGTCATCTTTGGTTACTAACATAGTTTTCTAAGTATACCTACTAACATAAATATGGATCTATGTGTCTGAGGTGAATAAATAAATAAATAAATAACCAAAAAACCATATCAATAATATTTATCACATAAAACTCATAGCAATCCCGGGCCACCCCATCCCTAATTCAACCTCATTACATTCAAATCACGGAAACAAATCCCAGAAAAACATACGTTTTTTTGGCCCTGTTCGTTATTGCGCTGACAAGAGAACGAATGCATAATGTAATATAATCGCACGCGTTCAGTGCGTAAGGAGATGTATGGGATATGTATTAAAGTAGGAATACGAGTTGATTTGTGTAGATGGGATATGTATGTTGGCATTTGTTTTTTTGGTGGAGCTTATACGTGTGTTTGCATTGGTGAAACATTCAGTTAAGGCCCTGGTTCCAAGCTTGGTTTAGCTCGGTGTGTAAGTGAAATGGCTTTATGGCTGTCTGGTTTGACGCGCGAGATAGAAGATTCTCACGCGCACCGGAATTATGTTGTAAAAGTGCAAATAAAATCGTATAAAATTAGAAATTAACTATTTAATAAAAATAATCCATCGCTGGATGCAGTTTGGAATTTGACATTTCATGGTATATTTTTAACTATAATTATAATTGCTAATGAAGGGATAAACAGCTTTTAAAGATTATTAGGAGGTATGTTTAAAGATTTTTTGGTGCATTAAAGTATGTTTGATTATGTTTTGGCTTCCATCACTGTATGCGAAAAGGACTTGAAAATATCATATTTTTTTACATGTCAAAACTATTTACGGTTTATGAGATACACAGCTTTAAAAAACCACCTTTTTGATCGTTTTCAGGAAATCTGCGCATTAAAAACCGGCCAAGTGGGTGTCGGACCACGCACAATGAAGGGTTCCGTAGTTGGGATGAATTTATCCCAAGAACAAACATAAAATTGTAGTTGAAAAACATGTTCTCCCATACATTCAAACTGTAAATGTAAGTTTGTACTCACAATATTGAGAGTATTACCATGTTATTTTAAGACCACAGACTTCTTATAGGTTTTCTTGTAATCTGCATGTAATGAACTAAGTATTTTCTGTATTTTTCGGAGATATGTGGCGAATGGTCAATTTTATATATACAATATTTTCTCAAATAACTTTAAAACAATTTATTTTAAAATTATGAAAAAATATAGGTACTTGAGATCCTAATGTCATATGTTATCTCCATGTTTTTAGGTTCCGTACCTCAAAAGGAAGAAACGGGGTTCCGTTTCTTTTATAGGATCACTCGTGTGTCTGTTTGTCCGTCTGCCACAGACAATTTGCCACGAATCCAATCGACCGATTAAGTCGGAATTTGGTAAACATAATATGAATTTATGTGACCCGAACACGGACTGGTAAGGTAACAAATGAATTTTTGAATATGGGGTCACATTTGGGGACAAATAAGAAAATTAAACCACCATTGACCATTCCCCCCCCCCCCCCCCTCTTATCGCCGATACTAAAAATACAGAAAATAGTTCTTTACCTGTACATTACAGGAAAACCTATAAGAAGTCTGTGGTCTTAAAATAACATGGTAAATCTCTCAATATTGTGAGTACAAACTTACATTTGCAGTTGAAATGTATGGGAGAACATGGTTTACAACTACACTATATGCCAACATCCTTGAGTGGTTAGCTTGCGCGTTCTGTGCTGAGCTCACGCAACGCGTCGTACGTCCAGCCAGTAATAGGACTCGCCCATCAAGGAGCGCTGTCCCAAATTAGACGCATTTTTAATTTATTATTCATAAAACAAAAGGTATGAAATGTTCTCAATTAACTTTTTAGACATTATGTATCCTGACGTTTCAGGCTGTCCTCCCAAAATACGGCGAAACTAAGTAACTTTGTAACCATCTTTTACAGTAACTATAGCATCTTTCTGATAGGAAAAAATACAGTAATCTACAATACATACGAAGTGATTTCATTCATTGTCCTGAAGTCTATTTTAGTTTGTAGAACTAAGGAAAAAAATAACTAAATCCAGGTCTATTTCTGTCTATTTATTCGAGTTGTTACCATATTACTCCTACAGTTTTCATTAAAAGTGTTCATAAATTTATACAGTTCTTTACAAACTAATAAGGAATGATTTCATGTCATTACTTTTTTAGTCCAATACCTAGATTTTTTGTAAATCGGTATTTACTTCATATTTTGCATTTATGTCATCGCGCTTCTTTATCTTTTCGATGCAGTCCGACAGTGACCGCGCTTTTTACGGCGGACAAGCCTTTGTGTCTAAACACACTATGCCGAAATTACGTTGCGTACTGTACGCTAGAACGCAACGTAATTTCAGCATAGTGTGTCAGTAATTCAAATAGCATTGCAGGCGTAATCATGCCGAACTGCGGTCGGGCGTAAGTTCAGCGGCAATTCGGCGGCAACGTATTCTGTAGAGCACACATTATACGCGACCGAAGTTCGGTTCGATTGCCGGAGAAGATACGGGGACGGGGGGACAAGACACTCAGTTCCGCAACTGAATTTCCGCCGCGTAAGTTCGGCACTTATGGTGTGTCATATCAGCCGAACACGTCGGAACGTAACATCAGCCACGGAACTTCGGTCGCGTAACTTCGGTGTAGTGTGTTTAGACACTTAAAATTGGTTCAGCATTTCGATAACTTTTTTATCGAAATGCTGAACCAATTTTAAGTGTCTAAACACACTACACCGAAGTTACGCGACCTGAAAGTGTGACTTGAAAGTTTACTGTATGAAATGCCGTACGGAGCCAACTCACGTAAATGCCTACCCATTACCTCCAGCCGTGCTATTGTAGTGCCAACAGAAATAGAAAGCGTGCCTCACTGTACGAACACACTTGTCACTCGTTTGTGCACAAAGACTGGAGGCGGGAGTCAAGAGGTGTCAGCTGTCACCAGCGGCGTGTCGGAGGTAGCGGCGGGTCCACACGTGCGCGAACGGTGTTCGGTCATGGATTTCAAACGAATTCACTTACCATACTCAATCAATCATTTATTGCATTCCACAATGTTTATGCTTAGGTGGTAAGTAGACATTTGTAGTAACAATCGTGGACCCTGTCGGGCACAGCAAAATAAAAGTTTGAAGGAAGAGGACTTATATAAACATGCAAATTAACTTAATCTAAGTAAAATTAGTAACATTTTATTAATTATTAATTAATCTAAATTATTCATTATGTTTTCATTTATATAATTATGTCAGTTAGTCTATGGATTTGTCAATTAAATATTCATCTATACTATAATAACATTTATTTATTAATATTTTTCTTAATTTATTTGTAAAAATAGCAATTTTTTTTTCATTTCTGAGTACTTCAGGTAGTTTATTGTACATTTTTATCGACATAACCAGTGGACTAGATGAGTGCATTTTTAAACGGGATGTCGGTAGGTTTAAACGTGGGGGTTTGTCACCTTTTCTAATTGTATATTATTGTAAGTTTGACACATGATTGTACTCATGTTAAAAACAACTTTTACTATGAGATCAAACCATAAAAAAAACCGGTCAAGAGCAAGTTGGACTCGCGCACCGAGGGTTCCGTTCCGATTTCTGAAAAAGTGTGCTATTTAGAGACATCGTTTTATTTTTCCTGTAATCTTTACATAAACTTCTATCACATAGAATAATTTCAGATTTTTCTCTTTGCAAACTTCGGAGATAAGGGGGGGGAACGGTATTTTTTTTACATTTTTCATCAAAAGTCGAAAACTATGGGGCCTAAAAAAATAGAAAAAAAATGTTTGAGAATGTGTAAACAGCGTTTTTAACATGCCCTAGTAGCTCCACTTTGAATTTTTAAGACGCCCTTTCGGTCCATGTTGCACAAAAAAATTTAAATATTTTTATTTCTTTCTTATTTGCAAAATAGTTGGGTAAACGTCATCTAAAACTATTCTAAATTTCAAGTTGATAGCATTAGTAGTTCTCGAGATATCCAGCTGTGACAGACAGACAGACAGACAGACAGACAGACTGAGTGACACCATAAGGGTTCCTTTTTTACCATTTTGGTACGGAACCCTAAAAATAGAAAAATAATTCTATTTTTTTTTAGTGTATTATAATTCATTGGGAATATTTACGGTGCTTCCCATCATAGAAAAAACCAGCTAAGTGCGTGTCGGACTACGCACAATGAAGGGTTCCGTAGTTGGGATGAATTTATCCCCAGAACAAACTTAACACTGTAGTTGAAAAACATGTTCTCCCATACATTCCAACTGTAAATGTAAGTTTGTACTCACATTATTGAGAGATTTACCATGTTATTTTAAGACCACAGACTTCTTATAGGTTTTCCTGTAATCTACAGGTAAAGAACTATTTTCTGTATTTTTTTTTTCAAAATTTTAGGCTCGGTAGTTTCGGAGATAAGGGGCGGGGGAGGGAATGGTCAATTTTCGTCTTTTTCTTTTTAATTAAATTTTTATTTCGTAATTTTCTTAACTAACTTTAAAACAATTTGTTTTAAAATTTTATAAAAAAATATATTTGAGACCCTCATAGTAAAATCCCTTTCATTTGATATGTCACACGGTATAGTTTGCAAAACATTTTTTTTTAATGTTTATTTGCCCCAAAAGTGACGCCTAGAATTGACCTCAAATCTAGCGATTTCATGAAATCATGAGGTCAATTCTAACGTATGGAGTTGTATTGCTGATTCTAATGATTATAATTCTGTAAAGCCATGTTAGTTACGGCCGCGAATCATATTTTAATCAACATACAACCTGACACTGACCTGCAAATTGCAAAAAACGTAAGAAAATTTGAATTTCGCGGGCTACCTTAGCGCATCCGCCTTAAGCCACCTTTTTTAAACAAGCTCTTGCTGTTTTGTCATCTCACGGCAAAAACAAGAGCTTCCGTATAATATCTTTAGCAGCAATGTGTTCCAACTTGAATAGTCAATAAACACACCTTTCTGTTTATTCAAACCACTTAATTTAAACCAAGGCACTAAGGCACCATAACCTTTCACTTGCATTCAAAAACACTCACTTTGACAAATGTCACTCGCGTCAAAATGCACATATATTTACGAGTACATGTTCGCGACACCAGGGTCGCATAAAGGGCCGTTTACACGGGGCAAGTTTCTGGAACGTTCAAGAGCAATAATTGCATGCCATAAAGCACGTTCAAGTTGAATTATAGTTACAATAATTGAATGCAAGTTTTGCCATTCAATAAAATCGCATGCGACTTACACCAGGCAATAAAATTGACAGGCGATTATTGCATGCAAGTTTTGCCTAGACATGATATTTCATTAAATTTTATTGAACGCTTCTCAAGATATTTTTCAAGTTGTTCTTGATTTGATTTCTTGCCTCAAAATAGCAACAACGATTACCACACCCTCACTCACCGCACTCCATATTTCAATGACAGCACAAATGTCAGATCATGACAGAATTGAATGCGATTTTATTGTACGAGCAATTATTGTATGTACTGTGTGATTTTCTTGTACATGCTTATACCAGTTTTCAAAGTTGCCCGTATCGTCCAACAATATTGTACGTGTTGTTTAGACGGTGCCAGATATTTGCCTTTCAATTTTATGGTATGCCACAGGCAATAAAATGGCGCCGTGTTAATGGAGCTTTAGTCTGTACGCGACTTAGCATACCATCCTCTTCGCACTAAAGCTTATATGAATTCTTAGTTCCTTTGTTTACGAGTGAAAAAACCAAAAAGCGGCCAAGTGCGTGTCGGGCCACGCGCAGTAATAGGGTTCCGTACTTGCACAATAATGCGGACTAAGAAGAGGGCTTTTTGTTTAATGAATATTTGACTATTAGGTACTCATAAACTTGAAAAGCCTACTTAGCTGTGACAGTTTTCGTTTTAACTTCGTTATATGTACTACTACCGTGAATTTTTTCACCCATCCAAAACTAACCGTTTAGCTGGCAGGGGGGACACTTGACTCTAACAAAAATTTGCACTTTAAAGCTTAATATTTCAGAAACGGATCCCTAAAACGAAAAATTGTGTTCACAAACCCGCAATATTTTTGAAAGACCCATCCAACAACACCCCACACTATGGGGTAGACGAGAAAAAAAAAACATATCCACTTTCCCTAAAAAAATTTTTTTTCTTGATTTTATTTTACCAGTTTATCGGTGTGATGAATATGTATTATACAGGGTGATTGGAAGATGGGTGCAAAGCTTTAAGGCGAAGATACTACAGACAATTTAGAATCATTTAAGCCATGGTTGTCTTAGACGAAGTCTTACCATTTTTTTTAACCTAATTTTTGTGATTTTTTTCAAAAACTCCCAAACTTTTAACTAAACTGCCTATTTATGGCCAAATTGAATGATATATGAATTCATTTTTATTTAATTTAATTAAAGTAATGTGTAAGCAATATAGCAAAACATGATTTTAGGTCTTTAATTAGTCTGCCTAAAATTTAAAATTTCTCCCTCAAATTGGTTTGTAGGTCCTAATTTCAATAATTTATCCACGTAAATGATACCTCAAAAGAAAGACAACCATGGCTTAAATGGTTCTAAATTGTCTGTACTATCTTCGCCTGAAAGCTTTGCATCCATCTTCCAATCACCCTGTATATCCATGCCAAATTCCTTTCGGCCGCCATGGTAACTTATAGCTTTCTAGTACTAAGAGTCTCTGAGCAAAGGTGCGGACGGACAAACGGACGGACATAGCGAAACCATAAGGGTTCCTTGTTGACTACGGAACCCTAAAAATGGATACTTATGTAAGAGTCTATTGGCCACTGAAGACCTGGTCAAGTCTCTCATCAGTAAAGCTGTCCAAGTTAGCTGGGATTAATAGGAATACTAAGCCAACATTCGCACGGACGTAAAAATATCGCGACGGGATTTTATCGCGCACTGGATTTTCAACTCTCGGTGTTGAGCCGAGCTTCGAGAATCCAACCTAACAACAACAGAGTGCATCCCAGCGCGACGAAAAAACACACTGTTGGATTTTCAACTCTCGGCGATAAGCAGAACGTACTAGGGTATTTCCCGTTGTCCTAGAATCATGAAATTTGGCAAGAAGCAAGGTTAGAGCACAAATAAAGGAAAAAGTCCGAAAATAGTTTATTTGTATTAAGGCTCCTCCATCCTAAAATATGACGAAACTAAGTAACTTCGTGACCATCTTTTACAGTAACTTTTACAGTAGCATCTTTTTGATAGGAAAAAATACACAGCAATCTACAATACATAAGAAGTGATTTCATTTGTCCTGAAATCTATTTTAGTTTGTAGAAATAAGGGGAAAAATAAATCCAGCATACCTATTCAGAACGATACGATACGGTTTCGTACCGTATCGAACGCCATTGATATCGACGAAGTCCGCTAAACGCTATTCACAAATCCGTAACCGTACAATTTTGACAGTTCGTATACGGTATGAAAACATCAATTCTTCCGACAGGTATTTGCTGTCGGAAGTGATATCGAATAATAAATATTGTTTATAAACATAGTTATATAAGCATTTTATGAGGTATTTAACTACATAATGTAGTTATGTAAAGTTTTATTATTGTTTTGACCGCTGCTTAGATCCAAGTATATTTATATAATTTTAGGATCAGACTCATAGACTTATAAAAAAAGATGGACTCCGCGCCGCGCATATCGAAAGTGAAGCACCGTACCGATCTACGTGTGCATGATTTGAGTACCTGCAAAGACGCCGTCGCTCGTGTCACGTAATGGCGGCCGGTCGGCATACTATGATGTAAATGTGTGCGCGAGGCGTGTTTGTAAAAACGGTCCGGCATACTTACTGTGCTTCACTTTCGATTTGCGTGGCGCGGAATCCATCTTTTTTTATAAGTCTATGATCAGACTAAATAAAAAATCAAGACATAGCACTATCAACAGTAAAGTGAAACCGCACGTTTCGGGTTTCGAAAACATGTGTGCACGTAATGAGGTGTAGTTTAATGTAGTTTGGTGTAAATGTGTGCGTGTGAGCGTGTATGTAGGTACAGAACGAGGCGTAGTTTTGCGCAGCATGCTTCACTCTATTTTTCGCAGCGCCATGTCTGGGTTTTTTTATTTAGTCTGAGATTTTAGGCGGTTACTGTATAACTCTATTCTAACCCTACTACGTTAACCTTCAATCATAATTATTAACAATAGCAGCAACACTAATATCGTCTAAAAATGTGGATACATTATAAAGTTATAATGAGCTTATAAATTCATGTAGCATGAAATAGAGAACTAACTTGAAATAGAGAACAAAATATTTTCCCGGTTTGGTACAGAAAGTTGAAGTTTACAAAGCAAGTTTAATAGAAATCTGGTAAATTTATTAATTAATAAAATCATTGTTTACTGTTTTTTTTTCTTGTTAATAGTCACTTGATGTAATTTTACAGTTGCACTTAATGAAATACCCAATAAATAACGTCTATGTAATACTTTACATTTTCTACCACAATTATCTATTTACTACCATTTCGTAGCGTTCCCCTTAAACACCTACAATCGGTTCAAAAAATAACCCATCCGCACGGATCTGTGAATAGCGTTTTGACAGTCCTACGGTTCAGAAATCAGGTTATCGTACATGTGTCAATTTCGATACGGTATCGAATCGTAACGTTGTGAATAGCTATGCTGGTCTATTTTTTGTAGTTTAATACCATATTACTCCTACAATTTTCATTAAAAGTGTTCATAAATTTATACAGTTCTTTACAAACTAATAAGGAATGATTTCTTGTCATTACTTTTTTAGTTTAATCAACAGATTTTTTGTAAATCGATAATTACTTCATATTGTGCAAGCGTTGTGTCATCGCGCTTCTCTTTCTTTTCTATGCAGTCCGACAGTGACCGCGCTTTTTGCGACGGACAAGCCTTAACGTGCTTTCCGAGGCACGGAGGAATCTCGGTATGTAAAGATGGTCACCCATCCATTGACTAACACCGGCAAGCGTAGCTTGACCTGACGGATCGACACGTGCGGCTGTTATTACTTAGCCACGAGCTTCTCAAAGGTCTCACAGCACAAATAAAGGAAAAAGTCCGAAAATAGTTAATTTGTAAAACACATAGGACTTAAAAAAATTTTTGATATTACAATGTTAAGTTTGTTTTTGTGATAAATTCTTTTCAACTACGGAACTCTTAATTGTACGTGGTCCGATACGCACTTGGCCGGCTTTTTCTTGTAACTGACCGCAACAAAACCTTTTTGTTTCGTAAGGAACCAAAAACTACGCTTACTCAATGTCGGGAACATACCATGACGAGCCACAGGTCGGCGATGTGATTAACTTAATCGATGAAGTGGAGAAATGGACCTTATGTAGTATGCTTATAGTTGTAATATTGTGGATAAGAGACTCGTAATCAATATTATCACTGCTTGCCCGACGACACTTTCGGGTACAAAGTTCAATTATGTACAACAAAATCAACAAGACCCTATCAATTTATAAACTAACCCTGCATAAGGTCAAGCAGAATCTAAAGCCTTGGTTACTGTCCCTCAATTACGACGAAACAGAGCAAATTCTAAAAACTCTTTCGTAATATCAATTCTAGCCAATGAGAGGCACTCAACTTCATCCTTTACTCGCGATCCCAGTAAATTTTTCCTGTACATCCAATTCAATTTACATACACACACACATACTTCAAGCACACACCCACACACACCCCCACACACACACACACACCACACACATTACACGCACACACACAATCACCACTACTTGCTCATTCTAAACAATTTTCATTTATTTATTTATTTTGCATTATTTTAGTCTTTTTATTTTTCATTGTTAGTCTTATTGCATAAGTTTTTCAATAGTATTTCCTCCCGGGAGAGGGCACTGGCTCTTGTAACACAGGTTAACCACCTAGCACAAGTGTCAGGGACTTCACATTAATTGTAACCACTTCCTTATGTAATAAAGATTATTATTATTTACTGATCGTAACTAAATAACTTAACGCGCTGGTAAGTAGCCACAGTTTATTATTTTTACAAGCAATACAAAATCGTGAATGAAAAAATCAAAAGAACTAACCACAAGTCAAAAACGGACAGTAAAAACTAGAATTTAGAAAAACATAAATGTTTTGAAAAGGTGATATGCTGAAAAACGAGTTCGCAACAAATATCATGTCAATATTTTGTATATTTTGATATAAAAGAGTGTCCGTGGAGTTTCTTGCCCGTTCTTCTCCATAGTTACCTACTACGCTTTGGAATGGGCAACTAGCTTCATCTTTCTGACTGACCGACCCCTTGACAATTCAAAAGTGCCTGTAATTGGTTTATTTGAAACTAGCTTTTGTCCGCGGTTTCTCCCGCGTGGATGTCGGAAAATATCCCACGAAAACAAAAATCCTTCCTTATTCCTTGTCTACATTATAAAGAGAACCTCTGTGCAAAATTTCAGCTTTCTAGGTCCAAGGGTTTGGGCTGGGCGTTGAGTCAGTCAGTCAGGACTTCTTTTTTTATTTATATAGACAAATGCTTTGAGTTCTACCCATGAATATGAACAACTTTTGGGACTAACTCTGAAATCGCAAAAAAAAAAAATCAGCTGTTCAGTACATTTATCTACATCAAACTCGTCAAAATGTAGGGAGCAGCTGATTTTTTTCTTCGCGATTTGCAGGTATAGTAAAAGTTGTTCATATTCATGGGTAGAACACGCTGTGAAAATTTGTCCATCTATTTTAGACATGTTGACTTGAGAACCTCCTTTTTTTCGTCGGTTAATAAATGTAGGTGTCGCGGTGACGCGGTGACGCGAACCCTTAAGATTTCCTTCCCACCAAAAATCACTCAGCGTGCCTTAAGTTTTCACTTTTAAAAAAAACTCACTGGTTTTTCCTAACAATAAGTTATAGGATTTACTAAAAGAATTCCCTAAAACCATCTAAGTCCACCTCTTACTTTAAATTGTCGCGGTGAACCGTAGACGGATAAAATATCACCGGTTTATACGGGTTTACACCGGTTTAGACCGGTTTTAGGCGGTTTATACGCTTATAAGATTTATTGGATAGTTTTGAAGATAAAGGGACATTTCAGAAATTGTTACAGTAGTGTAGTAATAGTCGATAGTGTTGTTTAATTTCTGTTGGGATGGTAAAGGGGCCATCCATAAAATATGTACGATCAGCAACAGAAGTCGGTTAACACTGCCACTTTTTGACATCATCTAAATTAACACAAAATGATACAATAACCTGCTTATTAGCATTTCATTTATTAGATAAGAGTTAATTTTCTTTAAAATTTACATCTGTTCCGATTTTAATGAAGTATTTTTCTCAATAATTATGATTTAGAAAACAAAAATGTTAATCGACTTTCGTTGCTGACACGTCAAACATTAAAAATAAATCGCGACATTAATTTAACACGCGTCTACGGTTCCGCGTTATCGTTTTATAAAGATATTTTTGTTTCATTAAACGTTATTATTTATTGATTTATTTCCAATTTTTCTAAAATAGCATCTGAAAGGCAGAGAGAACAAACGAGGAAAAAAAAAGCCACGCAACTCGAGTTTTCTTTTCCACGAAGCTATATTTAACAGTTGGATCAGAACAATAGACAAAAGATGAACAAAAAAAAAAGGTGTTGGGTCAATGACCTATTACCAGATGGCTTATAACAATAGCTTCATGAACGAGTCTTCTGCATAGAGTAATCCTAATGTTGTTTATTATTTAGTTTGTTTGAATTTATTTTTAGTTTTCGAATTATTTTACTTATTTTATTTTTTATGATTACTGGCCAGTAGCCCTACCTGCCCGGCGAGCACGGCCTACTGTGACATGGCTTGAGTAACACATTTTATCATAGTTTGGGCGATAAAACTGTTTTGTCTTAAATGCTAGCACGGCGGCGTGAGATAATTTCTTGAATGTGACATAACTTCTTGACGTTTAGTTGGGACTCATTATGTCTTATTTGCTAATATGGGCGCACCAATTATATCACAAATGTCACATTTTGACGGTGACTAAGAAAAAATTTATAATGTTCGTTCGGAGGTGGTGATAAGATTTGAAAATTGAAAAAAATAATGTTTTCTGCTAATTACTCTGCACCAAATGGCAATAAATTATTTTCTTGCATTGTGTGGTGGTGGTTTATTTGTGTGAAGAATTACGCGCGATAACAAAAAAAAAATTTAATAAGTAAATAAATAAATTACTATATTTTATATATTTAAACGGGTTTTTTTTTATTTTTAAAAATACATATTTAGACATGTAAATAATGCACGTCGAAAATAACAAAAAAAAATAAAAATAAATAAATAATTTAAGTAAATACATAGGTACTTAAATACTACTATTTTTTTTTTTGGTACCTACATGTTCAGAATAAGGGGTTTATGGGTTTCATAAAGGGGGGCCAAATTTTCATTATTTTTGCGATAGGACACACCGTTTTCGAGTTATAAGCAAAAGAAAAGTAGAAAAAAAGATTTTATTTGGCCGCATATTCAGATAGTCTTGAACATTTTAATTTTGTTCACTTTACAATGTCACACTATGAATTTAGCAACAAGAAAGGCATGTCGCGCCTCTAGATTATGTCACATGGTTGACCCGTGCTAGCATTTAAGACAAATTCTAAGACATGACATAATTTATCATGTCTTGTCATAAACGTCTTGGGTACGCCCGTGCTCGCCCCGCTGTCTTTAACTCCTCAAGTGTTTTTCATGTACTAATTTATAAACCGAAAACCCCAGCTTTTAGTTGCGAACCCCATAGGTTCACAACTACTGATGATGATTTTTTTTCCATCGGATGATGTTTTTTTTACGTTTATATACGATATAAGCTTATATACCTATTATATAAAGGGTTTTTTATTATGCACACATGGGGTGCAGTCGACACTCTAGGTTATTAATGTCGCTATAGCGGCAGCACGTTGTATACTACAATGTTATCGAAACAATGTTATACTCGTTGACAGCGGGCATGCAGCAGCGCATATTGAACCGTCCACATAGCATTGACACATCCGTCACGTGCTCCCGACGACGCCGACGTCTTTTTGGCCGTGTCACGTTACGCGAGCGAAACAGCGTGACACCTTTGTTTCAAACAGCCGTGTTTGTGAAATATGTACGGCGTCGTTACAAAAGATTTGTTTATCCTGGGTTTAAACAAGACTAGGTAGGTACCTTAACTTAAAATGTTTGAAATAAGACTTAATTACTTATAAAATCTAATCTTTTTCTTTTTAGAATTCTATTTAGATCATGGAATTAGTATATATACTAAAAGATGATGGAATTAAGAATTCTTAATTGGACAACCAATTTCAAAGCGTTTCGTATTTCTGCAACGATTTTCAACAGGAAGGATTGACATAAGTTTCTCGGTACATTATGTCAATCCAATACATTTTTAACCGACTTCCAAAATGAGGAGGTTCTCAATTCGTCGGAACCTTTTTTTTTAAATTTTTTTTTTATGTATGTTCCCCGATTACTCGAAAATGGCTGGACCGATTTGGATTTTTCTTTTTTTGTTCGAAAGGGTATACTTTCCAAGTGGTACCATGATCATCAAGTCAGGATCTGATGATGGGATCCCATGGAAATCGAGGGAAACCCTCAAATTTTATTGGCACACCTATATCGATTTTGGTATTTTTTATAGTAACTCGTGCATTTGCTCTCGGAAAGTACCATTCGGTGAACTGGAACTGATGACGAAGACCACAGAGGGCTATCGGAAATACTCAATTATATCTAAGTATATCACAGGTTGCGATTCGATTACTTTAATATGGTTTATGCTCGTCAAAATGCATAATGGTAATGCTGACTTCACCATGAGCTCCAGTTCTCCTGGTTCTTACTAGGAGAACTCCTCAACAATTAACGTACCTGCATCGGGAAAAGCAATATTTTGTAAAACGTGATGAGCAGTTGACATTGGGTTATTGTAACTTAGATAAATTACAAACTGAACCACTAAAAAGTGAAAAATAAAAACTTTTTTACAAAAAAAAAAACCGACTTCCAAAAAAAAACACTACAAAGTGAAAAATAACTTTAATTTCGGAAGTCGGTGGCAAAAAACTAAAATACAGATCCAAAGACACCGACTTCCGAAATTAAAGTTATTTTTCACTTTGTAGTGTTTTTTTTGGAAGTCGGTTTTTTTTTGTAAAAAAGTTTTTTAGACTTTTCCATCGTCGTTGTCGCAGTCTATATATCACTTGGTCCAGGCCCTCTTTTGCGGCTGAATATCAGTACGGTACATGGAGCAACTGCCATCTGACAATATCAATTCACATGCGGAATACAAGCCTAGTGATATCTTTTCTTCTCAGCCTTTTGAAGCGGCTTGACGTGAACAGCGTGACACTTTTGTGTTGCATAGTGACGTGTTCAATGCCTGATAAAATCACGCCTGTATTGCATAGAGGTCAGGCAGAATAATTAAAAAAAAACCGGTCAAGAGCGAGTCGGACTCGCGCACCGAGGGTTTCGTTTCGATTTCTGAAAAATTGTGCTATTTAGAGACATCGTTTTATTTTTCCTGTAATCTTTACATAAACTTCTATAACATAGAATAATTTCAGATTTTTCGCTTTGCAAACTTCGGAGATAAGGGGGGGAACGGTATTTTTTTTTACATTTTACATCAAAAGTCGAAAACTATGCAACCTAAAAAAAAATAAAAAATAGTTTGAGAATGTGCAAACAGCGCTCTTTCATATGATACCCCACATGCCTTAGTAGCCCCACTTTAAATTTTTAAGACCCCCTTTCAGTCCCAGTTGCAAAAAAATATAATTATTTTTATTTCTTTCTTATTTGCAAAATAGTTGGGTAAACGTCATCTAAAACTATTCTAAATTTCAAGTTGATAGCATTAGTAGTTCTTGAGATATCCAGCTGTGACAGACAGACAGACAGACAGACTGAGTCACACCATAGGGGTTCTTTTTTTACCATTTTGGTACGGAACCGTAAAAATGATCGCTGCCAGAGCGGACTGTCCCTTTCAGGAACACGGGGCGGGGACAGTCCTAGGTCTGAATTAATAATAATAAAATACTGTTATTAAGTTACTGTCAAAATTAACAATACTAACCTTTATACATAAGCATTATTGTTACTAACACTAAAATACTAACATATTTATGTAAGTACCTAGTCTGAATTAAAGTTTTATTTAACTTTTAATTTAATTTTAAGTTCTTATGAAGTCATGACGAGCGAATTACCATTAATCGGCTACAACCAAAACGGGCATCAAACTCGAACCCCGCGCTCGGTAGTCGCACTTGTAACCACTAGACCAATGACGCAGTCTGACACCATGATTGATACAAAATGGCCGACCAACCCCAATCTGTATTAAAATAATGGGTGTCACTTGTCGGTGGCAGCAACACGACTGTAAAGGGAGATGAAATCCTTTGAGAGGACCTAGATATTGAAGTCGTGACCAAACTTCGCAAGTGACGTAAATCATTGAAATTATTCATTTTTAAGGTTTCTGGTACAAAATCAAAAGACTGATGTATATACGTATACAAATAAATACAAAAACAAAAGGAATTTAGGTGTCAAAGTAAGTAAAGCCTAATAGGAAAAAAATATATTTTAAAAAACAAAAAACCCGACTGCAAAAACATAACTGAAAAGAGAAAAACAAGCATTTTTTTGGAACGAAGTTCCTTATCGCTCGTTGTGAAAGGGGGGCTGGACGGAAAAAAGTCTCACGAAAAGTTGTCACGACACTTTTTGCTATAGGTAGCTATTGTAAGCCGTGCGGCGTGCGCATGTTTCTCTGTCTGTCTCTCTCTCTCTCTCTCTTATAGAAAGCAAGCCAGATATTTTCATTTCTATTTCGCATTGAACAGTGTGGTGTCGCGATGATGATGATGATGATGATGATGATGATGATGATGATGATGATGATGATGATGATGGTGATTATGATGATGATGATGATGATGATGATGATGATGATGATGGTGGTGATGGTGATGATGATGATGATGATGGCGATGGTGATGATGATGATGATGATGATGATGATGATGATGATGGTGATGGTGATGATGATGATGATGATGATGATGATGATGATGATGATGATGATGATGATGATGATGATGATGATGATAAGTATTAAAATAAAATTTTGTTACAATTCCTTCACTAATTAATCGAAAGGAACTTCGTTCCATCCGGGTGTCCCTTGACACCTCTCAAGTTTTTTTTTGGTACTGCCGGCGGCGGTCGGTCAAACTAATAACCTGAAATATTGTGTAACTTTTGTTTGTGTTCGCCTGCGATACCAAAAAAATTATGTTTATCTCAAAAACTATGGACCTAAATTAAAAGCCATTTAGTAACGTACATACACATCATCATATTTTAATTCATCCAACGATACCGCTTATGTAACGTAGATACACATCATCATATTTTAATTCATCCAACGATACCGCTTATGTAACGTAGATACACATCATCATATTTTAATTCATCCAACGATACCGCTTATGTAACGTAGATACACATCATCATATTTTAATTCATCCAACGATACCGCTTATGTAACGTAGATACACATCATCATATTTTAATTCATCCAACGATACCGCTTATGTGAATTGAATAACTATTTTTGTTCATTCCTCGATTACATAATTATTTATGAGGAGTGCCACCAGTAATTTTTTTCTGCTAAGGTAAGTATAGTGGCTACTCGGACATCGTGAAATAGGCCCTTAGTCTCTTTCGTTTTCAATATTGTAAAGAAACGTAAATTGTTACTCATTTTACCAAAATCCTCCGTTCTAAAGTAATCCAAGAATCCCACGAAATAATAATATAAATCAGTCCAACAGTAAGCTAAGAGCCGTCTTTATGTCTACAATGGATGGTCTGTTAGTAGCAAACGCGGGTAGAATAACATTATTTATTGAATAATAAATAAAATAATTTACATTATTAATTTCTCTTTCTTTCAAATAGAGGAGCTCGTGGCTAAGTAATAACAGCTGCACGGGTCGATCCATCACATTAAGCTACGCTTGCCGGGGTTTGGCCGTGGATGGGTGACCACCTTTACATACCGAGACTCCTCCGTACCTCGGAAAGCACGTTAAGCCGTTGGTCCCGGCTGTCATTCGTGGATCTTTGACAGTCGTTACGGGTCGTCAGAAGCCCGAAAGTCTGACAACCAGTCTTACCAAGGGGTATCGTATTACCCAGTTACTGGGTTGTGCAGGTCAGATAGGCAGTCGCTCCATGTAAAATACTGGTATCCAGCTGCATCCGGTTAGACTGGAAGTCAACCCCAACATAGTTGGGAAAAGGCAGGCAGATTGATTGAGTATAGGTTGGTTCACCTCTGCCGAATCCTGCGCAGGTAACAGCCGTGATGGTATGTATTGCCGCAATTATTTTCACTCTTCAAGTTTTCTTTACAAATATTTCTTACTTCCATTTACTCCTTTTAAGCCAGCAAGCCTCAAAGGTCTGAATTTGTATAAAAGCAGCTATTTACGAAAAACTGATGTATTTTGAACTGTGACGATGTACAGAATCAAAGACACAGGTGACCATTCAAACCTATGATAGTTATTTAAAGACAGGAAAATCCTACTTACCGAGTTGCGGCCTTGCGGGTCGTAGGTTCGAACCCAGTCAGGCGCTTTACTTTGTGTAAATATTATCAGGTAGGTACTTATTTAACAATAACTGTTTTAAAGGTATAATTAAGTTAATAATATCCTAAACTAACTAAAACTATTAAAAAACTAAAAAATGCCGTCGAAAAATTCCTCCGCATCGCTGTTGACTGGTAAAGTACTCAAGAGACTGGCGGCATTGTCAATATTATCATCACCACAGCTCTGAAAACGTGAAGGAAAATATCGTGAGGAAACCGGCATGTCCTAGCGCCAACAATTCGAAGACATGTGACATCTACCAACCCGCACTTGGCCCGCGTGGTGGATTACAGCCCGCTCCCTCTCACAGAGAGGAGGCCTGTGGCCCAGCAGTGGGGACATTATAGGCTGGTTGTGTGTATATTAACTGTATATAAATCACACAAATGGCTATAAGTTTCTTACGCATTATAGCGTGGAAACCGTCAAACCCTTACAGCATTCTGAAAGCCTTATTGTACTATACATGTAGGATGTTGTAGGCTCGTGCATATACCGAACCCACAGGCCGCTCGAGTAAAAAGATTGATAATAAATACGCCCTAAAAGTGTTATCTTTAACTTCCTTAGTACATCAGGCGAACCTATCGGCCAGCATATTGCTCCTTACCGGTTATTGGTTTAAAATTTAATATATTAAAGTAGTATTATACGGAATAACCTAGTAAACACGTCATTTAATACTGTTGAGCGTGCCCGTCTGCTGGCTGTGGGAGAATGGGAGTCAGGCTTGTGGCTTCAGGCGCTCCCGTCATCCACCATAGGCACTATGATGGATGATTCATCGTTTCGGCTCGCTACTTGTCTCCGCTTGGGCGCACCTTGTGTCGCTCCGCATCGGTGTCACTGCGGTGAAGCTGTCGACAGTCTCGGGCACCATGGCCTGTCCTGCTGCAGGAGCGCAGGTCGCATAGCACGGCACGCCAGAATCAACGATATTATTCGTCGAGCTCTTGTCACCGCCGGCGTACCAGCGGTATTAGAACCAAACGGCTTGGTACGTGACGATGGGAAGAGACCAGATGGCATGACATTGTTGCCTTGGAAGATGGGTAGGCCTCTGGTGTGGGACGCAACTTGTGTCGACACCCTTGCGCCATCTCATGTTCCAAGCACGGCGGGCTGTGCTGGCGCCGCTGCTGCGGCTGCTGAGACCCTCAAGCGGTGCAAATACTGTAACCTTATAGGTAACTATAGTTTTGAGCCGTTTGGGGTCGAAACGCTCGGGTCATGGGGCCCAAGTGCGCGTTTTCTTTTTAAGGAAATTTCTCGCCGACTGGTCGAGACTTCACGTGACCAGAGGGCTGGCTCGTTCTTTGGCCAAAGAATTAGCATTGCCATTCAACGTGGCAATGCTGCCAGTCTCCTGGGCACGTTTCCGGATGACATCGATGCGGACGAGTACTTCGACACCTAAGTGTCCTTTTGTTTTTGTATTTATTTGTATATTTAGTTAGTCATTTACTTTAGTACTAGTATAGTGTTAATTTGTATATTGTTTAATAAAGAATAAACTTAAATTAACAATAAAAATTAAAAATTAATATATTATCGACCAACCAAAATTAAAAACAGGATAATAATTAGTAGTTTTGCAAACATGTAGATCTCGCGAGCAAAATCTTTTTCACTCAAGTTATTTAAAACGGGATATTTTCAATGTTTTTTTTTTCATCAGATTTTCACCAAATTTTTAAGAGACGAACTTAAATTAACTACTTTTCAAATAACAAAAACCGGTCAAGAGCGAGTCGGACTCGCGCACCAAGGGTTTCGTTCCGATTTCTGAAAAAGTGTGCTATTTAGAGACATTGTTTTATTTTACCTGTAATCTTTACATACACTTCTATCACATAGAATAATTTCAGATTTTTTTCTATGCAAACTGCGGAGTTATGGGGGAACGGTATTTTTTTACATTTTTTAGTACAAGGTAGGTGTTACAAAAACAATGTAGGTATCTCTGAGTCTTGCCACAGAAACGATAAGTACAAATATCTTCCCAACCACAATCACAATGAAGGGTTTATTTAATTTTTTAATAATTTTTAATTTATCCCAAGAACAAACTTGACATTATAGTTGAAATACATGTTCTCCCATACATTCCAACAGTAAATGTAATTTTGTACTCACAATTATATTGAGAGATTTACCATGTTATTTTAAGACCAAAGACTTCTTATAGGTTTTTAAGACCAAAGACTTCTTATAGGTTTTCCTGTAATGTACAGGTAAGGAACTACTTTCTGTATTTTTTTCTAAAATTTAAGCTCAGTAGTTTCAGAGATAACGGGTGAGAATGGTCAATGTTCGTCTATTTTCTTAAATAACTTTTAAAAAAATATTTTAAAATTATCAGAAAAATATATTTGAAACCCTCATAGTAATCCCTTTCATTTGATATGTCACACGTATATCGAAAGTGAAGCACCGTACCGATCTATGTGTGCGTGATTGAGTACCTGCAAAAACGCCGTCGCTCGTGTACCGTAATGGCGGCCGGTACGCATACTATGATGTAAATGTGTGCGTGAGGCGTGTTTGTTGCTTCACTTTCGATAAACGTTGCGCGGTGTCCTCCTTTTTTTATAAGTCTATGATCACACGGTATAGTTTGCAAAACTTTTTTTTTGCCCCCAAAAAGAGACCCCCATATTCAAAATTCATTTATTTACTTGTTTGGGTCACAGAAATTCATATGTGTAGCAAATTTCAACTCCATTAGATTCGGAGCATATTGGCTGTGACAGACGGACGGACAGACACACGAGTGATCCTTTAAAGGTTCCGTTTTTAGGGTTCCGTACCAAAATGGTAAAAAAGGAACCCTTATGGTTTGACTCAGTCTGTCTGTCTGTCCGTCTGTCTGTCTGTCTGTCTGCCTGTCTGTCTGTCTGTCACAGCTGGATATCTCAAGAACTACTAATGCTATCAATTTGAAATTTGGAACAGTTTTATATGACGTTTACCCAACTATTTTGCAAATAAGAAAGGAATAGAAATATATGTATTTTGTTTTGCAACAGGGACTGAAAGGGGGTCTTAAACATTCAAAGTGGGGCTACTAGGGCATGTGGGGTATCATATGAAAGAGCGCTGTTTGCACATTCTCAAACATTTTTTTTAATTTTTTTTAGTCCGCATAGTTTTTGACTTTTCATGAAAAATGTTAAAAAAATACTGTTCGCCCCCCTTATCTCCGAAGTTTGCATAGAGAAAAATCTGAAATTATTCTATATGATAAAAGTTTATGTATTACAGGAAAAATAAAACGATGTCTCTAAATACCACATTCAGAAATCATCAACAAAAATTACATATAAATGATGGTACGGAACCCTCGGTGCGCGAGTCCGACTCGCTCCTGACCGGTTTTTTTTTATCAAATCTTCACCAAATTTTTATGAGGCCAACCTTTGTTAGGTTGGTAACATCTTGGTAACATCTCGCTTGTTTCCCGCAAAGGGGTACCTGTAGTACCTACAATCATATCTCGACAGTTATAAAGTCCCAACTTATGCTGGCCAACCAGTTCTATTAAAGAGGCCTTGGTTCCTGCAGTACTATTCATACGCTCACAAAGTCGGTCTTTCATTCACTCTCATTCAGTCGGTCTTTCATTCAAGCTTGCTCGTTCAGCGATGTTTATTATGGCATGTAATGTAAGACTAGCTGTGTAGTGTGGCTTTTAGGGCTTTTTAGGGTTCCGTACCTCAAAAAGAAAAATTGGAACGCTTATAGGATCACTTCGTTGTCCGTCTGTCTGTCTGTCTGTCTGACAAGACCGTTTTTCTCATGACAAAGACAAAGACAAAGACATTTATTCGTCGGATATGGTACAACAAAGTTGGTATTTATAATTTTAGTTCAGGACACATCCGCCGCTAAAAGCGGCATACGAATATTTACAATAGGTGCACATAGGCATAAAACCTAACTTATATAATACATACCTATACCTACTCTAAAAAACAATACAAAACACTTAAAATTATAGACAGACACATTAATTATTATATTTTGGTTTAATCTACATTATAAAATAAACAATAAAAACACAACAATAACTTAGACAAACAATTTAACAACAATAGAAATCTAAATAAATCTAATTTAACCCTTAAAATAAAACCCTTAAAATGAACGCCTGGAGATATGAAATTGGCGAAAGCGCCAGGGTAATTTGAGATAAATGCTAACTTATGGAGCTGTATTGCTGATTCTAATGATTATAATTCTGTAAAACCATATTAGCTACGGCCGCGAATCATATTTTAATCAACATATAAGCTCACACTGACCTACAAATTGCAAAAAACGTAAGAAATTTTGAATTTCGCGGGCTACCCTGGTGCATCAACCTTAAATAAACGCAAGTCGTGTTCCCTTGGAGTTCTAAAAAAATCAAGCTTCTAAGTCAACGCAATAAAAACATGCGGACGTTTATGCGACATATTTTGATACTCGCAAGTAAATCAAAACCTATAGGGTACTTCCCGTTGACCTAGAATCATAAAATTTTGCAAGAAGCAAGGTCTCACAGCACAAGTAAAGGAAAAAGTCCGAAAATTGAAATTTGTAATTTCATCACGTTAAAAAAAATTTTTTTTTGGGATTATAATGTTGAGTTTGTTTTCGGGATACATTCTTTTCAACTACGGAACCCTTCATTGTGCGTGGTCCGACACGCACTTGTCCGGTTCTTTTAAGATTATTCTTTGAAAAAAAACCGTTTATAAGATTTTTTGCTTTTTTAAGTTGATCATCTCGTCGGTCTAGCTAGTGGGTGCAAGCGTGCCTGCCGAGTGTCGCTTCCTGGGTTCGATCCCCTTGGATCACCATTTGTTTTTTTTATATTGTTTTTTTTTTTCTGATTCGGTATTTCTCAGTGACGTCGAGTCTGGATTAGTTGCCATTTTTACAAATATTATTGTTGAGAAAATTTTATATAATAATCCATGCAGGGTATTACACCCATTTTTGAAAAGTGTCTCAATTATATTCTATTAAGAGGAAAGGCGGGTGGCCAGACTTTTGAAAATTAGGTATTTTAAGAAGGTATTGCTGTCGCTCTGCGAGCGCTCCGCCCTCGAATTCGTGATCCGACTAAATAGCCTGTGTAAAAAGTCACATTTCGAGGTTTGGCTCTCGCCTATTTCCTCCTCCAATATTGGACCAATTTAAAAGTGTTTTTCTTTTTTCGTTAATAGTTGTCAAATTGGTACACTAGGCGTCTGTTGACAGCGGTCTGAATAGGCAATTTTGAGCATTTTTGGAGGGTTCTAGTTCTTATAAAAATAATATATCATCAAAAAGGAAAAAAATAGGGGCATACAAGTAACTGATATTTATATTTCTGTAAAAAATCATTGCTTTATGGTCATTAACCAGAAAGAAAACAGGCGAGAGCGTTTGTATCTTTTTGTATGGAGAAAAGAGCACCCACATTTCCTCTTAATGGCGGTAAATAATAATTTTATTTTAAAAAAATAAACAAAATGACGAAATACTCGAGTACTGGGCGCGCTCTGCTTTTATAGGCACGACCGCACGGTAGGTTAAAAATGACGTTTTGATGATAATACTATACTTAGTGCTAATAAGCCACTAAAAAAACACAATATTTGATTCAATCGATAAGTGCCTTATAAATGCATTTTTCTTTTTTTTAAATTATTTTACAAAAAAATCTTAGGTAAACAGGTATCTTAACAGACTAGTTATACCCGCAAAAAACAAAAAAAAATACATTTTCAAATTTCAACGCAGTGGACGCCATATTGCTTTGTGGTCATGACGTCAGTTCGCTGAGTAAACAAACACTATACTCGCCAATATTCGTTGATTAGTTGACAGTTGACATTGACACTTTATAATATACACAGCCGCAATGACGTAATAACATGGCGTCTACTTTCATGGTGTTAGAAAACAGATTAAAAAAACTGAAAACTTCGAATTGAATTTTAAAATGTATATTATTATTTTATGAACTAAAACTAACATTTTCCGACTGCTTTTTGCCTAAGCTATCTAAATAGTACATTTTTAGATTTTTTCTCATATTAAGTAAAATAACGTATTGTATTGAATTATGTCGTTTAAAACGTATGAGCTTTTGTCGCACACGTCTGCATCAAAATGTACTAGTAACCTAACCACTGTGTCTCCTTGTCCTCAGAGGAAGAATGCGAAGAATCAATCTTCCCCACCGGCGTGGTGCGGCACCGGCCGGAGCCGCCCGGCACTCTCGCGCAGTCCACGCGGTTCACGACCCACGAGATCAAGCTCATGTACCGCGGGTTCAAGCAGGTACGTACACACTTAATATAAAATCAATCAATCTGCCTAGCCTTTTTCCAACTATGTTGGTATCGGCTTCCAGGCCTGAGTTCCAGCGGTGGCCTGAGTTCCAGCAGTGGCCTGAGTTATAGCAGTGGCCTCAATCCCAGTATTGGCCTGAGTCCAGCAGTGGCTTGAGTCCTAGCAGTGGCCTGATTTCCAGCAGTGGCCTGAATTCCAGCAGTTGTCTGAGTTCCAGCGGTGGCCTGAGTCCCAGCAGTGGCCTTAGTGCCAGCAGTGGTCTGAGTACCAGCAGTGGCCTGAGTCCCAACAGTGGGTTGAGTCCCAGCAGTGGCCTGAGTTCAAGCAGTGGCCTGAGTTCCAGCAGTGGCCTGAGTCCTTGCACTAGCCTGACTCCTAGCAGTGGCCTGAGTCCCAGCAGTGGCCTTAGTCCCAACAGTGGCTTAAGTCCCAGCAGTGGCCTGAGTACCAGCAGTGGCCTGAGTCCCAGCAATGCGAACATTATAGATCATTATGTATGACAAGTTGTAAAAACTCTAAAAATATCTGTTTGTTTCAGGAGTGTCCTTCAGGAGTCGTTGATGAAGAAGCTTTCAAGAATATCTTCTGTCAATTCTTTCCGCTCGGAGGTAAAAATTTCATTAATCATAACATCTTTTTTTTATCGTTTTTCTAATTATTGGGCCACCAAGATACAGGCTGCCATGTGCCTAGTTTGGGGCCCACGGCTACTTCTTATGTTGTATAACTTGTGTGTTTGTGTAAATAAATTGATCTAAAAAATTAAATAAAAGAATAAAACAGCTTAACAGGCTATATTGAAGCGCGGTGTAGCTCGGTGTGTGAGTGAAATGGTGTTATGGCTGTCTAGTTTGACGCGCGAGATAGAAGACTCTCACGCGCACCGGAATTTAAACGCGCTTCGTTTAAATGTAGATTTATGACAAAATGCTATACTTAAATCAATTTTTAGCTTAGTAAGTTCTTAACATATTTAAATACCTTCGATTTAAAGCAAATTTAATTGCACAATAAGGAACTGTTTACGTGTAAAACAGAAAATAGACGACGCTACTTTGGAATTTTTTTTTACCGAAAAATTTTCAAGCAATCAAGTTTCGGTTTTAGTACAGCAGTCAAATAACACTTATGAAAAATCCGATTTATTTAACCTTAACCATTTGATTTTATAGGAAAATTATCAATGTATCCCCTTAAGAGGAAACGTGGGTGCTCTTTTCTCCATACAAAAAGATACAAACGCTCTCGCCTGTTTTCTTTCTGGTTAATGACCATAAAGCAATTATTTTTTACAGAAATATTTAATAACAGTTACTTGTATGCCCCTATGTTTTCCTTTTTGATGATATATTATTTTTATAAGAACTAGAACCCTCGAAAAATGCTCAAAATTGCATATTCAGACCGCTGTCAACAGACGCCTAGTGTACCAATTTGACAACTATTAACGAAAAAAAAAAAACATAGGGGCATAGTATATATCCTTCTTCTTCAGTTTATGAAATATCTTTTAAATTGGTCCAATATTGGAGGAGGAAATAGGCGAGAGCCAAACCTCGAAATGTGACTTTTTACATAGGCTATTTAATGGGATCTGCAGTTGTCCTTATCGCACGAATTCGAGGGCGGAGCGCTCGCAGAGCGACAGCAATACCTTCTTAAAATACCTAATTTTCAAAAGCCTGGCTGCCCGCCTTTCCTCTTAATATCCATGGTTTGTCGCTGTACAGAAGAGCAGTCTAATCTAGCTAGGCATCTTCGTTAAATAATAATAAAAATTATTATGATGACTTCTAATCAATCATGCATATGCTAATGAATTGTCGATCGACGGTCAATAGACGAACGACCGTCCATCCAAAAAAAAAAGTCAAAATTAAAAAAATAAATAAATAAATAAAGTCGTACTCGTCATCGATCTTCAGTGATCCGGCTGCCATGCATCACACTGGATCAATCTAGATGTACCTTTAGGCAAAAATCGTAGTTTTGCTTCCCTACAACTTAGGGTAGTCCAGGATAGGTGTCACACTTTTTGATAGGGAGCCATAACTTATTAATTAAAAATCTATTGGCAATACGTCTTTTGCATGTGGGTTACCACATGCAAAAGACGTATTGCCAATAGATTTTGATCTTAATCTATGATGGTACCTATTTTGTTTTTACATAAGTTTATTTTGAGAAAATTGTGTCTTTTTTACCCTCTCAAAAGTGGGATAGATGCCTAAGCTTCAAGGAATAGATGTCAAATGTGAGGGATAGAAGACTCGCTGTATGAATGCTTCAATATTAAATGCTAATTGAAACAAAACATACTAGTTTCAATAATCAGCAATAAATTAAATTCAATTATTTCAATTCAATAATGGCAATCAGGTCTGCGAGGGGAACGCTTCCTATTACGTAGTACGGTTTTAGCCTACGACATCTAGCGACGCCTCGTGTACACTAGGTACAAAAATTTCTGTAACGACTTGCTACATAAACTTAAAACCGATTATAATACTCAACTCATAATCAAAAACCAAGACAACTCAAAAATGCTCTGGAACACTATCAAATCTATTTACAACCCAAATACTGAAAAAAGTGATTCTTCCCAGTTATTATCTAACGCACAGGACCCTGTCGATTCTTTAAATAATTGTAATGCTTACTTCACTTCTCTAGGCAAAAATCTTTCGGATCTCATACTAACGCGACTGTCCGAGACCCAAGCATCCCTTGCGAGCAAATATAAACCACGTGAAACTCCACCACACTCTTTCTTCTTCCACCCAACGGATGAGGACGAAATAGAAAAACTTATTGATCAACTTAAAATTGATAGCGCCAGCGGACTGGATGAAATTAGTGTCAGGATAATTTTACTACTCAAAAAAACATTGCTAAAACCACTCACTCACATTTTTAACTTAAGTTTGGAAAACGGCATCTTCCCAGATTGCTGGAAGGTTGCCTGTGTCCGACCCATTCATAAAAGCGGTCTTAAAGAACTACCGGAGAACTATCGACCTATCGCACTATTGTGCATTCTATCAAAACTTCTCGAAAAAGTGGTAAATAAGCGACTAGTAAATTTTTTAGAAGATTACAATCTAATATCTGAAAGACAGTTTGGCTTTAGAAGAGGCAAGTCGACCGAGGACGCCGCTATACTACTAACCAACTCCATAGCTTCTTGTATTGAAAAGGGCGAAAACGTCATGGCAGTTTTTCTTGACCTGGCCAAGGCGTTTGACACAATATCGATAGATCTACTCCTGTCCAAACTAGAGGGTATAGGAATACGAGGAAACGCGTTAGACTGGTTTCGAAGCTATCTAACAAATCGCCGGCAACTAGTAAAAGTAGGAGATTACTCTAGTGGATTACTGCCTATCAATTTTGGAATCCCTCAAGGCAGTACTCTCGGTCCGACCCTTTTCGCCTTCTATATGAATGATATCCTTAATGCACCGCTTCAAAACGCTGAAATAATTTCTTATGCAGACGACACGGCAATCATATTCCATGCCAAAACTTGGGAACAAGTGTATCATCTTGCCGAACATGGTCTGCTTACAATCTCAGAGACTCTTAGTAGAAATTTACTTACACTTAACATAAAAAAACTAAGCTCATCACTTTCTTCAAAACCATAGCTTCCAGTCCTCCTTGCCAATTGACACTCAAATTCCACACATGTCACAACGATCACAATTCACCACTCACAAACTGTTTCTGTACTCCTATAGACCGCATTTCCTCCCTTAGATATCTAGGTATTACTATAGACGAAAATTTATCATTCAAACCTCACATACACTTGCTAGCGGGCCGCGTCAGAAAACTAATCTACGTTATGAAGAAACTACGAGACTGCACACCTATTAAAATTCTCCGAACAATATACCTAGGTCTCTGTCAATCTGTACTCCAGTATGGAATCTCCGTCTGGGGCGGAGCCGGGAAAAGCACATTTATTGAAATAGAAAGAGCTCAAAGAGCCGTAATAAAAGTAATGCTTCGAAAGCCCTTTAGGTTCCCGACAGACCTGCTATACAGTGAATTTCCGGTTCTTCGAGTACGTCAACTGTATATAATTAGTGCCGCACTGCATGTACACAAGTCTATTAAAAACAGACCTGACTACCAAAGCCTGCTCTCAAAACGTATCTTACATGTCCCTCTTCCTAATGCAAACAGTCTTCTGGCCAGACGGTGCCCTTCTTCCTTACACACTCATATCTACAATAAAATAAGCAAGCGCTGTGATACTAAAGGTCTTAACACACACTCATTTAAAATAATGACAAAAAGCTGTGCCCTGTCATACAACGACACTGAGGAAATAGTGAGTTAACACCAAAATCTACTAACAAGTCATTCACGTAATCATTTAGTTCTTCCACACAAAAATCCACACCTACTACAATACACACACACACTTCACACACACACACACACCCCCCACATACCCTCACACACACACACTGCATCATTATTTAGAATTATTTTATATTGCTCAATTTACTTTATTTTTAACTTGTTATTTCTCTACCCTTAATTAATTATAATTCTTGTATTATGTCCATTTTCAAACATCCTGAAATTAAATTGTTAACACAAAATGTCTCGAATTAAAACTTAAGATAACGCAACTCAGGCCCCCAAGATACAGGCGCTGCCTAGTTTGGGGACCACTGTTCAAATAAATGTTACTTATTCTAGTTACAGCAAGCACTCAATATTATTATTTTTGTAAGTAATTTATTTTGTAACGATGGACCAATAAAATTATTCTTATTCTTATTCTTATTTCTAACGTAGAGTATTCAAAGCCGCGGCAACTATCCTGGAATTCATCATCATCAAATCATTCACAAATGCAATAATTTAAATACTTTGTTCCAGACGCTACTCAGTACGCTCACTACGTATTCAAGACAATCAAACACAAACAAAGCGGAAAAGTCAACTTCGAAGTAAGTACAAATCAATCAATCAATCTGCCTGCCTTTCCCCAACTGTGTTGGGAAACTGTGTTGGTTGGCTTTCACTCTAACCGGATGTAGCTGAATACCAGTATTTTACATGGAGCGACTACCTGTTTGACCTCCACAACCCAGTTACTGGGTAATACGTACCCCTTGATAAGACTGGTTGTCAGACTTTCGGGCTTCTGACGACCCGTAATGACTGTCAAAGATCCACGAATGACAGCCGGGACCAACGGCTTAACGTGCTTTCCGAGGCACGGAGGAGTCTCGTTATGTAAAGATGGTCAACCATCCACTGACCAACACCGGCAAGCGTAGCTTAACCTGATGGATCGACCCGTGCGGCTGTTATTACTTAGCCTCGAAGTAAGTAAGTACAAATATAAAATCAAAATATTTCATTTCACATAAACCTACATGGGCACTTATGAAACGTCAGAAGCTAGGTGCGCGGTTCCAAATTGGTCGTTTCCTATGGAGAAGAGCAGGCAAGAAACTCCATGGTTATTCTTTTAAAAATAATTGGCTTTTACAATATTTTCAAATAACAGTATTAAGAGGAAACGTGGGTGCTCTTTTCTCCATACAAAAAGATACAAACGCTCTCGCCTGTTTTCTTTCTGGTTAATGACCATAAAGCAATGATTTTTTACAGAAATATAAATATCAGCTACTTGTATGCCCCTATGTTTTCCTTTTTGATGATATATTATTTTTATAAGAACTAGAACCCTCAAAAAATGCTCAAAATTGCCTATTCAGACCGCTGTCAACAGACGCCGAGTGTACCAATTTGACAACTATTAACGAAAAAAGAAAAACATAGGGGCATAGTATATATCCTTCTTATTCAGTTTATGAAATATCTTTTAAATTGGTCCAATATTGGAGGAGGAAATAGGCGAGAGCCAAACCTCGAAATGTGACTTTTTACATAGGCTATTTAGTCGGATCTGCAGTTGTCCTTATCGCACGAATTCGAGGGCGGAGCGCTCGCAGAGCGACAGCAATACCTTCTTAAAATACCTAATTTTCAAAAGTCTGGTCGCCCCCATTTCCTCTTAATAGGTATGGGACGACAATGTAGGCCTTTCAACAACTACCAGGTACTTAACAGAATAGAAGACAGTCAACAAATGTACAGTCTAATAGGCCTGCAATGTTCTCACATTCACAAAAAAGAAAATAATCTGTTTAGAAAATTAATAAAACTAGCATCGGCCCCCGACTTGGCCCACGTGGTATTTCGATAACAAGTAACCTAATTATATCCTTTTTCAAGTCATGGTCTACCCGTGTGCCAATCCAAATCCGTTCAGCCGTTTTAGCGTGAAAGCGTTACTAACAAACAAACTCACTTTCGCATTTTATAATATTAGTTAGGATGCGAAAGTTAGTTTGTTTGTTACGCTTTCATGCTAAAACGGCTGAACGGATTCTGATGAAATTTGGCACATAGGTAAACCATGACCTGGATTAGGACATAGGATACTTTTTATACCGGTAGTACGTTCCTGTTGGGTAATTTCCGAGCTCCACGCGAGCAAAAGCTATACGAGTAGTTTACATTATAATTATAAGACATAGTACTTAGATATTAAGTGACCAAATAAAACCCAATAGAAAATTACTACAAAATCAAACTATGTACTTATGTAAGTACCAATGTTGAATGGTATGTAAGTTTCTACCTACTTACGAAATAATTAAAAAAACATTTAGAAATTTAAAAAAAAAAAAAACAAAACTTATTTTTAAAAAGTATTATTATTGTATGCGATGAGATAAGTTAGTCATTGAAATGAAAAAAGTTCATTTTGAATGAAGTTCGTATTGTTTTTAAAATAAAAATGATGTCTTCATTCCGTAAATTCTATCTACAGTATTTAAGGTTCCTTGCCTCCATGTGGCAAAGTCGTGGGACGCCCTGTTTAGTACATACTAATTCCATGGCGAAACGTCACTTGAAATAAAATGAAAAATCAAGATGGCGATTTTGGCTACGCGCCAAAATAGTCTTGTAGCGCTTTATCTGACTATTCCTTAGCAAGATATTGTGATACTTCATTTTTATTTGTTATTGTTCTAACTCGTACAACTAGCAACAGGTGGCGACACCGTTCAAGAGTAAAGTCGACTTATTTATTTATTTAATAAGTATACCAACAGCAGTACATACAAAAAAATAATAAGACAGAGTAATATATAATAAAAGTACTGGTATGTATGCCTATTACAGGTATACACAGCATTCACTAAAAAACAACAACGTAATTAACTTAAAAATAAAACTTATGAACATATAAAATAAAATACATTTTGAATTCGAAATTCAAAATTGTGAATTACATTTAAAAACAACAACACAACACACACACCATTTAAAAAAACAATAACAAACACAACATTTTAAAAAAAGAAAAATATAAAATGTTAAAACACGGATGGTGCTTGAGTGGAATAAAGTAAGATTTATTAAGAACATGAATTACAATAAAAAAAAGTATTATTAATTTATTGGTTAGTTGGTTAGTTTATGCACGCCCATACCTCAGAGACTGATCTTCTAAACTTGTTAAATGGTACTCCGTGTAAGTCGGTTTCTGACGATTTGCAAAAGCTGTTGTAACTTCTGCATATTCGGACCAAGGGAGCGTTGAGACCAAGATTGGATTTGCAGAAAGGGATATGAAGCAGCCTGGTGATGGGATGTCTCGGAGGTTTTGAAGGGACTGAATATTGGATACGCTCAACAAGATCACTACATTTTACAAATCCGTTTGCAACTTTGTAGAGGAAAATTAGATCACGCGAACGGCGACGGTCTCGCAGTGTCTTTATATTGAAAAAGTGTAAGCGCTGTTCATACGGACAGCGGTGGCTAATTTCCCTGGATATAAAGGCTATATGTTTTGTGAATGCAAAGAGCATTTTGTCAACTCTTTGCGAATGAACTGCATAGAACGGATTCCAGGCAACACTAGCGTATTCCAAGTGACTTCGTACCAGGGTATTAAACAAGACGATTCTGGTCTTTGTTAGTTGGAAGCCGACTTCCTAACAATTTCGTTGATGTGTGGCTTAAAATTTAGTTCATCGTCGACCAGAACTCCTAGATCCCGTATTTCACATACCTTAGACAACGTGGTATTACAAAGCGTGTAGGTACCTAGTTGAAAAGAATGACTTTTTTTTAGAGAAGCGAATAAAAAAGCATTTTCGTGTGTTTAAGGTCATATTGTTAGTTATGCACCAGTTTTCTATATTTGTTAAGTCGCTTTAAACGAGGGTAGTATCTGCAGGCCCCGTGATTTTCCTATAAATCTTTAAGTCATCAGCGAACAACAAAGCTTGACAATGCTTGGTTTGACTAATGATGTCATTTACAAATAGCAAAAATAAAACTGGGCCGAGATGGGAGCCTTGTGGGACTCAGAACGTACATGAAATTCATAAGAGACATAGCCATTGATAGCAACGAACTGAGAGCGATTTATAAGATCTTCAAATTCATAAGAGACATAGCCATTGATAGCAACGAACTGAGAGCGATTTATAAGATCTTCAAATTCATAAGAGACATAGCCATTGATAGCAACGAACTGAGAGCGATTTATAAGATCTTCAAATTCATAAGAGACATAGCCATTGATAGCAACGAACTGAGAGCGATTTATAAGATCTTCAAATTCATAAGAGACATAGCCATTGATAGCAACGAACTGAGAGCGATTTATAAGATCTTCAAATTCATAAGAGACATAGCCATTGATAGCAACGAACTGAGAGCGATTTATAAGATCTTCAAATTCATAAGAGACATAGCCATTGATAGCAACGAACTGAGAGCGATTTATAAGATCTTCAAATTCATAAGAGACATAGCCATTGATAGCAACGAACTGAGAGCGATTTATAAGATCTTCAAAGAAAAAGACTTCAGACGATATCTGTCTTATTTACAAAACAAACCAAGATCAATACGTTTAAAGTAGCAAGGCCTCTCTTACTTTTTCGACAAACTACAATTAAATAGTAAAGATATAATTAAATTGGTTTTAAACAAAAATTCCTTCTGAAAACTATTATAAATTGAGCTACCCCTTTGAATTATATTCCTAAGGCTAATAGTTCAAGGTATAAATGCCAGTCAATACTTTTAGCAAGAAAACCATTACAATTTGATATTTCACTAAGAAATATCAGGTTAAACTGGTTTTTGGGTCTAAAAGAGAGTTGAACTAATATATTTTGAACTTCATCTTGAAAACTTTTGGAAGTACTTTTGAACTTGAAACTTGAAAGTTTAAAACAAGTTGCTTTTAACTAAATTACTTAAACTTGGAAATGTTGTTCTGCCTCGTTTGACCTGCATGTGGTCCCGGGTTCTATAACCTGCACCCTAAATGGGTAACACGCTATCAATCACAAACATACAACACACATATTATTACATATAATTCTGTAGTCAGATTCCGTCTTATTACAAAACAAGGTTCATCTTCAAACCCAGGTTTAACCATGGACCCTTTTTTGGATTTCGAACTTTATTTCGACCCACTAAGTTGTCAGTTTTACAAAACTGACAACTTAGTACCGGACTAAGTTGTCAGTTTTGTGTAGAGAACTTATTAAAAAACTTTTTTACAAAAACAAAAACCGACTTCCAAAAAAAACACTACAAAGTGAGAAATAACTTTAATTTCGGAAGTCGGTGTCTTTGGATCTGTATTTTAGTTTTTTGCCACCGACTTCCGAAATTAAAGTTATTTTTCACTTTGTAGTGTTTTTTTTGGAAGTCGGTTTTGTTTTTGTAAAAAAGTTTTTATTTTTCACTTTTTAGTGGTTCAGTTTGTAATTTATCTAAGTTACAATAACCCAATGTCAACTGCTCATCACGTTTTACAAAATGTTGCTTTTCCCGATGCAGGGACGTTAATTGTTGAGGAGTTCTCCTAGTAAGAACCAGGAGAAATGGAGCTCATGGTGAAGTCACCATTACCATTATTTTGACGAGCATAAACCATATTAAACTAATCGAATCGCAACCTGTTATATACTTAGATATAATTGAGTATTTCCGATGGCCCTCTGTGGTCTTCATCATCAGTTCCAGTTCACCGAATGGTACTTTTCGAGAGCAAATGCACGAGCTACTATAAAAAAATACCCAAATCGCTATACGTGTGCCTATAATATTTGAAGAGTTCCTTCGATTTCTCCAGGATCCCATCATCAGAACTGGATTTTGACAAAAATGGGACCATTTGGGAAGTATACCCTTTCCAACAAAAAAATATTTTTTCAAATCGGTTAACAAGCGACAGAGTTATGCGCGAACAAACATTAAAAAAAAAAATACAAACATCCGAATTGAGAACCTCCTCCTTTTTTAGAAGTCGGTTAAAAACCTGGCTCGATGGTTTAAACCATGACAGAAGAAAAATCTCGTTTTTTATTAAGACCGATTATGTTTTTATAGAGTTGTTGCTTGGTCTTTTTTAACCGACTTCTAAAAAAGGAGGAGGTTCTCAATTCGGATGTTTGTATTTTTTTTTTTTTTTTTTTTTTTTAATGTTTCGATTTTGAAGTATTAGCCGTAAGTTTATTTTTTAATTTATTTGTGTGTGTGCTTAGATTATACAGGGTGAAATTGAATTCATGGGCATCCTTTTAAGGGGTCATTCTACTCATCATTATGAACAACTTTTACTATGGGACCAAACCTGAAATCGCGAAAAAAAATCAGCTGTTCAGTACATTTTGACGAATTATGCGAACATAAATGTACTGAACAGCTGATTTTTTTTTTCGCGATTTCAGGTTTGGTCCCATAGTAAAAGTTGTTCGCAATGATGAGTACAATGACCCCTTAAAAGGATGCCCATGAATTCAATTTCACCCTGTATAATGTGTGTTTGCAAACCACTATAATTGCATTGGGGTCATCCTGTAAAGATAGTGTGTATAAGTTTAAATAAATAACAATAATAATCGGAATCTCATGAATCATTTTGAAGCAAATTGCTAATCCACGCTTCATCAATCAATCTGCCTGCCTTTTCCCCAATTATGTTGGGGTCGACTTCCAGTCTAACCGGATGTAGCTGAAGTATTTTACATGGAGCGACTGCCTATCTGACCTCAACAACCCAGTAACTGGGTAATATGATACCCCTTGATGAGACTGGTTGTCAGACTTTCGCGCTTCTGACGACCCGTAACGACTGTCAAAGATCCACGAATGACAGGTGGTGAGAAAAATAAATCTTATAATCGCAAATGTTAACTTAAGTGTAGCCTTCGACTTAGCTAACCTATTATATAAGTTACTTGATCCCTACAATAGAAATATAGAGCGATTTGAACAAAAGCCAAATCGGGTTCATTTAAAACAATGATGTCACACACATGACAAAGAGGGACACACATATACATGCAACAAAGTGCAAGAAAGAGAGGGAGATAAACAAATGGAACTATTGTAGGCAATTAGTGATCGCTTTGTTTGTAATTGAAGTTAACATGACATTGACATGGTATTGACTATCGGAGTTAAAAAAAACCGCACAAGAGCGAGTCGGACTCGCGCACCGAGGGTTCCGTTCCGATTTCTGAAAAAGTGTGCTATTTAGAGACATCGTTTTATTTTTCCTGTAATCTTTACATAAACTTCTATAACATAGAATAATTTCAGATTTTTCTCTTTGCAAACTTCGGAGATAAGTGGAACGGTATTTTTTTTACATTTTTCAACAAAAGTCGAAAACTATGCAGACCTAAAAAAAAAATAAAAAAATGTTTGAGAATGTGCAAACAGTGTTCTTTCATATGATATCCCACATGACCTAGTAGCCCCACTTTGAATTTTTAAGACCCCTTTTCAGTCCCTGTTGCAAAAAAATATTAATATTTTTATTTCTTTCTTGTTTGCAAAATAGTTGGGTAAGCGTAATCTAAAACTGTTCTAAATTTCAAGTTGATAGTATTAGTGGTTCTTGAGATATCCAGCTGTGACAGACAGACAGACAGACAGACAGACAGACTGAGTGTCACCATAAGGGTTCCTTTTTTACCATTTTGGTACGGAACCCTAACAAAGAAGCCGATGCCCTGTGTGAAAGATGATATGGCTAGAAAGATGATATGGCTAGAAAGATGATATGGCTAGAAAGATGATATGGCTATAAAGGAGGTGACTACTGAGATGGCGGCTGATGTATGGAAGAAACCACTTAGGGATAAGAGCACATCTGTACAGGTTGAAACTAATTTCATGGGCATCCTCATAAGGGGTCATTGTACTTTTAGAGGCATGAGGAACAGGGTGTAAAGTTCACTCATCCTCTATTGAAAAGTGAGGATACTCCGACCAGACGGGTGTTGTGTCTGGTGGGCTACTGCCCGACGGTTGATGTCGGGATGTTGTATATATGCTAATCGCGTGGTAAACTCTGATTGCGCGATGCAGGTTTGCGTGACGTCATGTCATTGATGCGTAGTTCATATGTGGCGATGTAGATGCCGCCACATACTCATCATTATTATTATTATTATATTAACTTTTATTATAGAACCACACCTGAATCGTGAAAAAAATTAGGTGTTCCCTACATTTTGACGAGTTATGCGACACATAATGTAGGGAACAGCAGATATTTTTTTCAAGCAGGCAATTCATTTTATCCTCAATCCTCATTCGGTCCATCAAATCTGTCGGACAACTATCCATGTACCAGTTGAACAGCCACGGTGACCCTCAAAGAGATGTCAGCAATGATGGGGTCCGATAGGGCTTTGGAGGCATGAGGAACAGGGTGTAAAGTTCACTCATCCTCCATAGAAAAGGGAGGATCCTCCGACCAGACGGGTGTTGTGTCTGGTGGGCTACTGCCCAACGGTTGATGTCGGGACGTTGTATATATGCTAGTCGCGTGGTAAACTCTAATTGCGCGATGCAGGATTGCGTGACGTCATGTCATTGATGCGTAGTTCATATGTGGCGATGTAGATGGCGCCACATACTCATCATTATTATTATTATTATATTAACTTTTATTATAGAACCACACCTGAATCGTGAAAAAAATTAGGTGTTCCCTACATTTTGACGAGTTATGCGACACATAATGTAGGGAACAGCAGATATTTTTTTCAAGCAGGCAATTCATTTTATCCTCAATCCTCATTCGGTCCATCAAATCTGTCGGACAACTATCCATGTACCAGTTGAACAGCCACGGTGACCCTCAAAGAGATGTCAGCAATGATGGGGTCCGATAGGGCTTTGGAGGCATGAGGAACAGGGTGTAAAGTTCACTCATCCTCCATAGAAAAGGGAGGATCCTCCGACCAGACGGGTGTCGTGTCTGGTGGGCTACTGCCCGACGGTTGATGTCGGGACGTTGTATATATGCTAGTCGCGTGGTAAACTCTAATTGCGCGATGCAGGATTGCGTGACGTCATGTCATTGATGCGTAGTTCATATGTGGCGATGTAGATGCCGCCACAGGGCCGATGCCGGGTTGTTCGAAAGAGATACCGTGGCTCTGGCACAGGCAACTGAAGGAACACGGGGGTGGGTTTTAGTCAGTAAAAGTCTGACACGCTCTTCCGCTCCACCCAGAGCGGGAGAAGTCATTTGATGAATTCCCATCCACAAAAAAAAATTAAAAGCCGCTACTGAAAATTTCTTAATTGGAAAACCCAATAACAATTTGCCCGATCTGGGAATCGCACCGAGGGTTTCACACTGAGCAGTCGACTTTCTGCCGTTTGCGACCATTAGGGTGAAGCCAGACGAGCATATTTTAGAGTTGTGAGTCGCGTGAATTCTGGTACCTTCGGTTTCATACAAAAATCCTGTTTCGTTCACACGGCAACGCAAAATGAGTTGTCTGCCGACTCACGCGCACAATCCCGGCTGAATTGAGTTCGCGGCGAGAGGGGGGGGGGAATCGACAGTCGGCACATCAGTCTTACACTGTTGAGTGGACTCAGCCAGTATTTTCTTCTATCATCATCTTCTGTGTCTTCGCTATATGTTTCGTAAATACACAACGTTTTTATCATATCCATTGCACTACACAAACACGCAGTACAAGCGTTGAAAAGCAACTGAATAAATTACGCTCGTCTGGCGGCCCAACAGAATTTCTGCCCTGCAGAAATTACGCGACTCACAACTCAAAAAAACTTTTTACAAAAAAAAAAACAACCGTCTTCCAAAAAAACACTACAAAGTGAAAAATAACTTTAATTTCGGAAGTCGGTGTCTTTGGCTTTTTATTTACTTTCGTTTTTTTTGCCACCGACTTCCGAAATTAAAGTTATTTTTCACTTTGTAGTGTTTTTTTGGGAGTCGGTTGTTTTTTTTTGTAAAAAGTTTTTATTTTTCACTTTTTAGTGGTGCCTACCCCACACAAATGTGAATACCACTCTGCAATATAAATTAGAGGAGCATCATCCACATAGACTAAAACCATGGACCTAAAAAAAAAGGCGGACGCCGTCTCCTTTAACAATAGCTGAAGCACCCATAGTAAGTCAGTGCGCTAATGTCTACAAGCCAGCACGCACACATTCACACCATAGTAAGTCTACCGGCCGCCATTACGTTACACGAGCGACGGCGTCTTTGCAGGTACTCAAATCACGCACACATAGATCGGTAGGGTGCTTCACTTTCGATATGCGTGGTGCGGAGTCCATCTTTTTTTATAAGTCTATGACTAAAACAACTCAAGTAACTAGCGCAATTTGAAGCGCCATATAGTAAGCATTAAATCATTTATAGCCAGAGTGCGACTCATGACAATTCCAATAAGCCCAAATACGGCTAGGATACATTGTTTAATTACTGAGTTCCGATGCCTACCTTCCGGCTCCTTCATCAGATCGGTTCGATGGTACCATTTTCATCAGAACCATTTATTTAAAGCTTCGCCATAGTCGCTTAACTATTATTCGAGATATCTTATCGCCACCCGTGAAATACTTATCAAATCAAATCAAATCAAATCAAATCAAATCAATTTATTTCTTTGCAAACATGGGTATTATTGATACATAAGATGTTCTTTTATAATAAGGTTCTCCATATTTTACCGACACACGGGCATGCAAATAGTAGGAACATTTATAATCTTGTTCTAAATTTAAATTATGTAGCATGTCATTAGAATTACATTAAATAACAAAAAATAAAAAAAATATTAACAATAAAAATGTCAGCCTTGTCATAGTAATAAAAAAAAAAATATAATATATATGTAAATAAAAAAAATCTGTCAGTAATGTCAAACGAAATGAAATTATGCCAACTAGAATAACAAAATATAAATTATGTATCAGTAGGTATATCAATCATTCAGCGAATTATCATGAAGAAAATCGTCAATTTTGTAATAACTTTTCATAATTAAAATTTTGTTTAGCGCCCTTTTAAATTTTAATATAGTCAAATTTTTTATAACACTAGGTACTTTATTATATATACGTGGGGCAATACCAAAAAAACTTTTTTGCATTAAAGCGGTTTTACATTTAACTTGACATAACTGATTGACGTATTGAGTCCGTATTGGATTTTTTCTGACCTCTGATATTTTTTTAAATAGATGCGGATTGCATTTCACAAACAAAGCCGTTTCTAATATAAATAAAGAAGGAAAAGTTAAAATTTTTAATAATTTAAAATAGGGAACACAGCTATCTTCGGTCTTAAGACCACACATAGACCTGATGCATCGCTTCTGCAATCTGAATACCAGTTCTCTATCAGTAGACTGTCCCCAGAAGATAATGCCATACCGCAACGCAGAGGCAACCATTCCGTGGTAAGCCGTTAAAAGAGACTGACTGTTAACTTTTTTTGAGAGTTGAAATAGAGCATATGCGGATTTACTAAGTTTTTTACATAATTCTTCTACATGCGGCTTCCATGTAAGTTGGTTATCGATTATAATTCCCAAGAACTTAGCCTTATCAACTTCTTCAATATCACAGCCATTGTATGAGATTCCTACGTTTGGTTGTTTGCATCGTTGATAAAAATGCATGACTTTTGTTTTAGTTAGGTTTATAACCAAATTATTATTGTTTAACCAATTTATGATGTCTTTTAAACAAGTATTGATGTCTTTCTTATAATTATTCGGATCAGTACATTTTATTATAGCTGTGCTGTCATCTGCAAAAAGTACCATTTGGTTGGTTGTTGCTTTCGGGAGGTCATTTATGTATATCAAGAAAAATGGCGGACCCAGTACGCTACCCTGTGGGACGCCATATTTTACGTGTCTTGGTTTTGATAGATATGTAGTTTCTAATTTGCTTTTTGGACATATCCTTGAGATTTCTGTGCATTGAAGCCTATTGCTTAGGTATGATTCTATCAACTTCAGTATGTTACCTCTTATACCATAGCTATGTAATTTGTGCAACAGAATTTTATGGTCTACATAGTCAAAAGCCTTGGTCATGTCAGTGTAAATTGCACAGACTGGATTCCTCTTATCCACAGATGACATGATATTAGCTAACAAATCAAATAGTGCCATATTAATCGTAGTGTTCTTACGGAAACCCTTTTGTTCTTTGCAAAATAATTTGTACTTTTCAAAATAGGCATATAGAGAGTTGCAGATAACTTTCTCGAAGATTTTTGAAATAATTGGAATTTTTGCAATGGGTCTGTAATTTTTTAAATCAGTTTTGTCATCTTTTTTATAAAGGGGTTTTATAATAACTTTCTTAAGCTTGTTCGGAAATATGCCGTCAGCCATGCACAAGTTAATAATGTGAGCCAATGGGGGTGCTATTAGTTCTTTGGTAAATTTTAATACTTTTGTGGAAACTCCATCGTATCCAACAGTATTAGTATTTTTTAGGTTGGAAATTATTTTTATTATGTCGTCAATGGTAACGGGTTGCATGAATAGTGAATTTAATGTCTCATTATTTAAAAGTGTATTATTCAATGTGATGTCAGCTTTAATATTATTCTCAATTGTGTCAATGAAGTAATCGTTAAACTCGTTCGCAATGTCCATGGGGTCTGTAAATGTCAAATTGTCTCTATTCAAACACATTATAGGCTCCAGTGGCAGACTATATTTGGATTTATTTATTATTTGCCAGGTAGCTTTTGACTTATTTTGGGCGGTGTTTATGAAATGATTGTTATGTGCTTTCTGAGTTAAGTATACAATTTTCCTATAAAGTTTAGTGTAGTTTTTAAGGACTAATTTATTTTTTGAGTCTGAGTTTAATCGATATGTCCAGAGTAAGTGCCTTTGCTTGTTACTACATATTTTCAATCCGTGAGATATCCATTTCGTTTTTTTGCTAGTTGGAATAGTTACAATTTTCTCGGGAAAACATAATCTGTATATGAGGGAGAAATCATCCATGAAAAAGTCAAAAGCTTCGTTCGCGTCCTTAGCATTATGTACTTGCATAAAAGATAGAGAACTGAGATGTCTTTTGAAAGTAATTAAGTTTTCCATGCATATGTCCTGCTTTTTTGATTTCCAATATTTTAGTTTGCAAGTTTTGTTTATAGGTACTTTAAGTATTTGAGATGTATGATCGGAAAGAACCAGATCTACAACTTCAGCTTTACAATCTTTCCGATAGTTGTGAGCAAAATTGTCTATACATGTTTGATTTTTTAACCTAGTGGGAGTATAAAGCGCTAGTTTTAAATTGTATTTCATAAGAAAATATTCTAGTTCTAATGTACTTTTGTTTCTTTTCAAAACATTGATATTAAAATCTCCACACAAGACGATCTTCTTGTTTGAAGATATACAAACTTTATTTAAAATATAATTTAATTTATCATAAAATACTTCGTAATTATATTTTGGGATTCTATAAATACAAATAATAATAATTTTATAAGCTATTATTTCCACAGCGCAACATTCAAAGATGCCTGAAACTGATTGCCTTGCTATATCCGATATCTCTCTGAAGTGCAATCCTACTCTCACGAAAATACCTGTTCCTCCTCTTTTTGTATTTCTAGAGAAAAAAGCAGCTGGACAGAAGTTTGGAATATGCAATAAATCCTCATAACCTGTTTGTACAAAATGCTCTGTGACACAAAGAACATCTATACTTGTCCCTTTGTTGAACAATTCTACTAATTTATCATCGTTGAGGAGTTGCCGTGGCTTTCTGTGGTCTTCTTCCTCAGTTCCACTTCACCAGATGATACTTTCTGAATGCAAAGCTTGATTTGTTGATGAAAATACCAAAATAGCTATATGTATGCCTATAATATTTGAGGAGTTCCCTCGATTCCTCATGGATCCCATCATCAGTACTGGATTTTGATAAAAAATGGGACCAATCTGGAAGTATACCCTTTCAAATAAAAAAATAATTTTCCGAATCGGTTCATAAATGACGGAGTACTGAGGTAACAAACATACAAAAAAAAAACATACAACCGAATTGAGAACCTCCTCCTTTTTTGAAGTCGGTTAAAAATTACGCTCGTCTGGCTTCACCCTTAGACCAACAACAATGGTTTTTTCATTAATTTCGCCGAAAAAAATATTGAAACCGTATTCCTTCGTAAAATTTTATTCCATATTAATATTTAAATATATGCACGAGATATTCAAAGAGAAGTCAGCAATTTTTCCTCAATATTTGTCTTCGTGCATATTTTATAAGATTATTTATTTACTGACAGACCCAATACCGTTCTTTCGCGCCAATACCTCGATTTTTAGGGTTCCGTACCTCAAAAGGAAAAAAACGGAACCCTTTATAGGATCACTTCGTTGTCCGTCTGTCTGTCTGTCAGTCTGAAGACCCTTTTTCTCAGGAACACGTGGAAGTATCAAGTTGAAAAAAATTGTATATCGTTTACCTACATTTTTGACATTTGGTTGTCGCTGGCATGAGATTTCGACTTGAATTGGAACGTTTTTAGGTACAGTCAGCAAAAAAAGTCGATTAACACTTGCAGTTTTTTAATCTTAATTGTTAAGCGAAATATTTAGTTCAAATCGGAAGAACTTAAAATTTTAAGAACATTAACTCAATCCCTCAATCCAATAAGATACCCCTTGGTAAGACTGGTTGTCAGACTTTCGGGCTTCTGACGACCCGTAACGACTGTCAAAGATCCACAAATGACTTGCTTCGTGCTTTCCGAGGCACGGAGGAGTCTCGGTATGTAAAGATAGTCATCCATCCACGGACCAACCCCGGCAAGCGTTGCTTAACCTGATGATCGACAATAAGAACAATAACTCACGAAAAAAAAAGCAGTTTAACGAATCATTTTGTGTTAATTTAGATGATTAAACTTCGTAAACTTTCGCGATTTGTGCACATTATAAAACAACATCGAAAACGGGTCTTATTTAACGTTGGGAAACAAGTAGGTGCCTGTTTACCTCGTAAAAAGGAATATCGCGATAAGACTCGGTCTCAAATACAAATACAAATATTCTTTATTGTGGTACATAGGTAAGCAATAAGTTGTTACATGTTTCCGAAATTGTACACAGCTATGACCCGCCATAATGGCAAACAATAATTTTAAAGTAGGTAACATTTTAACAGCACAATCAAATAGAAAATTAAAATAATAACAATTTAAATATGCAGCACTTTAGAATTAATGAATTAAAAATGTAATTAATTAAGTCTCGATGTTTATTTATAATTTAGATGATGTCAAAAAGTAGCCGTGTGAAGGGGGCTGCGCGGTGGTAGCCCGCGAAATTCTTTTTTAGGGTTCCGTACCAAAATGGTAAAAAAGGAACCCTTATGGTGTGACTCAGTCTGTCTATCTGTCTGTCACAGCTGGATATCTCAAGAACTACTAATGCTATCAACTTGAAATTTAGAACAGTTTTAGATGACGTTTATTCAACTATTTTAGTAATAAGAAATATATTTACATTTTCGATAAAAATATTTACATTTTTTTTGCAACAGGGACTGAAAGGGGGTCTTAAAAAATCAAAGTGGGGCTACTAGGGCATGTGGGGTATCATATGAAAGAACGCTATTTGCACATTCTCAAACATATTTTTTCTTTTTTTTAGGCCGCATAGTTTTCGAGTTTTGATGAAAAATGTAAAACAAAATACCGTCCCCCCCCCCCCCCCCTTATTTCCGAAGTTTGCAAAGAGAAAAATCCGAAATCATTCTATGTGATAGAAGTTTATGTAAAGATTACAGGAAAAATAAAACGATGTCTCTAAATAGCACACTTTGTCAGAAATCGGAACGGAACCCTCGGTGCGCGAGTCCGACTCGCTCTTGACCGGTTTTTTTTTGCAATTTGCAGGTCCGTTTCAGGTTGTATCTTGATTAAAGTATGATACGCGGAAATAAAACATATGTATTTATATAATTTAAACCTTAAAATCATCAATACATATCTCTAAGTTAGATTTCGTGCAGATTTGTTAGATTTCGTTCACGGAGCTGCAAATTGCAAAAACCCAAAAAAAATTGAATTTCGCGGGCTACACAGCGCAATCACCTTAAACGACTTCTGTTGCTAACCGTACGAGAATTGGCCTTCTGGTTGTCAAACTGATGAACTGAACTGAGAAGTTGAACGTTTCCAGTGAGAAAGAGAGAGACGAAGCTATATACGACCTGCTACAGCACCGCCACTCTCTCTCACTGGAAACGTCCAACTTCTGCCCTGCTTGAGCTCATAGTAAGCCCCCAGGTCCTCGTCGGAACTCATTACGACGTCTACACAAAATGTATACTTAACTAAAAATATTTGAATACGCAGGAGACAGCTTGTGTATGAAAATAACAAATGTTTTTTGTGTAATGTATCGCCAAAAGGCGCGCAGGAGACACGGCTTGAAATAGGTTTATAGAGCGTTTTAGTATTTTATGAATAAGATGAGTTGGAGCTTGACCACAGATTAAGACAGATGGGACACTCCGCAGTTTAGGTATGAAGCTACAAGTACGCGGCGGGCTCATCTCACTGGGTCAGTTCAGTGTGGGTCGTAAAAGAAGACAACCATAACGAGTCAGAAAGTATAAGAGTTACGCGATAGAAAGAGAGGCAACTTGCAGGTGAATATTACTGTAGGTAATCAGCGTTCTGCGACGAGAATGGCAATTTATTGTGTCGTAGCAAGAGTCGCTATTTATTTAAACGATTTTGTGAAGGGTCCCGTCTGTATTAATCTATGGTTTGACATAATTATATGGTTTTATTTGAGAGTAGTGCTGGCTCAGTGGTAACGGCCGCGACTTAGGAGTTGTAGGCCGTAGGAACGAACCCAGACAGGCGCTTTACTTTGTGTAAATTATTTCATCACCGCTGCTCTCAAAACGGTGAAGGAAAACATCGTGAGGAAACCGGCATGCTCTAGAACCAACAATTCGAAGACATGTGACATCTACCAACCCGCACTGGGCCGCGTGGTGGATTACAGCCCACTCCCTCTCGCAGAGAGGAGGCCTGTGTCCCAGCTGTGGGAACATTATAGGGTGATTATGTATATGGTTTTATACCATAAGTCCCAATATCAGTCAGTAACTAATATTGTACGAAACAGAATAATGTCACATTAAGACGTGACTCGAAATCTCGATACAATTTGTAACGAGCTCGGTTTTGAGATAGAACACAATATGCCGTGAAATTCTTTTTGACAAGAAAATTGGTTGGTAGGTAAGTAAATGGGGGTTGAGGGGCTAGTGGTTAAATAATAATTCAAATTCAAATCTTTAATTCGGAAATAATCCATATTGTATAAGTCAAGTAGTATGAGAACTTACAAACTATGTTAATAATAAAATCAAAGTCAAACTTAAAATTAAACTTAAAATCAAAATTAAAATTAAAATCAAATTAAAATTAAATTCAAATCATTTAAATCAAAGTTAAAATTAAATTAAATGAAAAATCAAAATTAAAATGACAACCAAATTAAAAATAACCTAAAACATGGAAAACTTAACCTCTACATAAAACATTAATTTAAATATCTTTCCTCAGCACCGGGCCCGCAGATAATAGCCGCACGAGTCTATCGAAGGTTAAGCTAAGTCAGTTCGTGGATGGGTACCGAGACGAGGAGTCTCAGAAAGCACGTTAAGAGGGAACAAGGCATACGATTCTCCATACAAATGTATTCCCCTTTTTCTTCCTGAATAATTCCTCTAGAGCAATCATTTTTTTTTTTATAAAATCAAAGTCACGCTGTAGACACGTCCTTGTTATTTCCTTTTTTTCATGAACTAATCAGTAAAGAAGATATGACCCTCCAAAAATTACAAAAAATGGCCCATTGTTACCGCCGTGATAAGAGGACAATCAGTCTATCACACAAATTCTAAAAGTTTTTAACATAAAAGAAAATGATAGGAACCTAGACATATTTTTTCTTAATTTTTTAATGTAAAAATAATTGAATCGGCTCAGTTTTTGAGGAGAAAAAAGGGGAATATGAAACGTCGATCTCATCAAAATTTTTGTGATATCTGCAGCTGTCCCTATCGCACTCTTTTATCACTGTTCGCGAGCAGCGCGACGACAATAGTTTCTTTATATAAGTACCTATTTTTCAAATTCCTCGCAAGACCCATCCCCTCTTAAGCCGTTGGTCCCGGCTGTCACTCGTGGATCTTTGACAGTCGTTACGGGTCGTCAGAAGCCCGAAAGTCTGACAACCAGTCTTAACAAGGGGTACCATATTACGTAGTGCCTGAGTTGTGGAGGTCAGATAGGCAGTCGCTCCATGTAAAATACTGGTATTCAGCTGCATCTGGTTAGATTGGAAACCGACCACAGCATAGTTGGGAAAAGGCTAGGCAGATTGATTGTGTATCTAAAGCAGAAGCTATTAAAAATAATAAAGGCCACTGACTTTTATAAAACTATTTTCGTTTACGATCCCGAGCAATTATTCAAAAGATCTATTTGCTAACATATTTGCTCTTAAATCGCCAAGTCCTCGCTCTGGAAATCTTTTGCATACATTTATATCCATCCATACTCTCTTCATATACTTAAACACGTACATCAATGTCGACGCGACGAAATATGGCTCGGCTTATTTAGAGCCAACGGAGATCGAACGTTTAAAATGGCTTGCATTTTAAATTCACGTTTTTAAATAAAATATTTGCACACGTTAGTACCAGTACTGTTTGTGAAGCAACTCGCTCGGGGCAGTACTATCACCATAACGTGGCTGGGTTCCGGTGTGAAGGGTATGTGATGTGTGCCGGTGTCGATGAGGTATTATATAACATCATTGGCCGGTGTAGTTACAGACACGGGAGATGTTTCAGCTTCTCTGTGATGGCAATGTATATAATACAGGGTGTAAGGGACAGCCCTCCGCAAACTAACAGGGTGCATTCAGCTCCTCATTTTGAATCATATTCCACCGGAAATTTTCTCAGGAAAATTTTCATTTTTTCAATTTTTTTTTTTCAGTTACATTTTCATTATTTCAATGTAAAATTGCATTGTGTGTTCGCAGCACTCCATTTATGTAAAAAAACTGCAAAAAAATAACAGCAAAAAGAAAAACCAGCAATGGATGTTGAAATACTCTAACCAACGACGCGTGAAATCAGCTGTTCACTTTCTGTCTAGCTACAGAGTTCATCGAACTCACCGCATACCTATTACCTACCCTTCCCAACCAGTAATAGACGCTCCAATTTGTGCACAAAAACACAAACAAATCAGGTTTATTGGATTCCCTTAACGTTCCTGAAAAAATTTCATGTACCGGTCATCTTAGTATGACATACTGAATTCACCCTATCAGTTCGCGGAGGGCTGTCCCTTACACCCTGTATAATAATATTATATTATATAATGCATGTTCTGTCTGGTTTTGCAAATGTAGGTACTATCAAGTACCACAGGATAGCACAAAGGCAAGCTAGTGCAAAGTGAAGTGTTACTAACATAGTCTTAAGCCTTATTTACTAACACAAGTTTCAAATACTAGCTGACCCGACAGACGTTGTCCTGTTCCAATTTCAATAATTCAATATTCCCATAGAAAATCCACTTTCAGTTTTCCTGAATTTTCCAATTTTCCCGGCAACTTTTCCAATTTTTCTCTAAGTAAAAACCTTCTCCTGACAATTATAAACACAACAAAAAAAGAATTAGCGAAACTGTTCCATTCGTTCACGCGTGTTGACCAAGGGAAACAGGGATTCATTTTTAGGGTTCCGTAGCAAAACGGAACACTTATAGATTCGTCATGTCTGTCTGTCTGTCCGTCTGTATGTCACAGCCACCTTTTTCCGAAACTATAAGAACTATACTGTTGAAACTTGGTAAGTAGATGTATTCTGTGAACCGCATTAAGATTTTCACATAAAAATAGAAAAAAAACAATAAATTTTGGGGGTTCCCATACTTAGTACTCAAAAAAAAAAATTTCATCAAACCCATAACTGTGGGGTGTCTATCGATAGGTCTTTAAAAATGATATTGAGGTTTCTAATATCATTTTTTTCTAAACTGAATAGTTTGCGCGCGAGACACTTCCAAAGTGGTAAAATGTGTCTCCCCCCCCCCCCTGTAACTTCTAAAATAAGAGAATGATAAAACTAAAAAAAATATGTGATGTACATTAACATGTAAACTTCCACCGAAAATTGGTTTGGTTGAAAATTGTAGGCCCCTAGACCTTAGTTATTTTCTGTTTAACGAAATGTGTGTGATAAAGTCGTGTTAGTATGTAAGTAATGCGTGATTCATTTGGAGTTACTTTTTCCAAAACTAAAAAAAATATGAATAAAATAAATTTATCGGGTAATCTTTATTATAATACAAAAGAACCATTCTTTACATTTACTTTTTAAAAATTATTTCTTTCAAATGTTGTCCGTAACTGCGATTAAGGTGGTCCGTCACTGTCAATGGTGACCGTTATCGTACCATGATAACGGACTATTTGTTTCCTGAAATTGAAGCCCGTGATCTTCAGAACTTTTGGTACCAACAAGACGGCGCCACTTGCCACACAGCACGTGAAACCATGGCTTTGTCGCGAGAAAAATTTGGTGAACAGTTAATTTCGCGTTTCGGACCAGTCAGTTGGCCGCCTAGATCCTGTGATATCACACCCTTAGACTTTTTTCTGTGGAGTTATGTAAAGTCCAAAGTTTACATGGATAAGCCGCGTACGATTGATCAACTGGAAGCCAACATTACTCGCGTTATTCGCCAAATACCACTGGAAATGCTCGGTCGGGTCATCGAAAACTGGAACTCCAGAATGGACCACCTTAATCGCAGTTACGGACAACATTTGAAAGAAATAATCTTTAAAAAGTAAATGTAAGGAATGGTTCTTTTGTATTATATATATAATAAAGATTACCCGATAAATTTGTTTTATTCCTATTTTTTTTAGTTTTGGAAAAAGTAACTCCAAATGAATCACCCGTTATATGTAGGTACTTTGAACGTACGGTAATAGTACATTTTGATACAAGTGGAGAATGTTTGTTTGAGCCGAGAACTGCAATAACAAAATTAAATGTTCACGTGTATTAAACGACGTTTTTCAATACACTTTTGAAGAAATAAAATAAAATAACGAAAAATATTTCTGTCATGATCATAAATTACTATATTATTACTTATTTGAAACTATGATTTAAATTTTCTATTTCTTCCGCGCTTTGCTTTCGCCAGGTTGAAGGAGAGGCAAAGGTATAAACCCGATAAACAGCCTGCCAGCCAGCCAAATATAGAAAATTCAAATATTTTTGAGTATAGAACACAAATAAATGTTAATTGGTTTATAAACTTTTTTTTTATTGTAATAAATATAATATCATCAAAAACCGTGACGGTTTTTGATGATATTCTATTTATTAAACATTATATTCAAAAAATATAGACGCCTTATTATTATATTTTTCTTTTAAAAAACATCCACCTCCGAATAGAGAGGACCGTCTCGCGCCAGTCTGGGCTCCCGCTACGAATAAGTTGGGTATACGGAAGAAGCTAGGCTCTGTCCAACGAGGATTCGCCCAGAAGCTCTGTAAGTCTTACCGTACGGTCTCACTAAACTCTGCATTGGTGCTGGCTGGGATACTACCTCTAGACCTCCGCGTACAAGAAGCAGCCGCTCTGTATATGGCAAGGAGATGGTCGTCCGAGTTTGTACCGGGAGACAGGGAGATTGAGAGTGCGGTGAGATTTACAGAGACACGTCACCCCGCGAAATAAATGGCCTTCGAGTTTATGTGCCTGGCAGACCAACAGACTGTAGATAGTCACAATGTGCAGGCAGTGCGCATATTTACTGATGGCAGTAAGATCGAGGGGAAGGTCGGAGCCGCATTATCTTTGTGGGATAATGAAGGCGAAGTCCAAAACACGAAGCTCAGCCTAGCCACCTACTGCACTGTCTATCAGGCGGAACTACTGGCTTTTTGCAGGGCAAGGGACGTAATCCTCAAGCGCAATGAGACGACCTATGGCCTGTACAGCGACTCAATGTCAGCATTGCAGACGCTTGCGAGCCACGGCTCTCTCCATCCTCTGGCGGTCCGCGCACGAGCCAATTTAGCTCAGGCATTGGACCAGGGAAAAGCTGTGTCTCTTTTCTGGATCAAAGCCCATGCGGGCTTGCCGGGGAACGAGCGTGCGGATGAGCTGGCTAAGGGGGCGGCGTTGTCGTTGAAGAGGAAGCCTGACTATGACCGGTGTCCGGTTTCATTCGTTAAACGCCAAATTCGTTTGAGTTCGATTGACGAATGGAACCGTAGATATGTGTCTGGTGGGACGGCCTCGGTGACGAAAATGTTCCTTCCGAACGCCATAGCTGCCTACCGTATTGTGAAGGTGAGGCCAGTGGGTGTACTCACGCAGGTGCTTACGGGACATGGTGGATTCTCGGAATACTTAAACCGATTTAAGTGTAAAGAGAGCCCATCGTGTAACTGTGACCGCGATGTGGCGGAGTCGGTCCCGCATTTGATATTAGACTGTCCAATTTATGCAAGGGAGCGTTACAATCTAGAACAGGAGATAGGTAAGAAATTGCAACGTGAGAGCATAGGGGATATAATGTTAGACAAAAAAAGTAGTAACAGGAATAAACTTATAGCCTACTGTGAGAATATAGCCTTGAGAGTAATTGAAAGAAACAAAACCAGATAAAGAAACTATGTTTCATAATATATTGTTTATATAATAGTGTAAACATAGGACAAATGCGGAAAAACTTGAGAAATAGAATATGCAGTAGATAATAAGCAATACAATGTTTAAATGGAATAGTAAATAAGTAAAGTTAGTTATGTAAGTATATTTTAAAAGAAAACTGTTGAAATTTTGTCCGAGAAATATGTCTTAATATAAGAATAGTAATAAAGAAAATATTTTATATGTTAAAATATTTTTAGATTATATATATGTTTATATATGTTTATATATATGTTTATTTTTATTTTTGCCAAAAACTGTGCTTTACAATTCCTTATAGTTATAGTTATAGATTACTTGGATAAAATTGTGTACTAAGCTAAGTTTATATAAGAAGTAAAAATAAATGTGTAAAAAGTTATTTCCCCGAAAAATGGAAAGTCAATAAAGAATAACATAGATAGAGAAGTAGGTAATAAGTGGGAGTCCCACCCAGTGAATATATGGTGATGGATAAAAGAAAGATAAAGTATGAGGCATGGAAGTACGAGAGGCATGCACGCGAGAACTTGTATGGATGAGACATAGATAGATATAAAATAGGCGCCAATTATGTTGGCGGAACTAGTCTAAAAAAAAAAAAAAAAAAAAATGATTCACCAACAATAGAGGGGATCTGGCGTTAATGGTCACTGTTCTAACCTAACCTGACCTAACCCAAATGATTCACCAACAATAGAGGGGATCTGGCGTTAATGGTCACTGTTCTAACCTAACCTGACCTAACCCAAATGATTCACCAACAATAGAGGGGATCTGGCGTTAATGGTCACTGTTCTAACCTAACCTGACCTAACCCAAATGATTCACCAACAATAGAGGGGATCTGGCGTTAATGGTCACTGTTCTAACCTAACCTGACCTAACCCAAATGATTCACCAACAATAGAGGGGATCTGGCGTTAATGGTCACTGTTCTAACCTAACCTGACCTAACCCAAATGATTCACCAACAATAGAGGGGATCTGGCGTTAATGGTCACTGTTCTAACCTAACCTGACCTAACCCAAATGATTCACCAACAATAGAGGGGATCTGGCGTTAATGGTCACTGTTCTAACCTAACCTGACCTAACCCAAATGATTCACCAACAATAGAGGGGATCTGGCGTTAATGGTCACTGTTCTAACCTAACCTGACCTAACCCAAATGATTCACCAACAATAGAGGGGATCTGGCGTTAATGGTCACTGTTCTAACCTAACCTGACCTAACCCAAATGATTCACCAACAATAGAGGGGATCTGGCGTTAATGGTCACTGTTCTAACCTAACCTGACCTAACCCAAATGATTCACCAACAATAGAGGGGATCTGGCGTTAATGGTCACTGTTCTAACCTAACCTGACCTAACCCAAATGATTCACCAACAATAGAGGGGATCTGGCGTTAATGGTCACTGTTCTAACCTAACCAGCACCCTAATTGCGTAACACATTAGCGATCGGAGTTGGTTTCATTTTGAAACAAATTGCTAATCTATTGCTTCATATGTTCGAAAAATTTGTCAGCTCGGCAACGTAAATAACGCAATGAATGTTGTTGAACTGTCAAAATGATACCAACTCCGATTGATAATGTGTTACGCAATTAGGGTGCTGACCTAACCCAAATGATTCACCAGCAATAGAGGTAATGGTCACTATTCTAACCTAACCCAAATGATTCACCAATGTAAAGTTTCGAATGCGGTGTGTTAAAGTACAGTAGGGCCCAATTATGTTTAAGCTCCAACCAACCACTAATACAACTATTAACTCTACAACTTCATAAATTCCAGGAGTTCCTCGACATCCTCTCCCGCGTGGCTCGTGGGTCGGTGCAAGAGAAGCTGTCCTGGGTGTTCACGCTGTACGACGTGGACGGCGACGGCCGCATCTCTCGCTCGGAGATGCTGGCCGTGGTGCAGGCTATCTACGAGCTGCTGGGAAGGGCTGCAGCACCGCCCGTGCACAGTACAGCCGCTAAAGATCATGTGGATCGGATATTTCATGTGAGTTTTGAGCTAAAAGATTATTAGGCAGACATTGGTGACGATACCGTTGGCGCAGTGGTTGAGCGATTGACTGCTGCGCACCACAGCATGTCGCGGGTTCGATTCCCGCACGGAACAAATATTTGTACGACCTACAAGTATTTGTTCCGAGTCTGGGTGTTTTTCTATATATAATATGCATGTATTTACAAAAAATATACCTATATTTAAGTAGTTTATCAGCCATCTCGTTACCATAACACAAGCATTAGGTTGCTTAGCTTGGGACTAGATGGCGTTGTGTGAAATGTCCAAGGATATTATTGGTGCCGATTATGTTGTGCACAAACTAAACTTAATTTAGGCTATTGCTAACTTTTTCTTTCTAATAAAACAAGAAAGAGACGGATGTAAATTAGAGCTGTCAAATTTAGTTGAACTAATATTTCCATACAGATTTTGACGACACGTAAAAACATGTCGACTAAAAACACGGTGAAGCGCAAGGCGTACACTAGTTTGACATCTATAAGCCGACGGCGACGCGACGTTCGCACGGACGTAAAAATATCGCAGCGATTTTTTTTCGCGCACTGGATTTTCAACGCTCTGCTTAGCGGCAACAGTTGAAAATCCAAATCAAATCAAATCAAATCAAATTGTTTATTTGCTAGAATGCAGGTGTACAAATAAGGTCGTGAAATTTTAAAGTTGAGCCATACATTCTGCCCAAGATTTGGCATGCAAAATTTAAATGAGTGGATGCAAGAAAAAAAAAAATAAGAACATTAATTACAAATATCAGATAAAAATTAATAGGTCAATGGGATTAAAATTATTTCAGTAAAATACAATTAATAAAAATAAGATAAGTAAGTCAAGTCATATCTTAGTCAAGATAAGATCACAAAATCTAAATACATTCAAATTAATTCGGTCAAAATGCAAATAATAAAAGCATAATAGTAAAAAAAAAAAAAAAAAATAAGATCAAAATGTCAAAATACAATTAAAATGCCGAAATACAATTCAAATATCAAAATACTATTAAAATGTCAAAATACGATTAAAATGTCAAACAAAATACTTACAATCAAAAGGTAATTTTAGTCGATAATCGATATAATTCAAATGTCAAAATTCAAATTATTTTATTAACAAAATGCCAAGGTCTATAATCGGTCATTTAGAAAATCATTAACATCATCCAACAGTGTGTTTTTTCGACGCGCTGGCATGCACTCTGTTGTTGTTAGGTTGGATTCTTAATGCTCGGCTCAACACCGAGAGTTGTAAATCCAGTGCGCATTAAAACCGCGATATTTTTACCGCCGTCCTTCTGCCTGTTAGTAAAATATAGGAATACTCTAATTTTGGTTTAGATAGTGAACAAGAGAATCGGCACCATTTTCTTGGATCATAATCATCAAAAAGTTCGTGGAGTTTCAAAAGTTATGTTCTGTACTGCCTGCCTACCCTAATGGGAAGAGAGCACTATCTAGCGGTGAACGAGATGAAACTGAAGTGTTGGTAGTGCTGACATCTATTTACAAAAGCATAGAAGCTTAAGAAAGAATTGAGTTAGGCGACATCTATTAGCGAACGAAAGCAGCAAATGGTGTTGAGCATTGTATCATCTAGCCGTAAAACTACTTTTTGACGTGCTAACGTCTTTCCGCTCGGTGCACTCGGTGTAAGTTTAATATTTCTGACCGACAAAAACATGTAAGATTTCAACTGTTATTAGAGGAGCGGTTGAAATCTTACATGTTTTTGAAAAATAATCGGTGAAAGCTTAAAAAGCAATGCAATGAGCCTAGTATGTCTAGTGAGTGACGGCATTATCGGAAACTTTTTTTTTTCTATCAAGCTATACTCGTATCTCTGTTGCCAGCTGATGGACACGAACTGCGACGGCGTGGTGACTCCGGACGAGCTCGCGAGCTGGTGCAGCCGCGACCCCGAGCTGCTGAACTCTCTGGACACCATGGACACGGTGTTGTGATCCACGGGACGCAGCGCCGAACACAGGTGTGTATAAACATACTGTGGCCTTTTAGAAGCCCACACAGAGTTGCAGAAGTATTTAGGTACGTTTTATGAGTTAAAAAGGGGTAAACGCAGATGCACAGTCATGTGTTAACCACACTTGACAAGACTTTAAGAAGAAACCATAGATAATACACTATATAAAGTAATAAAGAAACAATAGGGAATAGAAAAGTCAAAATAATATTTAAAATATCTTTCTAAACAGGCCAGTGTTATGAATATGATTATTACAAAGTAGGTCTCAATACATACAATAGACACTCACGTATCATGAGACACTTCCAAGTGAAAAATGTCAAATATTCGGGTACGTAAAGATTAAGGCATTCTTTTATGTATAGATTTTTTATATTCTTAGGACCATTTCTTTACAATAAAGTAAACGCAATTTTGTCTATGCACGGTACATTGCAAAAATGTAATTAAAACTTGGTTACAAAAATTGTCTTATGACGACACAGAAAAGTTACTGCTTGTTTTAAGTTAAATATTATTTTTAATTCATTGTTTTCATGTCATTACTCTGTTATGTTATTCATTATTTATGTATTATCATCAATTTTAGGAAATATTTATGTAAACTAATTTGCACTTATGATACCTGAGATACAGGTTTATCCTAGTTCAGGTTAATCCCATTATTATATACCTACCATTTTAGTTTATGCCTTAATATTGTAAATATGCACTATTTAAACGAATGAATAAATTAAATTAAATTAAAATTAAAAAACTTATTACACGCGCAATACAATGGTATAAAAAGGACTAGAAAGTTACTGTTAGGATAGTTGCGGTTACCTAAATCTTTGTTAACTGCATCTTGTTCTATGTAAATAAATGAATTTTGAATATGGGGCTCACTTTTGGGGGGCAAATAAGAAAAAAAAAAGTTTTACTATGAGTCTCAAATATTTTTTTTATAATTCAAACTCAAAGCATTTATTTCAATTAAACCAATTACTGGCACTTTTGAATTGTCAAAGATTCGGTCAGTTAGTCAGAAAGTTGGAGCTAGTTGCCCATTCCAAAACGTAGATCCATGGAGAAGAACGGGCAAGAAACTCCACGGACACTCTTTTGAATCAAGATAAGTATTACAACATCATGGGTACATTATATTTGTTGCTTCTACATGTGAGAACAATGTAAAAAAATACTTAAAACCAAGTTAAAATATAAAATTAAAAATAAGGCCTGGCAGATAAGAGATGACCAGTCTCAACTGACGGCGCCCGGTTTACGAACATGACGCGTGGATCAGCACCATCCAGCTCAACCATTTTGTAGGGAACCGAATGATCCAACACACGCGCCACCATCAGCGAGACATTTAAGTGAGAATGACAAACTCTCAACTGCCATGCTCTTTAAAGTCAAACTTACCTACATCATAATACAATAATAAACGGTCCCATGGTACTCACATTCACAAAAATTAAAAAAAAAATGCTTCTATTGACGACTCCCCCTTGTCTCCGAAACTACTGAACCTAAAGTTTTGATAAAATACAGAAACTAGTTATTTAACTGATTACCTACAGGAAAACGAAGTCTGCGGTCTTACAATAACATGGTAAATCTCTCAATTGCACTTGGCTGGTTTTTTTTTCTTTGATGATGATGATGAAGCTACCATAAAGCTTGTATCAATCCTGTGGAAACTCGTTGCAGAAATAGGTAACGCTTTGAAAGCAATTGCCCCTTATCTTAACCCGGCTGATGTTGTTATAAACCTCCAAAAAATCTAGTAAAGTGAAAATTTATTACATACAGGGTGTAAGGGACAGCCCTCCGCAAACTGATAGGGTGAATTCAGTATGTCATACTAAGATGACCGGTACATTAAATTTTTTCAGGAACGTTAAGGGACTCCAATAAACCTGATTTGTTTGTGTTTTTGTGCACAAATCGGAGCGTCTATTACAGGTTGGGAGGGGTAGGTAATAGGTATGCGGTGAGTTCGATGAACGATGAACTCAGTAGCTAGACAGAAAGTGAACAGCTGATTTCACGCGTCGTTGGTTAGAGTATTTCAACATTCATTGCTGGTTTTTTTTTTTGCTGTTTTTTTGCAGTTTTTTTTTTTACATAAATGGAGTGCTGCGAACACACAATGCAATTTTACATTGAAATAATGAAAATGTAACTGAATTTTTTTTTGAAAAAATTAAAATTTTCCTGAGAAAATTTCCGGTGGAATATGATTCAGAATGAGGAGCTGAATGCACCCTGTTAGTTTGCGGAGGGCTGTCCCTTACACCCTGTATATTAACAACTCTTCAAATATTTCAGGTCGGATTCGGCGCGCGCATCATGCTCCACGGCCGCTGACAACTGTTCTCCATCTCCCTCAGGCTTACCGACCACTCACTCTACGACTTTCACAGCCCACACCCATCAGATAGACAAGGACAGAACTAGCATCGAGAGCTACGCCCCCCAACTGCAACAGCAGAAAGATAAAAGTATGACTGAAAGTTTCGCCTCAGTTGAAACTCATGTTGATAGAGATAGAAGTATTGTGGAAAGTGAATGTGAGAGCGGGATAGATAGTGGGGCCGCTAGTTCGTCTACGAGTGGAGTGAAGAGTGTAGTTAGTAGTGGGATTGGAAGGAGTGAGGAGGATAAAGTTGTGGTGGAGAAGAAAGTCGAAGAGAAGAAGAAGCAACCACCTCCTGTACCAGCTAGGGTTATTGCTTGTGTGAGTATATTACTAAAATATATTTTGTAGCTTTCAAGTGAATAGCCATGACAGAAATAAGAAAGAAAGAAAAACTATTTATTCACGCGAAGAAATAGGCAAATTCGCGAAAAACAACTGTCGCAACCGACACAGCCTTTTTTTATTTGTGGATGGGAAATCTTCTAATGACTTGCCCCGCTCTTCGTGTCAGAGTTTTACTGACTAAAACCCACCCGTGTTCCTTCAGTTGCCTGTGCAAGGGCCACGGTAAACTCTTTCGAACAAACCGCGATCCTGGCGAATCGGACCTATCGTACCCCAGGGACTAGGGGAGTGAGGACGCAAAGGTTGCCTCTCCCTCACGCGTTCCGCCTGCTACTCCGCGAGCATTACTGCTTCGCAGAAGGATGTGACGGCCTACCATGCACTCTCGCTCCGCACCATGGCCTGGGCCAGGTTCGGACGCGAGAGATCGCCGCCGCCGAACCGACGTAGACGTAAGAATGGGGAAGAAATCGCAAAGCTATGAACAGGTGGCGCTGCTAACGCTCTACTCATAACATCGCACAGTCGCACTGTTATTTTTATCTCTCAATGTTTTTCGGGTTTTAAATAATTGTAACATAAACTAGCGTGTGTTTTTTGTTAATACAACGAACAATGTATTCAAAGTGGACAGTACCTCAGTTAAAAGCTGAACTGAAGATCCGAGGAGCTTCACTAAGAGGCCGAAAAGCGGATCTGGTCAGCAGTTATTTACAGCCTATTTTCTTGTTAACAATTGAAGAAAATAACCCAATTTTATATTAGCAACATGTCGTTCATTAATTATCGTAGTAATTGCAAACTTTTACGTAATTAGACAGCAGTTTTATAACATATTCGATGTTTCATGAGCTACGAACATAACCTAGAAATTAAATCTGAATTTTAATTAAACCCGTTACAGAATCGAATCATTTGATCGTAATTTGAACTGTGAGATATCTCAGCAGCATGAAACTGCTGATACCAATATGGATATGATGAACATATCACCGAATTTTCGAAAGATGTAAAATTGCGTATCTTATTCGCCCTTTCCCATATTTTTAAAATCGTTTAAGTCTTTTGGAAATGAATGATTTTCATTGTTATTACAACAGATTACGCACAAAGGCAGCAATTTTTTTGTCAGATGCCATCCAAAGTTTTTTGTAAACAAGTTTTGTACCTATGTAATTTGACAGCTAATTTAATTTTCTGTGAGCCGAGCGTTACCAGCGACACCTTGCGGAAAAAGTTGTCAGTTTTCTTCCCCATTACTTACGTAAGTGGCAGTCAATCAATCATCAGCCTATCACAGTCCACTGCTGGACTCTTCTCCCAGGCTGCGTCACAACACCCTGTCCTCCACCTTCTGCATCCAGTCTGTCCAAGACACCTTCTTAAGGTCGTCGGTCCATCTAGCTGAGTGACGTTCCTCGCGGTCTCCACTCCAGGACTCGTATGCTCCACTGGCAATCAGTCCTACGACAAAATGAGTAGGAGGTAGTAACGCCAGCTAATGGGGCCGCAAAATTCTGGAGAGGTGACATTTTTACCCAAAGAGACGGCATAGCCTTCTAAATACAAGGTAAAAAATTTACCTGCTGAAGATCGTGGATTACCACGGAATGCGGGATGCAAAAGGAACGGCTGTTGTGGCCGTGTTTAGTCTAGGCTTATATCCAGCAGTAGGTGTCTTCCTGTCGAATAGTGATGATGAGAAATAGTCACGTAATAAGAGTAAATATAATTGTCTTAAAGTTATAATCACCACGCTTGGAAATTGGACTAGTGATTTTTTTTTTAGTAGCCATAGTTATCCCACTACTGGGCAAAGGCCTTCCTACTCTCTTTCCACCTCTCTCTGTCCAGAGCTGCCAAGGACCAATCTTTATTAAAGGAGTCCAGCTCATCCCGTCATCTCCGTCTGGGCCTGCCGCGATGTCGTTTGCCATTAAGCGGGACCCACTGGGTCGTAAGTTTGTCCCATTGATCGTCTGACATGCGGCAGATGAGTCCAGCCCAATTCCATTTAAGCGTGGCAGCTTTCCGAGTGACATCATTTATTTTAGTGATGGAACGGATTGTGGTATTCTTAACCCGGTCCACAAGGATTAGTGATTGCAGAATATTAATATTTTATACATGAAATGATGACTGCTCAACTCTATTATTTACACAGTAGTAATAGTTTAGCCTTTAGCAAGTACACATTTTATATTAAATCATTGTGTACACCGGTGTACAGCTTCCGCCAACACACCACTAAGGTGGAAGACATGTGCCAGAAGACGAGGTACACGCCGAGGGTGCAGTTACTGGAGTCGCGCCGCAATGTCAACTTCAAGGCGTTCGTGGTGCGAGTACCGAACTGTTATCTGCCCCTCGTCATGAAAGAAGACTTTTGGCCGCAGGACGTGGTGTTGCGTCGCTTCTGCGGACTAGTACCATAGGACAGCACAAAGTAGTGCAAAGTGAAGTAACATAATACTGAGCCTTATTTATTAACACAAGTTTTGTTTATATTCAAATGTATGTTTAGGTTAAAGTATTTATCTATGGGCCTGTGTCGCCAGAAATAAATGGTTTATTTATTTATTTATTGTGATAATGTTTTTCAGATAACTGAAGAAACAGTCCAACGCAAAGTCAAACGCAGGCCACGAAGATCAAGCTCACCGCAGCTGCCACGGTGAACCACACCTTAACACATTTAAATAAGGTTTATTATTCTTGAAACGCTGTGCTTATTATACTACGCATTCCAATATGAGTACGCTACTTTTAAGTCAGACGATAAGAAAATAAGAAAATATTCGAGAAGTAAAAGAAACTATTAAAAAAATAATCGATTTCGGAGTCTAACTCGCAGTACCCTAAAAATCCAATTGTATGTGTCGAAAAAATTAATTTTAAACCACAAGACTTCATCTGCAGACTAAGTAAGTTAGTACAAAATTAATTCTTCATAATAACATTTCTTAAAACCCATTTTTTTGTGAAGAATAATTAAAAATTGTTTTACTAGTAATTTATTAAAATCGCCTTGTGCGTGACAATAACATCGTCAACGTACACGAAAACATATTTAGATTTAATTATTAAGAGTGACGTATTTATATCTTACTATTATTCTCTAAGATAACTTAATATTTCAAAAACAAACTTATGACATTATTGAAACTAAGACAGTATTATTAATTAATTACAATAAGGTACCTAAGCGATGATGAGTGTATGAGCACTTGATGGTATCCTTTGTATGAATCCAAAAGTTTATTTACCTAATCTATTCGTAGAATATTATTCATATTTTTGGCTTCTAAATCTTAAACTAGTCTGGATTACTGATTATAATAAAAAGCTTTATTTGCTTAATTACGATATGAAATCAGTTTTTTTTTTTCAAAAGGATTAGAAGCTGATTTCGATAAAATTATATGTTTATAATAATCAGTAAACCAGAGAATATACCTATTCTATTAAAATGAAACGAAGAGCAATATTCAGTATTATATTCTAATAAATATACTATTTTATAGTTATATCAAATGTTCAAGCTCGGTTAAACTACGGTTTCTGAAAGCACTTTATTCTATTGAAAAATCTCATGACAATACAATCATATGATTATTAGATACTATATGATTGGTTGTTGTAATTCTGCATGAGATTTGACAGCAGATTTGCTGATGTTCTATCTATGTTATAAGGTTTCCGCACTTAGTCCTTCATGTGGACCATTGTGCGTGGGCCATGGCAGCCGTCGGTGGTTATTTCAACCAGCCCACCTCCCTTCAGAAGTTGATAACGTCGCCTGGTCTGTTTAGAATCTGGGTGACCCGTGGTCTTCTGTTCTAATCTGGGTGACGCCTGTGCATTCTCAAAGAGCACGTGCGCAACTGTTTCCTCGTTGTTGCGTCATGTACGGACCGGACGAGTGATATTCTGGCTGCTCATCCGTTTGTCCACCGCCACGTCAACGAAACGTCAATGGGACATCAACGAAAACGAGATGATGGCCCCGATGCAGCAATACATACATTTACTATAGCCGCGTGTCCACCGCACGTCCATCGCCGGGACGTCACGTTTGGTTTGAATAATCTCGTTTCTCGTCGACGTCCCGTTGACGTTGTGTGGTGGACAAACAGTATTAAGCTTTCAGAAACCGAGTTTAAAAGAGTAGTATAACCTTGTCACCCTACTATTAGATTCCTATTCTTATTCTATAATAAATTATTGGACATCAAATAGTTAGTAAAAAATTATGTCTACACCAATGTTGATAGATATCTATAGATAAGTTAAGGCGTGAATTCTGCGGCTTAGAATTAGATGAGTTTTAGAAGGTCCATCAGATTTTAAGCCGTACATGCATCCATTAAGGTACAAATCCGAAGGTGATGGCAGATAGCAGACTGCAGTGACAGACCCCAGCGATACTATTGGTTTCTTTATTTGACTAATGATTTTCGCGAAAGCAAAGAAGAAGAGTGCGACGTCGCTTTCGGAATCAAAACTGCAGCGGTACTGTCGCATCCATTTATTGTAAACCGCAACGCTGATGTCGTCTCCGGTCTATTGTCGCCTTCGGAATTCTGCCTTTAGTGATCCATTGAGTTTAGAGGTCCAAACCATGACCATGTTTACTGTGACAGGGTTCCATGTTAGTAAGTGCATGCACTTTAACATTTATCTCTTATTACTGATGAATTAACAGATTTTTCAATATACTTAACTATAAAAAAATACTTTTTTAAAATAATTTGCACAGCACAACCCGAAATAAATCTATTACGACACAAATCTGTACTTATAGTTGTTTAAAGAAATGGTACTGATCTGGTGATAGAAATATTATAAGAACATATAGACAATTTGAACCACCTTGCATAACTCCTGGAGATAGCATTGCTATATTCTCGTGTATAGTATACCGGTCTATATCACACAAAGGTTGACTGGTAGAGAAAATGCCGAAGGCATTAAGAACAATAAAATTAATGTTTACTTGGAGTATTAAATAATTAAATAATATAACCATTATGAGGCCTAAGGCAACGCATGTGATTAAAATAGTGATGAATATAAATGTTGATGGGAGAGGGAGAGGAAAGTCAAAGAAAAGATGGATGGATTGTGTGAGGAATGATAGGAAAGAGAAGGGAGTGAATGATAGCGTGACGGTTGACAGGGGAGAGTGGAAGAAGAACACGTGTTGCGCCGACCCCACGTAACATGGGACAAGAGCAGGAATATGTTGAGGCATAATGCATTTTTGTCTTTAACACATCTTCCTTAACCGTCTTATTATAAAACAAGGTTCATCTTCAAACCTGGGTTTAAAGCATGGACCCTTTTTTGAATTTCGAACTTTATTCTGACACATTAAGATGTCAGTTTTACAAAACTGACAACTAAGCACCGGACTAAGTTGTCAGTTTTGTATAAAGAATTGTATTTCTATCACGGCTAGGTTCATAATACAAAAACTGGCTCAATGGTTTAAACCATGACAGAAGAAAAACCTCGTTTTGTAATAAGGCCGTAAGTTTTTGAGTTGACTATATGCAGATATATGCCATCATAATAATATACTATATTACCAGATCTATCATAAAATATTGATATATTAACTATGCTATGAAACAAGACGAACTCTTCTAAATTCTAAATGATAAATTATATTTACAATATCTAGTTTATAAAGCTGTTCTTCCAAATCTAGTGCATTACATTAGCCGTAACGTCGATAGCTTATAGCTAGATTTACTTCTCTATTGTTATCTCTCTCGCACTCGCAAATTCTTCTATTTATAGCTGATGTGCGAAAGAGACCTCTATATGGTATGCGTGACTAATTATTATAAGGTGGAACGACCATTTTCTTTTATTTGCTGGATTTTTTTTTCTTTTATCTTCATCTGTTTGCCTTTTGCAGCTGAATACCAGTATTTTACATGGAGCGACTGCCTATCTGACCTCCACAACCCAGTTACTGGGTAACACGATACCTCTTGCTAAGACCAGTTGATAGACTTTTAATTTATCAGATTCAATTATCCATATTTTTGTTAGTAGTATACTTAAGAATTATGTTAGTAACCAAAAATTCAAATTCACCCACATTTAAAAATTATTAACTATAAAAATTAAATTAAATTCATTAGATAGTGATCGACAATTATTTAAAAGCAAGAAATTCATAAAAATATTAAAATAATAAAACAAAATTCTTCCATCAGTTGCAGTTCTTTTTTACATGCAACTGCACACAATGCCACAATATTGGGCAGTCAATTCTGGCAGCCACAATGCTAAGAATGCTGTTGCCACTGCTGCGCGCACGACTTAGCAACGATGCAGCTCTCCTTCTGAGGATGGCATCAAAGCCATCAATACGAGCGTCGGCAAACATGCCCGACGCGCTGCAGTGCCTCGGCAGCCACATCAGCATCCTAAAGGCATTGTTGTATTGAACTTTATACGCATACTTTTTGTTATTCATTTCAACAGTGCCAAAATTGGGGTAGGAAGAAATGAAACCAGCATGGCCTAAGTAGAACCAAAAATGTAAAGATATATGAAACAATGGTTATACCTGCTTTCCTGTAAGTATCAGAATGTTGGCCCACAAAAGAGATGAATAAAAGACAATAGCATGCAGCTGAGATGAGAATGCTAAGAGGGATGTGTGGTGTTACACGAGTGGATATAATAAACATAAGAAGAAGTTTGAAAGTGGCTCCGGTGCATGACTGACAAGTTGTGCGGAAATCGGTTGTCATGGTGTGGGCATGTGATGCGGAGGAATGAGGAAAGTTTTGAGATGTGGCTGACACTGGCTTGGCCACCATCAGGGATTTTACTTTTGATAACACAAAGATTTAGTCGTTAATTAGTCGAAATTTGTCGCCAAATATGTTTAGGTGAGATTCACGCAGTGATAGAAAGTAGTGGTGTAGACGCGGTCTATATTCTGGGGGATTTTAATGCTCAACCGAATAGTCTATTCGGCAAGGAACTATTGAGTTTTTCGGTTGAAGTACAGTGGCGGTGCGCTGACGTTTGCCTGCTTGGTGGTGAGTCGGACACGTATACCTACGTAAGTGATGCACATGGTTCTACTAGTTGGTTAGACCACTGCGTAGTGACGGATGCAGCGTGGAACACTATTAGAGACGCTAGTGTGCTCTATGACGTGTCTTGGTCGGACCATTTACCTCTAATTGTAATGTGTGATCTTAATTTATTAAAGCCAAAAGTTGCACCTGGACTACCTAAATGTAACAAAGTGACATGGGGTGACAGAGACTTGCAGCAGACTGAGGTATATAGCAAATATTGTAATGATCTCTTGAAACATTTAGACTTTCCGTTGGAATTTACTGAATGTACTAAAAGTAGGTGTAGAAATAAGGAACATGAAACCATTTTAGATAATATGTATGCGGAAATTGTGCGAATTCTCTGTGAAGGTGCAATCACCAGTAACTGTAAGAACGGAATACAGCTCAAAAAGCGTTACATAACGGGCTGGAATAAGCATGTGAAGGACGCACACGGACAGGCTCGGCTTGATTTTCAAACCTGGACGTTGTTTGGTAGGCCGAAAAATGGTGATTTGTATGAAAAAATGGTGGAAAGTAGAAGGGTTTTTAAAAATAAATTAAAATGGTGTCAAAATAATAAGGACCAAATAAAAATGAACATCATTGCAAGTCATCATGGCGCGAAGAATTTTGGTAGTTTTTGGAAAGCCACGAACAGGTTGAATCCCAGGTCGGGTCTGCCTGTGAGTGTTGAGGGCCTTAGTGATCCTAATGATATCGCCAACCTTTTCAGCAGAGCCTTTAAGGTTGGGTCTCCCCTAGGTACGTCGTCTGGCGGGCCGGAGGTGGTGTGGGGGTCCGAAGACATGCCTATTAGGTTTACGGCCAGGGAGGTAGCTACTGTCATACACAACTTAAAGAGAGGCAAGTCGCCGGGTCATGACAACCTAAGTATAGAGCATTTACTATATGCTGGTAAGCACTTACCGCGAGTGCTAGCAATGTTTTTTAGCTTGTGTCTGAGTCACTCGTATCTTCCAGCTGATTTACTTAAAACTATTGTTGTGCCCATTGTTAAAAATAAGACTGGAGATGCGAGTGACAAGAGCAACTACAGGCCTATATCCCTGGCTACCATAATTGCAAAGGTGTTGGACAGTCTGATTGATCAGCATCTGGATAGACACTTAACGCTCAGCGACGCCCAGTTTGGGTTTAAGCCACGTTTATCCACGGAAACAGCTATACTATGCCTCAAACAGACTGTTCAATACTATGCAAGTAGGAAAACACCTGTATATGCATGTTTTCTGGACCTCTCCAAGGCCTTCGACCTCGTATCCTATGACTGCCTATGGAGGAAATTGTCAAGTGTTAAGAACCTCCCAAGCGATATCATTGGGATGCTAAAATATTGGTATAAGAACCAATACAATTATGTTAGGTGGGCGGGTGTCCTGTCGGATGGATACGGGTTGGAGTGCGGTGTGAGGCAGGGGGGAATCAGCTCATCCAAGCTATTCAACCTGTATGTAGACGAGCTGATCTGTGAGCTCAGCAATACCAATATCGGGTGCTCCATTAACGGGCACTGCGTCAATAACATCAGCTACGCGGATGATATGGTATTGCTGAGCCCATCGATCAGTGCACTTAGGAGGCTTCTTCGCATCTGTGAGGACTATGCGGTGGCTCATGGCCTCAGGTACAATGCGACCAAGAGCGAGTTACTGGTGTTCAAAGCGGGTAACAAATATTATGATACTGTCCCACCAGTCACCTTGGGGGGCACTCAGCTTTCCAGGGTCACGAAGTTCAAGTACCTGGGGCATTGGGTCACCGATAGTCTGTCCGACGATGTGGACATAGAGAGGGAACGCAGAGCATTGGCAGTTCGATGTAACATGCTGGCTCGTAGGTTTGCACGTTGTACTAGGGAGGTGAAAATTACACTCTTTAGAGCGTATTGCCAATCTATGTACACGTGTGCCCTATGGGTCAGCTATACAAAAAGCTCGTACAATGCTCTGCGAGTCCAGTACAATAACGCCTTCAGAGTTATGTTGGGGCTGCCGCGCTTTTGCAGTGCATCGGGGATGTTCGCGGAAAATGGCGTGCCAGATTTTTACGCACTGATGCGAACTCGGATAGCATCCCTGATGCGGCGAGTGCGCGACAGCTCCAACAGCTTGGTGGCTACAGTAGCTGACAGGACAGACAGTCCATTGATGTGGAAATGGATGACCACTCATCGTGCGTCATTCCAATATTTAAAGTAAATTGTTTTAGTGTATTTTTAGTGTGGTTATGTGTTTTCATGTATGTATTTATGTATGTTTTTTGTGTATAAAATTGTATTGTGTGTTGTTTATGGACGTATGGTCTGAAATAAATGTATTATTATTATTATTATTATTATTAAATATCAGAATTTGTCGGTCACTGGTTCAAAAGTTATAAGGGTTCAATTTTTAAGTATAGACCAAGAGCTAGATCAAAAATTTTATCGTAAACTCTTCAATCTAGCTCTTGAACTATACTTAAAAATTGAACTCATTATATCTTCTTTACTAAGACCCGACTAAATCTGTGACTTGGCGACTAATTTCGACTAATTAGCGACTAAATCTGGGAGAGAACAGATCTTCGCTAGGGAGATATAAAGGTGGCCAAGCTGGGGAGACTCTCTCCAGATCGGCCACCAATGACCCCTTATAACTTATGAACCAGTGACCGACAAATTCTGATATTTGGCGACAAATTTCGACTAATTAACGACTAAATTTTTGTGTTATCAAAAGTAAAATCCCTGATGGTGGCCAAGCCAGTGTCAGCCACACAAGTTTTGAGTATGAATGTTGATGGCTATAAGAGTACGGGAAGACTAAATAAACGATGGATGGATTGTGTGAAATATGACATGGCTAGAAAGAGGGTGACTACCGAGATGACGACTAATAGAGAAGTATGGAAAAAAAGGACATGTTGCGCCGACCCCAAATAGATTGGCATAAGGGCAGGAGAATGATTATGATATGACATCTACCAACCTGCACTGTGTTGGCGTGGTGGAGTACGTCTCACTCTCTATAACAAGGCCTGTGTCCCCTCTTACTATTGTTGATCGAAGGTCCCAGCCGTGGGAATGTGTCTGCTACTTATGGTACATGCCCAACTGCTTATATTGAAATGGTATTTCTTTTATATATTATTTTGGTTATATTGGTCGTTCCGCCCAAATCTTGTGGAACACTTATAGGTAGGCAATACTTCATAGTTAAAAGTAGTTAAATATATTCTACGCTCGTTGACTCCAAAGTTATATGTATATTTTCTCTCTCGTTAGTAATAAAGACCATTTTCATGAGCCTTACTTAACTAATAATATTATAGTAGTTTTAAGGTGTTGTGCTTCACTGAATTGTACCTCTCTCTGAAAACCTGCACCCCATAAGAGACCCCCACATTGGGCGTGCGCCATCTTACATGGATTAGGCGCACAATGCCACATTCGCAAAATGACATAAGTATTGGAATTTCGCAAAATGTCACATTTTCAAATTGTCATATTCTCAAAACGCCACATCGCAAATGTCTTTTCTCAATATGCCACACTAACAAAATGCCACACTAGCAAAATGCCACTTTCGCAAAATGCCTTTTCGCAAAATGTCATTTTCGCAGTGTCAAAACGAAAAAAAACTAAAATTTTGAGAATGTGTCATTTTGCAAGTGTGACATATTGAGAAAAGACATTTTGCGAATGTGGCATTTTGAGAAAAGACATTTTGCGAATGTGTAATTTTGATAGTGTGGCATTTTGCTAGTATGGCATTTTGAGAAAAGACATTTTGCGAATGTGTCATTTTGATAGTGTGGCATTTTGCTAGTATGGCATTTTGAGAAAAGACATTTTGCGACTGTGTCATTTTGCTTCACTATGTCATTTTGCGAATATGGCATTGTGCGCATAATCCGCGCCGCCCTGTACACGGTAGACCCAAACACGACATGCATGCGTCCTAACTAAGTTGTAATAATTGTAAGAGTTTAAATCTTCGACCAATCACGTTTTGTGTATGTGTTTGACGTCCTGTCTGTGTACTATTAAGCTGGGTATTATCTTATTAGTAGATACTATTATGGACACATTATTGTTTTTCTATTTATTATTGTTTTTTTAAGCACAATCGAGTTCATTAATATATTCGCACGTCAAGGTTTCAATATATTGTGAGCGTTGGATAGCTCAACAAATTCTAAAAAAAAAAAAAAAAAAAAAATATATATCCTCATGTGAACGGTTCAATAAATATATGCTGTCCATTAGGCAATCATATGAGAAAAAGCAGTCATATAATAGGTCGGGGAAAAAGTTTTTTCGTATTTTATAGGTATAAAGTTATAATAAAATCTCTTTGGCTCTACTGTTTGCATCTGGCTGGTTTTGATATCATTGAAAGTTTAAATTTTAAAGAACATAATTCCAAATTCAAATTAGGAAAGTGTGTGATTTTCATTTGTTTTTCGTACTGTCAAGATGAGTGAATCTAATGAAGAAATTCGATACATTTTAAAATTTTACTACAAAAAAGGTAAAAATGCAACGCAAGCCGCGAAAAAATTTGCGATGTTTATGGACCTAGTGCAGTGTCTGTGAGAGTAGCACAAATTTGGTTTAAGCGTTTTCAATCCGGAAATTTTGATGTCAAAGATGCACGTCGCTCTGGTCGCCCTATTACGGATAAAATGGATGCCATTTTTTAAAAAGTAGAGCAAGATCGGCATATCAGTAGTTACGACGTAGCTGAAGAACTGGGAATTGACCACAAAACAGTTTTGACCCATTTGGCAAATGACACATAACTAAATAATAAACTATGAAAAAAAAAAGTGTCTTGAATTTGTATATAAAATACGAAGGAACTTTTTCCCCGACCTAATATTAATTAATCTAAATCTTGACCACAATTTAAAGATGCTTATACTTACCTAGTTGTCACAATATTATGAACTTTTTTGACGTTCATATATTTTTAAAGCCTGAAAGGGCCAATATATTCACTCGACAATATATGAACTCGACTGTACCTACTAAATATGTTTTGAAGAAATTTTAACTGAAGGACACAAATGCATAGACTTACAATATCTACATAGCTTTATATTCGTACTAAAACTGTTTAAATCTGTTACTAACAATTTATGCATCATTTTAGTTCCGAAATAAATCAAATTCAAAATTTCAAATCAAAAATAAAATGATTTAATTGTATTTATTTATTTATCTAACTTCCCTGTAACTCTATTATTTTAACTACCAGCAATACAAGTCACGACAGTACTAAAGTATGTGTTGTTTTATTTAATTACTTCCCGAGATTACTGAAATCGTCTTAAGGTGCTCCCTCATCAGGAGCATTCGCGTGTAATGTAACATTACAGATTCGACTTTGAGCATTACATTACAATACTACCTCCCTGACTGACGAGCATTCGCGTGTAATGTAATATTTACAGATTTGACTTTGAGCATTACATTACAATACTACCGCCCTGACTGACGAGCATTCGCGTGTAATGTAATATTTACAGATTCGACTTTGAGCATTACATTACAATACTACCTCCCTGACTGACGAGCATTCGCGTGTAATGTAACATTACAGATTCGACTTTGAGCATTACATTAAAACACTACCTCCCTGACTGAGGAGCATTCGTGTAATAATGTAACATTTTATTACAAGTGGAGCGATTTGATGTTACAAGTTGTATCAAGGTATTACACATTGTATCATTACAAGATGCGCGCTGTAATGCTCGATTTACCTCCCTCACTGATGTAATGTTACATTACAGGCGAATGCTCCTGGTGAGGAAGCACCTTTATAGACATATTAATTCCAAAATAACAAAACTATTACATATCAAATCACTTATTTGTTCCCAGATGGAACACAGATGTGGGATGTGTGATCATGTGTGTCACCACATTTAGTCCCATGCAAAAATTATCAACATGCTGGGGTTGGATGCAGCTGAATACACTATTTTACTTGGAGCGATTGCCTATCTGACCAGTAACTGGGTAATACGATACCCCTTGGTAAGACTGGTTGTCAGACTTTCGGGCTTCTGACGACCCGTAACGACTGTCAAAGATCCACGAATGACAGCCGGACCAACGGCTTAACGTGCTTTCCGAGGCACGGAGGAGTCTTGGTATGTAAAGATCCACCACAGACCCATCCACGGATTAACTGGAGCAAGCGTAGCATAACTTGATTGATCGACCCGTGCGACTGTTAAGCCACAAGCCCCTCCAAAAATTATCAACAACCAGCCACGAAATAAAATTGTATGCAAAATATAGAGATAATATAGTTTTAGTTATTACAATTTATGTAATATGTTTCTGCTTGTGTGCTTACAACATAAATACTAGTAGAAGTCTAAACGCGAAGACTTGTAATTGGCTTTCTGTTGACTATCGTTTCCCTTTTTATTATTAAGTTTTTTTTTAGCTGTAAGTCTTCCATGCTGTAATAAATAAATAAATAAATATTAATACACAATCAAAGCAAGGCAACAACCAGTACAAAGTTATCTAAAAGCCGTAACAAATAGTATTAAAATAATTACAGTTTTGCCGCAAAATCATACATTTTTCATGAAAAATGATTTCATTTCTTGGTGGAGTTCGTAGAGTGTGCATTATTGAAATCACAGAACATTAGCATTAAAAAATTAAATGATCTTTATTCAGTAAGTTTGTTTTTAATATCACTTGGGTTTAATTGGGTATTCATATTTTAGAATAGAATAGAATACTTTTATTTTTAGAAAGAGTCCATAGGGTTAGTAACACGTTCACCTCCTGCGAAGCAGTGATGCTCGCGAAGGAGGAGGCGGAACGCGTGAGGGAGAGGCAGCCTCATGCCCTCAGTCGCCGCAGGAGACGCCCTGGGCGGCGGGAATCGCGGGGCGATTTCCGGCCACCGTAGGCGCGGGCCTGCGGACGGTGAGCAGCGGGTAGCTCGCCGTCCGGTAAGGACCAGGCCCGAGTCGACGGCGCGTTGTGTTCCACGCGCGCCTCAAAGAGATGTCAGCAAGTGACGGGGTCCAACAGGGCCGACGCCGCTGGGGTCGCGGGTTGTCTGAAGAGGTTACCGCGGCCCTGGCATAGGCAACTGAAGGAACACGGGTGGGTTTTAGTCAGTAAAAGTCTGACACGCCCTTCCGCTCCACCCAGAGCGGGAGAAGTTATTTGATGATTTCCCACCCTCAAATAAAAAGAAAAAAAAAAAGGGGTTAGTAACACGTGGAGCTGCATCCACCCTCGCAACATCAGTGGGGGAAAATCCCACCAATCTGTGAACACACTGAGAAGACTGTTGGACAGTGGTGGCCGCGACTTACAAGTTGTAGGTCATGGGTTCGAAGTCGAACCCCGACAGGCGCTTTACTTCGTGTAAATTATTTCATCACCACTGCTTTCCAAATGGTGAAGGAAAACATCGTGAGGAAACCGGTATGTCCTAGAACCAAAAATTCGAAGACATGTGACATCTACCAACCCGCACTGGGCCCGCGTGGTGGATTACAGCCCGCTCCCTCTCGAGGAGGCCTGTGTGCCAGCAGTGGGAACGTCAAGGCTGTGTGGGGGTCTACTCATGCAACGCTATCGTGTTACCCCGTAATTGGGTTCTGCAGGTCAGATGGTCAGATAAACAGTCACTCCATGTAAAATACTGGTATTGAGCTGCATTCGGTTAGACTGGAAGCCGACCCCAACATACTTGGGAAAAGGCAGGCTGATAAAAAACAAATATTTATTTAATTCAGCGTAACAATTTATTTAAAATAGTGGTGACATCAACAAGTTCAATTTATTTACAGTTCGTGACGCTTTTTATGTGAATCGAAATCCATGAACTTGTCAAACGAATTATTTATTTTATTTAATAAGTATAATATGGTTTATAGTATAAACTTTTGTATGTCTGTGCAATATAAAATAACTTTTCCCCTTGACAACCACAGGTTCCTTATCCCTACCGGTACCAGTCCGGTTTCCAATTATCGTTACCGGTTTCCCTACCGGTAACGATAATTGGAAAAAATCTCCAAGTATCCCTACATATCAGTAGGGACATATCGCACACCTAGATCTAAACTGAGACAACTCAAAAATCGTTTTTGAGTTAGGTATGTTTGAAAAACAGTGATTTTCGATAAAAATTATTGAATTTTAGCCCCAGTTTGTATACAGTGATATTTTACAAGCTATTTATTATCTAGAATCAAATTAAATTGTTTAACTTCCCTAACAAAAAATGCAGATATACCTACGTTTTTATCGTCTACTGAGGACCTTTTTTGAGTTATCTCAGTTTAGATGTAGGTGTGGTAAAATTGGGTATTGTTGGGGGAAGGGAAAAAAACATTGAAACTAATTATGTAGAAATTTTGCCTAGGTAAAAAAATAAATGTCATGAAGTTTGGAAAGAATATTTTAATCAAAGATCAAAAGAAAAAGGAATTTGGTATAGGTCTATAGTTTCGGAGCCTCCTCATGTTCCGTGGTTTTGTAATACTAGGTTTAGCAGAAAAATTATAGTTACAGCTCACAGACTGAGATCTGGCCACATGCCGCTCAATAATTTTGGATTTTTAATGAAAAAAATTGATTCACCTAATTGTGAGGTATGTGGCACACTGGAAGATGTTATACATTTATTGACGCTAGGGCCGTGGGGACCAGGAGCCCATCGAATTTACAAAGAATTATCTGGGCGTCTGGTCGACACAACATGTGACCAAAATGCTGGCCTTTATTTTGCCCAAAGGTTAAGCATTGCCATACAACGTGGCAATGCTGCCAGCATTTTGGGAACATTGCCAAGTGGTAGCGGTCTTTTAGACTAGTTTTAGTTTTATTTTTAATTTTAGATTAGTTTATAGTAGTTTTAGATTAGTTTTAGTTTATATTTAGTTTATATTGTTAAATTGTAATATTTAAGACAAGTTAATATGTTGATATATAAATAAAAATTGACGGAGTGTGCCAGATTTCAGTCTGCAAGAGAAAAGTTACTTAGAGAGCTTGAGGTAAATATGTACGATGTTTGCATGTTCCATCATATTTTGTCGTCACCTAACTCCGGAGCTGCTTACAGTTTAATTAAGTTTGTGCTATTACGTTTTACATCATAAGTTCCGATGGGACTGGCATGTACAATTGTATAAAACTCCCTAATAATAAATAAAGAGGAAAAAAAAAAAAAAAAAAAAGATGTAGGTGTGCGATACGGAACAGGGGAAACGTACCAGGTCGTCATAGGTTATACACACGCCAGCAGGTCCAGCCACCCGAAACTCTCAAATTTTCCCAATCAACCTTGAACGATCGATGAAAATCTATTAAAGAAATTTGACATATTGTAGTAGCTTGATGTGCTGGCTTCTACGCGTCTGTAATACGTAATACGTATATTATACGTAAAATTTGATAAACGCTATTTGACACAACGTTTAATCACGTCAGCAAAAATATGTCTTTCTTTAAAGAACGTGTATAAACGGCTGCGGCCTATACCAATTCCTTCAAGCTACGTCATCGCGCCGTATCACTTTAAATTTTCGGACTGCTAGCGCCACTCCACGTTAGTTTTGTTGTACACTTTTTAAGGCTACTCACACACATACATTATAATTACGCGTACATTCGCAACGTCGACGTGTAGTAACGGTTGTGTCACATTTCATATTATCTTTGCTTGTATGAAAAACCAGAACGTCACTAATCGTCATATATTTTGTATGAGAAAATAGTTTGCCGCGCAACAAACATTTGAATACCCAGATGCACAGCTGAAAGTGTTAATCAATCACTGATCATTTAAAATTTCTAGTTGGCAATTTTGCAAAAACTTTGTTGGTCATTTAAAATTTCTAGTTGATAATTTTACAAAAACTTTGTTGGTCATTTAAAATTTCTAGTTGATAATTTTACAAAAACTTTGTTGGTCATTTAAAATTTCTAGTTCATAATTTTACAAAAACTTTGTTGGTCATTTAAAATTTCTAGTTGATAATTTTACAAAAACTTTGTTGGTCATTTAAAATTTCTAGTTGATAATTTTACAAAAACTTTGTGGGTCATTTAAAATTTCTGGTTCATAATTTTACAAAAACTTTGTTGGTCATTTAAAATTTCTAGTTGATAATTTTACAAAAACGTTGTTGGTCATTTAAAATTTCTAGTTGATAATTTTACAAAAACTTTTCCGAGGACTACCACGTTCAAGAATATCTTGAGCGGTGTTGGATACAAGGTTTGATTCGGTGGATGATCACAATAAAAGGCGAATGCGATTTTATAGAACACTGTTGGTTTATTCTTTAGAATAATTAGAAGCTTTAGAACAATAACTATTATCACTGCTGTTATTTATTTATTTATTCAATTGGTCTTACGAGCTAACAGACATACGCTACCATCCAAAACGCTCATATGATTAATTTCCTTACATTTCAATTGTGGCTACACGCTCTCGTCTCCAAACTAACAGGGTGCATTCAGCTCCTCAGTTTAGATCATATTCCACCGGAAAATTTCTCAGGAAAATTTTCATTTTTTAAATAATTTTTTCAGTTACATTTTCTTTATTTCAATGTAAAACTACATTGTGTGTTCGCAGCACTCCATTTATGTAAAAAAAACAGCAAAAAAACAAAACTGAAAAAAAACCAGCAATGGATGTAGAAATACTGTAACAAATGACGCGCGAAATCAGCTGTTCACTTTCTGTCTAGCTACAGAGTTCATCGAACTCACCGCATACCTATTACCTACCCTTCCCAACCAGTACCAGAGACGGAGCATCATGATAAACCGTACGTGTTACTTTATTAGAAAGAAACTCGTGCGTTTTACTTTACGATTACGCACAAGTACGTAATGACATACATTACGATATTGAAATTGGTGAAATAAGAGGCCCTTTACGAGCAAATGTGTTATAAAACTAATTTACATCACTATGTTCCGACATCCTCCATAGTGTAGTGATGGACTTGTGGCGTTCCAACAAGGGGCTCGTGGCTAAGTAATAACAGCCGCACGGGTCGATCGACCAGGTTAAGCTACGCTTGCCGCGGTTGGTCAGTGGATGGGTGACCATCTTTACATACCGAGACCGCTCCATATAAATGGAGCTATAATGTGTTACACTATTGCTCCGTTCAATAATTGAACGGTCGCTCTTATATTACTCTAGACTAATGAGTGAAAATGCTCAAAAAAATATTAAGGCGCAGATTTCCTGAAAACGATCAAAAATGTGGTTTTTTAAAGCTGTGTATCTCATAAACCGTAAATAATTTTGACATGTAAAAAAAATGATATTTTCAAGTCCTTTTCGCATACAGTGATGGAAGCCAAAACATAATTAAACATACTTTAATGCACCAAAGAAATCTTTAAACATACCTCCTAATAATCTTTAAAAGCTGTTTATCCCTTCATAATTATAATTAAAAATATACCATGACATGTCAAATTCCAAACTGCATCCAGTGATGGATTACTTTTTATTAAATAGTTAATTTCTAATTTTATACGATTTTATTTGTACTTTGACGACATAATTCCGGTGCGCGTGAGAATCTTCTATCTCGTGCGTCAAACTAGACAGCCATAACGCCATTTCACTTACACACCGAGCTTAACCAAGCTTGGAACCAGGCGGCCTACTCCCTAAGTCCGTCCGTCTTTCCGTCCGCCGGTCATCCGTCCGTCTGACATTACGATCCATCAAAACAAGTGTAAAAGTTAAATTTTTCGGACGGGCAAAAACATATCGGGAGTAGGGACAACTGGCAAATCATGTTGTCATTCATACTTCGTTCGGGCCCCGAACCAATCATCCATCCGTAGGTGATACGGAGTAGGAAACGCCCGTAACGAAGACCGAAACTACGGGCTTCGTGCTTAGGGAGTAGGCCCCCAGTGCCTTAAGCGGAGTCACGAGCCAAATCTAGTCTCCCACTGCCCGTCTGATTACAACTGATTAGTAGTAATCCATTTACATACGGCGGGTGCTGATTAATTAAAGCTAATCCGACATGCGCGCGCGCAGCTACACACACACTCGCATAGACTCACGCCTTTTCTCTAGGGGTTGGCAGAAACTATGAACCTACGCATGAAGATTCGACAAAATTATGCTCATTTCTTATATCATTTCTTATATTATTTCATTTCATTTATTTTCTTTTTACTAGCGATGCAGTAGCGATGCTGTCGCGCGTCCGCATCGATACAGTCGCGAAGCGGTCGCTAGCTGTGTGCCCTCGCCCACGGGCCCAGATTCAGTTGCGATGCAAACGCGATTCAGTAACGGCACAAAAATACCTGCGATCGCTACAGTTGCAAGATGGACTCCGTTGAGGCAACATTAGTTACGTTGTCTTTGGTGCTGCTTTTACGTAAGCAGCCGAAGCGTAGGCAACGAAAGCTCGGTTCTCCACTCACGCGCCACCCTCCCTCTGTTCTCTCCCCGATGTCGTCTGACACGGTCGCGCTTTTGCATCGATACAGTCGCGATACTGTAGCGCGTTAGTAGCGCGTTGGCATCGCTTCTGTAGCGCGTTGCAAATGCGACTAACGCGCGTTAGTAGCGATGGAGTCACGCATTTCGTAAACGCGCGACAGCATCGCTACAAAAAGTCGCCGTTGGCGAGGGCCCTAAGGCAGACGATTAAAGTATAAACATACATTTCGCCAGTTATACAGGGTTCAAATTATATTAGGTAGCGAAACTCCGTGATGGGTAATGATAGCATCTAAGCATCAAAAAAGAAATTAATTTGATGTTTGTTTTGGGGTCATCAACCGCCGGGTAGTGTAGTCACTTAAAATATCAGTTTAAAAATCAGTTATGTTATTGTCGCGAATCATACTTTTGAGAATAATTCGGCAGCATTGTATTTCTCGCAGGGACCATCTGCTTAGCCTTTTCCCAACTATGTTGGGGTCGGCTTCCAGTCTAACCGGATGCAGCTGAATACCAGTATTTTACATGGAGCGACTGCCTATCTGACCTCCACAACCCAGTTACTTGGTAACGATACCCCTTGGTAAGACTGGTTGTCAGACTTTCGGGCTTCCAACGACCCGTAACGACTGTCAAAGATCCTCGAATGACAGCCGGGACCAACGGCTTAAAGTGCTTTCCGAGGCACGGAAGAGTCTCGGTATAGGAATAAAGATGGTCACCCATCCATGGACCAAATCGATCCGTGCGGCTGTTATTACTTAACCACGAGCTCCTCACCTAATTTAATCACGATAAAACAAAAAAAAACAACAGCACGAACAACAACAAAACAAGCAAAAATTTTTAACCGTCTTCAAAAAAGGAGGAGGTTCTCAATTCGCTTGTATTTTTTTTTCTCAAATCATACTTCAAATAACTACACTACAAGTGGTCATTAACCCCAAAAGAAATGTCATCTTTTTTTTTCTCTTTTATCGTGTTTAGATATTCTATGCCTACATCGTCTGCAGAGTTTCTCATCTCAGGCATTAAAAATCTAGGTAGAAGGTTTCCCATTCCTTCTCTTTGAACCAAAGCTCTCAAATCCATCACAGATTAACAAAAACTTAACAGCTTCTGAAGTCGATGTCATCAATTCTTCAACGCACCTTAGCTTGGTAGCCCGCGAAATTATTTTTTTTTTTGGGTTTTTTGCAATTTGCAGGTCAGTGTCAGGTTGTATCTTGATCAAAGTATGATACGCGGCAATAAAACATGTGTATTTATATAATTTTAACAATATAAATCATCAATACATCTCTTGCAGATTCTTTAGATTTCGTTCGTTTGACGTATATGCACGAAATCTAACTTAGAGAGATGTATTGATGATTTTTATCGTTAAAATTATGTAAATACATATGTTTTATTGCCGCGTATCATACTTTGATCAAGATACAATCTGACACGGACCTGCAAATTGCAAAAAAACCCAAAAAAAATGAATTTCGCGGGCTACACAGCGCAATCAACTTAAGTTTTTTATGAATGTTACTTTATTCGTTTTTCGTTTTTGAAGTGGGTTTTTAGTTTTTTTAAGTAAATTAATTTGTCCATTTTTAGTTAAATATACATGCAATAAGCCCGAGACGAACGAAAAGAAGAATCATCAAAAAATCGGCTTAGAAATGCCGTAGATACAGTACATTTATGCATATAACTTCATACATAAGAATAATTACATAATGTGTTATACAACGTGTTAATGAAATAACCCAAAACCTCTTAAGGGGTCATTGTACTCATCATTATGAACAACTTTTACTATGGGACCAAACCTGGAATCGCGAAAAAAAAATCAGCTGTTCAGTACATTTATGTTCGCATAATTCGTCAAAATGTACTGAACAGCTGATTTTTTTTTCGCGATTTCAGGTTTGGTCCCATAGTAAAAGTTGTTCATAATGATGAGTACAATGACCCCTTAAGAGGTTTTGGGTTATTTCATTAACACGTTGTATACTAAAACCTTCCTAAAAGTATGTAGATCACGTTAGTGAAAAAATCATCACAATTGATTCATTAGTTTTTGAGAAAATTGCGGACAAACAAACATACATACGGGTCGAATAAAGAACATTCTTTTTTGAAGTCAGTTAAAAATTCGCAGCTATTCGTCACGCTATTTCACGCACACACACACAGCTATATTATACTCAGTATAAATATGAGAGCAGTGTCACGTAGACTGCGCACTCGCCACACGATCACAGATGTACCTAATCGTTGGTAAGTACCACTAGTTCTACAGTGTTGCCGTATGAAGAAAAAAATATGCACTAAACCCATATCAAAATTGCGCTATATTTTACTAAAATCCAGTTTCTAAAATCCATTAAATTCCGCTAAGATTTTTTTATGAATTTTAATGATGAATGAATTAATTTTTATGCGTTTTGTTCTGCGGTATTGAAAATTCATCGCCGTATGATCGCTATTTCGTGCTAGATTAAGTGCTAGTTGCCGTATGTTAGATTTCAGTGCTCTAATTATGAATATAGTTCTAGATCTAGCACCGAAAGTGCTGAGTTTGGGAACACTGCCGGTCGGCGTCGTGGGATTTGTTTGAGGGGCAGCTTGCATAATTGCCTTTTTTGTTTAGCGAGCAACACAACTGCACATCTGTGCTTTTTTGATCCTTTTAACTATTTCTTTTAGTTTCTTATTTCACATTTTGGCCTCGAAAAAGAGCGGTAGACAAAATATTAAACGCATCCAGCTACCTTTTTAAATCACATATTGGGTTGCCAACTAATTTTAAATTTTCCACTAGATTCCACTAAATATCTTTTAGCGCTTAGTTATGAAAAAAAAAAGCGCTATAGACCCGATAATTGCACTAGATCTAGCGCCAAATGCGCTAAAACGGCAACACTGGTTAGCTAAGCTTTATACAGGCTGTCTCAAACGTAGTGGTCCAAAGGCAAATGGGGTAACCCGGAGGTAGCCATCTAGCATTTCAAATGGGGTAACCCGGAGGTCTAGCATTTCAAATGGGGTAACCCGGAGGTAGCCATCTAGCATTTCAAATGGGGTAACCCGGAGGTAGCCATCTAGCATTTCAAATGGGGTAACCCGGAGGTCTAGCATTTCAAATGGGGTAACCCGGAGGTAGCCATCTAGCATTTCAAATGGGGTAACCCGGAGGTAGCCATCTAGCATTTCAAATGGGGTAACCCGGAGGTCTAGCATTTCAAATGGGGTAACCCGGAGGTAGCCATCTAGCATTTCAAATGGGGTAACCCGGAGGTAGCCATCTAGCATTTCAAATGGGGTAACCCGGAGGTCTAGCATTTCAAATGGGGTAACCCGGAGGTAGCCATCTAGCATTTCAAATGGGGTAACCCGGAGGTAGCCATCTAGCATTTCAAATGGGGTAACCCGGAGGTCTAGCATTTCAAATGGGGTAACCCGGAGGTAGCCATCTAGCATTTCAAATGGGGTAACCCGGAGGTAGCCATCTAGCATTTCAAATGGGGTAACCCGGAGGTCTAGCATTTCAAATGGGGTAACCCGGAGGTAGCCATCTAGCATTTCAAATGGGGTAACCCGGAGGTAGCCATCTAGCATTTCAAATGGGGTAACCCGGAGGTAGCCATCTAGCATTTCAAATGGGGTAACCCGGAGGTAGCCATCTAGCATTTCAAATGGGGTAACCCGGAGGTAGCCATCTAGCATTTCAAATGGGGTAACCCGGAGGTAGCTATCTAGCATTTCAAATGGGGTAACCCGGAGGTAGCCATCTAGCATTTCAAATGGGGTAACCCGGAGGTCTAGCATTTCAAATGGGGTAACCCGGAGGTAGCTATCTAGCATTTCAAATGGGGTAACCCGGAGGTAGCCATCTAGCATTTCAAATGGGGTAACCCGGAGGTAGCCATCTAGCATTTCAAATGGGGTAACCCGGAGGTCTAGCATTTCAAATGGGGTAACCCGGAGGTAGCTATCTAGCATTTCAAATGGGGTAACCCGGAGGTAGCCATCTAGCATTTCAAATGGGGTAACCCGGAGGTCTAGCATTTCAAATGGGGTAACCCGGAGGTAGCCATCTAGCATTTCAAATGGGGTAACCCGGAGGTAGCCATCTAGCATTTCAAATGGGGTAACCCGGAGGTAGCCATCTAGCATTTCAAATGGGGTAACCCGGAGGTAGCCATCTAGCATTTCAAATGGGGTAACCCGGAGGTAGCCATCTAGCATTTCAAATGGGGTAACCCGGAGGTAGCCATCTAGCATTTCAAATGGGGTAACCCGGAGGTAGCTATCTAGCATTTCAAATGGGGTAACCCGGAGGTAGCCATCTAGCATTTCAAATGGGGTAACCCGGAGGTAGCCATCTAGCATTTCAACCGTCCAAGAGCGAGTCAGACTCGAAAAGTGTGCTATTTAGAGACATCGTTTTATTTTCCTGTACCTAATCTTTACATGAACTTCTATCACATAGAATAATTTCAGATTTTTCTCTATGCAAACTTCGGAAATAAGCGGGGGGAACGGTATTTTGGTATTTTTTTTAACATTTTTCCAACAAAAGTCGAAAACTAAGCGACCGAAAAGAAAAAAAAAATGTTTAAGAATGTGCAAACAGCGCTCTTTCATATGATACCCCACATGCTCTAATAGCCCCACTTATTTTATTTAAGACCCCCTTTCAGTCCCTGTCGCAAAAAAAAACATATATATTTTTATTTCTTTCTTATTAGCAAAATCGTTGGGCAAACGTCATCTAAAACTGTTCCAAATTTGATAGCATTAGTAGTTCTTGAGATGCTGTGACAGACAGAGGGCCAGACTGAGTCACACCTAAGGGTTCCTTTTTACCATTTTGGTACGGAACCCTCAAAACCGGCCATGTGTGTGTCGGACCACGCACAGTTAAAGGTTCCGTAGTTGAAAAGAATTTATCCCAAAAACATACTTACCAAATCCCAAAAAAAAAAAATATGTGATAAAATTACAAATTAACATATTTAACGTAACTAGATCTCTATGGAGAAGAATCATCATGATATTACAAAATTCTGGATACATTATTCTTGTTGCTTCTACAAGGTGTAAAATAAATAACCCACAACCTCTTAAGGGGTCATTGTACTCATCATTATGAACAACTTTTACTATGGGACCAAACCTGAAATCGCGAAAAAAAATCAGATGACCAGTACATTTATCTACATTAAACTCGTCAAAATGTAGGGAGCAGCTGACTTTTTTTTCGCGATTCCAGGTTTGGTCCCATAGTAAAAGTTGTTCATAATGATGAGTACAATGACCCCTTAAGAGGTTGTGAGTTATTTATTTTACACCTTGTATAAGTGACAACAATGTAAAAACAAAAAAAATGAAAACTATTCAAAATATAAGATTAAAAATAAGCCCTGGCAGTTAAGAGATGACCAGTCTCAACTGTGCCTGTTCACGAACATGACGCGTGGATCAGCACCATCCAGCTCAACCATTTTGTAGGGAACCGAATGATCCAACACACGCAGCAGGCGTGATGGTGTGATATCTTGTGTCTAACGATTCCCTTCTGTTACAGCCTTGTGTCTTTTGTGTGGTTGGGTGGCGCCATACGCGTGTCGCACCGTCGACGTCCGCGACCCTCCCTCCGAAGACCTAGAGCCCTTCGTAGCCCATCACCACCATGAGGGCAACATCGCAGAGCTGCTCATACCACTCTTAGAACGAAGTCTAGCACAGAGCGAAGCCAGGACTAATGAAAGAGAACATAGAAGAAGCAAAGCAGGCAAGAAAGTCATTCAGGTCCTACCTTATAGAGGTTCTGAAGAGCATAAACGCAAAGGATGGAGGAAATTGAATTCCCATAAGAAGCAGGTAGTAGAAATTACTCCTCTACATGGTAAGAATCGAGCTAAACCTCTAGCGTACATCCTCTCTGCTGCAAAGCCAAGCCATGCAGAACATGCCGAAACAAATGACGATGTTAGTTCTTCCAATACGTCAGAACAAGAACATGATAAGTCTACCAGTGAAGAACAGCAGTCTTCTGAGGAAAAGAGGAATAATAGTGAAGATGTGAATGTAAATACACTAAGAGCTGGCAATGGTGACTCTCTCGCTTCAAGCAATGCACAATCCAGCGAAGATGTTAATACTAAAGAGTCTAAAGATTTAAGCGCAAGTGATAAGGAAAGCGCTGATGTGACTGTTGAAAGTGATGTAACCGCTGAAAAATCTGAAGAAAAGAAACTTGTAGTTGTTGAGGAAAGTGAAGAGGATGAGCCGGTTATTGTTTTGTCTAAATCTGCGAAAAACCGTCATCAAAAAAGTAAATCTGCTGTGAAAACTGCCACCAGAGAGGAGGACGCTACTGTAGAAGATTCAGGAGCTACCATAGAGGATGTTGAAGCAACAGTTGAAGATGCGACTGCTACTATAGAAGACAAACAAGCAACTTTAGAAGATGTGGCTGCTACCATAGAGAGTAAAGCTGCAACGGTAGAGGCCGTAGATGCTACGGTAGAAACGGCAGATGCTACGGTAGAAAATAAGGATGTGACAGCAGAAGATTTAAGAACCACTATTGAAGATGTTGGAGTGACTGTTGAGGATAAAGCCGTTACCGTAGAAGACGTTGAAGTTACGGTCGAAGATAGGGCAGTTACCGTAGAGAATGTCGAAGTTACTGTAGAGGATAAAGCAGCCACAGTCGAGGAAGAACCAGCAACCGCAGAAGAGAACGTTACCACAGAAGATAGGGCAGCTACTATCGATAACGATGCAGCCACTGTAGAAGATCAACTTGCAGTCGAAGACGACGCAACTGTCGAAAGAACTGCAACAGTTGAAGCGGGTGCTACTATCGAAAACGCAGACGTAACCGTCGAAGACGACGTCACTGTCGAAAAAGCAGTGACTGCAGAAGATACTGATACACAATTAAGACAAGCACATATACATAGTCACCCACATCATGTAAACAACGACGTTTCAGATATAAATCATTTAATTGATACCGTCGGTCGGGATGCAATGGTCGAAAACGAAGACTCGTCTGAACATGATCGGGGCAGGTATATAGAGAACGATATAGTAATTTCTAGAGGTCAACCTGAATCTGATTCGGCTGAGAAGAGTATTAGTAAACTCTTCAATGCGAGAGCAAGAGATATTATTGAGTTAATACAGTCCTCTGTTGAAGCCAGTACTGCAGCTCAAAGAGATTGCTTAGAACCTGCTGAAAAGCATCACGATCATAAATCGTATAGGCTTTCTTTCTTGTTTAATAAATAATTTGATGGATGAAGGTGTACGTTGAAGGTGATACTGACAAGAATAAATAATGATTTTTAGTAAAAGAAAGGATTTGGTTAGGGATTTTGTAACGGTACCTATCTTAGCAGGACCTGTAAGAACAGTTCATGGCGTAAACAGAAACTGTTGGGCTTAGTGGAGGCGCCAAACTCGTTGTCAAACTCCGCGCCGCCCGACTCAATTATGCTAAGACCTTGGGCAGTCAGCAAAGAGGTCCGGTCCGGGGGGGCGGGGCTTGCTGTCCGTTGTCCAGGGTCCACTGTCACCTATTACTTGGGACTTGTACCTGGCGGTATGTAGGACTGTATACCTCTGAAAACAGAATTGAGATGTTCCTGTATGTGTAGCTTGTCATCATATTCCACGTTTACACCTAATCAATAACGACATAAGCAAGCACAAATGATTCGAGTATTGTAAGCTTAAAAAAAGCTGTATTTTTTATTACAATTAGATTATAAATGAGCATTAAAAAATGTAAAAAAAAATGTCGTCACGCCGAAAAACAGTAGTATTTATTATTAAATAAAATATGTAGAACAGTTAGAAATTTAGAATTACTAAAAATAGGTACAGGTAGTGTTTTTATAAAATATGGCTTGGCTTGTCTATAGTTCTCGAGAGAGAGAGGGTTACTAACCGTATAAGACCTTGGTGATTCTCTAGGTACAAATGGTAAACACGAGTTTTATCAGCAGATTTTCAATCAGAGTTTTTATACTTGTACCTAATTAATTTTCTGTAGCTAGCACTGCTGAAAATCTTTAAACCTATTTATGTATATTAGAAAAAATATTAATTTAGTTTTTCGTTTGACGATCTCAGACCTCTTGGCTTCATAATAAATATATTTTAAATAAGGCTTTTGTCTTATTTTTCTGATTACTTACCTATCCGTTTCTGTTCTTTCTGTGACTATTTCATTAAACAGCTACAGTTGCATAACTTAACTTTAAAGCAACCAAATAATATGCTCATCCATTATATTTAAGTACTAGCTGTACCCGCGACTTCGTTCACGTGCATTACATGTCGGAAAACATAATGTATCGCTTAGATAAGGTGTAGGTAACCTATTATGACCCCTCCAATGAAAATGAAGAAACTTCCGATGTTGCCTGGTGGGACGTAGTGCTTCCCATCAGGCAAGATTCTCCATTCCTGGGGTTCTCTACCACAGCCCTTTCGAATGCAGTCACTGCGGTTTATAATGACAAAGCGACGAAGTGTCACTTTAATTTTTGAAAATAAATAAATATCAAGGAACTTGCGCATTAATCAAGAGTTGAAAATCCAACAGTGTTTTTTCGACGCACTGGGATTCACCCTGTTGTTATTAGGTTGGATTCTCGAAGCTCGGCTCAACACCGAGAGTTGAAAATCCAGTGCGGGATAAAATCCCGCCGCGATATTTTTACGTCCGTGCGAATTACCGAAACTTTAACGGTCTTTAAATAAATACTAATAATTATTTTGCATTATGGTACAATACGTGCCACTAAGAGACTTGACACACCACCTGGTTTGACTTGCGCAGTAAACGACTTATAGGTCTCTTTAGCCGTATGAGGTAGAGACGGGAAGGGATCGGGCGTCGCGGTCGTAGCCTCATCGCGCAGCGCGGGCGGCGCGGTACGCCGCCACCGTTCGTCAAGTCTCATCTTTCGTGGCGCGTATTACACCTACCTACCTCAAACTAATTCGCGTAAGTACCTGCTTCTCTAAATTGATACTCAGCAACTTTTTTTCACATCCCGCGCGATAACCCATGTCACAATATGTAGGTAGGTATAGATACTGCTCGTCATTGAGGAGTTCCGTGACAGTAGGGTTTCTTAGCAGTCCATGATCAGTTGACCACTGTTAGGTACTTAACCTACTGTGCTTCATCTTCCGTTCGGTTACCCGTTCACAATAATGTACTACTGGAGTTCCATGGGTTAAGTAGGTATTTACCTTCTTATATTCGAAGTCCATAATTAGTTTACCACGGATAGTAACTACCTAACCAGTAATTTTCTTTGATTTTGTACAATAACTAAATCACAGTACGTTTACCTACTGTACATTATTGATGAGTTCAAGTGTCAGATCTTCACCATAGTAAAGGTGTGACATACGAACGGACAGACGGATAGGACGAAATGATAAGAGTTCCCTTCCTATGTGCCGTTTATGTACCAAAAACAGACGAATTGAAAACTTCTTCCTTTTTGAAGTCGGTTTGCTTCAAACAATCTCGTCTCGACCTGTAGAGAGAAATTCAGAACCAAATATTCCTAGACCCCTGAGACTTTTTTTTTGTGGATGGGAAATCATCAAATGACTTCTCCCGCTCTGGGTGGAGCGGAAGGGCGTGTCAGACTTTTACTGACTAAAACCCACCCCCGTGTTCCTTCAGTTGCCTATGTCAGGGCCACGGTATTTCCTGTGGTATATCTTTCGAACAACCCGCGACCCCGGCGGCGCTCGCGACCCCTCGGCCCGGACCTGTCCAGAGACCAGAATAGCAATGCATGATCTACCCGAAACCGAAACTATTTTCAATTTTCACTAAGATTATTGTAAAATATTTTATTTTATTCTAAGACCGAAAGAGTGTCACTCTTCTGCAAAAAACCATTCAGAAAAAGACGACATTTGCTGAACGCCATCTATCGGATACAGTGGTTAAACTCGAAGCTCGCTCTGCGTATAATAAATACAAAGTGAAACCCAGATTGATTTTAAAGTTGTTATGATTAGGTACTCGTATTATATTATATTACAAAAACTAAAAAAAAAGAATTTTACGATTTTTTAAAACAATAGGGATTTGGACTCGCACCATGTAGTGCGGTAAACGGTCGCCTGACCTTACCGCTGAATTCCCCGTTTACATATTGTTGAATAGCTGTTCCCTTGCAATTTATAATATTACTGCCCCGCTCCTTTATAAAAATAGCGTGATTATTATGTTCCCAGAGTTAAATTTTGATTAACTAAATAACATGTCATTTTCTGCATTCAATTACGAACAAAAACCTTTAAAATCAATATTGCTTACCTCCCATAACATACGGCGTGATATTATGTAGCCTAAAGCCTTCCTTGGTTTACAAAGAACATTTTTGCTGAATTTCAATTCAATCTATCCAGTAGTTTTGGCGTGAAGCCGTACCATACACACAGACAAACAGACAAAAATTCTAAAAAGTCACTTTTTGTCATCAGTTACGTTTTTCTAACAAAAGCCACTTATTTTGTCTCGAAAATTCTCAATGTACAGTTTTTCTTTCGTTACTGTTTTATTATATGTATAGATTTAGATATCGAGAAATCGATAGTCGAAACATGTGTTCGATATCGTTGGAGACTTGCTCGTCCTGTGATGAGCCAGGCAGCAAGATTAGTAACTTAACTACCCATGGTAGATATCATCATTCGTAATGGAAGTAGTTAGTTGAATGTAAATTGCCATGGAATTATGAAAGCAAGTCGAGGCGACAGATCAATATTAACGCCTAGCAAAAATATGTTAGCAATGTGTTGTTGATCAGCACTAGGGACTGATCTAGGCACTTAAGCCTGTGTGGATCACAGAACCGTGATTGTGTGAAGGATTATTAAATTTGTCCTTATTCATAGGTTGTTTTTAAAATTACACAGACAAAACCTGTTAAAACATCTCTTCCTCCTGCCCTGCCTCTTACCGAAAGGACTGGTCCGCAACGCAGAGGTCACAAGTGGAAAAGGAAGACAGAAGGAGGCCTTTCTATTAACTATATAAAAAAAAAAACGTCATCAATTTACTTACAAACTATGTTAGTAATATTTACAAACTCAATCAACTCAGCCTACCGCAGTCCACCGCACCTCTCCCAGTCTGCGCTACAACACCCTGTCCTCCGCCTTCCGCATCCAGTCTGTCCCAGCCACTTTCTTCAGGTCGTCGGTCCATCTAGCTGGGGGGCGTCCCACACTACACTTACTGATACGCGGTCTCCACTCCAGAACTCGTCTGCTTCACCGGCCATCGGTCCTTCGACAAACATGGCCAGCCCCATTTTCTGAAGAATTCAACGGAGTTTAAACTCGACGAAATTATCTCATTACTTGTGCTCGGTTTTTGAGGTCCTCAGATAATGCCTCGATAGTTCACTCAACTCTTAAGCTAAATTCTTCCTAACGATGTGTTCAGAAACACGATATCGAACCAATAATCACTATCGAATGGATAAACTCCGTTTAAAGACCTCAGGAACCTGGCTTAGGTAGCGGGGCAATTGCGTAACACATTGCCAATCGTCATTTGTGTGCATCAAATAAATGTTTTATCTATCTATATAATCGGAATCGGTTTCATTTTGACAGATCAACTTCATTCATTGCGTTATTTAAGTTGTTAAGCAGACAATTTTTTCAAACATAAGTAGCAATGGCCGTCGAAATTTGCCGCCAAATATCAGAATTAGTCGGTCACTGGTTCAAAAGTTATAAGGGGTCATTGGTGGCCGATCTGGAGAGTCTCCCCAGCTTGGCCACCTTTATATCTCAAAAACTAGGACACCTAGCGAAGATCTGTTTTCTCCCCGATTTAGTCGCTAATTAGTCGAAATTAGTCGCCAAGTCACCGATTTAGTCGGGTCCTAGTTTAGAAGATATAATGAGTTCAATTTTTAAGTATAGACCAAGAGCTAGATCAAAGATTTTATCGTAAACTCTTCAATCTAGCTCTTGAACTATACTTAAAAATTGAACTCATTATATATTCTAAACTAAGACCCGGCTAAATCTGTGACTGAGCGACTAATTTCGACTAATTAGCGACTAAATCTGGGAGAAAACTGAGGGGCAATTCTCGTATTTTTAACAACGTTCGCAATCTCATCTCAGTCTCAATCTGTCAAAAATTGTATAGCGTTTACCTACATTTTTGACATTTGATTGACGCTGGCATGAGATTGTGAACGTTTTTATGTAGGAGAATTGGCCATCAGATCTTCGCTAGGTGCCCTAGTTTTTGAGATATAAAGGTGGCCAAGCTGGGGAGACTCTCTCCAGATCGGCCACTAATGACCCCTTATAACATTTGAACCAGTGACCGACAAATTCTGATATTTGGCGACAAATTTCGACTAATTAACGACTAAATCTTTGTGTTATCAAAAGTAAAATCCCTGATGGTGGCCAAGCCAGTGTCAGCCACACTTATATACAGGGTGGAAGGGACATCGACGCGCAAACGGTTACCACGTATTCAGTGCATCATTCGGAGCCCCCCTAGGCCCCTATATAGAAATTTTTCATCGGTTATTAAAACAAAAATCTGCAGTTTCCTACAATAGTGCAATACCTACACGGTCAAAATGTATGGAAGAGCAATTTTTTTTCAATAACCAATGAAAAATTTCTATATAGGGGGGCTCAGAATGATGTACTGAATACGTGGTAACCGTTTGCGCGTCGACGTCCCTTCCACACTGTATATTAAGACGTTTGCGCGTCGACGTCCCTTCCACACTGTATATTAAGACGTTTGCGCGTCGACGTCCCTTCCACACTGTATATTAAGACGTTTGCACGTCGACGTCCCTTCCACACTGTATATTAAGACGTTTGCGCGTCGACGTCCTTTCCACACTGTATATTAAGACGTTTGCGCGTCGACGTCCCTTCCACACTGTATATTAAGACGTTTGCGCGTCGACGTCCCTTCCACACTGTATATTAAGACGTTTGCGCGTCGACGTCCCTTCCACACTGTATATTAAGACGTTTGCGCGTCGACGTCCCTTCCACACTGTATATTAAGACGTTTGCGCGTCGACGTCCCTTCCACACTGTATATTAAGACGTTTGCGCGTCGACGTCCCTTCCACACTGTATATTAAGACGTTTGCGCGTCGACGTCCCTTCCACACTGTATATTAAGACGTTTGCGCGTCGACGTCCCTTCCACACTGTATATTAAGACGTTTGCGCGTCGACATCCCTTCCACACTGTATATTAAGACGTTTCGGTTTTTCCGACGTTTTGGAACGTTGAGTCAAACTTTAGTATGGTATGGATTCAAAAAAAAAAACATCAATTTTCATATATTTTCACATAATTTATTAAAAAATATAACTAAAAATTCACAATTTGTTTTGTTCTAAGCTACATAATTATACATACATTATATATTAGTTTATTATAATTTCGAGTTTCATGGCCCAAAGTTTATTTCCCGTGTATTAATAAAAAGAACCATTAATGCACTATTTTGGCTTTTCATGGCACTATATTAGACAGGCATAGAAAACTCTATTGAAGTCATACACAATACATTATTTTACTCTTAAAATTAACCATTTGTATGCCGAACACAATTACTTCTATAACTACAGCATACAAATGGTTAATATGTACAAATCTTATAATTAAATGCTAATAAGCGTAATTGGAATCTTTAAGACTTTAGTATTAATATTTTTTCAGAAAAAAATACGGAGGTATAGACAATTGGTTATTCGGTTAAAATCTCTTTGTAGGAGAAAGTTGGACATAGACAAAATATAGTTTTATAGGCAAATGTAGTGTGAAATGTACAGAAATAGTAATACAAAATTATTAATACTAAAGTACTTGTATTTTTATTTAAATAATTAAGTTTAAATACGTTCTAGTTACTGCAGTGTTCTTAAACCTATGTCCGATTTCTGAAGGATTTTATTTATTTTAAAAGGAATTTTATAATTGTATGGCTATTGGTTAAGAATCTAGACACATTTCTATGTGTTAAAAAATCAGCTGTTGCCTACATTTATATTCTCATAACTCGTCAAAATGTAGGCAACAGCTGATTTTTTTTTCGCGATTTCAAAGTTGGTCCCTTAGTAAAAGTTATTCAGTTCGATGGCCTAAAGTTTTAGAATTAATTTTTGAACACCTTATACAGGATAAACAGTGGCAATCTTATAAGGGGTCATTGTACTCATCATTATGAACAACTTTTACTATGGGACCAAACCTGAAATCGCGAAAAAAAAATCAGCTGTTCCCTACATTTTGACGAGTTATGCGAACATAAGTGTACTGAACAGCTGATTTTTTTTCGCGATTTCATGTTTGGTCCCATAGTAAAAGTTGTTCATAATGTTGAGTACAATGACCTTTTAAAAGATTGCTACTGTTTATACTTACACCCTGTATACAACATATTCTTTTTGATATCCCATAACTCTAGACTCTAGGGTATTAATGAGACCATAATTTTGAACAACTTTTAATAGGGGACTAAACTTGAAATCGCGACAAAAAAGATCAGTAGTTCCCTACATATATTTCTGAACACACAGTGATAAATACAGGCTTCAGAATTTACAAGTAACTTTTCCAAGTATTAAAACATAATTATTTATCCATCCTTAATAGTAACCGAAACGTATTTTTAAATAAAATAAATCTAAAAACATAATCAAAGCGTAAAATATTGCAAATTAGTATTTCTTTTGAAAAAATTTAAGTATTGAAAAACAAAAATTTAAAATTTGAAAGTTCGTTTTTTTGAGGTTTTTTTTTTTAGAAATTGTTACAAATTTTGAAAAAAATTGTGATTTTCCTGCACTTCACTAAATTTTAACTAAATTTGTAACAATTTAAGAGATAAATTGATCTAAATTAACTATACAAGGAACTTAAAATTAGTTTTTCGGGGCACTAAAAATAAATTTAAAGCTTAAAACTTAAATTTTAGCTATAATATTAAATTGGGTACATACATATTAGGTATATAACAAATCAACAATTAACATGATTTTGGTTGGTACAGTAGGTTTTTTTTTAAATTATTTTATTATTTAGAACTTAAAATGATTTTTTTTTCTTCACTGGAAGTCAGTGGTGTCTAAAAAGGTACAATACAACTATTTTTTTAATGTCCTTCGGCAATCAAATTATGTGTGGGCAAAATACATTTGCGGCGCCTTGGACCCCAAGGCCCCGCAAATGTATACAGATTTTTAATTGTAAGTAATTATTATTAAAAACAACTTTGTATTCGGAAATGTGATGATTGCCGAGGGACATTAAGAAAATAGTTGTACTGTACATATTAAAAGATTAAGTTAAAAAGAAATGGTTTTAAACCCATCAATATTATGTAATATACAATGTGTAGACAACAATACGAGAATAAATTAAACTGCGTATTATTTAATGACGTTCCAGGACTGCATGTAAAAATTCAATCAAATATATCCAATAGTTTAATAACTACAGGGTGAAATTGAATAGATGCGACAAAATTTGAGGGGGTGTTCTACGCATCAATATGAACAACTTTTACTATGGGACCAAACCTGAAATCGCGAAAAAAAAATCAGCTGTTCAGTACATTTTGACGAATTATGCGAACATTAAATGTACTGAACAGCTGATTTTTTTTTCGCGATTTCAGGTTTGGTCCCATAGTAAAAGTTGTTCATATTGATGCGTAGAACACCCCCTTAAATTTTGTCGCATCTATTCAATTTCACCCTGTATATAGCTAGTCAAAGTTTGGCAAAACTCATTGATAGATTTATTTAAATCTGTTATGTTTTATACTTATATCTGTAAGTAAAATAAAAATGAATTGCTAAGCTACGCCTGCCTGGCTGGCTGTGTTGCTAAGCGAAACTCGAGAACGACAAGAGAAACTTATTCTTATGAAGAGAAAAATTAGAAAAGTTGCCGGGAAAATTGGAAAATTTGGGAAAACTGAAAGTGCATTTTCTATGTACATAGATAAATAAAAATGAATGACTAAATGTATTGCTAAGCGCAAACTCGAGAACGACTAATTCGTCTAATTTTTTCTTCAAATATTCGAATGTTCTTATGAAGAGAAAAATTGGAAAATTCGGGAAAACTGAAAGTGTATGGGATTTTTGGAGGAATTATTGAAATTTGGACAGGATAACGTCTGTCGGGCGGGCCAACAAGTCTTACATAAATAAATTCTCACCCATCACTACTGTTTAATTTGTTTGAAAAAATCCCTTTTTTAATTTCAATTTTAGGATGTATTTGATAGTTTCAAAATACTCCTATGCAGTACAGTCCGTTTACAATTATATTACATCTGACAGCAGCAACCTAATATCAACTTTATTGCAACGAAAATAAAGATCAAGAAAGACTTGTAGTAGCAACACAAAATCAACCTTATGGCATCAATATGCATTAGTATTGTCAGTGTTTTCATTTATTATCGTATTGTTGTCTCCATGTTGTATAATACGTAATGTTCACCTGTTATATAACCAATTATATACCCAATACTTCTAATAAACCGAAATGAAAAGCTAACCGAAATAGTCTAGAAAAATCCACAAAAAAAATCTAGAAAAATACGGCGAAATATAATTTCGTCTAAATTACTTTCAATAATAATATATATATGTATTGCAAATGTCAAACGCACTTAAAACTAACGAAAACTAAACTAAATAAGAGGTGGGAGATAGTTTTTTTTCTTACTAAAAACTAAATTTATATGATTGGTTTTAGTTTAAAAGTGACTTGACACTAAAAAAAACTTTTTTTACTTGAAATTCATCATTGTTTTGTTGGTATAATCAGATGCAGCTGGATATTTTCAATGTTACATGGAGCTACGGTCTTACCAAGGTGTATAGTGTTACCCAGTAACTGGGTTGTGGAGGTCAGATAGGCAGTCGCTACATGTAACATAAGTACTGGTATTCAGATACATCCGGTTAGACTGGAAGCCGACACCAATATAGTTGGGATAAGGCTAATTCTTCTTTTTATAAAATCACTTTTATCCCAAAACAATCATAACTTTGTACTAATAACTTAACATTTTTTTAAAGGATAATATGGCATCTTTTATTTACATAACTTAAAAATAAAATCAGATATATACTTTGCATTTTATACTTCGAAAAAATAAAAACAAAAATTTTGAAAAACATTTATAGAGACATAATCTTTTCGGATATTTCTCGCGGATATTATACAACGTTTTTATATGATGGTAGTACATCACTAGTATTTCTTTTAAAACCCTCATATACTGTGATAAATATATAGCCAAACATTTATTTATAGATGTAGCCCGTTCCCTCTCACTGAGAGGAGGCCTGTGTCCCAGCAGTGGGAACATTATAGGCTGATTGGGCTTACGCTATGGTCATTGCAATGCTATTTGGCATTCCTGTCGCTTTGCAGTGCAGTACCCGACGTAAATTTGCGCTTTGACCCACTTTGCGCTTTAGAGAGAGTCTGTCAGACATAATAGTGAAAGAGAAAAAGGCACAAAACTCTGGACATAATAGATAATTTTAAATACATGATGTTAGGTTAATTATGGCGCTGTATTAGCTCAATATTCACAAAAATTGGTTTCTTGGATTGTCGAGTATGACGTAACGCAATGAAACTATCCGACGCAAAAAATACAGTGGACAGAGAAGGGTTTAAAGTAATTTTAGACATTTTTAGGCGGTTTTAACATATCTTTTAGTTGTTATTGACGATTTTAGGCACTTATCTGGTAATTTTAGCTGGTCTTAACGTCTCTTCAAGTTGTTACTGACGATTTTAAACACTTTTGGATGGTTTTAAAGTCTCTTTTAGTAGACAATTCAAGACATTTGTGTCATGTAATGTTAGACACCTTTAAAGTCATTTTAAAAATTTTTAAGCGGTTTTAACATATCTTGTAGTTGTTATTGACGATTTTAGGCACTTATCTGGTAATTATAGCTACTTTTAGCCGGTTTTAACGTCTGACGATTTTAAACACTTGGTTGGTTTTAGTAGATAATTCAAGATATTTGGGTCATGAGACACTTTTGGAGTCATTTTAGACACCAACATATCTTATAGTTGTTATTGACGATTTTAGGTACGTATCTGGTAATTTTACTACTTTTGACGTCTCTGAGTTGTTACTGACGACTTTAAACACTTTTGGTTAGTTTTAGTAGACAATTCAAGATATTTGGGTCATGTTAGACTCTTTTGGAGTCATTTTAGACACCAACATATCTTTTAGTTGTTATTGACGATTTGTCTCTTGTAGTTGTTACTGACGATTTTAAACACTTTTGGGTGGTTTTAAAGTCTCTTTTAGTAGACACTTGAATGGTGATTAGTCTTAATTACTTGATAGAAGTCACGTTTGGTCCCTGTGCCGCCTGTACAACGCGGCGTGGTCGGGGTCGCGCATGCGCGTGTAGCCCTGCGGCGCGCACAGCTCGGCGGCGCAGGAGTGGAAGGCGCGGTACCCTCCGCGCAGCAGGTAGCACTCGGGGTAGGCGAGCGAGGGGTAGCGCTCCTTGTGGAAGTCGCGGTCGGCGGAGCGGAGGTAGCGGCAGCTGCGGAGAAAGAGAAGGGGATTGAGTTTTATGTTAATTGTTATTATTAGAAAAATTATAAACTAATTGGCTATACAGGGTGTTTGGCGCATGGACCGACACAATTTTTTGGGGGATTGGGGGGGTCATTTGCTAGGTTTCACCTAAAGACCTCCATGTCCTAAGTGTGACGGTAATTGAGATATGTTTTTTTTGGTTCTTTCTTTGAATTACCCAAAATCTCGCCTTTGAATCGATATATTTTTTTTGTTTATGGTTGCAATAGAACAAAATAAATTTTATAATAGTCTGCAATGTATTTTTATTCTAAATAAATTATTATTTGATGTAATTGATCAGTAGAAAATGACTTACGTGCTTCCAAAGTCTTAAAAATGTTTAAATGTATGAAAAGTTACTACTCTTAAATTCATTTTTTTTTTAAATAAAACCATTTTGACCTTATTTTTATCTCAAAAAGTTCTTTAGCTTGTACCCTTTCTAAGGGTATGCTACACGCTATGAAAAACAATTCAAATGTAGTCAAAATACTAGTTAGAGAGTCAGTTATGGAGTGTTTTAAGAAAAGACTTATTACGGTTACTATATTTTTTTATTTTATTTCGAATAAGAATACATTGTAGACTATAATAAAAATTATTTTGTTCTTTTACAACCATAAACAAAAAAAAATATCGATTCAAAGGCGAGATTTTGGGTAATTCAAAGAAAGAACAAAAAAAAAAAAAAACTATTACCGTCACACTTAGGACATGGAGGTCTTTAGGTGAAACCTAGCAAATGACCCCCCCAATCCCCCAAAAAATTGTGTCGGTCCATGCGCCAAACACCCTGTATACTAGCGGACCCGACAGACGTTGTCCTTTCTGAACGATCCTAGAACCCGACTGCAGCGCCACCTACCGGGTCCAGATGAGGTCGGCGTTTCCTATCTGACTACTCTGAGAAGAAAAAGGCCGAAACAAACTCAAAAGTCACAGTCTCTTTTAAAGTCCAGACATAATCTTGGTCAGATCATGTGAAGACCATGTGGATTAGTGTCTTTTTTTTTTGAGGGTGGGAAATCATCAAATAACTTCTCCCGCTCTGGGTGGAGCGGAAGGGCGTGTCAGACTTTTACTGACTAAAACCCACCCGTGTTCCTTCAGTTGCCTATGCCAGGGCCACGGTATCTCTTTCGAACAACCCGCGACCCCGGCGGCATCGGCACTATCGGACCCCATCTCTACTGACATCTTTTTGAGGCGCGCGTGGAACACAACGCGCCCTCAACCCGGGCCTGGGGGTCTACTCCCTAAGCACGAAGCCCGTAGTTTCAGCCTTCGTTACGGGCGTTTCCTACTCCGTATCACCTACGGATGGATGATTGGTTCGGATCCCGAACGAAGTATGAATGACAACACGATTTGACAGTTGTCCCTACTCCCGATGTGTTCGCGTTCGAAAAATTTAACTATTACACTTGTTTTGATGGATCGTTATGTCCGACGGACGGACGGACTTAGGGAGTAGTCCTTACCGGACGGCGAGCTACCCATTACTCGCCGTCCGCAAGCCCGCGCCTACGGTGGCCGGGAACCGGGATGTAGATTGGTGTCTGAAATTGCCTTTTTAGGAAAGAACCACACATTAATTTTAGATTTTTTTTTTTGTCTTTATTTATTTAGAGGCTTTTACCTTACGTACGTCAGCCTCATTATATCATAATGTAATTTTAGATACTTACAGCTTAGGCCCCCTCTCGAGCGAGAATTCGCAGTGGAACACCAGAACGGTGCGGCCCTCGCTGGCGGGCCGGCGCGGCTTGCTGGCGAGCGCGTGGATCTGTGAGGAGGTGTACAGGTTCACCGCGCCCACTATGTGCCCGCCTTCGAACTCGTACGGGTAGCGGCAGTCTATCACCTGCGGAGGGGAAACTGTGGTTACTCATATGATATAGTAATGTTAGAATTATTTATCAGCCGATATCGGATATTGGTGGTTGGCTATTAAGCCCGTCCACAGACGTAGCTATGTTTAAAACAAATGCATAACTTCGTACATAAGAATAATTACTTGTACTGTATTATACTAGGAGCTCTTGGCTAAGTAATAACAGCCTCACGGGTCGATCCATCAGGTTAAGCTACGCTTGTCGGGGTTGGTCCGTGGATGCGTGACCATCTTTACATACCGAGACTCCTCCGTATCTCGGAAAGAACGTTAAACCGTTGGTCCCGGCTGTCATTCGTGGATCTTTGACAGTATCGTATTACCCAGTAATTGCGTTGTGGAGGTCAGATAGGCAGTCGCTCCATATAAAATACTGGTATTCAGCTACACCCGGTTAGATTGGAAGCCGACCCCAACATAGTTGGGAAAAGGCTAGGCAGAGATTGAATTATACTAAAACCTTCCTGAAAATATGTAGATTACTTAGTGAAAGAATTATCAAAATTGGTTCATGAGTTCTTGAGAAAATCGTGGAAATACAAACATACATACAGAATAGAATAGAATATTCATTTATTTGCTCAGAACGTAGGTATTTACAAAAATATAAAATAATCCTTGTACATTCTACCATTTTGGCATGCAAACATTGACGCAGTTCATCTCAAACATGGGTTTAGTGACATGAGAAACAGGGTGTAAAGTCCGACCAGACGGGTGTTGTGTCTGGTGGGCTACTGCCCGACGGTTGATGTCGGGACGTTGTATACAACGTGTAGCGTTAAATGCGCAAAACCTCTTAAGGGGTCATTGTACTCATCATTATGAACAACTTTTAGTATGGGACCAAATCTGAAATCGCGAAAAAAAAATCAGCTGTTCAGTACATTTTGACGAATTATGCGAACATAAATGTACTGAACAGCTCATTTTTTTTTCGCGATTTCAGGTTTGGTCCCATAGTAAAAGTTGTTCATAATGATGAGTACAATGACCCCTTAAGAGGTTTTGCGCATTTAACGTTATACGTTGTATATGCTAGTCGCGCGGTAAACTCTAATTGCGCGATGCAGGATTTCGTGACGTCATGTCATTGTGATGCTTAGTTCGTATGTGGCGATGTAGATGCCGCCACAATGGGTACAAACACTGACACAAAACTAAAATTTATCAGCTAGAAAATCCTATATAGATACATACGGGTTGAATACAGAACTTCCTTTTTAGGGTTCCGTACCTCAAAAGGAAAAAACGGAACCCTTATAGGAGCGCTTGTGTGTCTGTCTGTCCGTCTGTCACAGCCAATTTGCTCCGAATCTAATGGACCGATTAAGTTGAAATTTCGTATACATATGGAATTCTGTGACCCAAACATGTACGGCTAAAGTAAATAAATGAATTTTGAATATGGGTGTCACTTTTAGGGGGCAAATAAGAAAAATAAAAAAAAAGTTTTGCAAACTGTACCGTGTGACATATCAAATGAAAGGGCTTACTATGAGGGTCTCAAATATATTTTTTTTATAATTTTAAAATAAATAGTTTTAAAGTTATTTAAGAAAATAGACGAAAATTGACCATTCCCCCCTTATCTCCAAAACTACTGAGCCTTAAATTTTGAAAAAAATACAGAAAATAGTTCTATACCTGTAGATTACAGGAAAATCTATGAGAAGTCTGTGGTCTCAAAATAACATGGTAAATCTCACAATATTGAGAGTACAAACTTACATTTACAGTTGGAATGTATGGGAGAACATGTATTTCAACTACAATGTTATGTTTGTTCTTGGGATAAATTCATCCCAAGTACTGAACCCATAGACTTATAAAAAAAGATGGACTCCGCGCTGCGCATATCGAAAGTGAAGCACAGTAAGTATGCCGGGACCGTTTGTACAAACACGCCTCGCGCACACATTTACATCATAGTATGCCGACCGGCCGCCATTACGTGACACGAGCGACGGCGTCTTTGCAGGTACTCAAATCACACACACATAGATCGGTAGGGTGCTTCACTTTCGATATGCGTGGCGCGGAGTCCATCTTTTTTTATAAGTCTATGACTGAACCCTTCATTGTGCGTGGTCTAACAGGCACTTGGCCGGTTTTTTGAAGTCTGTTAAAAAAAAAATGAGTCTCACCATAAAATCACTGATAACATGTTGATATTCGCCCCTGATCAGCGCCGCTAGCGTGTCGCACGAGATACTCTTCAGGTCCGAGTGATCCCCATTAGTCAGAGGCAATGCGTACGGTACGGAGAAGTCTCCTATTAGATCTGGTTCTACCATCGCTGAAAAGAGAGAGAAATATGCGTTAGACAGAGATACATGAGCACAGATTAATACAGATGGGACACTTCGCAGTTTAGGTATGAAGCTACAAGTGCGCGGCGGGCTCATCTCACTGGGTCAGTTCAGTGTGGGCTGCCGCGCGCGGCCGGGGAGCACGTTAGTTCGATACTCACTCACGCGCCGCGTCGTACAAGAAGACAACCCTAACGAGTCAGAAGCGATAGAAAGAGAGGCAACTTGTAGGTGAATATAACTGTAGGTAATTAGCGTTCTGCGACCTCAATTGCACTTTATTGTGTCGTAGCAAGAATCGCTTTTTATTAAAATGATTTTGCGGAGTGTCCCATCTGTATTAATCTGTGGCATGAGGAACAGCTTGTAAAGTTTACGCGAAAAAAATCTGCTATACCCAACATTTTTACGCGTTATGCGAACATAAATGTAGGGAACAGCTGATTTTTTTCGCGATTTCAGGTTTAGTCCCATTGTAAAAGTTGTTCATCGCTTAAGGCGAAAGCGCCAGGGTAGCCCGCGAAATTCAAAATTTCTTACGTTTTTTTGCAATTTGCAAGTCAGTGTCAGGTTGTATGTTGATCTAAATATGATTCGCGGCCGTATCAAAAATTTATTTATGGAATTATAATCATAAAAATCATCAATACAACTCTCTAAGTTCATATTGCCCCATTGAATGACTATTTCATGAAATCATGAGATTACTATGGAGTTGTTGTATGTTGTTGTTGCTGATTATAATTCTGTAAAGCCATGTTGGTTACGGCCGCGAATCATATTTTAATCAACATACAACCTGACACTGACCTGCATATTGCAAAAAATGTAAGGAACATTTGAATTTTGAGGGCTACCTTAGCGCATCCCCCTGTTTTTGTTGTTCCCGTGAACCTCCGGGAAGTAGTTACCTATTACCTACTCCCCATCACCGGCACACCAGAACACCTTGCACGCCGTGACCAGCCCAGGGACCAAACCAGCACATGGGCGCCAGATGACCCCGTGTCTGGGCACCCCTAGTCCCCCTATGACGGGTCAGGTCATTGACCCCGCTGCCAGCCAATTTTCGGCCGCAGAGGATAAGGAGAGCAGCCAACGTCATACAGTTAGTGCAATCCACGAAGACGCGCCCCACTCTTCTTCCTGACCGCTTACAGTGCAAGTGTGCACCATTCCAACTTAAACAGCTAAACAACTACCAATTCAAAAAAATTATTATTCACTGGCTAGACAATTATGATTATGAGGAAATTTCACCATACACAACTTACACGCACACACCTCACACACACACACACACACACCCCCACACACACTTCACTCACACTCACCCACCCTTTTTACAAAACGCATTGTTATTTTAAACTCTTTTATCATTATTTCTTTATTTTATTTTTGTTTTATTATTTTGTTCTCTTATATATTTTGTAAATCTACTTGTCAATGCATGCCATAACTGTAATTTATTTTTTTTGTCTATCTCGCTTCTACATCATATCCCCTGTAAATAGAGAGGTCTGTCTCTTGTGATACAGGAACTCCTAGTACAAGAGGCAGGGCTACACAGATGTTTGTGACTCCGAAGTGTAATAAAGATTTATTATTTATTATTATTATTTATTTATTTATTCCGCTAGTGTTTTAGTTTTGTCGATACACACTAATTGCAGGTAATTAACTATAGGTATAGGTAATCAGTGCGTACACTTGTACAATGTTCCATACTTGCACTGTAAGCGGTTAGGAAGAAGAGTGGGGGGCGTCTTCGTGGATTGCACTAACTATACCGACACTCTTCCTCCCCTACGGCCCGACCGCGTCCGCCATCAGACTGTGGCGACCCCGTCAAGGCCGCGGAAGGTAGGGAGAGCGGCGCACCGCAATACCGGCACTCCTCTCCCGCCGCGGCCGCCAACCCTCAGCCGCGATGCCTGCCATGCGATAGCGCATCCCCCTTAAGAGGTTGTGCGTTATTTAAGTTTCATCTTGTATACTAAGCAAGAAAATACATATTATATACTTACATCTTGCCATAGCAGTCATAATCAACGCATTATTCTCAGAGAAAGCCCTCTGCAACACCGGCCGCTGCAATCTCTCTACTTCAGGACTCTCACAATTCGATCTCCGTCTTTTGTTTGCTACTTCAGTCTCGCTTCGCTCCACTCTCTTTTTATTATTTCTCTGAGCAGGATTCTCTAGAATGGAGAATAGAGAGACTCTTGCTTTACTCTCAGGATTGAAACTTAAACTCCTATTCAACGGTCTCCTTAAGAAACTCTTTTCAGATATAACATTGGATTTTATCTGACCGGAGAGTAAGTCATGGAAATTAGCAACTTTAGGAGAGTTTGATTCTTCAATTTCTAAGAATGGTTCGTCTAGCTCTGAAATAAAACCGCTTTCCATAGATGTGGTGGATTCCATGGTGTATAGTCCTGTTTTTGGTAGTGATAGCGGTGACTGACTCATTGATCCAATACTGGAATCTGATTTCTCATGCCTCAATTTAGTTGGTGTCTCGGAGAATTTCAGGGACTTCTTAGCCGCTTGCTTTTTGACTGCTGGAGACTGGAACTCGAAATCTTCATCATCGAAGTTGAGCATCCGTGTTGCGGTGACCGTAGGCTTATTAAAACTCGTTGAAGCTTCATCGTCTGCCAACGGTGCTCCGAAGACAAAATTCCTTGAAGTTACTTTTCTAGAAGATGCTGTACGTCCTCTAGAGATAATGTCAGGACTATCCGTGGAAATAATTTCATATTTAGTGCATTCATCGAAGTTGTCGGCTTCGAATTCTTGTTCCAAATCGTGGAGGGTCTCAAAATCGTCTATGTCTTGGGTTGTCTCTTTCTCGGGGACGTATAAGTCTTGTTTTGGTGATTTTTGGAGGGCATGGGTGAAGTCCAGCTGGAATAATAGAGAAAGAATTTGTTAAAACTTTTGTTTTATAAGATGTTATGTTAATTGGGGAGATCTTGGCCCTATAGTGTGTTTGTAGGAATTTTGACCAATCCATCATTCTAATTGAATACACGCAAGATGTTCAGGTGTTACATAACATAAAGATAATGACCATATTCACTGCTGATTAATTAAAAGGCCCATATAATAGGGGCTCGCTGTCACCAATAATCGGGTACAAATCCTGACTTCTGGCAGCGTCTGAGAATTTGCCGACGATGGCAAAACCAAACAACACTGTGCCCAACATGGATGAATCAAACCCAGTAATGCTTGCTCAGAAATCGAGCTTGTGTGCACTAGACCAACATTTATTTGCTTCTAAACATGCCAAAAAACTTCATAATGAACAGTACCCACCTTAGTAGTTGACCAGTTTGTTACTTTCTCCCTCGTAGCCTCAAATCTGTCACCAAATAAAAAGTCCCTTGTTTCCTCCTCGACATCGAACTTAACGAACGTCTCACTTATAAAGGATCCTTCATTCTCCTTATTAGACATCTTAAACCTACTCCGTTCCTCCATAACTTTAGTTATCCGTGACCGTTTTACCCTCGTTGATAAGGGAGAATTCCTATTCAAAGGAGAGTTTTCGTTTAAGAATGGAGAGGTTCTATTCAGTAAGGGAGAATTTATAGTTTGTAAGGGTGATTTGAACGGTTTCGGTGAGTTTGTTAGCGGTGATTTCAGTCTCTCCAAGGGAGATTTTGGCAGCTGTATCTCTCCTAGTATTCTTCGCTTGGTTGGTGTGTATATTGGGGACAGCGGTGACTTTGTGAAGTCTATTGCGTGGGGGTTCATCTTTGATTTGTAGTTGTTTGTTAATGAGTCTTCTTGTTTTCGTTTCTTTCCATTGCTGCCGGAGTTTATTTTGAAGTTCTCGGTTATTAAGCTGGAAAGAGAGAAAGTTTTTATGTTAGTTTAAACAAATAATTAATTCAACTGTACCATAAGTAAGGAATGTTCAGGTTAAGTGTTGATAGTTGTAAATAATACTGTGATTAATCAGGAAATTAAAAAACTTTCTTATTAGTAAGCAATTTGCTGGGAGATAATATAGATGATGACTAAAAATTTTGTCCATCATACTTGTAGATTATCAAAAAATATTGAACACATTTATTTTTCTTTTTTCACGTAAGTAATCAAAAGATTACAGCGTTGTAAATATTTAGTAGTAAATAATACTGTGACTAATAAGGAAATTAAAAAACTTTGTAATGGAGATAACATGGATGACTACTAAAAAATTTTTTTTTGTTCATCATATGTACTCATAGATTATCAAAAAATATTGGACAAATATTATTTCTTTTTTTCGTAATTAAAAGATTACGGCGTTGTAAATATTACTACAAATTAATCATGTAATTAAGAAGCTATCAAATTAACAAACAAATTGTTGGGAGACTCTTGAAAAGGCAGGAATTATGAACAGTTGATGGTAATAGGTTCGCCAAGGTCGAGTCCCATGCTAAAAATACATCAGAGTTGACTTGCTCGTAATCAAGAAGCTTCTACATTCCATTTCAAGTTCATAAATCAAATGTAGTGTTAGTATTGTTAGTAAAATTACTTCTTTTGTTATTTGAAATTGCTTCCCTATGACCTCGTTTTTTGGAAGTCTCCTCCTTGACGTGAACGTACAGTGTTCTATTAAAAGACAAATGTCAAAACAATTATGTGACAAAACTGTTAAGTTATTGTGACTAAGTAATAAAAACCGTATGGTCGGTCAATCAGGTTATGCTAAGCTTGCCGTGGTTGGTCCGTGGATGTGTGACCATATAAACCCATTCATATCGAGCCTTTACAGGAAGAAGATCGTAACCGCCATTTTGCATACAGGAGAATGTTTTTTTTTTTTAATATTTCTCAAAATATTTATAGCATCAATTGGAAATTTTGACTTGGTGTTAAATCCCTATTAATTCAAATGTTAAGATTTGACTCAGTACTCTATAATCTATATACTCTATAATATTAAAACTGTTTTTGGGATTTTTAGTGCTTACAATGCTCTTCCTGAAAAGGCTTGATATTGTTCTTAACTCTTACTAAATAAAAAACTAAGACATCACACTAGTGAGGCGTAGTGTTGTGGATGCTTCACTGTATTGTTTGCTGCGCTATGTCTGGGTTTTTTATTTACTCTGAGGTTCTTAACAGCTGATCCAACCCATATTGTGACTAAAGACAGCTAGAGTAAAGGGAAAAAGTATTAATCAATCAACCTTTTCAAGAATCATGTTCTCAAAACTAGATTTTTTCTTTTACAATATGATCTAAATTATTTTCTCAGGGTTATGAACTAAATTCTACCCTAATCAGTAACCTACAGGTCATGTGAATACAGCTTACACCTTATTTCACTCCCTAGCATGAAATAAAAACTTTTTGTAAAAGAATTCCGCCGAAAATGATAACAAAGACACTTTGACATACCCCTTTGGTATTTTTTTTATTATAACCTATCTATAGTCGTAAATAAATCGAAGTAACTGGTTATACGTACCGGTAAACCCTTCTTCGAGTCCTTGGGGCATTATTGTACACATAATTCGACGTAAAAAAAAAGCAACAAAAGAGTTTGATGAAAGTTTATTTTAACCTCCGTGGTCACAGTTTTAACACTTAATTCTCATGCGAAACTTAAAGAACACGTTTCGATGACACTTGTAAGTACACGATTAGTTTTAGGTTTTCGAATTTCGATTAGTTTTTAATGAGAATAATAAATAAACAGGGTAGATTTTGATGTTTTGTGAATCATCGCATGATCATCGCTTTCGGCGATTCGCGCGCTAAGGTTAGGTTCTAAATGTCAAATGTTGCGAGGTTGAGGTATTATCGATTCTGCCAAAGGATTTTTCTTTTTGTTGTTTTCAATATAAACTGGTGAAAAGATTGTGAAAACTTTTGGATTCAGATAGTTTTAAAAATTAGTCTATTTAACTTCTAAGAATTCATTGTAAGTAATCTAATTCCTTTAAAAAAGTACCTACAGAATAAAATAAAAACATAAGTAATTATCTTAGTAATTATTCTAAATCCTGTACCTATAAATTAACACTTATTTACATAATCGGTTACATAAATTGTTAAAAATAGATAAAGGGGGAAGGAGAAGACTTCAATGCTTTAAGATGCATATTACACGCATTCATATTGTAATCGATTAAATAAATTAGTCGATCAATATTTATACGTAGGGATGGGGCCATTTTATCAGTTTTTAATGAATAATAACGGATTTTTATAATTTATTTTCGTACCTAACCCACTTAATTCAAATCTTACCGACCTTGACCGATGTTAGATGTTAGTGTTGACACATATTTCACATTTTGCATTACAAAAATAAAGAGTTAAGTAGATAGTTTACTAAGTAATTTGCGTGATGTGATGTATACCGACAATGCAATGGGCTATAAAAGTGCCGATAATTGTTTGTCATAACACCAAAGTCGACATGTAACCGGTTTTTATACCAAAATATTGTTTAAAATAGTGACGTGAAGTTACCTTATCCGCAATTACTTTTAGTAACCTAATTTAGACGAGTTTCGGAACATAATAATAAGCAGCTGTACTAGTTTTTAGCTGCCGATAAGGCAGTAAATTCTTAATTATGGAATAATATTATTGAGTACTTCTAGGATGTTGTTATTTTAATTAATTTTCCTCCTCATAGACGATAGAATATAGTTCAAAAATAAAATAATAGCTCAGGTAACCTTGTAAATATTAATTATATTCTACGTAAACATGTTATTCCTGACCAAGATAATGTCTGGACTTTTAAAGAGACTGTGATCTCAGAGTTTTTTCGGTCTTTCTTCTCAGTAGTTAGATAAGAAAAACCAAAGTAGTCTAGTTTTAAAACATACGTTATTTTTGTTATGTAAAGTTGATTTTTTTTAACCAAAATTAACAAAAATAAATATAATTTTATAATCATCATCATCATCATCATCATCATCATCATCATCATTGATTTACCGACTTATATAACTACTTTGTATACATTTAACACTGCAAAAAGCTTCGTCATAACGACTTTTATATTTTCAAAGTTAATATCAGTTATTAACCGATGCGATAACGCATAACGGTCTTTGTTATCGTTATTTTATGTTTGTATTATTTCTTTTATCTTTTATTTTTGTTATTATTCGCCAATTGTGCAAGGTTAGTTAAAGATAAGCAAATAAAATATAATTATTTGCACAAAAAATTGTCTGCAAGTTTCTAATAATAATGAATGAAGGTTTTTTGTTACGTATGCGTAAAGATATGAATGGAAGAATGACATCACTAACGGATTTCGTTTTGTTAGATTATTTAGTTTTTGTGTTAAAATTCTAGAAGTGGTTAATCTTGGTATTTTACTTCGATCTTACTGAATGCTCGGTTCTTACAAACTTATGTAAGTAAACGAATCGTTTTGCTTAGCAATGGTAGCATTTTTTACATATTTCCAATTTAAATAGATTCGTAAGCTAAGTTTACCTGTGAGTTAGTTACTATATGGGATGGTCTTCTATGCAAAGCTATGAGGTATTTGCTTCATTATTCGTAAAGATACAATCAATCTGCCTAGCCTTTTCCCAACTATGTTGGGGTCGGCTTCCATTCTAACCGGATGCAGCTGAATACCAGTATTTTACATGGAGCGACTGCCTATCTAACCTCCACAACCGAGTTACTGGGTAATACGATACCCCTTGGTAAGACTGGTTGTCAGACTTTCGGGCTTCTGACGACTCGTAATGACTGTCAAAGATCCACGAATGACAGCCGGGACCAACGGGTTAACGTGCATTTCGAGGCACGGAGGAGTCTCGTTATGTAAAGATGGTCACCCATCCATGGACCATCCATCAACCCTGGCAAGCGTACCTTAACCTGATGGATCGACCCGTGCGGCTGTTATTACTTCGCCACGAGCTCCTCTCCTATTTATTATTGGTAAAGATACAACAGTCTTAATTACTGTTAACCAGGAATCGGCCGTAAGACACATAGATGTCATGAAATCAGGTTAATGAGTTTAATCATGAGAAAAAAAATCATAGTGTCAGCGCCTGCACGGCTCTGATGATTGTCAGTAGTGGATGAACATAAACTTTAACTTAAGTAAGAATAGTTAGGTTATTACAATAATGTGAAGAAAAGTAAAACAGAACCACGTATTAAATCCACTTCCGCGACTGAGTCATGTTCAAAAATAACCAATTTTAGTACCTACAGGTTTTTTCTGTGACCATGTTATACCTAGTTAAAAAAAAATTATAACTTGACGTAAAGATTATTATTCTCTTGCCCTTCCAATAAATCATCAGTGCTCGGCGCAGCATGTCTTCTTCTTCCATACATCTCTATTAGTCGTCATCTCAATAGTCACCCCCTTTCTAGCCATTATCATCTTTCACACAGTCCATCCATCGTTTCTTTGGTGTTCCTCACGATAACCATAATCGCTATGTGCGAAGTGTAGGTATATGGTGGGGGTATAGTAAAATAAAGCGATCGCAGCGCATGCCGTGGCAGAAATTCGCAACAATTCGGGATAGTATGTCAAAGTCAAACAAAATTACTAAATAAAAAATTATTTGTCAACAAGTTTCACATTAAATTCAATTCAGTGTTTTTTTTTTTTCTCGGCACGTTTTCTCACAAGACATCTGACATTGGCAGAATTGTCGACATCGGCACCATTGCCATAGAGAATAGAAAAGATTTCGTAGAATGAGGGCTACCACAATAAAAATCGACGTCAGGTGGCGCCACTGATACGACAGGTCTAGAGAAATGTCAAATGACCGGGAAACTTATGGCTTTTTGTTAGTTATTTGTGTTTTTGTCGAAACAAATTCATTGTTTTAACTTTATTATGGACGATTCATGGTAGGTGCGGTGCAATAAAAGTTTATGAATGAATATTACCTAGAACTTAAAAAAAGGGGCTAAAACCAGTGGAACAAAAGAAAAACTTTTCCAAAGATATCTCAAAAAACTACTTATTTGAAAACCAGTTCTAATGCCCGGGCCACACTAACGTCAACGTCAATGCCCATCATCGCCACAAACATCGCCGGTAGTTATCAAGATTAGGTCAAATTATCGCGGTAAGTGGTGGCTACACCTACGGCCAACGTCCTTTATCGCGATAATCAACGGCTTATCCCGTTAAGAGCCTATACTACCTCAGATTTTTATCTCGCTCGCACGATACTGCTCACAGACCAAGTGAGAGCGAGACTGAGTGCTGTGTTGGGCACCGATAGTTTAGGTAATTGCTTTCTACGGTGAAAATAATGGTAATTTGAAAAAAAAATAAAAAACATAAGACCTGCTTTATAGTTAGTTCAGTTAGTATGCAAAGTTTCATGATCTAATTTGAAGTACTTGTTGAATACCAGCGGTTTATTGTTTGGTTTGGAGGTAAATTTGAATTTTTTTTCTATAGAGATAATTTTATGGAATCGTGTTTTCGTCTAACATAGTACCTAACATTAATCCTCAACTTTACCATTTATTTATTTCAAAATTAAGAGGAAATGCGGGTGCTCTGTTCTCCATACAAACGCTCTCGCCTGTTTTCTTTCTGGTTAATGACCACAAAGCAATGTTTTTTTACGCAAATATAAATATTAGCTACTTGTATGGCCCTAGGTTTTCCTTTTTGATGATACATTATTTTTATAAGAACTAGAACACTCAAAAAATGCTCAAAATTGGCTATTGAGAACGCTGTCAACAGAGGCCTAGTGTACAAATATGACAACTTACAACGAAAAAGAATAGTATACTTAGGGGGCATACATAGTATACATCCTTCTTATTCAGTTTATGAAATATCTTTTCAATTGGTCCAATATTGGAGGAGGAAATAGGCGAGAGCCAAACCTCGAAATATTACTTTTTACATAGGCTATTTAGTCGGATTTGCAGTTGTCCTTATCGCACGAATTTGAGGGCGGAGCGCTCGCAGAGCGACAGCAATAGTTTCTTCAAATACCTAATTTTCAAAAGTCTGGTCGCCCGCATTTCCTCTTAATGCTGCAGTATTTTCGATATAACGGAGGATCATGCTAAACCATTTGAGGTAGTTGTAGCCGCGACATACTCGTAAGAAAGCTTTTGACATAATCCCGAATAGTTGCGCATGCGAACTGTCGTGTCGTGCACGAAAGTTGCATGTTACTAGTATTCCTGTTAACTCCTAAACCTCAGATTATATACCTACTGTTATGTGAGACTGGCATGTCGTCGATAAGACAGTGAGGATCGTATTCACGTATTTTCACAGGCTGTGTGACGCCTCAGCTGTTAATTTCGCCAGTTATGTAGAAGTTCTATATAATAGGGCCCGACCGGGCACAAATCCTGACTCTGGGCTACTGCATTGCCCGACCCGGAAATCGAAACAAGGACCTCATGCTCAACAGCAGCGCTTTCTACCACTACACCAATGAGGCAGTCAGCTGATATGAGGCCATACTACCTCAGCTTTTTATCTAGCTCGCACGATACTGCTCGCAGACTGAGTGCAGTGCTGGGCGCCGATAGTTTAGGTACTATGCGTGCCAAATAAGAATAGTACTGTCAAGACGCCATTTTGTTCCGCAATAGTATGGCAATATTCGCAAACTTCATTACCAATGCGTACTAATTTGACTTTCCTATTCTTATTTGGCACGCATAGTACCTAATTGCTATTAACAGAGAAAATAATGGTAATTTAAAAAAAAAAAAACAAGACCTGCTTTATAGTTAGTTCAGTTAGTAATCTGCTGTCTTGTATGGATCAGAATGTTGGGCCACAAAAGGGATGAATGAAAAGCAACTGCATGCAACTGAGATGAGAATGCTAAGAGGAATGTGTGGTGTTACACGAATGGATAGAATAAGAAATGAGTACATAAGAGGAAGTTTGAAAGTGGCACCGGTGACTGAAAAGTTGTGCGGAAATCGGTTGTCATGGTATGGGCATGTGATGCGGAGGAATGAGGAAAATGTCGTGAGGAAAGTTTTGAGTATGAATGTCGATGGCTATAAGAGTAGGGGAAGATACTCATACTCATAGTTGAAGAAATCAATCTTCGTTCTATTACACGCACGCTATTCAAAAGCGAACTCATTTGTTTCGCGGATTCAAAATGAGATAGCGTTCGACGTTCGAATTTCGAAGTGATGTGGCTTTTGGCGCGAATTATCAAATGACGTTGACGGGGGGCGCTGTTGGTAAACATTTTGTGCGAAATGTATTGAAAAAGCAAGATGGCGGCGTTAGTTCCGATTTTGGCCGCGCGTCAAGATACTTGTACTTACAAGGATATTGACCTAATACCATTTAATAACCCTGTAGGTATATCGTTATTTCTACATCGCGGTTTTTTTTTTCGGCCACTGTCACAAACTGCCAGTTTATTTTTTTAGATAAAACCTCATTTATCTAATTGCGCAGAAACAAAAGCGCATTCATGATATTTTAAAACTAACAGACATTTGGCCTAGTTAGATTATAGTGGTGATGTCAGAGCTCAAGAGACGGTTACTGGAGTTAGCCTATTAATTATTATTAGGAGTAATGGCTTCTGACCTTACGTGATGAAAGGACTTAGGAGTTTGTGGGTATAAGTCTGAGTACCTACTTATCTAATATCGTCGCTAATCTAACTATGTGACGTAACTGATTCGAAGCATATTTTACAGGGGAAGCTATTTTTCTTCTTTTTTTTTTTTTTTTGTAAACTGTAAACACATATCGGTCTCGATTTTTGCATTATTATGGGGACCGTAAGGCATAGGTTATTTTTAACTTATTTTAGCTTATTTTTAAAATGAATAAATATGTTGTTATTCACTGACAATAATATTTAGACATAATAATTATCACAAAAATCGAAAAATCACAAAATATCCGAAATATCTACAAATCGATTATTGATTGTTATTGGCGACTATCAGAACCGATTCTATCGATAATGTTGCTTACTTACATAGATGTATAGAAATTAGAAGTAGGTACACTGACAATAATTTTTAGACCTCACATAATAATTATCACAAAAATCTAAAAACTACAAAATATCCGAAATATTATTGATTGTTATTGGCGACTTTTATAGCCGATTCTAGAGATTTAACTCAGAATAATGTGACAATAATTAATAAATTACAGGAAATGCATTTAACTAATACATTTAAAGTATTATTATCGCAACCACATCACATGCGGAACATGGCAGTTTATCTGTCAGTCAAAGTATTATCTTTGACTGACAGATAAACTGCCATGTTCCGCAAATTGTGCCCAAATAATAAAATACTACGTTACAATAATAATCATAATATATCAGGAAGCATAGGAATTACCATAAAGGAAGGAAAATAATTGTTTTAATTGAAAAACGAAAAAGAACAATCAATCTGCCTAGCCTTTTCCCAACTATGTTGGGGTCGGCTTCCAGTCTAACCGGATGCAGCTGAATACCAGTATTTTACATGGAGCGACTGCCTGTCTGACCTCCACAACCCAGTAACTGGGTAATACGATACCCCTTGGTAAGACTGGTTGTCAGACTTTCGGGCTTCTGACGACCCGTAACGACCGTCAAAGATCCACGAATAACAGCCGGGACCAACGGCTTAACGTGCTTTCCGAGGCACGGAGGAATCTCGATATGTAAAGATGGTCACCCATCCACTGACCAACCCCGGCAAGCGTAGCTTAACCTGACGGATCGACCCGTGCGGCTGTTATTACTTAGCCACGAGCTCCTTCCTTCCTCCTCCGAAAAACGAAAAAGAACATAAAATGGAAATATAGACTCCCCAAAATTCCATTTTCAACGTATACAACCGTAAGACATTGCAATATGACTCTTATCTCGGTATAATAAGGTATAAATTAGAATGATTGCCGAAGTTAAAACTCACGGTAATCATTCTAATTTTTACTTTATGACAATGAGATAAGAGTTACATTACAATGACTTACTTAATGGTTTCACGTTATTCGAATTTGATCTTGAATCGCTGGAAGGTTTGAGATACGAGAATAAATACAGTGGAAAAATTAATATCCAATCATAATCATAGTGTTTATTTGTGAAACATAGGTAGGTATACAATTAGGTCTTACACATAAAATAGTACGCTATGTGGTTTCAAAGCCCTTGTTCATGGGTCGTTGAGATGGTCCAAGATGGTACAGCCCAGCGGTGGTGTAGCCCAGTACACGAAAAATACAGAAAAAAAATCGCTAAAAATAAAAAAAATTAGCGTTTTTTTTTTGTATTTTTTTTTCTGTAAGCAGGTGGTGTTTTTTTTTCGTAAAAACAGAAATAAGATACTTAGTAGACGAAGTACTTTTTACACGAAAAATACGCCAAAAAAATTACTTAAAATTCAGCTTTTTTTCCATTTCATCCCACAAAAAAAAATCTTTAAGCAGCTGATAATTTTTTTCTACAACCCAGCAATAAGAACACGACACTATATGATTTCACACATAAAAACTTCATAAATACTGCAACGGGCAATCTCGTTATTTTTTCGCCCCTAAGGTCACGACCTTTCCGTTATAAGACGTTACCGTTAAAAAAAAAACTTCCCTTTTATAAAATGCATCTATTGTTAAACAAGGGTAGATACTGCTTGTATGTAAGGAGTTTATATGTCTTTAGTAGAGTATATGAGGGGTTTAAAAGCAAAACCGCTTCAGTCAAAAATTGCAATTTTTTTAAGGCCGAACTATACGCCAATGACCTTGAGTGGTTAGCTTGCGCATTCTGGCCTGAGCTCACGCAACGCGTCGTACGTCCAGCCAGTAATAGGACTCGCCCATCAAGGAGCGCTGTCCCAAATTAGACGCATTTTTAATTTATTATAATAAAAAATATACATGTTTTTAAAAAGTAACAAAACCAAATCATTTTCGTTTGTATTGCAAAGTAGTAGATATTTTTTTTATATTCTTTTGATAAAAAATTAAGGAGTAAAATGGTTTCATCTTAACGATTTGGAGGTGATTTGGGGTTTTTTTTTCTTATTATGTGATACCGATAGAAAAATTATGGCTAAACCAAATTACGATTCATATCATGTAGATTACTAACAATTTTTTTCAGATGTAATTTCTCTGTAGGTTCCGGCGAAAAACTGCTTCATCTGCACGCTGTTTTTAAGCTTTTTTCGAAAGAGTAGCCTTAAGCTGCGACATTATGCAATAAACAATCAATCTGCCTAGCCTTTTCCCAACTATGTTGGGGTCGGCTTCCAGTCTAACCGGATGCAGCTGAATACCAGTATTTTACATGGAGCGACTGCTTATCTGACCTCCACAACCCAGTAACTGGGTAATACGATACCCCTTGGTAAGACTGGTTGTTAAGATTTTCGGGCTTCTGACGACCCGTAACGACTGCCAAAGATCCACGAATGACAGCCGGGACCAACAGCTTAACGTGCTTTCCGAGGCACGGAGGAGTCTCGGTATGTAGAGATGGTCACCCATCCACGGACCAACCCCGGCAAGCGTAGCTTAACTACTTTACTGGTATTCAGCTGCATCCGGTTAGACTAGAAGCCAACCCCAACATAGTAGGGAAAAGGCTAGGCAGATTGATATGACGGTATTTTGTTTTATCAATTCCATAATGTTTACTTACGTCTGTTACTTTAAAGTTATTTCTACACAAGAACCCGAAGAATGAAATATAAATTGTTAATTAAAAAATCTTTTCAAATTTCATACACTTTTTAATTTCCTTAAAACTCTTTTAAACTTACTCGCACTTGTCTTTTAAACTTACTCGCACTTTCCCAACACTAAACTTTGAGACAAAAACTTCACTCATTCATTCAAAAAACTGTCAAACAAAACCAATAACGTATCGATAACGGCTAATTTTAACTGAAAAAGTAACCGTTACTCAAAAATAACCGTTACCCGTTTCTCTTAAGGTTTAATTTTGAAGTTATGGCCGTAAGAAATAAATATTTATTCAAATCAGTGTCGGTTTGTATAGTTATGGTGCATAATGCATTCGGGGAGGGGTGTAGCTGGTTTTTATAACCGTTTCTTCTTTTTTTTTTTTAGGGATTTTACAAGACACTTGTTACGTTGTCTATGGATTCAAGAATGCATGTCGCTAAGGATGTTTGTGTGAGCCGTTAAAAATGGTTGTTTTTTAAGTATTTTTAAGGGGTTGCTGGAAGAAAGCCCAATTTTGAGTCAAACTAGTCTATTTCGTAAGTATCTACTCGACAAAATATAGTCTAAAAGAGAAGTCTTGACTGACTGACTCATCAACGCCCAGCCCAAACCCTTGGACCTAGAAAGCTGAAATTTTGCACTGAGGTTCCCTTTATAATGTAGACAAGGAATAAGGAAGGAATTCCCGGTAGTACGTTCCCGTGGGATATTTTCCGACATCCACGCGGGCGTAGCAAAAGCTAGTACTTAATAATAGTATTCGGATTAATCCAGAATAGTCAGGAATGGGACTCGTGGGAGTATAACAGCCGCACGGTTCGATCCATCAGGTTAAGCTATGCTTGTAGGGGATGCTCCGTAATGGTGACCATCTTTACAGTCAATCTGCCTAGCCTTTTCCCAACTATGTTGTGGTCGGTTACCAGTCTAACCAGATGCAGCTGAATACCAGTATTTTACATGGAGCGACTTCCTATCTGACCTGCACAATCCGCTGGGTAATACGATACCCCCTGGTAAGACTGGTTGTCAGACTTTCCAGCTTCTGACAACCCGCAACGACTGTCAAAGATCCACGAATGACAGCCGGGACCAACGGCTTAACGTGCTTTCCGAGGCACCGAGGAGTCTCGGTATGTAAAGATCGCCCAGCCCCGGCAAGCGTAGCTTAACCTGATGGATCGACCCGTGTGGCTGTTATTACTTAGCCACGAGCTCCTCTATCATCCACCATCCATCTTTACAGTACCTACGCCCGATTTATTTTGGCAGGTCCGAACTTCGCGCAGAGAGCTGCACAATATTTTTTTTTAGGAATGATGAGTGATGACTTGATGAGTGATGACTAGTGATGAGGCAAGTGGGAGTGAGACTGAGACCCAGTGCCTGAGTGTGACTGAGATATCGAAGACAAAGACAGTTATATGGTGGCAACAAAGTTGGTATTTGCGGCGCACGAATTTTTTTTTTTATTTTTTATTATTTATTAAATATAGATGTTAACTTAGATTGAGTTAGGATAAGCGCATGTACCGCATTGGGTTGTCCTGTAAATGTAAGTGGATAAATAAATAAATAAATAAATTTACGAAGCGCGTCGTATCGGTCGTTTTCTACAAAGATAAACTACTGTATCATTATGGCACTGTGTTTATACCTAGTCCAGAAAACCGTTACATTTTGCACAACAATATAACATCATACCTAGACAATTATCTATCCATAGAATACCTTACAGGAAAAACATCGACTTGCAACGTGAAACGGTTGACTATGTAGGTAACTAGGTACTAGGTATATAGTTATATTATAATACGAATTATGTAGCTATGTTAAGTACATTTTTGTAGTTTTTGTTTACAATACTTTTTGTATTTGATAGCCTAATGGCTATCAAATACAAAAATAATTTTTCAAAGCTTTCAATCTGCCTAGCCTTTTCTCAACTTTGTTGTGGTTGGCTTCCAGTCTAACCGGATGCAGCTGAATACCAGTATTTTACATGGAGCGACTGCCTATCTGACCTCCACAACCCAGTAACTGGGCAATACGATAAGACTGATAATTTGATAAGACTGGTTGTCAGACTTTCGGGCTTCTGGCGACCCGTAACGACTGTCAAAGATCCACGAATGACAGCCGGGACCAACCGCTTAACGTGCTTTCCGAGGCACGGAGGAGTCTCGGTATGTAAAGATGGTCACCCATCCACTGACCAACCCCGGCAAGCGTAGCTTAACCTGATTGATTATTAGTACCTACATAGATATATTACAGTACATAGTTAACTGCTTGTTGTCATGCCATATTGTTTACAAGGAAGTTTTCAAATCATTTGGTACCTATTGCAAACAGGATGTACCAGATATCCTTCCCCTAACCTTCGACCACATGTGTGCCACCACACATTTGTCAAACTATTGGCGTGAAGGCCAAAAAAAAACCGGCCAAGAGCGAGTCGGACTCGCGCACAGAGGGTTCCGTTCCGATTTCTGAAAAAGTGTGCTATTTAGAGACATCATTTTATTTTTCCTGTAATCTTTACATAAACTTCTATCACATAGAATAATTTCAGATTTTTCGCTTTGCAAACTTCGGAGAAAAGGGGGGGGAACGGTATTTTTTTTTACATTTTTCATCAAAAGTCGAAAACTATGCGGGCTAAAAAAAAGAAAAAATATGTTTGAGAATGTGCAAACAGCGCTCTTTCATATGATACCCCACATGCTCTAGTAGCCCCACTTTGAATTTTTAAGACCCCCTTTCAGTCCCTGTTGCAAAAAAAATATAAATATTTTGATATCTTTCTTATTAGCAAAATAGTTGGGTAAGCGTAATCTAAAACTATTATAAATTTCAAGTTGATAGCATTAGTAGTTCTCGAGATATCCAGCTGTGACAGACAGACAGACAGACTGAGTCACACCATAAGGGTTCCTTTTTTACCATTTTGGTACGGAACCATAAAAACGGCCATTTGCGTGTCGGAACACGCACTATGAAGGGTTCCGTAGTTGGGATGAATTTATTCCAAGAACTCCCATGTTCTCCCATGCATTCCAACTGTGAGTTTGTACTCACAATATTGAGAGTTTTACCATGTTATTGTAAGACCACAGACTTTTTATAGGTTTTCCTGTAATCTACGGGCAAAGAACTATTTTCTGTATTTTTTTCAAAATTTTAGGCTCAGTAGTTTCGGTGATAAGGGGGGGGAGATGGTCAATTTTCGTCTATTTTCATAAATAACTTTAAAACTATTTATTTTAAAATTATCAATAAAATATATTTGAGGCCCTCTAGAGGACATTAAAAATAGTTTTAATGATTCCTTAATGGGTTTCAAATGAAAGGGCTTAATAAATACACATTACTTAGCACATTTCAAATACTTGTATGCATGCACTCGGCAGTTAGGAATAATTTCTAAAATCACGCCTCAGATGTGAGCCAAACATATTTTCTCTCCAAACCTACCATCATAATATTAATTATTCATCTTTAAAAAATGTAAAGTGGATCTGCAAATACTTTATAACGAAATTAAAACCCGACTAAAATCACGCGCTAAAAAGTATGAAATAAGAAAATATTCTCATCTAAAATTTAAAAAAGACACAAATTCAAAATCCTCAGTCACTTCACAACAGATAAGATGTGACTCCGGGTTTTTAATTGGTTTTTTTTTTTGTATTTTCTTGTTTCATACTTCTTAGAGCGTGATTTTTCAGTAGTGGGGTTTTAGTTATTGAACTAAATTGAAAAAAAAAACATGGAAATTGTTCTTAAAAGTCGTAGCGAGATGTTAAATAGCCTATAACCTTCCTCAACAATTGGGCTATCAAATGCAGAAAGATTTTTTCAAATCGGACTAGCAGTTCCAGAGATTAGCGCGTTCAAACAAACACTCCCTTCAGTTTTATTATGTTGGTATCTAATAACCGACCGTTACAAAGTACCTAATGAACTGTTTCCCCATAATCAAAGCAGCTTGTTTTCCCTATTAATTAAATAAAATCTCGACAAAAACGGACAGATGGTATAATATCAAATGGTGAATCATCGAGCGATTGCTACCCCTTAGTTTTAAAGTAATCGATAAAACCGTTATATCGCGGCAACGGCGGTACAACACTAGAGGGTTGAGTTTGTAAGTCGATTTTTTTTCAAGTATGTACTTTTGTTATTACTGTCATCACTAGAAGAAAAAAAAGAAAATTTCTTGTTTTAAAATAAAATATGTCTATCCAGCTATGCCCCCTTTAAGCGCGACATGTCGCGTAGCGGTGTTGCGACGCGATAATATCGCAATATCGCTCGCGATATCGCCTCTGTCTGTAAGAAACTTTACTTGTACATTTTACCATTTTTTTTATAAGTAAGTACCTACATATATTATGTAATTTTATTACTAGTGTCATCACTAGAAGATTTTTTTTTTTTTTGTTTTAAAACATACATACCTGTCTGACCCTTTACACGTTCATTTTACTATTTTTTTGCTCGTCTCCTATGTGTTGCAGCGTGATGTTAAATAGCCTTGTTGTATATTGTGTAGGCATAGCCTTATATTAGAAACAGGTTCATGTGTCAATGCCTTAATTATAGATGATTGTCTGTGAACACATCCCACTCTTCTCTCTCTGGTCAACTGGAACATGAACAAGATTGTATCCGATGTAAGTCTTTTTATATTAAATAATAAATGGAGATTATCCGCTATCACATTGTATCATTACAATACAACATGGCGCTGCGGAATATAAATAAAATAAGAGACTAGATACAGTGTGAAGAAAGTAATTAGTAATTGTAAAACTAAGATAATCGAAAATGGCGGAAGGCGTGTCCAGGGACGCTTTGGGCTTAAAACCCCCAAATTCCATCAAAAATTGCACCACAGAAGAGTATAAAAAGTGGATGAAAAGATTTGAGCTGTATAGAATTGCAGCAGGTTTAAAAGATAAAAGCCAGGAGGTACAGGTTGCAGTGTTCCTACACACCATGGGTGACCAAGGAATTGAAATCTATGAAAGCTTTGGAATAGCAGAGAAAGAGTATAATTATGAAAAGATGATAGAAAAATTCAATGAGTATTTCATACCTAAAAGTAATGAAAGCGTCAATGCACACAAATTTTTCAGCAGACAGCAGAAAGAAGAAAGCTTTGAAGACTTTTTAGCAGACTTAAATAGGCTAAGTCAGGATTGTAACTTTGGTCAAATGAGGGAGAGACTAATTAAAGATAGAATTATAGCTGGAATTAGAGAGAGCAAAATAAAAGATAGATTATTGAGAGAGAGCGAGTTAACTTTGGAAAAAGCTATAAAAATATGCAGAGCTGCAGAATTGGTAGAGAAACAAGTAAAGGAGTTTGCTGAACATAAGGAGGCTAGCTGCTCAAAAATACAAGGGATAGATATAAAAAAGAAAAATAATTTCAAGAGTAATGATAAAACAGAAGAACAAAAATATAATAATAGAAGAAATTTTATAAGAAATGAGAAAATAGAGAAGAATGGAAGTAAGACTACAGACAAGAGGAAACAAAACTGTACTCGTTGTGGTTTTCAACATCAACCCAGAAGTTGTCCGGCCTATGGCAAGAGATGCATGAAGTGCCAGCGCATCAACCACTTTGCAAGAATGTGCAGATCTAAGTCGGAAGAAATAAGAGCAGTGCAAACTGAGGATAAACAAGAGGTATATGTTAACAATATTAATAATGACTGGTTTCAAAAGGTAACTTTTGTGAAAAGTAATAACATAATAAATTTTAAAATAGATACCGGTGCACAGTGTAACATTTTGTCAAAAAATTGTTGCAGGTCCATGAATGTGAATAAATTTAATGTGAGTAATTTAATTTTAAAAAACTATAATGGTAATTTAATCCAAACTGTAGGACAAGTAATCTTAGAGTGTCAAATAGGAACTAAAATTAAAAATGTTGTGTTTCAAGTGTGTGAGCAGAATTTAATGCCTATTTTAGGGTTATCTACTTTATTGGAATTTGAGATAGTGCAAAGAAACATTGTTGATAACATTCAGAGTAATAATACATTATATGAAAAATACAAAGATGTGTTCCAAGGAATAGGGCTGATAAAGGACTATGAATATGATATAAAACTAAAAGATAACTGGATAGGAAAAATAGAACCATGTAGGCATATACCGTTTAAGTTAATGCCTAAGTTAAAAAGTGAGTTGGATAGCTTGGAACAACAAGGGATTATTTCTAAAATTGATACACCTACAGATTTTGTAAGTTCTTTGGTAATTGCAATTAAACCAAATGGTTCACTTAGAGTATGTCTGGATCCTCAATACTTAAATACTCAGATTATGAGAGAACAAATAATGCTACCTAAATTGGAAGAAATTACTTGCAAATTAAAAGGAAGTAAAGTATTTAGCACGTTAGATGCAAATAAAGGTTTTTATATGGTCAAATTATGTGAAAACAGTAAACAACTGACTACATTTAATACACCTTATGGTAGGTTTTGTTTCAATAGATTACCGTTTGGCCTGTGTTCGAGTCCAGAAGTGTTTCAAAGAATTTATGCAAATATTTTTAATATGGAGGGAGTCTGTACATTTATCGACGATTTGTTGATTTACGCTAAAACAGAGGAGGAAAGTAACAGAATATTGGAAAAAGTACTACAAAGAGCTAGAGAACACGGTGTAAAATTTAATGTTGAAAAATGTAAAATAAATCAAAAAGAAGTGAAGTACTTAGGACATGTTTTGACTAAAGAAGGTTTAAAAATAGATAGAGAGAGAGTAGAAGCAATAAAGAAGATGCCAGAACCAAAAAATCAAAAAGAAGTACTAAGGTTTCTAGGTATGATAAACTATATTTCAAAGTTTGTTCCTAACATATCTGAAATAACTGCTCCACTTAGAGAGTTAATTAAAAAGAATGTGTTATTTGTATGGGAGGTTAGGCAAAAAGAAGCTTACAACTTGATAATTAAATTAATTAGTGAACCTCCTGTATTAGCATATTTTGACATAAATAAGAAAATAACTTTAAGTGTGGATGCAAGCAAAGAAGTATTAGGTGCTGTTATTATGCAAGAAGGTCAACCAATAGCGTATGGATCTAGAGCAATGACAGATACAGAGAAAGATTACAGTCAAATAGAAAAAGAAAGCTTAGCTATTTTGTATGGATGCACTAAATTCAATCAATTTTTGTATGGTCAACGGTTTCAAGTTGAAACAGATCATAAACCGCTGGTATCCATTTTTTCAAAGCCTCTGAATAAAAGCCCAATTAGATTACAACGGATTAGAACTGCTTTACAACACTATCAGTTTGATTTAGAGTATAAGCCAAGAAAGGAGTTACTAATAGCCGATCATTTAAGTAGATCCTATCTAAATAATACAGAGAAGTCTTATGAATTAGATCTTGAAACTCATGTTGGTACAGTTGTGAATAGTTACCATATTACAGATGCAAAAATGAGTCAATTGAAGAATGAAACAAAGAAAGATATGGAATTACAGTTAGTATTACATTGCATTAGAAATGGATGGTCAGAAAATAAATCATTAGTACAAAGTGAAGCAAAAGTTTATTATAGCTATAGAGATGAGTTAGGAGAATGTGATGGCTTGATTCTTAAAAATAATCAGATTGTAATACCTAAAAGTATGCGGAAAGAAATTCTGAATAATATTCACTATGCTCATTTAGGCATAGAAAAGTGTAAAGCATTAGCTAGGAAGACTTTATTTTGGCCTAACATGTGTAAGGAGATAGAAGATTTAATAAAAAATTGCGATATGTGTAAAAGTTATCAAAACAACAATAGAAATGAACCCATAATTAATAAAGAAATAGCTGAAGGGCCATGGCAGATTCTATCAGCTGACATATTTTTTCTTTTTGGAAAACCTTATATTTTGTTAGTAGATTCATTCAGTAAGTTTGTGGAAGTAAAACAGTTAGAAGATTTGTATGCAAAAACTGTAATGGATCAATTAAAAGAAATTTTGTCTAGAAATGGTATACCTAACATAATTTACACAGATTCAGGAAGTCAGTTCACAAGCATAGAATTCAAAAATTTTGTTAAAATGTGGAACTTTGAACATAAAATTGTAAGTCCCAAACATCATCAAGCTAATGGTTTGGCGGAAAGACATATTCAAACAGTTAAAAAGTTGTTAAAAAAGTTGATTTATGATAATAAAGATATTCACTTAGGATTGCTTATGTATAGAAATACACCTATAGAAAGTAAAAGTAATAAGTCTCCATCTGAGTTGATGTTTAATAGACAAGTGAAACATATTCTGCCAAATATAAATACAAATAAAATGTATAATGAACAGATTCGAGATAAATACAGAGATACTTTGATTAAAAAACAAATGTTACAAGAAGAATATTATAATAGAGGTAGTAGAAAGTTGTCAGAATTAAAGGAAGGTCAGGTAGTTAAAATACAGGATGAGTCGAATAGAAAACCGCATGAAAGTGGTATAGTAATAAGAAAAAGTTGTAATCCAAGATCCTACTATGTAAAAAAGGAAAATGGAGAGGTAATAATGAGAAATAGAAAGATGTTAATAGAAGGAGGTAAATATAGGGAGAAAAATGACAGTGATTATGTGATTGATGAAGAGCTAATTGATAGGAACATAGAGTTTAATCGAAATAATAATGTAACAGAAAGAGAAAAGATAAATGTAAATCCCAATAATATTGTAAGCGAAGGTGAGAGTAGAAATGTAAACCCAAATAATGTTGTAACGGACAAAGAGATTGTAAAAACTAGAAGTAGTAGAATTGTAAAACGCCCTGCTTATTTAAGTGATTATGTTAAGTAAAAAATTAATGTTGAATAGTAAAGTAGAATTAAAAATTTGTTTATAAGAAGGGGAGGATGTTGTATATTGTGTAGGCATAGCCTTATATTAGAAACAGGTTCATGTGTCAATGCCTTAATTATAGATGATTGTCTGTGAACACATCCCACTCTTCTCTCTCTGGTCAACTGGAACATGAACAAGATTGTATCCGATGTAAGACTTTTTATATTAAATAATAAATGGAGATTATCCGCTATCACAATACTTAAACCTTCCTCAAAAATTGGGCTGTCAAATGCAGAAAGAATTTTTCAAATCTGACTGATATTGTAGTTCCAGAGAATAGCGCGTTCAAACAAACAAACGTTAGTATGAAGTACACAGATTTGATTATAATTGCATATGTTTGCTATATAAACTTCATAGTAACCCAGTTTTCTTATCTAACTATTATATTAACAGCTTTGCAACACAATAATAGCCACCCACACACCCGCCATTTTTTTTTTCACCCAAAAATCCGTTCCTTGACCTTTCAAGTAGTTTGCTTATCCATTACTATGCCCCCGTGCACCTACGATTGACACACACATTCAATAACACACCTTATTACTCGCAAAATAAAGTTCATCTTCCCTTAAAGTTAGTAAAACCGTTAGCACGTGCCGTGGGGGAGTACTTCTATTGTTGTTCGAAAATCAAATTGATTAAAAAAAAAAATGATATAAAGTGAAATCTTGTCGCGTGCTACGGAACAGCTGATGGTTGCAACGACCTTTGTGCTCATACCTTCTTGGGGGTGCATCCAGGTGTCTGGTCAAGACACTTTGATTGTATGACATACGTCATAGATGACATTTAAGAGACATATAAATTTGGCAAAGGTAATGTTGGTATTCAGCCGTATCTGTCAAGCTTGGAAGTACGTCAAGAATGGTTTTGGGAAAATAATATGAAGATACAAGCGTGACAACTCTTATGAGTGTAATAATCAGAAATAGACAAGAAATAACATTGCCCAAAAGGATTAACATAAAAAAACTGACGAAAAATACTAAAAATCTGTTTGACCCATATTTTCAACAAAAAAAAATCTCTAAAGCAACATCTTTTAACACACCAAAAAATAGTCGATACTTCGTTCCACAACTAAAAACAAAAAAAAAAAAAAAACAAATGCTCTAATCATCCTCAAGGGCGATCAAGTTGAACTACATACAATGTGCCAGCATCGATCGGTAACGGTTCTGTTCGGGCTGTTTGCGTGTGTCCTGTGCCTCGCGTGCCATATGGAAAAATACGTTTGCGCGGGAGGGTTTATGAGTGTTCTGTTTTGACGTAATTATTTTTGAAAAACAGAAAAGAAAACGTTGCAATTGTCGGTGCTTAAGTAATTATATTTGCATCTATGTTCACTTAAAAAATCTGTACCTAGGTAAGTAAAATAAATAAAATAAAATAAAAATAGCCTTTATTTCCTCTGACCATAAAACAAGTAATACTAACTAACTAATAATAACATACTAATCATAATAATAAGTTTGTCTACATCTAAATATTCCTATAAATTATCAGCTACCAGGTCAGGCTGTCTTGCGACATAGGCCTCCTCTATTTCCCTCCACTTATTCCTGTTCCAAACTGTTCTTCGCCAACCTTTTGGCAGATCATCCTCCCACCTTTTTACTTGTCCTCCTCTGCGTCTTTTACCATTCCTCGGGTACCATTCCGTGACTTTTTTGGTCCATTTTTCAGTCTTCGTTCTCATCATGTGGCCTGTCCATTTCCATTTTAGTGTTCTTGTTTTTACTCTAACGTCTGCCACTTTAGTGATGTTCCTAATTTTCGTGGCTTTCCATTTGTCTTGCAGTCTAAGGTTCATCATGCTCCTCTCCATTCCTCTTTGGCATACACACAGCTTATGTTCAATTTTTCGTGATAATGGCCAGGTCTGGCAGCCGTACGTGAGACATGGAAGAATGCAGGTGTTGTATAGCTTCCTTTTTTCCGAAACGGGTATAGTTTTATTTTTCATTATTTCTTTAAGAGACCAATATCTTTGCCAGGTGTTATTTATTCTTCTATTTACTTCTTTAGTCGATAGATCCCTTACAGCTATAAGCTGTCCCAAATATACATACTCGTTTACATATTCGATCTCTTCTTCTTCCACATTTATCTTGACTTCTGTCCTATTTGTCATCAATTTGGTCTTGCTCGTATTCATTGAAAGCCCTGCTTTTTTACTTTCTGATGCTAGTTGTTGAAGCATGATTTGAAGTGCAGTAGGGTCCTCTGCAAAAATAATGAGATCGTCTGCGAATCTAAGGTGGTGTAAGTTTTCCCCGTTTATATTAATGCCAAATTCCTCCCAGTTCATTTGTCTAAAGACGTTTTCCAGAACAGCATTGAATATTTTTGGTGACAGCGGGTCTCCTTGTCTAACGCCTCTCTGAATTTTAAATTGATCTCCAATTCTTTCGAGCTGTACTTTTGCTGTGCTGTTGGCATATATTTGTTGGATTATTCTTATATATTTATTTTCAACTCCCTGGTTTTTTAGCGACTTCCAAATGTAACTATGCTTTAAAGAATCAAATGCCTTGTTATAGTCCACAAACGCCAAATAGAACGGGCGGTCGTATTCGTTGCATTTTTGAATTACTTGTTTGACGACGTGAATGTGATCGATTGTGGAATAGTCTGACCGAAATCCTGCTTGTTCTTTAGGCTGGTTATAGTCTAGTCCTTTAGTCAACCTTTCTAATATTATCTTTATGAATACTTTATACATATTTGCCATTAGACTAATGGGTCTATAATTGTTCACGTTGTTTCTGTCTCCCTTTTTGTGCAGTAGTATTATTGTTGACGTTGTCCATTGAGTGGGAATTTGTTCTGTAGTCATAATTTCATTGCATATTTTTGTAAATGGTTCTATTATCAGGTTCATGGTGTTTTTCAGTAGTTCGTTAGTTATTTTATCATCACCAGGCGCTTTCCCTGCTTTTTGTGTTTCAATAGCTCTTCTTACTTCACTTTGAATTATATATGGGACTGGTTCTTGGTTGGTGTCACATTTTTCGGTTGTCTTGTCCGTGGTTTCATTTGTATCTGTGTACAATTTTTTATAGAAGTCTGTTGCAATATTTAGAATCTGTTGACGTTTATTTGTGGTGTAGGCTTTTTGATTTTTGTCCTTATTTGTCGCTTTCGGTATCCATGTTGAATGTTCCTTAAGCTGTTTAAGGGCTTTTTTGATACCCCCCGTTTTAACTATTTGGTCTCTTATTGTATCTAGCCGTTTTCTCTTCCTATGTTTTCTGATTGATTTCGAAATTTCCTTGCTAATCTCTGTTATTTGCTTACGATTTTTTTTTCTGTTTTTTATCATTTCCTTTCTCTCGTTAAGTTTTATTCTGGCGTCCACACCAACTTTATCTTTTACATTTTTCCGTGTACATTTATTTACTTTTGATAGCGCTTCTTCTAGAATATTGTATTTATGTTGTGTGGTGGTTTGAAATTGGATTTGGTCTAGTGATTGCTTCAATTCTTCTATGTTTTGTTCTGGTATTTGTGTGTGGTTTGTACAGCTGGTTTCGTTGAATTTTCTTCTCTGTATTTTTAGTTCTTTACATGAAATAGTTCCTCTTACCAGTCTGTGATCTGTATTAAAGTTAAGGTTGTTTACTACGCCAACATCGTTGAATATCTTTGGCATGTTAGTAGCTATGTAGTCTATCTCGTTTCTAACTTTGCCATTTGGAGAGATCCACGTCCATTTTCTACCATCCTTCTTAGGGAAGAAAGTGTTCATTATTCTTAAGTTATGCTCAAAACAGAAATTAGAAAATCGTTGCCCATTTTCGCTTCTCTTCCCTTTGCCATAGTTTCCTAAAACATACTCTCCTACATCAGATTTGATTCCTACTTGACCGTTCAAGTCTCCTAGGTAAGTACTTGCTTAAAAATCTTTACATTTTGTCGAGCAGACATTATTTGATTTCCATAAAGTTTACATAGAAATTGTTCTACTAGAATCGCGGAACAAAATATACAGGGTTACTTGTAATTCGAAGTATTTCTTGCAGGATGTCATAGTAGGATTAAAATGCAACAAATTAATCCACCAAAACGTTTTACCGAAATTCGGTTTTTATTTTGTAATTTTATTTCTTGTTAGAAAAAAATTATGAAAAATAAAATATTTAATTAGTGATCTTTGGCAAAGTTTCAGGCATTTTTTAACTTTTAATTAATTATTAACAAATATCTGATACGGCATGGGCTATGATAATATCTTAAATTCCAGTACATAAAGTCGCACCGTAAATCATTTTTATATAAGTACTTATATTGGATTTCGCATAAAAAAACGAAAATATAACTCAACTCAAAAACTATTGAATTTCGGTAGAACGTTTTGGGTTGCATATACCTACTATGACGCCCTGCTAGGAATACGTCGAAGTAGTAGAATAGAAGTACAACCTGTATAAGTAGAGATTTTTTCCAATGTTAGTCCTTTACGTTGTTCATGATGAGTTCGATGACCGCTTTTAAGGATTTTAGTTAATTAAATTAATTACATCATCTATAAAAACAAATTGAACTTTCACAAATTTAACGGGGAAAATGCAAAGAAATCATTTATGTCATTGATATAGGTGCACTTTCATTTGATTAATAAATGGGACCGTAAACCCGATAATGATTATTCCTAACAAGTGTGCCAACGGGTTTAAAAGTCTACTATTGTCAAAACACATGTTCAATACATTCATTACTTCATTGAATGAAAGTGAATCCATGGGATGCGTTGAATGATCTTTGTATGGCGCGCACGTGCGTATCCGTTTCCGGATGAAACAGGCTGAATTTTGACTTTTTTTTTTCGTATGTGATAAAAAAAAACAGCTGACAACTATTTTATTTAAACTGGTGATGATTAGTCAATCTGCCTAGCCTTTTCCCAACTATGTTGGGGGCTGAATACCAGTATTTTACATGGAGCGACTGCCTATCTGACCTCCACAACCCAGTAACTGGGTAATACGATACCCCTTGGTAAGACTGGTTGTCAGACTTTCGGGCTTCTGATGACCCGTAACGACTGTCAAAGATCCACGAATGACAGCCGGGACCAACGGCTTAACGTGCTTTCCGAGGCACGGAGGAGTCTCGGTATGTAAAGATGGTCACCTATCCACGGACCAACCCCGGAAAGCGTAGCTTAACCTGATGGATCGACCCGTGCGGCTGTTATTACTTGGCCACGAGCTCCTGATGATGATACCGTCTGCAATAAATTAATTAAGCTTCAATTAATTATATATTGCCATTTTTTATCAAATAACAGTTCCAAGTTACAATTCAGAATTAAAAAGAAAAACAAATAAAAGTTTATCAGTACGCCAATCGAGAATAACAATAAAATTAATTTCCAATCGAATTGCTAAATCGATTTTTGAATTGCAGCCACAAATCATTCGGTAATCTTATCGCGAATAACATCTGCCGAATTCTCGAAAAAAATAGTCTTAACTCAACTTATAGAGATAAAATTCATGTTTTAACTTATTCTATTTCCTTGTATTTGAGTGTTTTCGATGATAAGCAATGGAAGGTCCTTTGTAGTATTTCAGTTAGCCGTTAGATATTTATATTCATTTTATTTTAAAATAACGGAAAAAGAATTTCTTAGTTCTTTTTCCGTTACTACTGTAAAAAATCGATTGCAATTTTTCCAATACGAAATTAAAGCCATCAAATAATGACATGAATTATGGTTTGATTTAATTAAAAAAAAAAAAAAAATAGAAATACAGTAAAATACTTTTTTACAAAAAAAAATACAACCGAGATCCTAAAACAACACTACAAAGTGAAAAATAAGTTTAATTTCGGAAGTCTGTGTCTGGTTAAATGTATTTTTCGTTTTTTTGCGACCGACTTCCGAAATTAAAGTTATTTGTCACTTTGTAGTGTCGTTTTTGGAAGTCGGTTGTATTTTTTTGTACTTAAAAAAGTTTTTATTTTTTACTTTTTAGTTAGAATTACCCCACACGAATTCTAATACCACTACCTGCAAAAGAAACTCGAACATCATCCACAGTAAAAGTGGAGAAAAAATACGTATTTGAAGCTAACTCAAAAACTACCCCAAGCAATGTTAATCAATTTTATAGACCAAGGAACCCTCTCGAATAAAACATTTTTTTTTTATCAAATCGGACGACTGTGAAAATTTATGCGTGGTCATGTCAACATAAAAAAAAAATACGTGTCAAATTGAGAACCTCCTCCTTTTTTTATCGTCTTGCAAACGTCAACGAATTTTCATTTCCCGCGCGCAACGTAATCTATACCTATATCATTACCATAGACACAGATAATGAGGTAATGCCCGTTACACACATCCCCAAGACGGCGCGTGCTATACATCTGCTGACGCAAGTGCAGGCAGCTGCATTCTACAATAGACAAATAAATTGCCTTTCTATACTTCCTTAGCTTCCCCGATACTTCCTTGTATCTTCCCCCTCGATAAGATTTTTTGTACCAAATCCTATTTTGATTCGATGCTGTGATCCAACGGGATAAGTTGTTTTTTTTTTTTTTTTGGTAGCTTCAGCAGATGACCATATAGGAACCGTTATTTGGTGTAGCTTAGCGATTTCTTGAACTTTTTTTTAAAATAAATATTATTATTAGCACGGGAAATAAAATAGGGAGTAAAACCTACAGATCAAGAAAGCATAAGATTATGCATCCACAAGTTAAGATACTTAAGCAAATTAGGCAACCAACTTAGCTGACACAAATATTCATAAACTCTAATGACAGTTCTGTATGTCAAAGTGACGTAAGATATTGCTAACTTTAAAGACACTCTAATAACAGTTCTGTATACTTAAGTCAAACTGACGTAAGATATGGCTAACTTTAATGACACTCTAATAACAGTTCTGTATACTTAAGTCAAACTGACGTAAGATATGGCTAACTTTAATGACACTTCCACCCCTATAATGACAGTTCTGTAAGTGACAGTTCTGTAAGTGACGTAAGATATTGCTAACATTAAAGACACTCTAATAACAGTTCTGTATACTTAAGTCAAACTGACGTAAGATATGGCTAACTTTAATGATACTTCCACCCCTATAATGACAGTTCTGTAAGTGGCGTATGATATTGCTAACTTTAATGTTGTTTGTTTCAGTCCAGTACTAACGCCAGAAGATCTACATTAAGTTAAATGTATCATAGAAGATTTTTATAATTTTTTTTATATATATTTTTTTTTAATTTCATGTGTACACACTTCCTTTTCCAATTCACTATCGACATTGGCAGATTAGTCGTCATCGGCTTTGTTTGCCATAATAAAAAATAGAATAGAATAGAATAGAATGACACTTCCACCCCTCTAATGACAGTTATGTATAAGTCAAAGTGACGTAAGATCCTGCAAAAGCTAAAAACAAAAGAAAATCAGACACCGGAAAAGCAGTACCTAGTCAAGTAATTTCTGAGATTGCTACGTTTGTATCCGTCGTAACTTAATATTTAGGGTAGTGCGTACCGAAGCTTGAATCCTGCTGACCACACGTCTTCCTGTGGTTAATGATATGGTATATGGTGCATCCATTCAGACCACAGGATATACTGAATGCACTCGTTTTCTTAAACATTGCGTAAAGTCCGTTGTCTCGTCTCTAAAGATCTTTAGAAGTAGTAATTGAGCGTCATTTTTAGGGTTCCGTAGCAAAATGGTAAAAAAGGAACCCTTATGGTGTGACTCAGTCTGTCTGTCTGTCTGTCTGTCACAGCTGGATATCTCAAGAACTACTAATGCTATCAACTTGAAATTTAGAATAGTTTTAGATGACGTTTACCCAACTATTTTGCAAATAAGAAATAAATAAAAATAATTATATTTTTTTTGCAACTGGGACTGAAAGGGGGTCTTAAAAATTTAAAGTGGGGCTACTAGGGCATGTGGGGTATCATATGAAAGAACGCTGTTTGCACATTCTCAAAACTATTTTTTATTTATTTTTAGGCCGCATAGTTTTCGACTTTTGATGTAAAATGTAAAAAAATACCGTTCCCCCCCCTTAACTCCGAAGTTAAGTTAAGATAAGCAAAGCGAAAAATCTGAAATTATTCTATGTGATAGAAGTTTATGTAAAGATTACAGGAAAAATAAAACGATGTCTCTAAGTAGCACACTTTTTCAGAAATCGGAACGGAACCCTCGGTGCGCGAGTCCGACTCGCTCTTGACCGGTTTTTTTTTATTGTGCCGCTTTTCTTCTTTAGAAAACTCAGGAGCTTAATTGCGTAAGACACTTGTCACACAATTATCTCTAACTAGCAGTGCCCCGCGGTTTTACCCGCGTAAGTCTGGAACCCATAGGAACATCGGGATAAAAAGTAGCCTATGTGTAAATCCAGGGGGTCGGCTACCTCCATGACCAATTTTATCAAAATTGGTCCAGCCGTTTGATCGTGAAGAAGTAACAAAGATTCGATCACAAACTTTCGTCTCTATAATATTTTTTTGTGAGTTTGACACTTCAACCATATTCATTGCATTATTTACGTTGTCGAGAGGACGAATTTTTAACCATATGAAGCAATGGATTATGAATTTAGTTCAAATCCATCGAATTGTGATTGTATATTACGCAATTGGAGTGTTGATTGTTATTTAAGACGACAATAACCGACTTTTAATGATGTTAACCCTTAAAGGTTTTTCCTTATGCACCGACGGGTTTGAATTGAAGCGTTGTCTAAACGTTTGGAAAAAATCTACTTTTTCCGCTACAAAAGGCGTAAAGACCATTTTGGACCAAATTCACTTTTTGATACAGTCTTACTTGGTTGACTGATCGATAGAAGACTGCATCAAAAAGTGAATTTGGCCTAAAATTGTCTTTACGCCCTTTGTAGCGGAAAGAGTCATGTTAAATTAGAGCATTTTCTTAATAACTTATTAGGTGAATATTTTAGATTATGTTTATATTACATAGTGTACTTAATTATTTTGTAAAGTTACATCTAACGTAGATAAAAATCTGAGAATCACGCAAAAACTGTTTATGAAAACTTTTAAAGATGAGTAATTTAATTATTTATCTTTTAGTGTAGGTACGCGTTTTATTAAAATACCTTTTGTTTTATGTACAATAAATTAATAATGCGTCTAACTTGGGACAGCGCTCCTTGATGGGCGAGTCCTATTGCTGGCTGGACGTACGACGCGTTGCAAAGAACAACATGAGCAGCTCAATAAACATCTTTAATACGTCAAAGAAGGAAGCAGTTAATAATAAAACAATTAATACCAAGATTAAAATACAGGCTACAAAGATGATGAATGACAAACTATGACCTAACATTGAGGTATTTAAAACAATTCAAGTGGTTTATTAGCAAATTAGCACCATCTGCCGACTCCATAATTATACCATGTAAAACAATATTTGATTGGCCCCAGTCACGCAATTTTCATAATTCGCTGCGCGCGCCATGTGTTGGCCGACGACGCAGGAGGGAGGAACGCGGGAGGTCCCGCCATCTTTGATTTTAAAAACATACATTTTAAAAAGAGAATGTTTGAATTCGTTATGGTCTATTCTTGGGAGTCTCGAGGGGTAGGTAAAGGAACTGTTTCGTGTTTAAGAAGAAGGGTGAAAATTAAATATCCAGTGTTGGCAGAATTAAATTTTTCGTGACGATTTTGCGTGTTTCATCGCTCGCATCGCATCCGGTAAATGAGAAGTACTTAATCATTATAGACAGCTTGCAAGAATCATAGAAATTGCCAAAGATTCTTAGCACCCTGTTGAGAAGTTTTCACATCTGGTGTACCTCAGTTCGTCAGCTGCATTCCTGTTTGTCGGTACATGAAGGATGAGCATCGAAGCAATGGAGCCTGACGTGCGAGCAAAAAAAAAATAAAGCATTAAGACTCGGTTAACATTTTACAGATGTTATATCCCATTGGAACTCTCGGAACAACAGTAAACTTTCTATTTCGTTTAAAAACTACAACTTTGTAATCCCTCTTTCACCCCAAAATAACTAAACCAACGGATAAAGCCATTAAAAACTTTAAAAAAGAAAACGAACGTGTCTCGAAAGCCATTAGAGAAGATGGCGGCTCATTTGACAGTGACAGCAAAAAACGCGGCAAAAAGTGACAGATTAAGCGTGATTTATGAGAAAGTGCGAAGTGAGGAGCATGTGGTGTACTAAGCGTAAGGTGGAAACGATTAACGAGGATTTGAGGGCTCATAATATAATTACTCTTGTAATGCGAATTTATTTGAAAGCTGTCAGGAGATAAATATCAATGACCAACTTAAGAATACTGAATGAATGACTGAATTACTTATTGCATTAGACTAGAAATCGATAAAGATAAGGCTACAATAATGAAACATGACGTAAAACGTCTCATCAAAGACAGAGCAATAGACAAAGATAACCTCTGAGATGAATTTAAAGTCCGTTTCACGGGGGAAGTCCCGCGGCTATTAGTGGAACTAATTGTTATTATAAAGTTAGCAACATTTAACAACAACCCTTCTACCTCGGACACTCTCTATATTTTTAACGACTTCCATATCCCTAAGTAGTCTGTGACGACTTCCAAAAAGGAGAGGTTTTGAGGAGACTTTTTTTTTCGCGATTTCTCCGTCAATTGTGGACCGATTTTAAAAATTATTTTTTTGTTTGAAAGAGCATGCTCTCGAAGAGGTCCCATTGAAACCAAGTCAGAATCTGATGAGAGGATCCAATGAAAATCGAGGGAAACCATCAAATTTTATAGGCACACCTATATAGGGATTGGGGTATTATTATAGTAACTCGTGCATTTGCTGTCGGATAGCACCATTTGGTGAAGTCGAACTGAAGATGAAGACCATCGGAACTACTCAATTATACGGATTATACCTAAGTATTTCACGGGTTGCGATTCGATTACTTTAATATGGTAAGCAATTTATGCTCGTTACAATGCGTATGGTATGGACTATGGTGCAGTTCTTCTGGTTCTTACTAGGAGAACTCCTCAACAATTAACGTCCGTGCATTGGGAAAAGCAATATTTTGTTAAAAGTGATGAGCAGTTGACATTAGCCTATTGTAAAATAGATAAATTATAAACTGACCCACTAAAAAGTGAAAAATAAAAAAAGTTTTTACAAAAAAAGACAACCGACTTCAAAAAAAAAGCTACAAAGTGAAAAATAACTTTAATTTCGGAAGTCGGTGGCAAAAAACTAAAATACAAAACCAAAGACACCGACTTCCAAAATTTAAGTTATAATTGGAAGTCGGTTGTTTTTTTTTTTTGTAAAAAAGTTTTATTAACCAGTGTCCATGTTTAGATAAATAAATAAATAAATCGCGGCGCGTCTGCGAGACTTCTTTCGATGTTTTAGCTCGAGTGACGTCATAGCCTTAGCCTGAACAAGAGCGAGACCAGTCAACTTTATACTTGAAATTAATATCTCTCTAGAAAACTTTGAACACAAAGACATTGAACACATTACAGCCTACATTAAACCAGCTGATAATTTTCAAAAACTAACCGTTAACGAACAGTTTTATTAATCAATTGGACCTTGAACGAATTGTGACCTATTTGGAAGCTAAAGTAGGTTACATCCATGCATGACTCCGATTCAAAGACATATCATATACATATGTCTTGATAAACTATGACTTTGGGACTGTAAATGATAAGTTTTAATTGATTACTTCGGGTTTTATCTTCAAATGTTTGCTATCAATCAGTTTAAGGCATAGATATAAGAAAGAAGGAGATGTGCCCAGTATGTTAAAATGTATCGGAACCCTGTGTCTCCACTTTTTCCCTTTGTCACTTTCATGATTTTAAAGACAAATACGGTAAAATACTTCAAGATACCACTGAACAACACGGCATTCTTATAAATTGTCACGGTCACAGTCGAAAGCGCACTAGTTCGCGGAGACGGAAATTGTACTATGAACGGCTCATACTGAGCATGTCGAGCGGACACAGATTCGCCCGCTTGCCACTTCTGCTGTTTTTTTTACATTTCTATGGTCAAAGGGGTTGGTTTTGAAGAGCCTTTCTAATACTTGCTAAGAAGTCCTGTCAAGCCACAACTATACATTTTTATGTTTAGAAGGACTTCATAATCACAGCCTATAGTGTTCCCACTGCTGGGACACAGGCTTTCTCTCGGGAGTGGGAGTAGACTGTAATCCACCACGCGGGCCCAGTGCGGGTTGGTAGATGTCACATGTCTTCGAATTGTTGGTTGTAGGACATGCCGGTTTCCTCACGATGTTTTTCTTCACCGTTTTGAGAGCAGTGGTGATGATATACAGAACCACCACCACTGCTCTAAAATAGATAAAATTCTCAAAATATAGGTCAGATTTTTCTATCACCATAGGTTTCCTGCTATTATCCCTAAACTTTCAGTAGTTTCCAACTCATTGTATAATAGTCAAACTGCAACTCTAATATTAACCAAATATGGAATCCTATTACAATAACGAATTAGCTTACAAGTTTAGTATTCTATTTTTAAACAGCGCTCCCACACGTTCCATATTCAAACGACTGTTCCGAATTCAAATAAACCAGTACTGTTCGTTTCAGCGGATGACGTCATTAACGGTTTTGCACATTTTTATGTTGGCAGTATTATTATGCAGTTATTATTGTTTATGTCTAGTCTCTGGTTACAATATATCTACTGACATTCTGCCAAACGGCCCGTTAGTGTATTTAGACTTTTAGAGGCTCAAGATCAACTTATTTGACGTTTGATTAACATAGAAACTGTCGCAATTTATTAATGTTGAATTTAAATTGTGGTCAAACCAGATATTTTACTAAATAACGTCATATTTTATCATAGCAATGATTTTGATACGATTTTGGTAAGTACTATCGAGGAAACTTAAATCACTAGGTACAATGTGAAAAATAACTTTAATTTTGGAAGTCGGTGTCTTTGGTTTTGTATTTTCGTTTTTTACCACAGACTTCTGAAATTAAACTTGTTTTTCATTTTGTACTTGGTGGTTTTTCGGAAGTCGATTTTTTTTTTGACAAAAAAATGTGTTTATTTTTCACTTTTTAATTGTGATACTACCCCATACAAATTCGAATACCACCTACCTGCAAAATAAATAACAAGATCATCGACATACAGGGTGTAAGGGACAGCCCTCCGCAAACTGATAGGTTGAATTCAGTATGTCTTACTAAGATGACCGGTACATGAAATTTTTTCAGGAACGTTAAGGGAATCCAATAAACCTGATTTGTTTGTGTTTTTGTGCACAAATCGGAACTTCTATTACTGGTTGGGAGAGGTAGGTAATAGGTATGCGGTGAGTTCGATGAACTCTGTAGCTAGACAGAAAGTGAACAGCTGATTTCACGCGTCGTTGGTTAGAGTATTTCAACATCCATTGCTGGTTTTAATTTTTTGCTGTTTTTTTTTTTGCAGTTTCTTTTACATAAATGGAATGCTGCGAACACACAATGCAATTTTACATTGAAATAATGAAAATGTGACTGAAAAAAAATTGAAAAAATGAAAATTTTCCTGAGAAAACTTCCGGTAGAATATGATTCAAAATGAGGAGCTGAATGCACCCTGTTAGTTTGCGGAGGGCTGTCCCTTACACCCTGTATAAAGTAATAAAAATATACATGTCGACTTGAGAACCTCCTCTTTTTTTTGCGTTGGTTAAAAAGCAGAAAAGATTACTGAAATGGGTGTAAAATATGGTCCCAAAACAATTCGTAAAATGCTAATATGAAAAATATTTGCGAATTGTTAAGTACCTTATTTTCAAAAACACAAAAGAAAGACAACAAAACTAGTTTGCCTAAAGATACTAATATTTAAATAGTTTAATGCAAAAACTATGTAAATATATTCAATAGACAGAAGAGGAGATTTAGAACCAAGAATTTAATTTGTTTTTTCTCACGAGCGATGTACAAATCTACATATACAGGGTATGGCGTAAATAGTGGTTCAACGTTCAGGGGTCGATACACCGTATATTCAGCTATCACATACCACAATTTGAACCATTATTTTTCCGTAGGGCTCAGAAAACATTTTTTTTTTTAATATTGGCAACTTGCTTTAGCACATTTTTTTTTACTTGCATGTGATAGAACATACATTTCACAGTTATAAACAAAAAACTAATTTAAAAAATAATGTTATTTATAGAAACTTCAGCCAAATTAGTAAAACAAGGTGTCGATTTTTCAAATAATAATACAAAAATATTTTATTCTGAGACTGGAAAAAATGGTTCAAATTGTGGTAAGTGATAGCTGAATATACGGTGTATCGACCCCTTAAGGCCCTGGTTCCAAGCTTGGTTTAGCTCAGTGTGTAAGTGAAATGGCTTTATGGCTGTCTAGTTTGACGCACGAGATAGAAGATTCTCACGCGCACCGGAATTATGTCGTAAAAGTGCAAATAAAATCGTATAAAATTAGAAATTAACTATTTAATAAAAAGTAATCCATCACTGGATGCAGTTTGGAATTTGACATTTCGTGGTATATTTTTAATTATAATTATAATTGCTAATGAAGGGATAAACAGCTTTTAAACATTATTGAGGTATGTTTGAAGATTTCTTTGATGCATTAAACTATGTTTAATTATGTTTTGAGTTCCATCACTGTATGCGAAAAGGACTTGAAAATATCATACTTTTTTTATTTGCTAAAATTATTTATGGTTTATGAGATACACTGCTTTAAAAAACCACCTTTTTGACTGTTTTTAAGAAATCTCCGCCTGACCAGTATTTACGCCACACCCTGTATGTATGACATAAAACATCTTTATGAGGCAGCATCTGCTTAGTATTGCTTGATACCTAACAACAACAAATTCTTGAGAAATCTTCAGAGTTTATTTCTTTGAACGCGCTAATCTCTGGAACCACTAGTCGGAATTAAAAAATTCTTTTTGCATTTGATAGCCCAATTCTTGAGGAACCCTTAGGAGTCGGAGAAAAAAGTCAGAAAGAACGCTAAGCGAAAACGAAGTAAGATGCAACGGGAAGGGTCGGGGTTAAAAGAAATTTCTCGCGGACGAAGTCGCCGGCAGATTCAGAACCAAGTACAGTACAAAGCTAATAGCACAGATTAAGGCCCAGATTTCCTGAAAACGATCAAAAAGGTGGTTTTTTAAAGCAGTGTATCTCATAAACCGTAAATAATTTTGACATGTTAAAAAAATATGATATTTTCAAGTCTTTTTCGCATACAGTGATGGAAGCCAAAACATAATTATACATATTTTAATGCACCAAAAAAATCTTTAAACATACCTCCTAATAATCTTTAAAAGCAGTTTATCCCTTCATTAACAATTATAATTATAATTAAAAATATACCATGAAATGTCAAATTCCAAACTGCATCCAGTGATGGATTACTTTTTATTAAATAGTTAATTTCTAATTTTATACGATTTTATTTGCATTTTTACGACATAATTCCGGTGCGCGTGAGAATCTTCTATCTCGTGCGTCAAACTAGACAGCCATAACGCCATTTCACTTACACACCGAGCTAAACCAATCTTGGAACCTGGGCCTTAATACAGACTCCGCAAAATCATTTAAATAAAAAGCGACTCTTGCTACGACACAATAAAGTGCAATTCAGGTCGCACAACGCTTATTACCTACAGTTATATTCAACTACAAGTTGCCTCTCTTTCTATCGCGTAACTCTTATACTTTCTGACCTACTGAATAAGCCCCGTGGACGGGGCCCGCCGCGTACTTGTAGCTTCATACCTCAACTGCGGAGTGTCCCATCTGTATTAATCTGTGCTAATAGTAAAGTAGGTATGTACAGTTAGTGACAGCAGAAGAAGACAAAAATCTCCAATTGAAACGTCAAAAATGATTGACACCGAGCTTTATAAAGATCACTGTCATTCCCAAACATTTTAGTGACTTATTCTATTGTTCAATGTCCAAGGGGACTAACGGCCGAATTCAAGACAGATCGCTACTGATGGTAGACAATATAATTCTATCTGTACTTACATTCCTTTCGTTCGTTCGCGTTCTTTTGTTTTATCTGTCTTCGATTTTCGAGACGTCAAAACCATAGATAGACAGGTTTTCCTATCTCCAGTATACCAGTCCAAAACTGACAAATACATAGGTTATTGGTTTCAGCCGTTAATTAATCAATCTGCCTAGCCTTTTCCCAACTATTTTGGGGTCGGCTTCCAGTCTAACCGTATGCAGCTAAATACCAGTATTTTACATGAAGCGACTGCCTATCTGACCTCCACAACCCAGTAACTGGGTAATACGATAGCCCTTGGTAAGACTGGTTGTCACTTGCGGGCTTCTGTCAAAGATCCACGAATGACAGCCGGGACCGGATGATGCGCCAGGGTAGCCCGCGAAATTCAAAATTTCTTACGTTTTTTGCAATTTGTACGTCTGTGTGAGCTTGTATGTTGATTAAAATATGATTCGCGGCCGTAGCTAATATGGCTTTACAGAATTATAATCATTATTTAAAGAAATTTTGAATTTCGCGGGCTACCCTGTCGCTTTCGCCTTAACGTGCTTTCCGAAGCACGGAGGAGTCTCGGTATGTAAAGATGGTCACCCATCCACGGACCAACCCCGGCAAGCGTAGCTTAACCTGATGGATTGACCCGTGCGGCTGTTATTACTTAGCCACGTTAATAAAAATCAATAGGTACCAATAACTTCCGATTTTTTGTTCCATTTAATATCGACAGACCAGCTGACACGGTCAAAGATGACCAAAGATCTGTACCATGGGAATATATTAACCTAAACCGAACCCCTTATTTTAAACTTTTAAATTCGGAACTATAGAATAACAATAGACAATCAGACATTTCGCACGGGAACTCTCTAGTCCCTATTGTCATTTTTGGCGGGAAAGATGGGGCGAGTTATGTCAAAGAAAAAAAAAAATGGCGCAATGAGAAGTTTTAGCGAATATAGAGCACCTGTATAATATGGGGTGTGAAATGGGATCGTCGTGGGTTCCTTCCGGGTTTTCTCAAGCTTGTCATAAAGATAATAATTATGCTGTACTTATAATTTGTTATGAGATTCTGCAAGGCTGCGAAACAAAAGGCGATCTTCTTTTGTTAAGTAAGTACTTACAATTATTTTTCCTTTGTCAAGTTAAAACTCTGTTTTTGCAAAGCCAATGTGTAAGAGCCGTTATGAATTTTTAACACCTTGTATCTTTTTGTCACATAACAGATCCATCAGGTTAAGCTACGCTTGCCAAGGTTGGTCCGTGGATGGGTGACCATTTTTACATAGCGAGACTCCTCCGTGCCTCGGAAAGCACGTTAAGCCGTTGGTCCCGGCTGTTATTAGTGATCTTTGACAGTCGTTACGGGTCGTCAGAAGCCCGAAAGTCTTATGTACCCCGTTACTGGATTGTGGAAGTCAGATAGGCAGTCGCTCCATGTAAAATACCGGTATTCAGCTGCATCCGGTTAGAATGGAAGCCGACACCAAAATAGTTGGAAACAGGCTACTGCTTTTAAAGACTATTAAAGAGGTATGTTTGAAGATTTTTTTGATGTATTAAAGTATGTTTAATTATGTTTTGAGTTCCATCACTGTATGCGAAAAGGACTTGAAAATATCCCTTTTTATTTATTTGTCAAAATTATTTACGGTTTATGAGATACACAGCTATAAAAAACCACCTTTTCGACCGTTTTCAAGAAATCACCGCCTTAATAAAACTTACGATATTTTACGACATTTTCTGTTCACAGATTTTTCGTTTACAATTTCTTCATAACTACAAAACCTCCATAGTTAGTGTAATGTTTGTAACTGTTAAGCCGTTAGACTCTCATGTTATTAAACTTTATCAACAACTCAACAGGATGTAGTAATAAGCGCCCTAACCTTGTATAGGCGCACAGATAAGTGTTACGCGACAAACTTGGAGTGTGGGCGGTTTTATATCAAGAATGGCGACGAAAACTTGTTTAAACTGTACATTTCCAGTATAAGCTGACCTCTCATTGTAAGGAAATCCTATACAATGCGAGATCAGCCTACACTGGAAATTTATAGTTTAAGTAGCTAAGTTCCGCGGTTTCACCCGCGTAGACCGGGATAAAAAGTAGCCTATGTGTTAATCCAGGGTATAAGCTATCTACATATTAATTTTCATCCAAATCGGTCCAGCGGTTTGAGCGAGAAGAAGTAGCAAACACACACACACTCACAAACTGTCGCCAGTGTGTTAGTACTACTAATGAAATTAATCAAGAAAATAATAAAATCAGATGTTTTTTTTGGTTTTGTACAAGTTTTTGGGTGTTGATTCTGACGCTTAAATTAAATGCAATCATAAAATTATCAATCAAGTTGTCTTATGAAGTGATTTTCTTCATTAAAAATGGGGAGAAATAAAATTTCACACATCTCTCTGAAATGACAGTAATATTATAAAGGGAAAGTTTGTGTGTGTGTGTTTGTTACTACTTCACACTCAAATTAACGACTCGACCAATTTTGATAAAAAAAATTATGGAGGTAGCTGACACCCTGGATTTACACAAACATTATCTTTGGTTTTCTTGAATAAGTATACCATTCACGATTTTTTCTTTTCAATTCCCACCACGGATATCTATGACCTTTAGGTACCTACCTAACATTATCTTGGGTTTTCTTTAATAGTTATACCATTAACGATTTTTTCTTTTCAATTCCCACGCTACAAGAAAAAAAAATCTTTATAAGTAAGTACCGTACAATTCTTTTCTTACACATTACCTATGTAAGTTTATCTATAAAATTAACACTATACTGTATAACTGTACTTGCCTGTCTTCCAAACAAAGGGTTTTATCTTGGATAGTAAAGCGTTATTTTAAGCCGAACTCCGAAGCTTTTGGTAAACATTAACTTAAGGCCCTGCTGGGGGTCTACTCCCTAAGCACGAAGTCCGTAGTTTCGGCCTTCGTTACGGTCGTTTCCTACTCCGTATCACCTACGGATGGATGATTGTTTCGGGTCCCGAACGAAGTATGAATGGCAACACGACACGACAGTTTTGTCCCTACTCCCTATGTGTTTTTGCCCGTCCGAAAAATTTAACTTTTACACTTGTTTTAATGAAACGGACGGATAAACGGACGGACAGATAAACGGACGGATTAAGGGAGTAGGCCCCCTGGTTCCAAGCGTGTTTAGCTCGGTGTGTAAGTGAAATGGCGTTATGGCTGTCTAGTTTGACGCACGAGATAGAAGATTCTCACGCGCACCGGAATTATGTCGTAAAAGTGCAAATAAAATCGTATAAAATTAGAAATTAACTATTTAATAAAAAGTAATCCATCACTGGATGCAGTTTGGAATTTGACATTTCATGGTATATTTTTAATTATAATTATAATTGTTAATGACGGGATAAACTGCTTTTAAAGATTATTAGGAGGTATGTTTAAAGATTTTTTGGTGCATTAAAATATGTATAATTATGTTTTGGCTTCCATCACTGTATGCGAAAAAGACTTGAAAATATCATATTTTTTTTACATGTCAATATTATTTACGGTTTATGAGATACACTGCTTTAAAAAACCACCTTTTTGATCGTTTTCAGGAAATCTGGGCCTTAAGTACGTTTTTTCGAAGATTGTTTACATAACTTTTATAGTGTTTAAGATAAGGGTAATGAACTGACAATTTTCTTTTGTTTTTGTACCTAACAGTTGTCAAAAGTAGGGAAAATCGTGAAAACACTGGAATCAACCAGCACACTAATTTGCGTAACATACCTACTATAAATCAGAAGTGATGGTTCCATTCCATTCTCGCGGGAAAACCAGCTGTTTATTCCACAGATAAAAATGCAAAGGTCAAAACTTAAGATTCCAAAGCGTAAGAGACCATAAACGCAGCTTTTTTCGCCATGACGTCATTTCCTATTACATCATAGACAAAGGATGTATCTATTTAAAATGGCGACTCCGTGTTTTGAATAGAGAATTGAGTGAGTGTGAGAGTAACGGTTTTCTTATGAGAAAAGTTATAATAATACATGGTCTTATGAAAAATTATAGATGTTTAACTGGCATAGTTTTAATTGTACTGCTGAAACTTGATTAGCAATTAACAAAAGCAGTATAAGCTCAATTGAGTGATTAAAAGATCCTGCTCGCTATTAAGTAGTTTTTAATCATTATGTTTTTTTCTTCAATAAAAACTTCTTCGCTTGTAAACATTTAAAAACTTTAAAAACAAATAATTAAGTACACAAAAAAATGGCGCCAAAAGTAAGTAGTAACTTGTCACAAATTTTTGACACTACAACTCTAAAAGGCATGTAAAGTTCACATTATGTAGATAGATACACCAACTGTTTGCTTAATACTGCATCGACAAGCACACATTATGCAATATTACAAAAGTACGGTCAATCACACTACATTTGGACTACGAAAACCGCCCTACGAGCCCACGACATAGAGGCGCTTTCAAACTGTCAACGTCAAACTTGTTGCCATGTCCGTGAGGTTGACTGTACCGGAGCTTTCTATTGACAAAAGTGCTAACTCCCGTTCCCGTTGGAAAAAGCGTCAAAAATGTCAATGAACTTATCTCTGGAAATGTTGCACCATAGAGTTTACTCTAGAGACGTTTTTTTTTTCGCTATCGAGCTGTCAAATCATAAAAAAACAGTGTAACCGAAATAACAAAACACAATTTTATACGTTGAGATCATAGACTTATAAAAAAAGATGGACTCCGCGCTGCGCATATCGAAAGTGAAGCACAGTAAGTATGCCGGGACCGTTTGTACAAACACGCCTCGCGCACACATTTACATCATAGTATGCCGACCGGCCGCCATTACGTGACACGAGCGACGGCGTCTTTGCAGGTACTCAAATCACGCACACATAGATCGGTACGGTGCTTCACTTTCGATATGCGTGGCGCGGAGTCCATCTTTTTTTATAAGTCTATGGTTGAGATTTTGACAATTGCTCAAATTAATTAAATAGGCTTTCAAAACTGAGGATTAGTTTGTTTTGTCAGAATTTGGCTATTTTTATCCAATAAACGTCAAATTTTCACAAGCATTATTTCTATTCATTCTGTGATATTTCTATACATAATGTTTCATTAATCCATCTACAAATACATCGCCAAGTGCCAACTGTCATTTTTAAAGTACCATTTTATATTGCGACATTGCACAGGATATGAATATATGTCAGTCTCATTGAGACAATAGTGTCTATGGTCTAATAGGGCAGTTACATACTGTTCACACTAGCAACAGAGAGAAAACTGAGATGTCAAGCACAATGAGAGTTGTCATCAGCAATTTGTTACTTCCTTAACATTGGAATTTGTATTTTGCATTTTGAATTACGCTGCGTTCGCGTTGGTGTGGAGGTGTGTGCTAAAGGCATTAGGGTTTTGTTTTTGAAAAGGTAAGAAGTTAAGGATTTTTAAAATATAATTATGAGGTATTTATTTTATAAAAATGACGATATCTTTTTTTTCTGGAAATGTAAAAAGTTCTTGAGATATACAATGTTTTATTGTCTAGTTCTTATATACCGGAGAAAACTGCTTTTTATGAAATCTTGAAAATGATGCGCTGTGGTAGCCCGCGAAATTCATTTTGTTTTGGCTTTTTTGCAATTTGCAGGTCCGTGTCAGGTTGTATCTTGATCAAAATATGATACGCGGAAATAAAACATATTGTATTTACATCATTTTAACCATAAAAATCATCAATACATCTCTCTAAATTAGATTTCGTGCAGATTCTTCGAACGAACGAAATCTAACGAATCTGCACGAAATCTAACTTAGAGAGATATATTGATAATTCTATAAATAAATATTTCATACGGCCGCGAATCATATTTAGATCAACATACAACCTAATACTTACTTAGTTACCTTCCACTTCTTTCTACAAATAAATTACCTATTTATCAGTATAATAAACCCTTGAATTGATTAAACCTATTCTACAGTTTTTTCTCCGCATATGGTTTCAACGATTCTTTAACGTATTAACGGTGCGTCACGCGGTGTGCGCTTGCGCTTACCATAGAAAACGTTACGAAACGTTACTTTTTTTTTATTAAAGAAAATGATGTGTGCAATTGTGCATAGTAGTTCAGGAAGTAAGGGGTGATGGAAAATTGAGTTTTTTTTTGCTGTAAGTAGGTATTTGGGAAAAGTGAAAAGGCTGGCCACAAACAACGTAGTGGGGAAAAGGCTGAATAAAACTTAAAACCCTATTAGTATAATAGAGACTTTCAATTATTGATGCTGTCACTTTCTTTTTGATACATAATATAAGGGATGGCATGAATTATGTGGTTTTGTGCAACTCAACGTTAAGAAGTCACAAGGTTTTATTGTTTTACTCACTTTCGAGATAAAAAATAATCATAATTCCCCATTTCAACGATTACTTAGGCAAATGTGGTTTTGTGCAACTCACCGTTAAGAAGTCACAAGTTTTATTGTTTTACTCAGTTTCGAGATAAAAAAATAAGCATAATTCCCCATTTCAGCGATTACTTACAGGATTTTAGTGAACTATCTAAATTCTAGATTCAAAAAGGCTACTGCAATTTAGTTTTGGAGTATTTGCTCTGCTACCTACAGCAAATTGAAGAAGACTTGGTTAATAAGAAGACAACGGAGGAGCTCGTGGTTAAGTAATAACAGCCGCACGGGTCGCTACGCTTGCCGGGGTTGGTCGGTGGATGGGTGACCATCTTTACATACCGAGACTCCTCCGTGCCTCGGAAAGCACGTTAAGCCGTTGGTCCCGGCTATCATTCGTGGATCTTTGACAGTCGTTATGGGTCGTCAGAAGCCCGAAAGTCTGACAAGCAGTCTTACCAAGGGGTATCGTATTACTGGGTTATGGAGGTCAGATAGGCAGTCGCCCCATGTAAAATACTAGCATTCAGCTGCATCCGGTTAGACTGGAAGCCGACCCCAACATAGTTTTGGCTAGGCAGATTGATCTAAATTCTAGATTCAAAAAGGCTACTGCAATTTAGTTGCTCTTTACCTAGAGCAAATTGAAGAAGACTTTGTTGATATGAAGGCAATGGTGAAAGACCCAATTCAAGAAGAGAAACGAAGACTTTTTCCTTCCAGAAGCCAGAAGACATCAGAAAATTGGATATTTCTTTAAGATAAGCCAAATGAGCCAAGAAATCCATCCACGTTAATCTAAAAACTACCAGGATTACATAAGTGTAAGGGCATGGAATGTAAGATTAGCGTGCGAGAGAGACGAAAGCACGCGTTAGAAAGGGATAGACAATAACGGTTGAATGAAGCTCGGTTCATGGTTTTGTTTTTTTTTTATCAAGGATTTTTTTAAACTGTGGTTTGGAACAAGTTGTTTTTTTTTTTGTTTTAATAGTACCTACTTATTACATATTATGGGATACGAAAGATTTTTATTTTATAGGTGTGGTCTGTGATTCTTTTAGGTTTCTTGCGGAAGAGGCTCTATGTTAGATTAGAGATGTTTATTCAGCTTATTACGGTTTACAATATTTAATAATAATACTTACCTATTATTGATAACAAAAAAACATAACATTGAAGGCACAAGGTGAAAACTTTTGTCAGACATTTTTAGGGTTCCATACCAAAATGGTAAAAAGGAACCCTTATGGTGCGACTCAGTGTGTCTGCTGAATATCTCAAGAACTACTAATGCTACCAACTTGAAATTTGGAACAGTTTTAGATGACGTTTGCCCAACTATTTTGCAAATAAGAAAGAAATAAAAATATTCATATATTTTTTGCAACAGGGACTGAAAGGGGGTCTTAAAAAATTGAAGTGGGGCTACTAGGGCATTCTCAAACATATTTTTTCTTTTTTTTATGCCGCATAGATTTCGACTTTTGATGAAAAATCTAAAAAAAAATACCGTTCCCCCCCTTATCTCCGAAGTTAGCATAGAGAAAAATCTGAAATTATTCAATGCGATAGAAGTTTATGTAAAGATTACAGGAAAAATAAAACGAAGTCTCTAAATAGCACACTTTTTCAGAAATCGGAACAGTACCTTCGGTTCACTAGTCCCGACTCTCTTGACCGGTGTTTTTTTTCCTGTGCTTTTAATTTAGTTACCCTATCCATGGCTAAAGACTTGATCACACTATACTGTTTATACTGTCAACAAAAAACAAAACAAGATCACTTATTCACATTCTTCTCTCAAATAAAAAAACCGGTCAAGAGCGAGTCGGACTCGCGCACCGAGGGTTCCGTTCCGATTTCTGAAAAAGTGTGTAATTTAGAGACATCGTTTTATTTTTCCTGTAATCTTTACATAAACTTCTATCACATAGAATAATTTCAGATTTTTATCTTTGCAAACTTCGGAGATAAGGGGGGGAACGGTATTTTTTTTTACATTTTTCATCAAAAGTCGAACACTGTGCGGCCTATATATTTTTTATAATATTATCCTATTTTAATTATAAATAAAAAACCGGTCAAGAAGCGAGTCGGACTCGCGCACCGAGGGTTTCGTTCCGATTTCTGAAAAAGTCTGCTATTTAGAGATATCGTTTTATTTTTCCTGTAATCTTTACCTACACTTCTATCACATAAAATAATGTCAGATTTTTCTATAGGCAAACTTCGGAGATAAGTTTTTTTTTACATTTTTTAATGTTTGAGAATGTGCAAACAGCGCTCTTTCATATGATACCCGACATGACCTAGTAGCCCCACTTTGAATTTTTAAGACCCCCTTTCAGTCCCTGTTGCAAAAAAAATATAAATATTTTTATTTCTTTCTTATTTGCAAAATAGTTAGGTAAATATTATCTAAAACTGTTCCAAATTTCAAGTTGATAGCATTAGTAGTTCTTGAGATATCCAGCTGTGACAGACAGACAGACTGAGTCACACCATAAGGGTTCCTTTTTTACCATTTTGGTACGGAACCCTAATAAAAAGAACATCGATCTCTGCCTACACTATGAATAGCTAGCTTGATTGTACAAAAGTCCCTTACCCCTAGTACACACTGAGGGGTTACGCATCTGGTGAGGTCGATAACCTTAGAGGGTGGATATCAATCGCCATGTGGTAACTAGGAAGTGTGGACATGGCCTTATAAATGAACTTGGTTGACATTACAAAAAAAACGGGAAAAAAATTGAAATTATTCTTTGAAAGTGTTGTGTGAAACAGTTTTTGCTTTTAATTTGTTTGATTTTTAGTGTTTCGTTACCCAAAGGGTATAAAACGGGACTCCGCTGTCCGTCCGTCTGTCGCCAGGCTGTATCTCATGAACCGTGGTAGTTAGACAGTTGAAATTTTCATAGATGACGTATTTCTGTTGCCGCTTTAACAACAAATATAAAAAAACAGAATAAAATAAATATTTAAGGGGGCTCTCATACAACAAACGTGATTTTTTTGCTCGATATTGATAACGGCGGTACACGCTTGAAATATTTACAGAATATTCAGTTATCATATTCACTTTAAAAATAAATGTATAAAATAAAAAAAACCGGTCAAGAGCGAGTCGGACTCGCGCACCGAGAGTTCCGTTCCGATTTCTGAAAAAGTGTGCTACTTAGAGACATCGTTTTATTTTTCCTGTAATCTTTACATAAACTTCTATCACATAGAATAATTTCAGATTTTTCTCTTTGCAAACTTCGGAGATAAGGGGGGAACGGTATTTTTTTTACATTTTACATCAAAAGTCGAAAAATATGCGGCCTAAAAAAAAAATAAAAAATAGTTTGAGAATGTGCAAATAGCGCTATTTTATATGATACCCCACACGCCCTAGTAGCCCCACTTTCAATTTTTAATACCCCCCTTCAGTCCCAGTTGCAAGAAAAATGTAATTATTTTTATTTCTTTCTTATTTGCAAAATAGTTGGGTAAACGTCATCTAAAACTATTCTAAATTTCAAGTTGATAGCATTAGTAGTTCGTGAGATATCCAGGTGTGACAGACAGACAGACAGACTGAGTCACACCATAAGGGTTCCTTTTTTACCATTTTGGTACGGAACCCTAAAAATAAAAAACAAATATTTAATGGGGGCTCCCATACAACAAATGTCTCTCACGAGTCCGACTCACACTTGGCCGATTTTAATTTAGTTTAGCATTGAAGTAGAAATAAATAATGTAACTTATTACAACATTTCCTCAGTTCCCATGTCGTGTCTGGGTAGAGTGGGTAGTGGGTATTATAAGTGAAAAAGTAAAACGGTGAAATTTTATGTAAAATGGAAGCACTTTACTTGTAATTACGTAATAATGTATTGTACTGTAATGTTACAAGTAATTTGCCAATTCATTTAGCAAAATCGCGTGATTTTAAAAAGCTTTGTATCCATTGTCATTGGCAACACAAAAAAAGACTCTTTTTCAAAAATTCAAAAGAACGAGGCTTTCATTTTGGGCTGCACTTGTAAACGTCAAAATTACTTTTTTTTTTTGAGCGGCAAAGGAAAATGCCAAATTATGTTTAAGTAAGTACTATTTTTATTTCCATAGACAATGATACTTTTCAGTGTTTTGTTTTTTTTTTATGTTCTTTATTTAAATGATGCTAGCTTGTTGACAATACTTCACTTTAACGAAGGGACATTGACACAATAAAACAGTTTTTGCACGATCAATTTTGGTTTTTATAAGCAAAACAATATATTTCATTTGGTTTCGAGGGTCGGCACACTAGGGCTATAGGGGTGTGATAACACCTGCCCGATTCAAAAGGGGATATTATATTGCGAAAATAGTTCAATGGAAAAGTAACTGTAATTTTAGGACAATTGAGTTTATTTTTGTGTGTGGGTTGTATTGTGGCTTGATATCGATTTTAGCTAATTCTGTAGCTTTGGCTTGTAGTTTAATACAGTCCGGTATATTTGAAGTTTATAGTTGACTCAACTATTATTTTCTAATGATTTTTATCAAGAAATTTTCAGTACCTTTTTGAGAGAGACTATCAAAAAGGTACTGAAAATTTACCAAAAAACCGGACAAGAGCGAATCGGACTCGCGCACCGAGGCTTCCGTTCAGATTTCTGAAAAAATGTGCTATTTAGAGACATCGTTTTATTTTTCCCGTAATCTTTACATAAACTTCTATCACATAGAATAATTTCAGATTCTTCTCTATCGTAGTAAAAATCGGTTGAACGGACTGTAAAAGAAGTTTGTTTAAATGTCTAATTTTATTATAAATTTCTTCTATCGACGAGCTATCGGTCCAAATAGAAAGATGCGGATGTATTTATGACAGAATGAGTGGCCTAGAAACACAGGCATAGATAATAGAATGAATGAGTTCAATCGGTCCAACACTTTTATAGAATTGATCCTGTTGAACTAGTCCACTTATTTCACAACACTAAATTAAAATTATGTCAGTTTTTGGGTGCGGTCGGTGACGATGATGTGGACTAGTCCGGCCGAGCCTCGAGAGAATGCATTCCTGACAGCTGGATAATTTCTAGTAGTAATAAGGATCAAATTCGCAAAACACATATTATTCAGGTGTCAAGAATGCATTCTATCAACGGCCGGACTATACTTGGTAAATTAAAGTCATAAATTCATTGATTCTCTTTGCTTATTGATTTGTTACGTAGGTACTTACTTTTTATTTTTGTTTATAACCTCCGGAGTAGCTCTAGTAACTTTTTTTGTTTCGAAAATAATTTCAAACGGTCTTATTACAAAACGAGGTTTTTCTTCCGTCATGGTTTATACCATCGACTCATCGAGCCAGTTTTTGAAATAAGAACCTAGCTGTGATACAAATACAGTTCTTTATACAAAACTGACAACTTAGTCCGGTACCTACTTAGTTGACAATTTTGTAAAACTGACATCTTAATGTGTTCGAATAAGTTCGAAATTCAAAAAATCGGTCCATGGTTTAAACCTGGGTTTGAAGATGAACCTTGTTTTGTAATAAGACGGATAAAGTTTAAATTCTGTTCCATTTTTGTAATTACTAATAGAGCGTTCATGTTTATTTTACCTCTGATCTTGCATCACTGTCAAAATCAAAATGATCTTTATTTTGATTACTATAAGGTCGCTGTTGGGTTGTTGCCACTGACAAGTTTGTCAAAATCTAAGTGATCTTTATTCCCTTTACAATAAGATTGCTATTGGATTGCTGCTGTCAGAAAGTCGGTTAAAAATGGGGGTAAGTAGCTGGTAATTCCTATTTATATGCCAAGAAACGACTTTTATCATCATCACAGATAATATAAAACGTCATCATAAAGTTTTTCCCAAAAAACTTCGTTACCGCTAAATATGGCGATACCAGGCGTACATACTATGAAACAGTTGTGAACTTATCAGGGTTCCTTGTCTGTTGGTATTTCACGGTCTGACGGGTCTGTGGGGGTGATGTCCCTGCATTTAGTAGGGCTCCTAACATATGGCGTGACTGCTTGGGGTGAGTTAGAATTTTAGAGTTGATTACACGACATAACTTTAGGTTTCATCGTCAAAATTCCACAAAACTGACAGAAAAGTAATGCAATTGTCTTTTAGTTCTGATTTTAGCCGGTAGAGGCGCTGTAATAGAACTTCTGTCAGTGAAAAAAGACAACTGCCAACACAATTTGAAAAGTAATCTACAGCATTCCTTTTTCAAATCATCTACCAATCAATCATTTGAGCAAATCTGTGTGGTCATGTGGTGTGACTATTAGCTGATAGAGGCCATGTAAAATATTATTAAAAAAAAAAAGAACTGCCAACATAATTTTCCTTCGATCTAAAATTGAAAATAAGCTACAGCATTCCTTTTTCAAATCATCTAGGTACCAATAATTTCAGCAAATCAATATTAAATAAACCACAGCGGACGAAACATTACTTTCTCATCTATTTCTTTTTAAAATAAGACACGACTCTAGAGTAATTTCCCGAACGTCCGAAGGATGCCATTACTGGCCACTTTTTTTTTTCAAAGCCATAGAGTATCTTTTTTTTTGTATCTAAAGATATCCTTGGAAGGCAATGGTATAAAAAGTGGTGCGGCCTACGTGTAATGGCGCTTCGGTGTGTCTGTATGTGTTTTTATGGATTGATACTAGCGTTTGAACGTGGCTTTGCCCGCATGTATTATTACTATTATTAGACATAAGTAAATCTCAATTCGAAATATGTATTATAGGTTCTTTCTTTTACTAAGGTCTAGTGTCAAATCTTATTTTGAAATGGAGTTTCATGCTTTTTAAGTTTCGTTTCCTTATGTCGCATTATTATTTCTTCACAGGGCCATTCGAGTACACAGGGCTACGTATCAAGCTATACATTTCCAGTATAAGCTGATCTCGCATTGTATAGGATTTCCTTACAATGAGAGGTCAGCATTAACTGGAAATGTATAGCTTGATGTAGCCATGTGTACCACATGTCTGGTATGTTTCACTTCCCTCTTTATCTTTGTCCAATATAAACAAAAGTTCAAGAGTACTGCTCCCAGAAAAGTTAAAAAAAACCCGTTACAGATCTTAGTTACGATAAGATGCCAGTATTACCAGCGTCGTGTATAAAGAGGGTTAGAGGGCTATCTATGTTATACAACGTGCTGCCGCAATGGCGACATTAATTTAAGACACAGGTAGGGCGAATGGCCAGTAATCATAAAAATTATAAAGATAAAATAATTCTTAAATTTAAAAAAAAATATTAGCTGTCATACAGCGTGTCCAGTCATCGGTGTCCGACCCGTTAAGGCGAAGCAATACGATCAATTTTATTGACAAATAAAAAGTACGGGTGGTTCATTTATTTTGCAATATCTATCGATGTAGAGGTCCTACAGGCATAAAAGTGATTTCGTTCGAGAGCTACAAAAGTAGGCAATAAGTTGACACTAAAAGGTTAATAAAAAAAAAAACGTAAAAAGTGTGAACAAATTCAGACTTTTTACGAGCCTTTTTTGGAACGAAGTTTCTTATCGCGCGTTGTGAAAGGGGGCTAGACGGAAAAAATGGGAACGAAAAGTTGTCACGACACTTTTTGCTATAGTATGCTATGTATGTATGTATTGTAAGCCGTGCGGCGTGCGCATGTTTCTCTGTCTGTCTCTCTCTCTCTCTCTCTCTTATAGAAAGCAAGCCAGATATTTTCATTTCTATTTCGCATTGAACAGTGTGGTGTCGCGATGATGATGATGATGATGGTGGTGGTGGTGGTGATGATGATGATGATGATGATGATGATGATGATGATGATGATGATGATGGTGATGGTGATGGTGATGATGAGTATAAAAATAAAATTTTATTACACTTCCTTGACTAATTAATCGAAAGGAACTTCGTTCCATCCGGGTGTCCCTTGACACCTCTCAAGTTTTTTTTGTCGATAAAATTGACACCGGTGACCAGTAACCCTGTATAACCGTCGAAATTGAAAGCCTGAGACAGCGACGTGACTCCAGGGAGGCCAAGTAAAAAAAAGCGAAATTATAAAGTACTAAAGAATAACTTATTCATTCCTTATCCTAGGATTTCCGGACTTATTACCAAGGTCGATGTCAGGAGCTCAGGAAGTACTTGTCAATGGTGTCCTTCGTTCATGAATGATTACTAAAACCGGTACTTATTAAGGCGGAGATTTCTTGAAAACGGTCAAAAAGGTGGTTTTTTAAAGCACACAGCTTTAAGAAACCGGTCAAGAGCGAGTCGGACTCGCGTAGCGAGGGTTCCGTTCCGATTTCTGAAAAAGTGTGCTATTTAGAGACATCATTTTATTTTTCCCGTAATCTTTATATAAACTTCTATCATATAGAATAATTTCAGATTTTTCGCTTTGCAAACTTCGGAGATAAGGGGGGAACGGTATTTTATTTTACATTTTTCATCAAAAGTCGAAAACTATGCGGCCTAATAAAAAGAAAAAAAAATGTTTGAGAATGTGCAAACAGCGCTCTTTCATATGATACCCCACATGTCCTAGTAGCCCCACTTTGAAATTTTAAGACCCCCTTTCAGTCACTGTTGCAAAAAAAAACATAAATATTTTTATTTCTTTCTTATTTGCAAAATAGTTGGGTAAAAGTCAACTAAAACTGTTCCAAATTTCAAGTTGATAGCATTAGTAGTTCTTGTGATATCCAGCTGTGACAGACAGACAGACAGACTGAGTCACACCATAAGGGTTCCTTTTTTACCATTTTGGTACGGAACCCTAAAAACCACCTTTTTGACCGTTTTCAGGAAATCTGCGCCTTAAGTATAGCATTTTGTCATAAATCTACATTTTTAGTTCCGGTGCGCGTGAGTCTTTCTACCTGGCGCGTCGAAACTACACAGCCATAACGCCATTTCACTTACACACCGAGCTAAACCTCACTTCGATGTATCCTCTTAACATCTTTACCAAGAAAGGCAGAATTACTTAATTTTTTTTTTCCATTCCCTCCCATACTCAAAAGACACTTGAACTCCCACGCATACTTACTTCATATACCCAGAATTTCAACCGATTATCAACATTCATCTCAATCGGCCTAGCCTTTTCCCAACTATATTGGGGTCGGCTTCCAGTCTAACCGGATGCAGCTGAATACCAGTATTTTACATGGAGCGACTGCCTATCTGACCTCCACAACCCAGTTACTGGGTTGTGGAGTGAAAATGGCGTCTTGTCAGTACTATTCTTATTTGGCTCGCCTAAAACTACTGACAGACGTGCTCATTACTAGCACGAAAGCATGCTTTTATTGAGCAAGTGCTCATTAGTAGTAAGTGTGACTAGTAATGAGCATGCTTATTTGTAGTATGTTTTCGAGTAAGCGTGCTTTTAGGCATGCTTTTTATGAGCACGTGTGTCAGTACCTTAATACACACATCTGTTGTCAATGGTGACGATTCTCTTGTACACCGAACTAAACTAACTAAACTATCACTAAAATTCCTTACTTTTGGCTATGAGAATCTTAGAGCTATTCTGCAAAAAAAATTCTTATCAATTCAATCAAACTTTTTCTTTGACACAACTGAAATCGCGTTTGTCAATCGTGACTCCGCGTGGTAAATTGAACTAACGAAATCTCTAAAAGTGACAAGGCTTGTTAGACTTATATTTTGTTCACCGACATCGCCTGTAAAATAGTCTCGATTTAGTTAGACAATTAAATAGGTGAAAATCGTCAAATTCAGAATAACAAAATTGTCATTTTCACTAAAATATGAATTCAGTGCATCTTAACGGGGATGCGCTAAGGTAGCCCGTGAAATTCAAATTTTCTTACGTTTTTTGCAATTTGCAGGTCAGTGTCAGGTTGTATGTTGATTAAAATATGATTCGCGGCCGTAACTAACATGGCTTTACAGAATTATAATCATTAGAATCAGCAATACAACTTCATAAGTCAGAATTGACCTCAAATAGATTATAGCTATATTTTAATCAACATACAACCTGACACTGATCTGCAAATTGCAAAAAACGTAAGAAAATTTCAATTTCGCGGGCTACCTTAGCGCATCTTCCTTAGTGCTGTCAAACTAAAATCTAATTGTGTCACTCAAACGTCGTTTGACAGGAATAAACTAAATTTTAGTGATTTTTAGTCTAGTTTAGAGGCATTTGTGACAAGAGAATCGGCACCAATGTATGTGTGGATGTCCAGCTATGTATAATGGAGTTAATTCGATGTGTGGCATGTTAGAGTTCTTTGAAATAATAGCTGTTCCGCACGTATTTGTAGTCACGACCCATCTTCACGCTATTCCGGCACGGTGGTCGGCAATTTAGATGGTACAGACGACTACACATCAAGCTATACATTTCCAGTTTACACTGACCTCTCATTGTAAGGAAATTCTACACAATGCGAGATCAGCTTATACTGGAAATGTATAGCTTGATCTGTAGCCGTGCATACTACCTATTACAGGTTCTGTTTTCTTTCTATGTAGTTTATTTTGCTGTCTTAGATGAAATAACTGGTGTTTTTCTTTACGTGCGAGAATATTTTAAAAGGGCGGTTTATTTTTTAGGGTTCCGTACCGAAATGGTATAGAGTAAAAAGGAACCCTTATGGTGCGACTCAGTCTGAAATGAAATCTGAGATTTGGAACAGTTTTAGATGACGTTGGCCCAACTATTTTGCGAATAAGAAAGTTTTTTTCTTTTTTGCAACAGGGTCTTTAAAATTCGAAGTGGGGCTACTGTACCTACAGTTTAAGGCCGAACTATATACTATACGCCAATGACCTTGAGTGGTTAGCTTGCGCATTCTGGCCTGAGCTCACGCAACGCGTCGTACGTCCAGCCAGTAATAGGACTCGCCCATCAAGGAGCGCTGTCCCAAATTAGACGCATTTTTTAATTTATTATAATAAAAAATATACATGTTTTTAAAAAGTAACAAAACCAAATCATTTTCGTTTGTATTGCAAAGTAGTAGATATTTTTTTTATATTCTTTTGATAAAAAATGAAGGAGTAAAATGGTTTCATCTTAACGATTTGGAGGTGATTTGGGGTTTTTTTTTCTTATTATGTGATACCGATAGAAAAATTATGGCTAAACCAAATTACGATTCATATCATGTAGATTACTAACAATTTTTTTCAGATGTAATTTCTCTGTAGGTTCCGGCGAAAAACTGCTTCATCTGCACGCTGTTTTTAAGCTTTTTTCGAAAGAGTAGCCTTAAGGCCCTACATCTAAGCGTGGTTTAGCTCGGTGTGTAAGTGAAATGGCGTTATGGCTCTCTAGTTTGACGCGCGAGATAGAAGACTCTCACGCGCATCCGAATTATGTAGTAAAAGTGCAAATAAAATCGTATAAAAATAAAAATTAACTATTTAATAATAAATAATTCATCACTGGATGCAGTGGGGCATTTGACATTTTATGATACATTTTTAATTAAAGATTTTTTTGGTGCATTAAAATATGTTTAAAAATTTATGTTATGAGTTCCATCACTGTATGCGAAAAGGTCCTGAATATATCATATTTTTTTATTTATCAAAATTATTTACGGTTTACGAGATACTTACACTGCTTTTAAAAAAAACCGGTCAAGAACCGCCGGTCGGGCGAGTCGGACTCGCGCACCGAGGGTTCCGTTCCGATTTCTGAAAAAGTGACATCGTTTTATTTTTCCTGTAATCTTTATATAAACTTCTATCATATAGAATAATTTCAGATTTTTCGCTTTGCAAACTTCGGAGATAAGGGGGGGGGAACGGTATTTTTTTTTACATTTTTCATCAAAACTCAAAAACTATGCGGCCTAAAAAAAATAAAAAAAATGTTTGAGAATAAGCAAACAGCGTTCTTTCATATGATACCCCACATGCCCTAGTAGCCCCACTTTGAATTTTTAAGACCGTTTCAGTCCCTGTTGCAAAAAAAAAATAAAAAATTAAGTATTACTTTCTTATTTCCAAAATAGTTGAGTAAACGTCATCTAAAACTGTTCCAAATTTCAATTTGATAGCATTAGTAGCTCTTGAGATATCCAGCTGTGACAGACAGACAGACAGACTGAGTCACACCATAAGGGTTCCTTTTTTACCATTTTGGTACGGAACCCTAAAAACACCTTTATTTATTTATTTATTTATATATACTTTATTGTACACCACAAAAATACATAACAAAAGAAAACATAATATACACTACAAAACATACAATGGACCTTTTTGACAGTTTTCAAGAAATCTCCGCCTTAAAGTTATTAAAAGTCGGTTATCCTCGCCTTAACACTACTTTCGTCTCCGTCAGTCACTGGGTCAGTAAACTACGACTAAACCGTACCGAAAAGGATTGTTTTTTACGCGCTGCACCGAAAATTGAAGCGTAACAATAGAAGGAAGTTCTTTCAGCGGATGTAACGGTTGGGAAGCTTCGAAAATAAAAGTTCTTGATCGAAAGTGAGAGCTTTGACGTTTTTACCGTTTGGAGAGAGTGTGGATGATTTTTGAAGATAGTCTTGAATGGAAATTGAGCAAAATTTCACCAATCCAATCGTTTTATGTGACATTGGCTGACGGAAAAATAAATTTTATTAAGTAAATAGGTTTTCAGAATTCTATGGAAGATGCTTTTTATGGTTCCGCACCAAAATGGTAAAAAGGAACCCTTATGGTGTGACTCAGTCTGGCTGTCTGTCACAGCTGGATATCTCAAGAACTACTAATGCTATCAAATTGAAGTTTGGAACAGTTTTAGATGACGTTTTCCCAACTGCCCAACTATTTTGCAAATAACAATTATTTTTTTTGTAACAGGGACTGTTCTTAAAAATTCAAAGTCGGGCTAATAGGGGGGTATCATATGAAAGAGCTTTGTTTGCACATTCTCAAAAAAAAATTTTTTTTTAAGCCGCAGTTTGCGACTTTTGATGAAAAATGTAAAACACCTTATCTCCGAAGTTAGCAAAGAGAAAAATCTGGAATTATTCTATGTGATAGAAGTAAATGTAAAGATTACAAGAAAAATAAAACGATGTCTCTAAATAGCACACTTTTTCAGAAATCAGAACAGAACCCTCTGTGCGCGAGTCCGACTCGCTCTTGACCGGTTTTTTTAACCGACAAAAAAAAAGGAGGAAATTCACATGTCGATGTCTTTTTATTTACGTATGTACACATAACTTGAAGTCCAATTTTCAGTCTCACATTTGAACGATTCTTACGTTACAACAATAGGTAAGTAAGTGTTCCTATATTTTTTAGTTGTTTTATATGTTAACATATCTCGGGACCTGACGGTCCCGGACCTTTGGAAGGCATACGAGGGTCCGAAGCCAACTCGCAGAGGCCCCTTAGACAATTTTAAATTATGATGAGGCACCAACCGACGATTATCCCTGTATGCACTATGCATGAGCACCCAAGGACAACCCCCGGTTGGTGCAGGACTATTGCAGAACATGGAAACAAAACATATTGGGCTATGGATTTGGGTGGTTGTGGACTGGTTACCTAGAACTATGGAAACACTATGGCCCCTGCCTGACTAATGTTAGGGGCTATAATGGCAGGGGGTGACTTGCACACTCAATAATGGGCCCCCGAAAACGGTCGCTAGCACTTAGTGTCGTAGTGGCAAGGGAGCAACATGTTCTGAGGTGCTTGTGAGGAGTGGAGAGGTATTCCACGGTTCTCAGAACAATCCCAGAGCCCGGAAGATGGTCAAGATCCCTACAAACACTTACTGGAATTTATTATTAGTTGTTTTATTATTATACTTTCCTGCCCTTATATAGGTGCTTGACCCCACAAAAAGAAACCAGAAAGTACCAAACAAAGCAGGTTGTCTAACGAATTTTATTCAAAATTCCCGATGCACCGACACAGAATGTTGATCGTCCAGTCCCGAAACTAGTTTCGAAATTCGAATTAGAAATTCAATATGGAGTATGGACTATCTCTTCTATAAAACCGGTTTTCAAAAAATCGTCTATGAAGTATAAAGCGTCTTAAGTGTGGTACGGGCACTTAAATTATACGTTTTTTTTTAGATTAGAGGTGGGATACGGGCACATTGTTGTCTGGCCATAGACAACCGCAGCAGTAAAAATATCTTTGTCTATGATGCTGTTGTTGTTTTTGTGTTTTTTTGTTTTGCTTTGAACTTTTAGGTGTAGGCAAGTTAAATTATGATTGTTTTGGTTTTAAAAACTATTACATACAATCGGTTGAAGCTACCGGCTGCCACAGATAATATTATAATATACATAATTTATACACGGCTGCTAAAATAAACACAATAAAAAAAATACGGCCATGTAAGCGAAATTTTGACACTCGCAAATAAATCAAACCTATAGAAGTGTAGGTACCTACTTCCCGCTGTCCCCTAGAATCATGAAATTTGGCAAGAAGCAAGGTCTCACAGCCTTCACTGTCCGAAAATAGTTAATTTGTAGTTTACCACTTATTTTTTTTTTTCGTGATTACAAACTTACTTAGATGAGGAGCTCGTGGCTAAGTAATAACAGCCGCACGGGTCGATCCGTCAGGTTAAGCTACGCTTGCCGAGGTTGGTCAGTGGATGGGTGACCATCTTTACATATCGAGATTCCTCCGTGCCTCGGAAAGCACGTTAAGCCGTTGGTCCCGGCTGTTATTCGTGGATCTTTGACAGTCGTTACGGGTCGTCAGAAGCCCGAAAGTCTGACAACCAGTCTTACCAAGGGGTATCGTATTACCCAGTAACTGGGTTGTGGAGGTCAGATAGGCAGTCGCTCCATGTGAAATACGGGTATTCAGCTGCATTCGGTTAGACTGGAAGCCGACCCCAACATAGTTGGGCAAAGGCTAGGCAGATTGACAAACTTACTTAGATGTTTTTCTTTTTGAGATAGTACCTACATTTTTTCTAACTACGAAACCCTTCATTGTGCGTGGTCCGACACTCACTTGGCTGGTTTTTTATGCTCTTTAAAAATAACTCCGATACCGCAGATCAACACGAATTGTTTTTGTATATTTTTTTATCAAAATGACCTACTTATCACTAGTTATGTGTACTTGATAATTAATGCCAATTGTTATTAACTGCCGCTTCATTCATAAATTCTGGGTAGCCATCTTGTTTTGCAATAGGTATTATGCAGTTACGTACTGATTATTTAGATAAAACATGTCATTGTTTTTTTTTTATGCAATTTCACGAAGGTCAAAAATTGGTGTGTCTTATCTTGAACTAAAAATTGTCTTTTTCACCCAATGTTCCAATTTCGAATTCAAGATAACAATCATCAAAGTTGAAAATCACCCCTTTTAAAATACCTACATTCCGACTTTAATTTTGAATTCCGCGGGCTCTAGTAATCTCTAGCCAGTTTTCTTGCCTGGGATAGATCACTAGTTCACTGGGGCGTAATAAATCAGTTGGTTTATAAACATTCTGCATAAATAGAGCACAGGAAACGGCTCAAAGATTATGCAGCAGCCAATAAAGTGATTCAATGGCGAACAGGCGAACGATCGTTGACATTCATCGCGTTTCCCGCCAATCCTTATATCGCTATCCCTTTCTTACGCGCTCAACTCAATAAGAAAGAGCGAGATGGCTATACAAACATAAGTTATCGGTTATTGCTAACATCCTATTTGCAGATAAAAAATGTTTTTGTAATGATTGTTTTTTTTATGATAGAAATAAGATGTTCGGTAATTAGACGAGAATTTAAGTTTGGAAGGTTCTTTTTAGGCATAGTTAAAAAGCTTTTAGGCAGACACAGAATCGAGTTGGTCTCGAATTATTCTAGATTTGTCAATGCAGATCAGTCTAAAACTTTGTGTACTACTTACCTATATTTATTTCTATCTATGCAAGTTACCTACTTTTGTTAACAGCTGACGGTTACAATACAAGAGGAATTTCAAATGTAAATCCTAAGATTATGAGCTACCTGCAGTGCTAGATAATCGGAAATTACGTCATGCAAGATTAACGAACGAACTAGGCATCTTGAATGACAAGTGATTATTAAAACTTGATGGTCAACCGGTAAGCTTATTTTTATGTTATTAAAGGACTGTTCAATGATCTAATTAGGTAATTATGTAGGTACATAAGTAAGTAGGTAACATAATGTAGAGTACAACCATAGACTTAAAAAAGTCTATGTGTACAACATAGACTTATAAAAAAAGATGGACTCCGCGCCACGCATATCGAAAGTGAAGCACAGTAAGTATGCCGGACCGATTGTACAAACACGCCTCGCGCACACATTTACGTCATAGTATGCCGACCGGCCGCCATTACGTGACACGAGCGACGGCGTCTTTGCAGGTACTCAAATCATGCACACATAGATCTTTACGGTGCTTCACTTTCGATATGCGTGGCGCGGAGTCCATCTTTTTTTATAAGTCTATGGTGTACAACCTATTTTTTTTTTATCGTATTTAATCCAAAAAAATAAAAACCTAAAGTTACAATTCCAAAAGAAAATAAAATTTCCCTTTCACTGACCACTTTCGCGCCATCCTACAAACCATAGAGTCGTGGCTTCAAAAGAGGTCGTTCACCTAGTCTATGCTTCAAGGCTAATGCCAAAAAGGTGATGTCATTATATCCAGTTTTTTTGCTTATTATTATTATGTACAACATGTGTAGCTAAGTAGGAAGGTATGTAAAGTTTGATAAGCTTAAAGATTGTAAATACAGTCGTTAGGTGAAGTTAAGGAAAAATAAAATAGGCTGTTTGCATTGATGCCTACGCTTTATTAGGACACCTGAAACATGGCCCATTATGGGCCATTTTACAGACACTGGGCCTATTATCTTAATTTTAAAAGAACTTGTTTTGGCCTATAACCTGTCACTGTCATTATCTGCGTAAATAAAAGAGATGGCAGTAGTTCAAAGCTTATTGTGTAGAACTTTACGACTTCCTGTAAAACTAGCTTGAATTACTCGAAAGAGAATGTTTACTATGAAATACGTAAGTTAGAAGATCCATGACGATTTTTTAGCACGTCATGCACATGCCCATCCTGGATAGTCAGCCCCGCTACCTAACTAGCTGACTGGCGAATATTTTAATCATGGCATGAGATTAATCTCGTATAGCTTGAGTTAGGATTCAAACTCAGAACCTCACGATCGGCGGCCGATCTTTCAAAACCGCTGATCCAATGAGGCTGTTTACTGTCGTGAAGTTGGTCAACCTGTATTTTTGACGTATTTCCTTCCAAGATCCAAAAGAATTCGCAATCTTGTGTCTGCCACACAAGATAACGTGGGCTACAATTTAGAAGAAAAAACAATTCTTCAGCAGAAACAATTTTATCAGTCGAAGTGGCGATGCTTGGGGAGGCCAACGCCCTTGTGTTACCCTTCGCCGTCGACGAGACAACTCTGCAAGCTGCAACACTAAACGCAAATGCGTTGACAAGATAGGAACCTCATTTGCCTATGTGTCACCATACCCTTGAAGTCGGGACACAGCAACGCTACTTGGGAGTAAATAGGTCCTAGGTATAGATAGTGCAATCCACGAAGACGCGCCCCACTACTCCTTCTAACCGTTTATAGTACTATGCGTGCCAAATAAGAATAGGATCGCCCTGCTAACTTCACACGATACCTTGTCAAATTATTACTGCCGATAGCTGTCAAATACACGATAGTTGTCAAATTAGTACGCATTGGTAGTAAAGTTCGCGAGTATTGCGGAACAAAATGGCGTCTTGACAGTACTATTCATATCAACGGTTAGGAGGAGTAATGGGGCTCGTTTTCGTGGATTGCACTATATATAGGTATAAGTAACGTGGTACCTAGTAATTTCTTGGACGGAGTAGTGGGCCTATACACACGGCGTCTTTGGACGTAAGGCAAACTAAGGGCCTTAGCACACCTCCGCCGCGGAACCGCAGTAGATTCAACAGAAACCGCTTGGAGTTCGGAACTCATGCGGTTTCGTGGCGGAGGTGTGATAAGGCTCTAACAGTAGTAATGGTTTTCATTTTGACAGTTCAACAACATTCATTGCGTTATTTACGTTGTTGAGCAGACAAATTTTTCGAACATACGAAGCAATGGATTAAAAATATCAGACATCATAGGCATAAGGCCATCTTAGGACACATGCTTTAAGATGGCCCTCTGACTTAATTAATTGTACTACCCTTCTGACATAGAAGTACTTAGTAAATGCTGTAAATCTAGTTTTTATCAGTCATTTTTAAAGACTACAAAATCATACATCTATAACTTGAGCGTAGTTAGTAAAAAATAAAAATAATAACCACAAGTTTTACCGTAGACTATAGGTAGTTCTCACGGCCGGCAAGCCAAGTGTATTGTAAACATTTGTAAACCTCTCTATTGCCAAAAACGCTTTCTTTGGACAACCTAGCCTTTTTCATATGTTATGCATAAGATGAGCTGTGAAAGACATAGACATGAAGTCTAGTTTTTCAAGCCGGTGCACGGTGACTTTAATTTATTGTATCATCATAATATGGCCTAGTTACAGGGAAAAAAAAGACGTTTGTTGTGTTTAGGAAGTTAAAACTGTTGCAGCATAGACAATTGTTATTATTTCATTGAACGAATTATCTGACGACAAAGTAAACAGATGACGTTGTTATGATTTAATTACAATAAATTTTAATACATAACACAGATGTTTTTCTTGTTAATCAAGCGAGAATTAGGTCACAATCAAGCTCTATGATAAAAGTTTAGTCAAAAACAATAGAATCTTACCCAGAGCACTGGCAATTCACCTCACAATGTTTACTGCTCTCTCCCCACATTTTGGCACAATATTAAAACAGCACAGATTCACAAATAGTACATTATTCGATCAGTCTTTGTAAAAAAGTTTTTCATCACAGTATTTTTGGGAGTACACCTTGGTTTGTGTCCGCTCACGACAGGCGCCGGGCGACGACTGGCGAATGACGATCGCTGACTGACTGACTGGCATAATGGGAGAGTTCCCGCGGGCGCGCGAAACGGCCGTTGGTGATACCACCCTGTATATTTTTTTATGGTAGGGTTTCGGGATTTCTACTTTTATGGTAAGTTTTTAATGTGGAGTTCGAAGCTTTTAGTTTTGGTTTAGAAATGTTGGGAATTTATTATAAACTTAAAATCCATTCCCGCTTATCTCGTTATATTAAGTAGCATTATCATTTAGAAATCCAAATCCCAATCCCAATTTCATCCTCCCTCGTGAAATGGTTTCATTGGTGGTGAAATCCGCATCAAATTCCATCAAGTAGTTTAAAAGTACCAAGCGACGAAACGAATACACATAGATACACTTTGTTTTTATTATTCGCGCCTGTTTGAAGGAGTCTTTATACTTTTTACTATTAAATTGATTTTGTATAGGTACCTACATCATCAAAGTATAACCTACAAAACTTAACCTAAATCATATTATTCATAAAATATTGATACTGAAAACTTTCTGTGAGTGGATTTTAGGTTTATACTTTTCATAACATTGCGAGCTTGAGCAAACACACTAATGATAAATACATGGTTATATTTTGACTTAGCATTGAATAAAGCTCCAAAGCTGCGAATCTAAAGAACTATACCACATATTTTCACGAACTTGTGGCAAAATGTAGTAACTTTTTGCTAATAATAAAATATGTAGATAATTTGATGACTTCTTGGCCACTAAAATGTCTAAAGTATCAGACAAAACGTTTAAATGCTAGTAATTATACTTAATGGTTTCATGAATTACTAAGCTAGGTGCAAACATTTTAATTTGTATTTTTGATAATTAGTCTTGCTGTTCTTAAAACATTTAAGTTTTTTCTCTATAGAAGATAGGTAGTCTATTTTTAAATACTACGTTAGTTATAAATATATTATAAAAGAAATAAATAAATTAGGATCAAGAAATTATAAACGTATAAAAAAAAATTCGCCTATATCCTAAAATCAGCTGTTATTTTTAAAAGTGAAATGTGAATTTGGTAAAATCTGAATTTTTGAAGTTGGCAACTGGAACGACCAACCCGTCTGAGTACATACGTCCTAACTAGATCGAGGATATTAACATAATTTATTTCAATTTCATCCTTACATTCATGGTAATAGAGTATACTTCACTTCAGCCTCAGCCTTGAATGGAATGCCATACAAAAATCATATGGGAAACGAATCCTGTTCTTACACATACAAAAAACTGCATACATACGAAAGTAGACCTTAACACACAGATTTAGAGTTTAAAATTAAATAACTCTTAAAGGGAATCCAGTATCTCACACTAACACATTGATAAAATTCAAAGTAACAATCATATGGTCGCATTCTGGAATATACAAACGAAATTAAGCTTACTGGTCGAGAATGTTAAGTTCAAACTTTAATAACATATGTTTCATAACCTTACTTAAAAGCGCGCCAACTTTTATTTGCAATTGTAAAATAAGGGATGCGGTAGAATTTGTATTAGTTATCAACTTTTCAACGGCAAACATAACTTTGTGTCTCCTGATATCCTTAAATTCTTCAGCAATCATATGGTCGAAGTTATGCTTTTGAAGTGGCGACAAAAAAAGGAGGCAGTTTTACTGTGTTATGTACTTCTCAATCCTCAAGTTCAATTCAAATATTGATTATTTGATTTGCAAATTAAAATACATTCGAAATTCAAATCGTCAGCTGTTTTTTGGTTTCCGCTATTATAACTAAGTACCTTAGAAGTCAATGAGTTTATTTTTTTTTTAAATCTGAATCTGTCACTTTTTCTTTTCGAAGATTTTTGAATCGAAGACGTTATTGCTTTAATGTTGGTACCCATTGGAGCTTTTTACCGTAACATTAGCCGTTGGCTTGTTGTTGCCGATTCGCGCCAAAGACGAGCAGGCTTACACGCTGGCTCTCCTTGCAAAAGTTTTATCTACAAATAGGTTGAATGATTTGTTGTCATTGCCTAACCAAAAACTTATGTCAGTGACATCAATATTAATTGTAAAGTTGAGGTAATATTTTGCATTGCATAACGAGTAACGACATTGTGTCATATGAGACTAGGCTGTATAGCCTTCAGCCTTTGTCATGTGAAAAAGAAGTTTTAAAAAATAAACAGTGTGTCATGGCCTCTTGTGGAAAGTGCATTTTTATTTTATTAATATTTCATAAACCTGGTTAACACATGGTGTCAGGTGTGTCTACGATGGACGGAATAAAACCTCCATCAGGCCTCCAACTATCGGGAGATGGAGCAAACTTTAAACGCTTTGTGCAGCAGTTTAACTTGTATTTACAAGCTGTGAATCTTGATGATACGGCTGAATCAAGAAAAATTGCATTGTTTTTGAACTGTGCTGGGGAAGATGCATTGGAAGTGTACAATACATTTAGCAAAGACAAAGTTAAAAACTTACAAGCTCTGATTGATCAATTCAAAGAATACGCCGAGCCACGAAAAAATTTGTTGTGGTTGTCATATAACTTGTTCACTATGAAACAGCAAGATGGCGAAGTATTTGATCACTTTTATACCAAAGTTCTCACTCAAGCTAAAAAATGTGATCTTGGAGAGCTTGAGGATCGATTGATCACTATGGTTATTGTTATTGGCATCAGGGACACAAATGTCAAAGAAAGGCTTCTAAGAGAATCGGAGTTGAAGCTCACTGCAGCAATTGATATTTGCAGAGCAGCAGAATTAGGCAAAGAAAAAGTACAGACATTACAAGGAAATAAAATGGAAGATCAAGTGAGCACCTTAAGTCAGAAAGTGATACCATACAACAGAGGGGCAAGGCCCAAAGAAAAATTAATAGACTGTAGCCGATGTGGAAAAAATCACGAGTTAAGGAACTGTCCAGCCTACGGCAGAAAATGTATGGTATGTGGATTTTATGGACATTTTGCTAATATGTGCAAAAACAAGAATAACAGAAGTGAAAAACTCAGTGATACTAGGAAAAGTCGAGTTAATGTAATTCAAGAAAATACAGATGACAGTGACGAAGACTTTACAGTTGGAAGCATTTTTACAGTAGATGGAATTAAATTACAGTGGAAAGAAAAAATAATAGTGAATGGATATGAAGTAGAATTTAAATTAGACACTGGTGCTGATTGCAATACACTATCATTGGAATTGTTCAAGAAACTGAGAAAAACAGAAAGTCTTTTGAATGCTGGGATAATTCTATTAGTGTACAATGGCCAACAAGTGGAAACAGCTGGGACAGCTGAACTAGATTGTATCATAAAAAACAAAAAACAAAAACTAAAGTTCACAGTAATAGACTTACCAGTTCAGCCAGTATTAGGACTGCCTGATTGTAACAGGCTTGAATTAGTTAAAAGAGTGGATGTTACACAATCAAGTTCAGAAAAAGAAACTTTTCTCAGAAAAAATATAGAGGTGTTTACAGGATTGGGAAATATAGGAAAATACAGGATTAAAGTAAAAGAAAATGCTGAACCAGTAATCAAGCCCATCAGGAGAATCCCACAGGCATTAAAAGGTAGACTGAAAGAAACTTTAAATAACTATGAAAAGAGAAATATTATTGAAAAAGTAACTTCCCCGACTGACTGGTGTAATAATTTAGTGATAGTAGAGAAACCTGACAAATCACTTAGACTTTGTTTAGATCCACAAGATCTTAATAAAAATATTCTACGTGAAAATTACCCAATTGCTAGTCCCGAAGAAATTTACAATAGTTTATCAGGTAAAGAAGTTTTTACAGTTCTTGATATGAAGGACGGGTTTTTTCAGATTGAACTTGATGATCCTCAGAAATTATGCACATTTGGTACTCCATTTGGAAGATATGCATTTAAAAGAATGCCTTTTGGCATATCATCAGCGCCTGAAGTAATGCAGCGCATAAATTGTTCAATCTTTGGGGATATTCAAGGAGTTTATGTATATTTTGATGACTTAATTATTGCAGGTAAAGACCAGTTAGAACATGATATAATACTTAATAAAGTTATTCAGAGATCAAGAGAGTATAATGTAAAATTTAACAGTAAAAAGTTACAGTATAGACTTGATCATGTAAAATATATAGGGCTCATAATATCAAAAAATGGAATACAAATAGACTCTGAACATGTATCAGCCATTCTTCAATTAGATTCACCAAAAAACATCAAACAGCTTCAGAAGTTCCTTGGTATGTGTAATTACTTAAGTAAGTTTATACCTCACTATACAAAAACTACAATGCCCTTGAGACAGTTACTTAAAAAAGATACTTTGTGGGAATGGGATTCTTCTCAGCAAGAAGCATTTTTAGAACTGAAAAGAAAATTGAGTTGCACACCTACTTTAGCAATTCTGAGTGACAAGGGTACAGTTGTGCTACAAACTGACAGCTCTAAATCTGGTATGGGTGCATGCCTGATGCAAGATGGAAAACCAGTGTCATTTTACTCCAGAGTTTACACGGAGTGCCAAAGTAGGTGGGCACCTATAGAAAAAGAATTATTTGCTATTTGTGCTGCTATGGAAAAGTATCATCAATTTGTATATGGTAGAAGGATTGTGGTTGAGACAGACCACAAGCCATTAGTGGCAATAATGTCAAAGGACATCAATAAAATATCAGCCAGACTTCAAAGAATGGTCTTAAAATTGCTAAAATATGAATTTGAAATTCGCTATGTACCAGGTCCTAAAATGTTTATTGCTGATTATTTGTCAAGAAACTACTTGTTAAATAATGGGAAAAATGACTCCGATTTACAAGAGTTAGTTCATTCTTTTGATACTGAAGTTGTGTATGGATGTGAATCTGATTTAGCAATTACTGATGAAAAACTTAAAAAATTACAATTTGAAACTGGGTGTGACAACAATTTAATGCAAATTAAGACATGGTATTTTAATGAGTGGCCATCCAATGATAAAAATATTTTGAATAAAGAGTTGAAAATATTTTACAAACTGAAAGATTTTTTAAACTTTAAAGATGATGTTTTATACTATAATAACCGGGTAGTGGTACCTTATTGTATGAGAAAAGAAATACTTACTATTTTACATACTGCTCATGCAGGTGTGGTCAAGTCCAAGAAAAGGGGACGTAGGTCTTTATTCTGGCCAGGAATGTCCAAGGACATTGAAAATTTTGTTTTGTCATGTAAGGAATGTGAGAAATATAGGTCAAGTAACTGCAAAGAATCCCTCATGAGTCATGATGTGCCAGATATTCCTTTTTATAAAGTAGGTATGGATATTTGTTCCTTTGCTGGCAAAGATTATCTAGTGGTTGTTGATTATTATTCAAAGTGGATTGAGTTGAAACAAGTTCAACAAAAAACAGCAAAAAATGTTATATTGAAATTAAAAATAATATTTGCCACACATGGAATACCTAAGTATGCAGTTTGTGATAATAATCCATTTAATAGCTTTGAACTTAAACAGTTTTCCAGAGATGTTAATATGCAGTTGTTGTTTTCAAGCCCTCATCATCATCAGTCGAATGGCCTGGCAGAAAAAGCTGTAGGTATTGTAAAGAGTTTAATGAAGAAATGCAGGGCAAATGATGAGAACTTGAATATGGCTTTGCTACACTATAGAACAACACCGCTTGCTGGCTTAGACTATAGCCCATCTGAACTTCTGATGTGCAGGCTATTAAGAACTAACTTACCTTGTACTTACACAGATCTTCAACCCAGACTGCCAATCAATATCAATGAAAAAATGCAAATAATGAAAGAAAAATCTAAAAGTAATTATAATAAAACAGCCAAAAATAGAGCTTCTTATAGTAATGGTCAGAGTGTGTTAATACAGAATGGGGATGATAAGGATTGGCAGCCAGGAAGGGTAGTGAGGAAGGATAGTCCTAGATCCTATATTGTAAAAAATGAAAAAGGTAATTGTGTTAGGAGAAATGAAAAACATATGTTACTAAGTAGAAATAAGTTTAATGAGAGACCAGAAGTTGAGTTTGATACCCCAATTAATGTCAGACCGGTGAATGATTCAAATAATGGGGAAACTGTGAGTACAGATGGCTCTATGCCTAGTCAGCACAGAGTGTTTAGAGATGCTTGTGAAGCAGGCAGTTCATATGTTACTCGTAGTGGAAGGTCTGTGAAACCTCCTTCCCATTTAGTTGATTATGAATGTTAAAGGGGGGGATGTGTCATATGAGACTAGGCTGTATAGCCTTCAGCCTTTGTCATGTGAAAAAGAAGTTTTAAAAAATAAACAGTGTGTCATGGCCTCTTGTGGAAAGTGCATTTTTATTTTATTAATATTTCATAAACCTGGTTAACACAGACATTCCTAAAATAATATTATATTAGGCTTATCTCCCAGACAGTCATCTAGCTGACTTTATTTTAAGATGTTATAAGAGCACGTTTGACATTATTATAACCTGTCAAAATTACGTCATTATTTTAAGAATGGTACCTCGATCAAAATATTAGTCAGTCTGCAAGTTGGTACTGGGCTACTTGTAAAGAAAGGTTATTTTGGATTTTGTTCTACTTCTAACATAGACTTAACTATAAACTACGTCTAAAAAAATAAAAAAAGTTACCTAAGTAAAATAAAAAAATCTAAAAAAAGAAAAAGTTTTTGTACCTTTTTTTATACGTCTATGACTTCTAAATATCATTAATTTAGCAGTAGACCACTTCCAAACTAAGATTCGAATCCGTCTAAAAAAATAAAAAAAGTTACCTAAGTAAAATAAAAAAATCTAAAAAAAGAAAAAGTTTTTGTACCTTTTTTATACGTCTATGACTTCTAAATATCATTAATTTAGCAGTAGACCACTTCCAAACTAAGATTCGAATCACTTGTCAACACAGAAGTTAGTTATCAGCTATGACATTATACATCTAGACGTTGCCATGATTACAGTGTGGAAGTGAGACACCTAAACACGAAATTAGTAGGAAAATTGAGACAAAGCATCGTATCCTCTGTCTCTTACGGCGTGCCGTATTTTTGCTTGGCGAACTTTCAAATGTTAGCCAAACAAAGTGCTTTCACTCACTTGCGTCGATTAATTTAACTTTTTTGGACAGTTTTTGCATTGTGCGAATGTATTGACATGGGTTTCAGTCCAAAATATGGAAGATTTCTTAAGTTATACCTCATTTCTAATACCACATAACCTAGAAAAAGTATTATATTGCCGTCTCATGACCGGCCACGCGGTGGCTCGATCTAGATGTATATTATCTAAGGTTATCAGGCTCTCAAACACGCGTCAAAGCATAGACTAGACTACTAATTTTTAATATACTACGTCAGGATTGGCTGTTGTGGTTCCAGTCAGCCAGTTATTAGCAGATAACTTGAATTTGACAGAAGTCCGCGAAATTCAAAATTGTTTACGTTCTTTGCAAGGAAATTTTGAATTTCGAGGACTTTCACCGGTAAGTAATGTTTAGAGTTTGACAAGTTCTCAACAGAAACTCACATACAAACAATGACGTAAATACATCATTGCTCAGCTATACAACGTGTTAATGAAATAACCCACAACCTCTTAAGGGGTCATTGTACTCATCATTATGAACAACTTTTACTATGGGACCAAACCTGAAATCGCGAAAAAAAAATCAGCTGTTCAGTACATTTTGACGAATTATGCGAACATAAATGTATTGAACAGCTGATTTTTTTTTCGCGATTCCAGGTTTGGTCTCATAGTAAAAGTTGTTCATAATGATGAGTACAATGACCCCTTAAGAGGTTGTAGGTTATTTATTTTACACCTTGTATAGACATATTTTTTATTTTTTTTATTTGATTTCAGAAACTGGCTGTCAAAGCTACTGTCACATCCCGCTCCTTTCTCTAAAATTTTCAGTAACATTATTAAACCTCCTCGATATTTTTTTTTAGAATTGACCTCAAACCCCATGATTTCATGAAATCGCTAGATTTGAGATCAATTCTAACTTATGGAGTTGTATTGCTGATTCAAACGATTAATTTTAATAAACAGTTATCAATCGGAGTTTGAATCATTTTGAAACAAAGAAGGTCGGCCAAATCGTACCTGACTACGAGGCGGTGGTGTACAGATATCCCATATATATGAAAAAATCTAGTATTTCTTAAGGTCTTAAAAAACATAAGAAATAGATATTTAAGTCGCCAGAAAAAAAAGCACAAACACATTTTTTTTTAATAGCATTATTTGCAAATTATTTAGAATAACATGTTCAGAACGCACCCTTGACGACTCATTTTGCTTAAGAAATGATTGAGTACTCAAAGATTATAATTATTCACGTTATTAGATGTAATTCAATTCTATATACTTGTGTATCAAACCAACTAGTGCTGTTTTTATTATGTATTGGATTCTTGTCATAAAAATAATTATGTGGGTTCATAGTAAGTATCAGCATTTTGTTCAATTGTGTACAACGGAACGTCATAATATGTCATCGACGCGCGCCATGGATTGACAGTGTCAATACTGTCAATTACAACGGGTGTCAATTTGACACTAATATACTGTAGTGTGTAGTCTTTGCACCCGGCGATCTCGCATTGTTGTGTTGTTGTTGTTACTGTGAATATTGTGATACGTACTGTACTGTTTTGGATTTCCTTCTGTTGTTTGACCTTGGCATTGTTTCACAGACTGATAACTAGGTACCGCTTGTGACGATTATTCTGTGCTTTTGATTTCCGGACACCGATAACCTCAAAAGTATTTTTTGCATTATTGAAATATCTTTGGCTATTTAGATATTATTTTCGAAAGGGATGGTGTTTACTACATAAAACAATCAAATCTCACTATAATTTGCTTCTGTACACTGAAAATAAAACTCAGGTCCAGCTTCTATAGAAATTTGACCGACGTTCTTTCTATTCCATTGCTTCTTAGGTTCGAAAAATTTGTCTACTCGACAACGTAAATAACAAAATGAATGTTGTTGACACATTATCAACTCCGATTGATAATGTGTCACGCAATTAGGGTGCTGGTTGTCAGACTTTCAGGCTTCTGACGACCCGTAACGGCTGTCAAAGATTCACGAATGACAGCCGAGACCAACGCTGCTCTGCCAATCCAATACACTGTAACTTTTGAAACCCACATGTGAGATAATTGACGACATAGGTTTTTGACAAATAATTGCTTTTTTTAATGATTACTGTCCAGTATTATATTATTTTATCTACACCCCTGCCATAAATCCTCCATAAAAGTCTCTGAAACAGTTAGCTTATTGCCAACATTAAAACAGCCAGTGTCATAGTAACCATGGTAACCATAATAGCATCCAAACGGGTGCTTTAATGTTGTACTGAATTTCATAATGCAACTCGTTTTCAAAAAAAGAACATTGTAATGCACGCGCGTTTCACTACAACAGCGCCGTAATTTAAAAAAAGAACTTATTCGAATTCACGTCGTATACTATGACGCCGGCCGCCATGTTCGATACGAGGGGAAAAGGTTCTGAAACAGTTTTAATAGTATTGCAAAAAACTGTTTCAGAACCTTTTATAGAGGACTGATAACATGGATGTAGATAAAGTCTTGTATGCAACTGTACATAATTAGGTATTAAAACACTCATGTGATACTATTATCACACTCGGCTTCGCCTCGTGTGATAAACCCACATTCGAGTTTTAATACCCCTTATTATACGTCAGTTGAATAAATAACTATTATGCATTCTATAGCAGGTGTATACATATCTCTAACTACATAGCCAAGTAGTTTTTTTTTGATAAATTTATTACAGTTTTTTAGCATGTATAAACCATAACTTGAACGTAATACAGTGTTTTTTTGGTAGCCACAACTTGCCAAATATACATTGTAATGAAAAAAAGTTGGTCAGGGGTATTAAACAGACTTCAAAAAACTGATTGGGCGTTGTTAAGCTAAAACACTGTAAGTCGACTTACAGTCTTTTGGATTGGCAGGGCAGAGGCGGCGGCCAGACTTTTGAAAATTAGGTATTTTAAGAAGGTATTGCTGTCGATCTGCGAGCGCTCCGCCTTTGAATTCGTGCGATAAGGACAACTGCAGATCCGACTAAATAGCCTGTGTAAAAAGTCACATATCGAGGTTTGGCTCTCGCCTATTTCCTCCTCCAATATTGTACCAATTTAAAAGATATTTCATAAACTGATTAAGAAGGATATATACTATGCCCCTATGTTTTTCTTTTTTCGTTAATAGTTGTCAAATTGGTACACTAGGCGTCTGTTGACAGCGGTCTGAATAGGCAATTTTGAGCATTTTTTTGAGGGTTCTAGTTCTTATAGAAAAAATATATCATCAAAAAGGAAAACATAGGGGCATACAAGTAGCTGATATTTATATTTCTGTAAAAAATCATTGCTTTATGGTCATTAACCAGAAAGAAAACAGGCGAGAGCGTTTGTATCTTTTTGTATGGAGAAAAGAGCACCCACACTTCCTCTTAACGTGCTTTCCGAGGCACGGAGGAGTCTCGGTATGTAAAGATGGTCACGCATCCACGGACCAACCCCGGTACGCGTAGCTTAACCTGACGGATCGACCCGTGCGGCTGTTATTACTTAGCCACGAGCCTCTTCCACTACAAACCACATTCAACGCGTGTTTCGTTCATTGACTTTGCCAAACGTGATCGATGGAGTAGGTAATAAAACTTCTGAATATCATTTGCAATTTTAATTGAGTCGACTATCTGTTATAGGACTTATTGGTTACCTACGGCTATGATATTTTTATTACACACCAGTATTTCTTGACCCCAGGAATTAGTATATGTATTTTGTTTGTCCGCGATTTTCTCAAAAACTAATGAACCAATTTTGATGTTTCTTTAACTAACGTGATCTACATACTTTCAGGAAGGTTTCAGTATATAATACATTATGTAATTATTCTTATGTACGAAGTTTTAAGCATAAATGTACTCCGTGTGTGTATCTTCGGCATTTCTAAGCCGATTTTGATGATTCTACTTTTTTTCGTTCGTCTTGGACTTACTTACTTACCTACTTCATTGTAAAAATGGAAAAATGGAAAAATAAATTTACTTTCAAAAAAGTTAAAACCGACTTCAAAAACCAAAAAGGAATATTTAAAATAACTTTCTTATAAAACTTAACAGCTCCTGAAGTCGGTGTCTTCAATTCTTCAATGCACCTTCTTGGTTTTTGAAGTCGGTTTTTACTTTTTTTAAAGTAAATTTATTGCGTCTAAACTTCGCCTACTCGGCGCAATATTATTTTATGTAGGTACCATAAAATAGAAAGGTAAATATCTGGCACCGTCTAAACAACACTTACAATATTGTTGTACTACGATAGGTACGGGCAAGTTAGTTGCCGTTCAAAACTGGTACTTACAGGTGCAAAGCAGCACGTCCAATAAAAACGTACTTAATTTCAACAATGAGCGAACGAAAATGAGCGTTCAATAAAATTGAATGAAATATTTGGCAGCGCAGTTATGGCTAATACTTAAATCAATTGTACAGACGCCAGCACGTCAAGCTACTACAATCTGTCAAATTTCTTTAATAGATTTTCATCTTTATCGCTAGGTTCAAGGTTGATTGGGAAAATTTGAAAGTTTCGGGTGCTTGACCTACTGGCGTACAACACTTAGTTTACACGAGGCAAAACTTGCATGCAATAATCACCTGGAAATTTTATTGTCTCGGTGTAAATCGCAATGAGATTTTATTGAATGGCAAAACTTGCAGTCTATTATTATATGCCATTTTATGGAAATCGCAATAAGCGTGTAAACACTGCCATGCAATTCTTGAGTGGCAATAAAATTGAACGTGCTTTATGGCATGCAATTATTGAACTTGAACGTTCCAGAAACTTGCACCGTGGAAGTGGAGAATTATTTCTAATCATGTCTGTCATTCAATCAAACAAGTTACGAAATAGTTTATTATTAATAGATTATTTAATAGCCAGCCACGGACTAGAAAAAAAGATAGCTAGCTACAAATAATAGCAGCTCGATAGGCAGTTAGATAATGATTTCTTTTCTCTCCGACCGAGCCTTGCAAACAGGTACTTGGCCTAACAAAAAATGTCTAACTCGTAACGTCCTTTCCGATTTAAATCGTCCGTTACGACAGGACAAGCGTTTGAATATAAATTCTCTATGCTTTCGTGGAAAATAAGGATGTGGTTGTCAACTTTGAAAGGTGTAGAGTTGTTAAAAACATGAAAAGAACATTTTAGTGTAAGTGGACAATGGCCGATTCTCTTGTCACAAATGGCCGCTGTGGTTGCCGCGCTGATTTTATAAAAAAATAAAAAAATATGTATGATTGAGAAAAATTTAAAAAAAATCTGACAGCGTACATACAATCGAGTGGAACTCATTTAAATTAGACTAAAAATCACCAAAATTTAGTTTATTCCTCTCAAACGAACCGAGCGTGATTTAGTGTTTCTCTATAAAATTATGTGTAATCAGGCGGACTCTTCGTATCTTCTTAGTAAGATATGTTTTAGATGTCCGCGTATTAGTGCTCGTAGGAAATCTCTCTTCTGCATTCCCTTTACTAGGACTAACTATGGTGCTAAGTGCTAACACATTTATAAAAAGATCTTGTCGTTCGTATGACACATTAATGGCCACTAGTGAATGTGATTGCATGGATATATTTCACCTTTCCCTCCCAAAATTCAAGAAGTCTGTTCAAGACGTTCTTGCAGCAAAATTATGATTTGTCTTTTTAATTATTGTTGTTCTTTTTCATTGTCATTGTTGATTCATCCATACTAATATTATAAATTCGAAAGTAACTCTGTCTGTCTGTCTGTCTGTCTATCTGTCTGTCTGTCTGTCTGTCTGTCTGTCTGTCTGTCTGTCTGTCTGTCTGTTACCTTTTCACGCCTAAACCACTGAACGGATTTCGATAAAATTTGGCAAGGCTATAGATGGTATCCTGGGGACGGACATAGGCTACTTTTTTTTTTCAAAAATAATCCTACAGGGGGTGATATAGGGGATGAAAGTTTGTATGGGAAACTCAGTATTTCTTAAGTTAGGGATGTGAAAATTAAAATGTATGCTTTTGATAGGAAATAAAGAAATATGCGGTTCAGTGTTTTTGAAAAATCATCCCCTAAGGGGGTAAAATAGGGGTTGATTTTAAAATTTACAAAACTGCATGGATTTCGACAAAATTTGGCAAGGCTTTATAAAGCATCCAGGGGAAGGCCATAGGATACTATTTTTTTCAAAAATAATACTACAGGGGGTGATATAGGGGATGAAAGTTTCTAAGGGAAACCCAGTATTTCTTAAGTTAGGGATAACAAATTTATGCTATTGGTAGGAAATTAAGAAATATGCGGTTCAGCGTTTTTGAAAAATCATCCCCTAAGGGGGTAAAATAGGGGTTGATTTTAAAATTTACAAAACTGCACGGATTTCGATAAAATTTGGCAAGGCTTTATATAGCATCCTGGGGAAGGACACAGGCTACTTTTGGTCTTAAAAAATAATCCTACAGGGGGTGATATAGGGGATGAAAGTTTGTATGGGAAACTCAGTATTTCTTAAGTTAGGGATGTGAAAATTAAAATGTATGCTTCTGATAGGAAATAAAGAAATATGCGGTTCAGTGTTTTTGAAAAATCATCCCCTAAGGGGGTAAAATTGGGGTTGATTTTAAAATTTACAAAACTGCACGGATTTCGACAAAATTTGGCAAGGCTTTATATAGCATCCTGGGAAAGGACATAGGATACTTTCAAAAACAATACTACAGGGTGTGATATAGGGGATGAAAGTTTGTAAGGAAACCCAGTATTTCTTAAGTTAGGGATAAAATTTATGCTATTGGTAGGAAATTAAGAAATATGCGATTCAGCATTTTTGAAAAATCATCCCCTAAGGGGTAAAATAGGGGTTGATTTTAAAATTTACAAAACTGCACGGATTTCGATAAAATTTGGCAAGGCTTTATATAACATCCTGGGGAAGGATACAGGTTACTTTTGGTCTTAAAAAATAATCTTACAGGTGGTGATATAGGGGATGAAAGTTTGTATGGGAAACTCAGTATTTCTTAAGTTAGGGATGTGAAAATTAAAATGTATGCTTCTGATAGGAAATAAAGAAATATGCGGTTCAGCGTTTTTGAAAAATCATCCCCTAAGGGGGTAAAATTGGGGTTGATTTTAAAATTTACAAAACTGCACGGATTTCGACAAAATTTGGCAAGGCTTTATATAGCATCCTGGGAAAGGACATAGGATACTTTCAAAAACAAGTACAGGGGGTGATATGGGGGATGAAAGTTTGTAAGGAAACCCAGTATTTCTTAAGTTAGGGATAAAAAATTTATGCTATTGGTAGGAAATTAAGAAATATGCGATTCAGCATTTTTGAAAAATCATCCCCTACGGGGTAAAATAGGGGTTGATTTTAAAATTTACAAAACTGCACTGATTTCGATAAAATTTGGCAAGGCTTTATATAACATCCTGGGGAAGGACACAGGCTACTTTTGGTCTTAAAAAATAATCCTACAGGGGGTGATATAGGGGATGAAAGTTTGTATGGGAAACTCAGTATTTCTTAAGTTAGGGATGTGAAAATTAAAATGTATGCTTCTGATAGGAAATAAAGAAATATGCGGTTCAGCGTTTTTGAAAAATCATCCCCTAAGGGGGTAAAATTGAGGTTGATTTTAAAATTTACAAAACTGCACGGATTTCGACAAAATTTGGCAAGGCTTTATATAGCATCCTGGGAAAGGACATAGGATACTTTCAAAAACAATACTACAGGGTGTGATATAGGGGATGAAAGTTTGTAAGGAAACCCAGTATTTCTTAAGTTAGGGATAAAATTTATGCTATTGGTAGGAAATTAAGAAATATGCGATTCAGCATTTTTGAAAAATCATCCCCTAAGGGGTAAAATAGGGGTTGATTTTAAAATTTACAAAACTGCACGGATTTCGATAAAATTTGGCAAGGCTTTATATAACATCCTGGGGAAGGATACAGGTTACTTTTGGTCTTAAAAAATAATCTTACAGGTGGTGATATAGGGGATGAAAGTTTGTATGGGAAACTCAGTATTTCTTAAGTTAGGGATGTGAAAATTAAAATGTATGCTTTTGATAGGAAATTAAGAAATATGCGGTTCAGCGTTTTTGAAAAATCATCCCCTAAGGGGTTAAAATAGGGGTTGATTTTAAAATTTACAAAACTGCAAGGATTTCGACAAAATTTGGCAAGGCTTTATATAGCATCCTGGGAAAGGAAATAGGATACTATTTTTTTCAAAAATAATACTACGGGGTGGTGACATAGGGGATGAAAGTTTGTAAGGGAAACCCAGTATTTCTTAAGTTAGGGATAACAAATTTATGCTATTGGTAAGAAGTTAAGAAATATGCGGGTCAGCGTTTTTTAAAAATCATCCCCTAAGTGGGTAAAATAGGGATTGATTTTAAAATTTACAAAACTGCACGGATTTCGATAAAATTTGGCAAGGCTATAGATAGCATCCTGGGAAAGGACATGGGCTACTTTTTGTCTTAAAACATTATCCTACAAGGGGTGATAAAAGGGATGAAAGTTTGTATGGGAAACCCAGCATTTCTTAAGTTAGGGATATGCCCTATGTTTTCCACACGAACGTTCCCATGGGATATTTTCCGACATCCACGGCACGCGGGCGAAGCCGCGGGCAAAAGCTAGTTTTGATATATATTTTTCCCTTTGATAGCGGCTGTCGTAACTTTCTGAATTGTCAAAATTTGTATAATAATGTGTGGAAACTGTTTTGGATTATGTATTGCTATTTTGTACCGTTTTTTTTATTATATTGTATCTGTTTGTTTCCCAAATAAAAAAAAAAAAAAAAAACGACGATTTTCCATTCTGAAATTGACTAAATAGTCACACAGGGTTATTTTTCAATAACCAGCCAAATTTTCACAGGGTGTTCTACCCATGAATATGAACAACTTTCACTATGGGACCAACTTTGAAATCGCAAAAAAAATATCAGCTGTTTCATACATTTTGACCGTGTAGGTATTGCACTATTGTAGAAAAACTGCAGATTTTTTTTTCAATAACCGATGAAAAATTTCTATATAGGGGGCCTCAGAATGATGTACTGAATACGTGGTAACCGTGTACGCGTCTATGTCGGGATTCCACCCTGTATTATAATTTGACAGCACTGATGGCACTAAGTTAGGTAGGTAACTAGAGTAACTGAATTTGATGTTTTTGAAATCAGACTATTTTTAATCGCGTTTAAAAAGGTTTGAATAAAATTAGTTGTCAAGAACTAAATTCAAACCAACACCTACTGTACGTTTACAGCTTTTTCCGTCAATTGTGGACCGATTTTGAAAATTCTTTTTTTGTTTGAAAGGGTATGCTTTCGAGATGTTTCCATTGTCACCAAAGTCTGAAGCTGATGAGGTGGGGTCCCCTGGGAAATCGAGGCAAACGCTCAAATTTTATAGGCACACCTACCGCGATTTGGGTATTTTTAGGGTTCCGTACCAAAGTGGTAAAAAAGGAACCCTTAGGTATGGTGTGACTAAGTCTGCCTGTCTGTCTGTCTGTCACAGCTGGATATCTCAAGAACTACTAATGCTATCAACTTGAAATTTAGAATAGTTTTAGATGACGTTTACCCAACTATTTTGCAAATAAGAAAGAAATAAAAATATTTACATTTTTTTTGCAACAGGGACTGAAAGGGGGTCTTAAAAATTTAAAGTGGGGCTAACTACTAGGTCATGTGGGGTATCATAGGGACTGAAAGGGGGTCTTAAAAATTTAAAGTGGGGCTACTAGGTCATGTGGGGTATCATATGAAAGAGCGCTGTTTGCACATTCTCAAACTATTTTTTTTTTTAGGTCGCATAGTTTTCGACTTTTGATGAAAAATGTAAAAAAAAAATACCGTTTCCCCCTCCCCTATCTCCGAAGTTTGCAAAGAGAAAAATCTGAAATTATTCTATGTGATAGAAGTTTATGTAAAGATTACAGGAAAAATAAAATGATGTCTCTAAGTAACACACTTTTTCAGAAATCGGAACGGAACCCTCGGTGCGCGAGTCCGACTCGCTCTTGACCGGTTTTTTTTATAGTATAACTCGTGAATGTGCTCTGATAGTACCATTTGGTGAAGTGGAATTGATGAAGTATTTCACGGGTTGCGATTCGATTACTTTAATATGGTTGCCAAGTAATGGGGAGGAAAACTAACTTTTTATCACGCTAGGTGGCACATGATCGACTGTCCTTTTTTCATTGATTAGACATAACGAACGATTGTCAAATTGTATGGATTTGTTTGTAAAACAATGTACAGTCGTTCAGAGCGCCATCTACAAACAGCTTTGCGTGTGGCCCCCATTTATGCTTGTCACAAATTCACAATGCATAGATATGGTGATATGGTCTTACTAGAAGAACCAGATTTTTCAAATGTGAACTCTCTTGAATATATGTAAGTATTTACTTACTTTCATAACTTACAAGTGTATTGGAGTCGTTACGGGTAGTCAGAAGCCCAAAATTCTGACAACCAGTCTTACCAAGGGGTATCGTGTTACCCAATAACTGGGTTGTGGAGGCCGGATAGGCAGTCGCTCCATGTAAAATACTAATATTCAGCTGCATCCAGTTAGACTGGAAGCCGACCCCAACATAGTTGGGAAAAGCTAGGCAGATTATAAATAATAATAATAATAAATAATAATAATAAATGTTTATTTCCATCAAAGTAGGTACAACAATTTCTTAAACTAATAACAGTTTAAATCTTAGTGAGGTTGTACGCTGTCACATAGAAATATGGAATTCTCTAACTCCTACACTAAGTCAAGCTTGTATTATTGGAGTTTGAGATTGTTTTTTTTTCTTAGTTTATAATTATGCGAGAGGAGCTCGTGGCTAAGTAATAACAGCCGCACGGGTCGATCCGTCAGGTTAAGCTACGCTTGCCGGGGTTGGTCAGTGGATGGGTGACCATCTTTACATATCGAGATTCCTCCGTGCCTCGGAAAGCACGTTAAGCCGTTGGTCCCGGCTGTTATTCGTGGATCTTTGACAGTCGTTACGGGTCGTCAGAAGCCCGAAAGTCTGACAACCAGTCTTACCAAGGGGTATCGTATTACCCAGTTACTGGGTTGTGGAGGTCAGATAGGCAGTCGCTCCATGTAAAATACTGGTATTCAGCTGCATCCGGTTAGACTGGAAGCCGACCCCAACATAGTTGGGAAAAGGCTAGGCAGATTGATTGAATTATGCGAGTAGGAAAGATACGTTACTGTAGGTAGTTATAGCTCTGTAACAAAGTTACAGTCCAACTACTTTCTTAATGTCCCTCGGCAAACTTCGTGTTTCGTCAGACTTTAGCAGCTTTTCTCCCATTTTTAAAATACAGGGTGACTTTGAAAACATGCGACAAAATTTAAGGGTTCTACGCATCAATATGAACAACTTTTACTATGGGACCAAACTTGAAATCGCGAAAAAAAAATCAGCTGTTTAGTACATTTATGTTCGCTTAATTCGTCAAAATGTACTGAACAGCTGATTTTTTTTTCGCGATTTCAGGTTTGGTCCGATAGTAAAAGTTGTTCATATTGATGCGTAGAACACCCCCTTAAATTTTGTCGCATGTTTTCAAAGTCACCCTGTATAAATACAAATACAAATACAAAATCTTTATTGCAACAACATGTATTTACATTTCATGTGCAAGCCCTGTTTCCAAACTAGCGTGAGCTGTATGTTGGGAATCAGATCCTTCCAGATAAATATGTCGAGCTAAAGTGTTACAATCATAACTTATAATAATTTATCTATTAATTAAGTTTATAACCAAAAATTTACAATCTGCGAACTAAAAATAGTGTGTGTGTGTGTGGTTGTGTGTGTGTGTGTGTGTGTGTGTGTGTGTGTGTGGGTGAGTGTGTGTGTGTGTGCATGTGCATGTTTGTGGGTGTGGTAGTGCGTGTGTGTATGGGTTTTGTGTTTTACTGCTTTATTTTTATTTTAAAATTAGGAATAGATTTTCTATTTCGTCGTAATTTAATGGTTTCAGCCATAATTTTATTTTATTTTTAAACTGATAGTTAGATAATTGTTTGGTTTTATGAGCTATATTAAGTTTATTGTACAATCTAGGTGCTACATTGTTATAGTGATGTTGGGCAAATTTGCTTTTTACTCTAGGGAAATAAATGACTTACATTTTTATACAACGTGTAACGTTAAATGCGCAAAACCTCTTAAGGGGTAATTGTACTCATCATTATGAACAACTTTTACTATGGGACCAAACCTGAAATCACGAAAAAAAATCAGCTGTTCAGTACATTTATGTTCGCATAATTCGTCAAAATGTAGGGAACAGCTGATTTTTTTTTCGCGTTTTCAGGTTTGGTCCCGTAGTAAAAGTTGTTCATAATGATGAGTACAATGACCCCTTAAAATATTGCCACTGTTTACACTTACAACCTGTATAATAAGTACTTCCAAGTTGATTGAGAGCATCCGGTCTGCACCAAGTGCAAAGGGCAACTGATAAAAATTCGAAGACTGACGACACGCGAAGTTTGCCGAGCGACATTAAGAAAATAGTTATACTGTACTGTAATAAAACTTCACTCAATACATACTAAGTAATAAAAGATCCGAAGCAGTTATAAATGTTATAATCTAATCAAATTCAGCGCACGTTTTGTTTTTACAGATTCAAGGAACAAACGAATAAACATGGCGGTGTCTTACAGTAACAGCTGACTGACAGAGACAATAAAAATAGTTTTGTTAGTTTATGTTACCAGCCAGTGTTGGGACCTCTATGGTTGACATAGTCAGTGATTTGTATTTTTTACTTTTTAGGCTATTCAATAATTCAAATATTTAAGAGGAAACGTGGGTGCTCTTTTCTCCATACAAAAAGATACAAACGCTCTCGCCCGTTTTCTTTCCGGTTAATGACCATAAAGCAATGATTTTTTACAGAAATATAAATATCACCTACTTGTATGTATGCCCCTATGTTTTCCTTTTTGATGATATATTATTTTTATAAGAACTAGAACCCTCCAAAAATGCTCAAAATTGCCTATTCAGACCGCTGTCAACAGACGCCTAGTGTACCTATTTGACAACTATTGACGAAAAAAGAAAAACATAGGGGCACAGAATATATACTTCTTATTCAGTTTATGAAATATCTTTTAAATTGGTCCAATATTGGAGGAGGAAATAGGCGAGAGCCAAACCTCGAAATGTGACTTTTTACATAGGCTATTTAGTCGGATCTGCAGTTGTCCTTATCGCACGAATTCGAGGGCGGAGCGCTCGCAGAGCGACAGCAATACCTTCTTAAAATACCTATGTTTCAAAAGTCTGGCCACCCGCCTTTCCTCTTAATACGTACACATGGGCGTACCCAGCTTTTGGCCCAAGGGGCAAATCAGTAATTTCTTAAGCCGGGTGGGCCACGTTTTATTTTTCATCTCATTAGTCTGCTCAATGTCCTCTGCAAAATCTATGAGAGACTTATTTATAAGCGCCTCAAAGATTATGCCCAGACAAAAAGCCTAATTCCTAACGAACAGTTTGGTTTTCGAACCCAACGCAAACACTCTTGCGTACAACAGGTCCACCACATCAACGAACACTTAAGCGTTGGTTTCCAACGTGGTTCGATGACGGGTGCTGTTTTCTTCGATATAGCGAAAGCGTTTGACAAAGTCTGGCACAACGGTTTATTATAATAAGCTTTACAAACTCGGTGTGCCAGACCATCTCGTGCTCATCTTACGAAACTTTTTGTCTTTCCGCACTTTTCGCTTTCGTATCAAAGGAGAGCTATCCTCTCCCCATCCCATTTACGCAGGTTTTCCTTAGGGCTCTATGCTTTCTCCACTCATTTCCACGTTATTTACCAGCAATATCCCGAAAAGTAAAAAGGCACTCTTTTTGAAAGGTTCTCTTGTTGAAACCGCGTCTCAATGATCTCCCCCCGCCGACCGATCACCATGTTTGGCTAGCCGATCCCTTGGGAGAAGCAAGCCAGGTGTGACCCTCGATGAGCACCTCTAAGCACATGAAGCAGTCTCGTTCTGAATGCACGTAGCAAATTGTCACTTAAGTTGCGTGTATTCTCCCAAGCATGACCTATGCGGGTTCAGTATTTGCACACGCAAAGTCCCGAAACAGCCTTAGGATGCAGAATTGCAGACCTTACAAAATCGTTTCCTCCGAACGGCTATGGGATCCCTTGGTTCGTTCGGAATTAAATCCTCAATGACAAAAATTTTGACGTGTTTGATGTAGATAAATGACAGCTGCTTTTTTTTCGTGATTTAAGGTTTGGTCCCATAGTAAAAGTTGTTCATAATGATGAGTACAATCTCCCATTTCGATTTGGAACATGTTTTAAATTTCATCCCGTATTTAGGGGTCCAGTCTGGGTCCAGTGGACACATTATTTATTTGTTGGTGGTCGAAGGGCCGAAAGTGGACTAAACGACATTACACTAGACCATGCCAAGATACACTGGCCAAGACACAGTCGCGAGCGCATCCCCACTATGTGCCCGTTACGTTGTCTGTGGTACTTACCTATGTTTTAATTGCTAAACATAATGTTCGACGATGATAGATAACAATTCTATAGACAATAACTTTAACGACAATTTATTCTTGCGATAATTTTAACAATGTATTTCCGTTATAAATAAAGTAGGTTCTGCCCACGGCTTCGCCCGCGTGGATGTATCACTTACAATACGTTTTAGTAAAAAAAAAAATGCGAGTTTGACCTTCAATATCTCCTTTTTTTTTGGAACGAAGTTCCTTATCGCGCTTTGTGAAAGGGGGCTAGACGGAAAAAAGTCTCACGAAAAGTTGTCACGACACTTTTTGCTATAGTAAGCCGTGCGGCGTGCGCATGTTTCTCTGTCTGTCTCTCTCTCTCTCTCTCTCTCTCTTATAGAAAGCAAGCCAGATATTTTCATTTCTATTTCGCATTGAACAGTGTGGTGTCGCGATTGATGATGATGGTGATGATGATGATGATGATGATGATGATGATGATGATGATGATGATGATGATGATGATGATGATGATGATGATGATGATGATGGTGATGATGATGATGATGATGATGATGATGATGGTGATGATAGTGATGATGACGATGATGATGATGATGATGATGATGATGATGATGATGATGATGATGATGATGATGATAAGTATAAAAATAAAATTTTGTTACAATTCCTTCACTAATTAATCGAAAGGAACTTCGTTCCATCCGGGTGTCCCTTGACACCTCTCAAGTTTTTTTTTTTTTTTTTTTTTTCAATATCTCCTGAACCAGTGGATTTCCAGGTATGATCTAGTGGAAAAAAAACGATCCAAATAATGGGTAGAATATGTGGCTTTCCGGCTTCGGTAAGTGTCTCTTTTTACACCCGGTATACTTCCTAATACGAGGGCTGCTATTTATGTATCCGGAATAACAAAGTGAGACAAACATTTATCAGCTTTAAAATATTCGCCATGATGATCGATGCACTTTTGCATACGTTGAAACCAATTTTCGTAGCACTTTTTCCATTCGGATTGAGGTATTTCCTGAACTAGACAGCATTTGGCGCACCCTGATTGTACTTTTGCAACATTTTTTTACAACTATGTTCGTGTAATATTGTATATATACTCGTCATACTTATGCCCAGAGAAGCCTCTATCTCGCGATATATAACATGACGACCTTGCATTACTAGTTTCCGCACAGCATCAATATTTTGAGGTACAACAACCGATTTAGGGCGACCTTCTTTAAATTCGTCCGTGAGCACAGACCGGCCACGATTAAACTCACTAAACCAGTGATACACAGTAGTTTTCGATGGTGCTTCGTCCCCAAAAGTCGAATTGAGTTGATCGATGCACTTTTTTTTGAGTTAGCCCTCGGCGAAAATCGTAGTAAATTATAGCACGAAAATTTTCACGAGTTAAATCCATGGTGATAAAGACACGCAATTTTCAAAATGACGCCACAAAGTAAAAACAAATGACAGCTACATGAAACAAATTATCAATAAAAATTAAAATTATATCAAAATTATTAACCATCACGCTAGGATTATAAAGGCGCGGGCAGGCGCCGGGCGTTGCGATGCGACACGATGGTTCGGGGGTCGTTTCTATCGGACCAGGTCGCCTGCAGGACCTGTTCATTATAATGTCGATAATTGAAAGATTCAATCTGCCTAGCCTTTACCCAACTACGTTGGGGTCGGCTTCCAGTCTAACCGGATGCAGCTGAATACCAGTATTTCACATGGAGCGACTACCTGACCTCCACAAACTAGTAACTGTGGGTAATACTGGTAAGACTGATTGTCAGACTTTCGGGCTTCTGACGACCCGTAATGTCAAAGATCCACGAATAACAGCCGAGACCAACACGGCTTAACGTGCTTTCCGAGGCACGGAGGAGTCTCGGTATGTAAAGATGGTCACCCATCCACGGACCAACCCCGGCAAGCGTAGCTTAACCTGATGGATCGACCCGTGCGGCTGTTATTACCTAGCCACAAGCTTAATGTCCCCACTGCTGGGACACAGGCCTCCTCTCTGTGAGGCAGTGGGCTGTAATCCACCACGCGGGCCCAGTGCGGGTTGGTAGATGTCACATGTCTTTTTCGTTCTAGCTCATTGATGTTCATATTTCCAGTAACCAAAGGTATTCCACAGTAACCCAGAGGCCGTGGGTGTCTAAGGTTATCGCCAGACTGTCAGACCGTTACAGATAACTCTCGTGACGTAGCCGATAACGTAACGGTCGTCCCAATCATATGGGGGTCATGGGACTTCCTGGCGAACCGCGCTTCGATCTAGGAGGCATAGATAGTAGATAAAGTTAGATAAAATACTTATCGTGGTGTTGGTGGTGGATACTCTGAGTATTCAGTAAATTAGGGAGTAATTTGTGAGTTTAATCGGTTTTATATGGTTTCTTACCTCAGAAGGAAAAAAAGTCGGACAAGTGCGTGTCGGGCTACGCGCATCAGGGTTCCGTAGTGCACGCCGCTGCCCGTCGTTATTCGAGCGTAAATATTATAATAATAAGAATGTTATGACGACACGGTTGGCGCATTGGTTGAGCGATTGACTGCTGCGCAGCATGTCGCGGGTTCGATGCGCGCACGGAACAAATATTTGTACGACCTACAAGTATTTGTTCCGAGTCTGGGTATTTTTCTATTTATAATATGTATGTATTTACAAAAAAAAAATGTATATATGTAGTATATCAGCCATCTCGTTACCATAACACAAGCATTAGGTTGCTTAGCATGGGACTAGATGGCGTTGTGTGAAATGTCCAAGGATATTTATTTATTATTTATGATTTTATTTTTGTATATTTTTACATGGTTCATAAACTTATATTTACTACCTGTTTTACACAACTAACAACGTTACACGAAATTTTTGCTGTTCCAAGTACATTTTACAAGTTGGTTGACTATTACTCGTAAACTTGAAAAGCCTACTTTGCTGTGACAGTTTTCGTTTTAACTTCGTTATACAGGGTGTCCCGTAAATAATGGATAATCTCTTAAGGGGTCATCGTACTCATCATTATGAACAACTTTTACTATGGGACCAAACCTGGAATCGCGAAAAAAAAATCAGCTGCTCCCTACATTTTGACGAGTTTGATGTAGATAAATGTACTGGTCAGCTGATTTTTTTTCGCGATTTCAGGTTTGGTCCCATAGTAAAAGTTGTTCATAATGATGAGTACAATGACCCCTTAAGAGGTTATCCATTATTTACGGGACACCCTGTATATACTACTACCGTGAATTTTTTGACCCATCCAAAACTAACCGTTTTGCTGGCGGGGGGGGACACTTGACTCTAACAAAAATTTGCACTTTAAAGCCTAGACTTATAAAAAAAGATGGACTCCGCGCCATGAATATCGAAAGTGAAGCACCGTACCGATCTATGTGTGCATGATTTGAGTACCTGCAAAGACGGCGTCGCTCGTGTCACGTAATGGCGGCCGGTCGGCATACTATGATGTAAATGTGTGCGCGAGGCGTGTTTGTACAAACGGTCCGGCATACTTACTGTGCTTCACTTTCGATATGCGTGGCGCGGAGTCCATCTTTTTTTATAAGTCTATGTTTAAAGCTTAATATTTCAGAAACGGATCCCTAAATGGAAAAACTGTTTTCATAAACCCTCAATATTTTTGAAAGATATCCAACAATACACCACACCATGGAGTAGAGGTACAGAAGGTACACACGGCTACACATCAAGCTTTCGCAAGCAATCGTTAAGCTCCTTAAGTTTTGAGTTGAGCTGCACGATTACTGACAAATGCGTGCACTGACTGGACAGGTCCACTCAATCTGTGTGGTTCTTTCATCAAAAGACCATTTCAGACTGCAATCTACATGGTCTTCACATGATCTGACCAAGATTATGTCTGGACTTTAAAAGAGACTGTGACCTCTGAGTTTGTTTCGGCGTTTCTTCTCAGAGTAGTCAGATAGGAAACGTCGAACTCATCTAGTTTAAAAAAAAATATGTTTGACGTGTAAAAGTGTTTGTACAAACCTACTTACAGAAAATAAATCATTTATCATTTTATATTATCATTTATCAAGCTATACATTTCCAGTTTACACTGACCTCTCAATGTAAGGAAATCCTACACAATGCGAGATCAGCTTACACTGGAAATGTATAGCTTGATCTGTAGCCGTGCGTACCCTAAAAAATTTTTTTTTTTCATTTTTTTTTTTTACCACTTTGTCGGCGTGATGAATAAGTACCGATATCCATGCCAAATTATAGCTTTCTAGTACTAAGGTCCGTATTACAGAAGGAAACTCAAGCACTGATCTTTGTTTAAATTAAGTTTAAAACTAGTTTCAACCAATGAAATGGCTTGAATCTAGTTTTAAGTAATGCTTGAGTATTGAGTGACGTTCTGTAATACGGACCTTAGAGTCTCTGAGCTAAGCTGCGGACGGACAGACAGATAGACAGACAGACGGACGGACGCACATAGCGAAACTATAAGACCGGTTTTAGTGCTCGACTGACCATCGGTGCTTACGTCGGTCGCGCTTGTCATTTGTATGAAAATTCACAAGTCGTGACAGTGCTCGACCGACCGTAATTTTCATACAAATGACAAGCGCGACCGACGACGTACGCACCGACGACGGTCGGCCAAGCACTAAAACCGGCCTAAAGGTTCCTTGTTGACTACGGAACCCTAAAAACCGGCTAAGTGCGTGTCGCACAAGGAAGGGCCCCGTAGTTGAAACGAATTTATTCCAAAAATAAACTTAACATTGTAGTTGAAAGTTGGTAATCCCAAAATAATATTTTTTTTATATGATAAAATAAAAAATAACGATTTCCGGACTTTTTCCTTTATTTGTTCTAAGAGACCTTGCTTCTTGCCAAATTTCATGATTCTAAGTCAACGGTAAGTACCCTATCGGTTTTGATTTACTTGCGAGTATCAAAATATGTCGCTATATGGCTGTATTTTTTTTCTGCGTTGACTTAGAATCTTGGTATTTTTAGAGCTTCAAGAGACCATAGACCTACGTATTTGATATTAATTTCAACTTGATACCTCCACGCGTTTCTGAGAAAAGGATCTTGACAGACAGACTGTCAACGAAGTGAGAGTGACCCTATAAGGATTCCATTTTTCCCTTTTAAGGTACGGAACCCTAAAAACGGAACCCATATAGGATCACTTCGTTGTCCGTCTGCCTGTCTGTCAAGACTCAAGACCCTTTGACCGCCTCAAGACATTTGACATCTACCAACCCGCACTGGGCCCGCGTGGTGGATTACAGCCCACTACCTCTCACAGAGAGGAGGCCTGTGTCCCAGCAGTGGGAAAGTTATATGCTGCGTCAGGTAGATGATGAATTTTGAAATATGTAACATAGGTACCTAATTCATCCCGGATAATGAAGATTCACAAAGCTGATTCATAACATGTATTTTTGTATGAATGAAACATGGCCATGTGCTTTTATTGTATCTACCTATTGTGTGCGTCCGAATCTCGCGAAACAATGAGTCAATTGAGAAGTATTCGGAAATCACGGACTTTGGGACTGTTTCCCAAGCCTCTACAGTACCTAACAAAGTCTATGGAACAGGCCATTGTCTTGACATTCTCTTAAAGGGTCATTGTACTCATCAATATGAACAACTTTTATTAAGGGACCAAACCTGAAATCGCGAAAAAAAATCAGCTGTTCCTACATCAAACTCGTCAAAATGTAGGGAGCAGTTGATTTTTTTTCGCGGTTTCAGGTTTGGTCCATAGTAAAAGTTGTTCATAATGATGAGTACCTACCTACAATGACCCCTTAAGAGGTTTTGCGCATTTAACGTTACACGTTGTATAGAGGTGGTTATATCTTTATAGAACGTTAGGTACGCCCGCTGTTTATTGGTTTGACCACACACTAACTGGGATTCCTAACATTGCAAAATCCGGCCGGAAACACAGTTGAACATTCTACAGCTGATTTTAAACCTGTCACTAACTATCAGCTGACTTACTTCAAACCAAAAAGAACAACAAAACTAAAACTTTTCACTCAAGTTTACAATAAATCCTCTATTTCTAAGAACTCAGTACTGCTCATTCAATCTTATCTATCAAGCGTTCCACTAATTTAAACAGTCGATAAATCAGACAAAATTTAACCTTATGTCCGAGTCGTAAAGATTATTCAAACGGTAAGTGTAAAGTATGCAGGATGCAAAAGCGCGCGAAACCAAGCGTCGGTTACTATACCGTTGTTTTAAATCTGGAATTCTCCCGGTCCGTTTGCATTTCTATAATTTATTGCTATACGAAATTGAGCTCTTTATCTATGGAGTTAAAGGTTATAAGTTCTAAATGGGTGAGATTTTAGCGGTAACATTTTAATATGGCTGTCTTTTTTTACGCGTCTGAGAGAAAGAGATGAAATTACGTGTTTATAAATGGTGTTATAGCATAATCTACTTTTTGGAAATCAGTTGTGAACTTTTACAAGCTCAAAAAGATCGATAATTATCTGGAGAATAACTTCATAGGAGGTCCTCCAACGGAAGTACTTATTCCGTATTTCCGTCCGACAGTAATAATGACACCACATTTTGAGTTTGACAAAGTTTGACATTTCGAAGTGTTAATTTTTCCATGTTGTACTCCATACTTAAGTAAGTAGTTAGGTAGGTACCTACCTAATTTTTTAGGGCTCCGTACACAAAGGGTAAAACGGGACCCTATTAATAAGACTCCGCTGTCCGTCCGTTTGCCACCAGGTTGTATCTCATGAACCGTGATAGTTAGACTGTTGAAATTTACACAGATGATATATTTCTGTTGCCGCTATAACAATAAATACTAAAAACCAGAAAAAAATAAATATTTAAAGGGACTAACAGACGTGATTTTTTTGCTCGATATTGATAACAGTAACAAGTTGAAATATTCACAGAATATTTAGATAACTTACTTATAATATTCATTTTAAATGAATGAATGAATGAATGAAATGCACCAATCCCAAAATAAATAATTAAATTAAAATAAAACAAATATTTAATGGGGCTCCCACTCCCATACAACAAACTCGATTTTATTGCTGTTTTTATAGATAAATAATGATTCGAAACCCTTCGTGCGCGAGTACGATTCGCACCTGGCCGGTTTTTTTTGGTTTCTTTGAATACAAAATCCTTGTAGGTATTCACTTGTTTCAATCAAACACGATACCCAAACAAGATAGATACTTATGATACCTACTAAAAGATATGAGTTATTTACCTACAACATGCGTAGGTTGAAAAGTCAGCTGACATGTGCATTCTTTAGTCTCTGGCACAATTATTAATCTGTGTCTCTCTCTGGGCATAAGCACAAGAATTCTTATATTCAGCCTTGCATAAGTTTTAACTTTTTTTTTATCTGTCTGTGGACACGCTGTGGGTTCTGTGATGTGCATGTTTTGAATAATAATTTTGCCAGAAAAAGACAGAAATGGACAACGACTAGAATAGGAGACGTCAAATTTTCTACTTGCAAATGTAGAACCAAACTTATCAAACGGCTGTTTAAAAAAAAACTGCTCTTTTTTCTATGAACACGACAAAGATATAATAAATAAGAAGTAACAAAGGAAGACGAGCTCTAAAATGATAGGAAGTGTTGGCCTTCAACGCCTATTTTGAAAGATAAGCAGCAGATAAACCTTGAGCCTTAGAAAAAACTAAATTATGAGAGCTTTATCAATGTTGGTACTGAATTTATGAACTTATCTTTTATTTACCTACAACTACCTATAAGTTTGTTTACAAGGGAATTATGTTATTTGTAATACTCCTTTTACCGCCAAAAGTACAGATTCAGCCATTTTTGGGCATGAATGCACTGCACTACATTAATCAAAAAATGTTATCAATATTACATCACTCGAGTATTTTGGCATGCAAAAATCAACCTTGCCAAAAACACTTAAAGTTGTTTTTCAATTGACAAATATCATTAACTATAAAGCATTTTTCCCTCGCTTTTTCAAGAGGTCATTGTCGGTCACAGAACAGGTATGCCATTACGATGCAATCAAAAACTAACTTAAACTCGAACGTACAAAGTCTAAATTCAATTGGTAAGCAATAATTCTCACGATCGATATTATTAAAGCATGGCAAAAAGAAATGTCTTTGCAATTAAAGAAAATTAGACATTACGGCTCAGCCTTAAAGTTCATATTAGTTTTTTTCTTCCGTTTGACAGCCCGCGCTTTTCTGTGAAGGTTACGTGTGGTATCGTTAATATTTATGACGTTTTGATAGCGAGATAGGCTTTTAAGGTCTACATTTGTCGTTTCAAAGATCTATCTTTATGCTATAATTGTTATGAGGTGCGTAGAAACACTAAATAAAAGCACTTCACAAATTCATGATTTTTCTGATATTTCCTGTCATTTTGACATTGGCATGTTGGCAAGTACGAACCAAATGTTCATGAGGAGGACTCGTGAGTCGTGAAATGTTTGTCAGGTAGGTACAGAATTGCCAATGTCAAAATGACACAAAAATCTTAGCCACATTCATGAATTTGTGAATAGATCTTTGAAACGACAAGTCTATCAAAACGCTCATCATCATCTACCTAGCCTTTTCCCAACTAAGTATGTGGGGTCGGCTTCCAGTCTAACCGGATGCAGCTGAATACCAGTATTTTACATGGAGCGACTGCCTATCTGACCTCCACAACCCCGTAACTGGGTAATACGATACCTCTCGTAAGACTGGTTGTCAGACTTTTGGGTTTCTGACGACCCGTAACGACTGTCAAAGATCCACGAATGACAGCCGGGACCAACGGCTTAACGTGCTTTCCGAGGCACGGAGCAGTCTCGGTATGTAAAGATGCTCACCCATCCACGGACCTACTGCGGCAAGCGTAGCTTAACCTGATGGATCGACCCGTGCGGCTGTTATTACTTAGCCACGAGCCCCTCAAACTACAAAATCCTGTGTGCTTCTCAGTAATTCGTTAATGTAAACTCTGTCCTGTTTTTTCTGGATGTCATTCACAAAACTTTGACTTTTGCCGACATTGTGCTTTTTTGCTAAGGACGGAGAATGTGTTATTTCGGGCCAAGATGAATTTTTGTATGACTTGCCTACAGCACGCTTGCTTAGCATGACCGCCGTAGAAACGGGTTTTGTCGACGAAAGAATAGACAAAATGGCAGATTATAGAAATATTTCTACGCATGCATGGCAATGTGTAATATTGTCTATTCTTCGCGTGCTGATAACGTTTTATCGATGGAGAGAGATAATTCGTAGGTAGATACCTATGTCTGTCTATACTCTACCAACACACACTGTTTACACATACAACATAGATTTTCATTGTTACTGAAGTACCTAATCACTAAAGTGATGCTTTATAATCTTCACAAAAGTTCACAACATAAATTTCGAAAGAAATCAGCGCTTATTATTAAAATATATGACCCGGAATCTAGTCAAATGTAACTACACGATAACCTGTACCGTCTATTAAAGACATAAGTAGGTTTTTTATATTTCTATGGTACTCTACTATCGACCATCGATCGTGTACAGTCATCCGCACGTCTATGATAAAAAATTGACATTGACAGCCCCTTAACTTCATATAATTAAGGTTGATTTTCGTAGTTCAAGTGTGACTACTGCGTGTGGTTGATCATACATACAGCCATAGCCAATTTAAATCTAACGTCATCATATTATTATTAAGATTAGACTGGATTAAAACTAATAATAATATCATATTATGTACTTACGTCTAGCAAAAAACATTTGAAAATCAGCTGCTCGATTCGACGATCTGATGAAATTATGTCTATTTATAATTTCTTATAGACATTTGTAAGTGTAAATTAAAGCACGTAGGTAACATAATATTCTGTTAAAATCTTAATAGCATCGGAAGCACGGAAGAGTCCAAGTTTTGGGTTAGGGACTCAGGAATCCAGAGAGCCTCCTAAGATTCCTAACAATAACAATAGATGTTTTGATGTTTTGTCATTGACTTATAATATTACTGCGTACTTTTTATATCAATGCGCTTTGTCTATGGTCTTTTATTAGCTGCAGTAAAATTATTACACTTCTAATGTCATTTTTACTGTCATTTCCTCAGAACAATATGGGAACATTTTTTAACGAAATGGCGGAGCAGAAGTGTCATTAATTCTAACTAAAACTAATTTACTTGACTTTAGTATAATTAAAAGTCCGAGCATAGGTATTCTCGGAGTACTGCTTTCCTCATGGATCAACCATAACAACAGTCTCATCACCAGTCAATCATCTCTGGTTTTGTTTTATAATGTTGGCACTTTTCAATTTTATAACTGTCAAAGCTACAAAGCGTAAAGACAAACATTCATTCAACCTGCTACAAAATAAGTATTTCTGAAACCCGAAAGACTTTAATCTGTGTAGAGAGGACGCAATAACCTCCTAAACTTGCAGCCGTTGTGACCTTGAACTCACGCGCAGACTGGGGCGTTGCCGTTGCTCGGACAGCCAGGACATTCTTTTCTGACACGCGATTTAGGGTATAAAATACTCAATGTGACAGTGTTAACACTTGTTCTGTATATTGAACTAACTGTAAAATCTACATAAATAAATGATAAATGATTTATTTTCTGTAGGTTTGTACAAACACTTTTAAACGTCAATCATATTTTTTAAAACAACTAGATGAGGTCAACGTTTCCTATCTGACTACTCTGAGAAGAAAGGCCGAAACAAACTCAGAGGTCACGGTCTCTTTTAAAGTCCAGACGTAATCTTGGTCAGATCATAATTATGAAGACCAAGAGAAAGAGAAGACCAATAAAAAGAGAAGTCCTGACTGACTGATTGACGGACTCATCAACGCCCAGGCCAAACTCTTGGATCTTGAAAGCTGAAATTTTGCACGGAGGTTTCCTTTATAATGTAGACAAGGAATAAGGAAGGAATTCCCGGTAGTATGTACGTTCCCGTGGGATAATTTCCGACATCCACGCGGGCGAGCCGCTTGCAAAAGCTAGTATAATAATTGGGGAAACACTAGCAGTATTCGTGCCAAGTTTCAAGTCTATTAAAACTCAAGGAATCAAGCAATAGCGCGACCATTAGACCAACGAGGCATTTTTTAATAACAGTGACATAAAAAACGTTAAATTTTAAAAAAAATGGCGGTAAATGCGATTGATTACAATCAAAAGCGTAACCTCCATCGAATTCTAAGATGATAGTCCCACCAGCACACCCGAAACGCCATATAAACACTTGTAAAGAGCCGAAAATTTAACTTTTAATAATACCAATAGGCCCGGAACATTGTACTTACCTGCCACAAATATTTTATGTAAAAAAAGTCCTAGCTTTCCGAGAACGTATGCATAGCGACCCGAACCTGTTGCGAATTTAAAAAAAAGTGTACAAAAAAGTATGGCCGCCCGTTCCATCAGCTGATTTTGAAATCGGTGATGCTGTGAGGCGCCCCTGTACTGAGTTTGTGAGGCGATTGGAATGTATCGTTTAAGACTTATTATTATTGATTGTATTTTGTGCTATTTCTTGATGATTTTGACTGAAAATTACTATTGCATCTTGATTTTATTGCGTAATAAGGAACAATTTGTTTTTGTGGTGTAGTTTTTCAAGTTAATTCTGATTGAAATCCTTATCAGACAGCTTTTCGGCTATTTTGAGGTTGCTTTTGTCTAAAACCAGAATTTACAGTAGACATTTCAGTAGAAAGCTAACATTTTTGTACTAATTACTTAGTCGTTTTCTATGGCTAAAGTTGTGTCTTTGAATACAATTTGGCTTTGAAAACTCCTTAATCACCAAAAACCGGCATTTTGTCCCTAAAATTAATCTCCATACCAACACACACGAATATCGCAAGGAGTTTCATAGTACAAGGAGGCCGTCCAACCTGTTTGCTCTCTCAGCTGATTCCCGCCAAAACCTGGCGTCACAGGAAAAAAAAAAATCAACAATAGTAGACAAAATACTTTATTATCATCATTTTAGTGTGTATGATAGCTATTGTCACGTCTTCAAGCAATGGGTTAGTGTTTATAAGTTATTTTAAAAGGTTATTGTTGAGTTAAATTACCGGTTTCCGAAGAAAGCTCTACCTACACGTCAGCTGGTGTGGTCGTCCCGCGCAAATTGGCTGTATAGGTTATTGCCTTTGCTTGATTATGCTGAAACCTTGAACCTGTCATTACTTTAACATTTTTGAAAGTTCACTTACTTTGACAGGTGACATTTGACAATGTCATTGAAAAAGCTTTTATCGTGGATACTTCGATACATAAGGATATTAAATAAAATACATTAGTAATATTGTTCCAAAATTTTTGTTATGAAAAATACTTATAATAATAAATGGGCCGAGATCTATAGATAATAATGTAGCTCTACAAATCAAATACTTAATAAATAAAATACCTAAGTACGCCTCCTACGCTTGAGCTTACCAAAACTTTGCTCATACCTATGTAATTAGGCATTACCTATTTTGACTGAACTTCGGTGTTCTTTCAAAGGTCTTTTATTCCCCCTACGATCATTTTGAAGTCGACAATCAAATATAGGCAGTACGTAACAATCCGTCAATGAATTAAGTAGGTATGTATTCAAATTGCCAGCAGTCCCAGTCCAGCATTGATCATTAAAAACCTACCGGAAATTATGTCATCTGGCCCATTGATATAACTCAATGATCTGGCCAGCGGCAGCGTTGCCAACGTTGCAAATCCAAGGCAATTCTACACGTGGTTCGAAAAGTAAATTGATACCTATTGGATTTTACCTACTGTTTTTTTAAAAGAATATTAATTTCTAAGAAAGTACCTAATTAATCTCTAGCAAGAGACAGCAGATAAGAAAAAAAAAACTATTATTCGCTGGAGTTAATAGACTTGTCTTTAAACCTCTACTTTTCCTCTATTTTTATAGGACATACCTGGACATACCTAACTTACTTATGCTTTTTACATGAAACATAGGAAAAAATTCACATAAATCTAAGTTTAGTGTACGTAGTACGTAGCTAATTGTGTAATAATTACAAAGCCACAATGATAAAATTATTGTCAAGTTTACTTGTATCCATTGGTATCCATTGACTTATTTATTAGTTTTTATAACAATGCTTGTATCAACTATCTTGAACCTTATTTGACATTACCAGTACAAGATAGAGGTCATCTAACTTCATACGACATTTCCACCATAACCAGACCCCTTTATTCAAACATTTTACAAACAAACACAGCTCAACGCATCTAGCCAGATCAAACCCATAGAAAACTACTTTGCACACCGAAAATGTATTTAAAAATAATTAAAAACACGTTTATACAGTTAACAATGACATTTTGTTAGCAAAAATACATGAAACGAATGTTAATTTATTCTCACGTGAACTGTCAGCTGATTTGGCGGGAAAGCCGCCATCTTGAACAAAACTCGTTTGGCAAAGAGTGATTTATTTTGTAAGGTTCCCTAATAAGGAAGCGTTCGATATTGTGCATTGTTATCTATGCTTTAAAAAGGGTTAAATAGTAAACAGAGGGAGTATGCAGTATGCTTGAATGCGCGAAATGGTTTCTTTATTTCAAGTTTGTCGTGTTGCATAAATAATACATGCCTGTCTTTTCGAAGGGTGAAAATAGAAAGTAACTGTCAGTTGTCTGTCAAGCCGTGGGATGTTATCATGTTACTGCCTCGAGGACTGGAAGCTGTATCCATTACATAACGTCTTGTTTCCCCGAAGGTATTTGGTCAGTTCTGCTGTATCCCATGCATAGAAAAGGATAGACCTTTTCTTAGCATAGGATGTAACATCAGCTCGGACTCTAGATTTTCCTTTACTTTTTTGGTTGTAAGTGTAGAAAGTTGACTTTATGATAATCGTGTAAGTGTACCACAGAAGCAATTCCCTGTACTTTTAAGAACGTTCGAATTCTGGATCTCAGTCGTCAATCTGTCTAATTTACCTATTGTTTTGACAAGTTTTAGATTTTTATTGTCGATGCTAAGAGATTGCGAAGAGAGAAAGATTTTTTTTTACTTTTTTTTTTTACATGTTACATAATACAACGAACAGTTAAGAATCAAACCGAACAACTTTCTCCATGGGACCATCATCGTAATCGCAAAAAAATTTTCAACTGTACCATAGAAAACTTCAATACCTATGTACTCCACGGGAATGTGTGGGACGGCTGATAATTTTTCGCGATTAGATGTTGGTGCCATGGAGAAAGTTGTTCGGTTTGATGGTTACCACACCCTTACATTTGACGACGATGCAAAACGACACGTTGTATAAAAGAACTGGTTCAATAGTATTGGTTGATATTTCGAAACAAAATTAGATTAACTAGAAATAAGGGAGAACTAGGAAAGAATTTTCATTCTCACTTTGCTATCGCTCTATAATAATGGCAAGCAAAGAGTTTCTTCAAGAACCTTTACAAGACTGGCCGATGAAAGGCCATTTGGACCTGAGAACGTTCAAGGGCTCTTACATAATGGATAATGGCTTCCCACATATTAATAAAAGCCCGCCTCAACACAAGAAAACCCGGGGTGGCCTCTCCGAAACCGGAGACCACATCGAATAATACAACATCTCCTAAACATCTCTCTTTGATATCGCTTTGGCCCCCGGGCCATTAAAAAGATAATAAACCAAATACAAAATACTTTTGGATTCCCATGGCTTGCAAAAACTTATTTCGGCGAAAACCCATTTTTTTCTGTACTGATGAGGGCCCCAAAGGTTAAATTGACCGTTGAAAAAATCTCGTTCCACGCTCATCTATGGAGAATGGATAAGGTTGAGGGTAGTAGCTATTTGTCATGTGAAAGCACGCTTGTCATGAACCATCACCTGTATTTGACAGGTTCAAATTATTCTCCATCAGTTACTCTAACGTGGAGCTGACCTGGACTCGCAGGACATGATATTAAGTGCCCCATCTTTTATGGAACAGCACCACATTTACTCTGAAAGGTGGAATCGTCTATGAATCTCCACCTGAACAGGAACTGATGGAAGGTAGTGATGGCGACAAACACGTAAGAAGAAGAATGGTTTATACAATGTGCAGCTGCAATTGCGACATTAATTCAACACGCGTGTACGCTCCGCGTTATCGTTTTATAAACATATTTTTATTTCATTAAACGTTATTATTTATTGATTAATTTACAATTTTATAAAATAGCATATTGGTAACCTGTAGCGCAGAGATGGAATTGAAACACGAAATAAAAGAGGCCACACCCCTCGAGTTTTTATTTCCAATGAAGCTACTTAACAGCTGAGTCAGAACAATTAGACAAACGATGCACAAAAATGTGTTGGGTCAACGACCATTTACCAGCTGGCATAGAACAATAGCTTCATGAATGAGTCTTTTACATAGTAATCCTAATTTTGGTTATTATTTTATTATTTAGTTTGTTTGAATATTTTTTTTTCAATTTACAAATTATTTTATCTTATAATTTTTATGATTAGTGGCCACTAGCCCTACCCGCGTGTAGAAGGAATGTCGCCATTGCGGCGGCACGTTGTGTTGTGCCTGTTGTCTCGTGGCTGCAAGTGACTGTTGAGCCGCCAAGAGACTGTGGGGTTCCGGGTTCGATAGGGTCCAGGATGACCATGATGATGATGATGAGGAGTTATTATGTTTTTCTGTCAGGAATTTTTCAGTGGCAGCTCGAAGTCTAGATTTGTGCCCGGTTATTGGCAATAGGATTGCATGGGAATTACATACAGGATATATGTACCAGAAGGGTGTACTTAGTCATTTTAAGGGTATGGTACAGATCAATCAAACTGAACAACTTTCTCCATGGGACCAACATCGTAATCGCGAATTAACAACTGTCCCAGTTTTCTATGACACAGTTGATAATTTTTTCACGATTACGATGTTGGTCCCAGGGAAAAAGTTGTTCCCTTTCATGGTCTGTACCGTCGGTGCTCCATGGAATAATTGAAATTTGACCAGTTGGTCTATGGGGAAAACTACATGTTTCCATCGTCCAGTTACCAACTTGGGCTATAGAGCATAATTGACGTAAACAAAAACTATGCTCAAACCGCACTAAAACTTTTTTGTAATACCGTTTGTACCGTTCCCACAGACAAACCGTGAAAACGGTTTTGCGGGGCATAGTTCTTAGCTTAAGGTTTTGTTTGTAAAATGTTATAATAAATAAATTAAAAAAAAAAAAAAAAAAAAAATAACATTATTTACCCTGAGTTCTCACCAGTTTCCTTATACTTTTGGCTCAAAGAAGCTTTTCACATTAAACTTACCATGCATCGAGTAGGTATTGAAGTTTTCTATCTATGGGACAAGCTGATAATTTTTTCGCGATTACGATGTTGGTCCCATGGAGAAAGTTGTTTAATTTTAGGGGCTGTACCACACCTGTATATCTGGCAAAATGTACGTTCTTATACACCACTGCTGCCTACCAATTCGAGGAAAGGAGGCGCGATGTAATGTCATTGAGGTCTTAAACGAAACTGTCCGACGGCTTACCTGGTGGCTAACGGTGAGCATCTCTGTTAATACAATGGTTTATACTTGGCATTGTACGTGTTAAGGCGTTGCGCTTTTATTACATCAAAGTAGAAACTATTGAGATCCTTTTAAATGGCCGCTGCTGGGAAAAAGAAATGTTACCTGGTAATAGAATAAGTCGGCGTTCCCACGAGCGTAATAAAATCGCTGCGGGATTTTATCGCGCACTGGACTTTCAACACTCGTTGTTGAGCCGAGCGTTGAGAATCCAACCTAACAAAAACAGAGTGCATCCCAGCGCGACGAAAAACACACTGTTGGATTTTCAACTCCCGGCGCTAAGCAGAGAGTTGAAAATCCAGTGCGCGATAAAATCCCGCCGCGATTTTATTACGCTCGTGGAAACGACGACTCATATGCATGTTGAACATGTAGGTATTGGTAGTCCTTGTGCAGACACTCTTCAACAAAGAGCTTTACTGGTTGAAGGTTTAACGTATTGTGTGATATGGTAATTTTATTCTAGGCACATAGTCTTCACAATCTCATCATCTACCTAGCCTTTTCCCAACTATGTTGGGGTCGGCTTCCAGTCTAACCGGATGCAGCTGAATACCGGTATTTACATGGAGCGACTGCCTATCTGACCTCCACAACCCAGTGACTGTGTAATACGATACCCCTTGGTAAGACTGGTTGTCAGACTTTCGGGCTTCTGAGCCGTAACGACTGTCAAAGATCTATAAATGACAGCCGGGACCAACGGCTTAACGTGCTTTCCGAGGCACGGAGGAGTCTCGGTATGTAAAGATGGTGACCCATCCGTCCTACCGCGGCAGCGTAGCTTATACTAATACATATACCACAATAATAAAGCTGAAAAGTTTGTTTGTGTGAACGCGCTAATCTCTGGAACTACTGGTTGGATTTAATAAATATTTTTGCATTTGATAGCCCAATTCTTGAGAAAGGCTATAGAAACTCTTAATACCCGACTACGGCGAAGCAAAAAGGAGGGTTATTGTTTGGACCTGTATGTAGTTATATTCGTATGTAAAATAGGTCTTTACCATTTACCTATGAAATTGCCGTTTTGTATGAAAAAATTTAAACGTATTTTTTATTTGTATTAATCGAAGTAATCACCCATGCAATCAATGCATCTTTGCCAACGCAGTGGCAGTTTATTGATGCCCTTCTTAAAGAAATCAGCTGGTCGGGAGGCAACAAATTCTTCAAAGGCATTTTGTACTGCCTCTCGGGTATTGAATTTTTTTCCCGCCAAGAAGTTATCCAAATTCTGGAAAAAGTAGTAGTCTGTAGGCGCAAGGTCTGGTGAGTAGGCCGGATGACGGAGAGCTTCCAACCCCAGTTCTTGCAACTTGGAGACCGTCTGCCGGCTCCGTATGAGGTCGCGCGTTGTCATGCAGGAGCAGCGGAGACGAGCGATTGACCAATGCTGGTTGGAGATGTGCCAGCTTCTCCATCATTGTGTTCAGTTCTTCACAGTACACATCTGCAGTAATGCTCACCCCGTTTGGTAAGAAGCTGTGATGAATCACACCGGCGCTAGACCACCAAACAGTGACCATCACTTTTCTAGGGGTAAGTTTTCGTTTAGGGCATTGTTTAGGTGCTGAACCAGGATCCAACCAACTTGCTGAGCGCTTGCGGTTATCAAACAGAATCCATTTTTCATCGCAGGTAACAATGCGGTTCAAAATTCCTTCATTTGTGTGTCTGTTGAGCAGTGCAAGGCACGTCTCGACGCGTACTTCGCGCTGGCGATCATTGAGTTCGTGGGGCACCCATTTGTCAAGCTTTTTTACCTTGCCAATTTGACGCAAATGGACCAATATTGTTTTGACGCTAACGTCGAAAGCTGCTGCTAATTCAGCCGTAGATTGTGTATCATCAGCTTCCACAATCGCCTTTAATTCGTAATTGTCGACCAAAGTGTTCGGACGACCGCGAGGTTCATTTTTCAGGTCGAAATTTCCAGAACGGAAGCGAGCAAACCAATAACAGGTGGTGCGTTGGTTTGTAGTGTTAGCTCCGTAAACGTCGTTGATGTTGCGTGCCGCTTGTGCCGCGTTGCTGCCACGACGGTACTCATCCATACTAATATTATAAATTCGAAAGTAACTCTGTCTGTCTGTCTGTCTGTCTGTCTGTCTGTTACCTTTTCACGCCTAAACCACTGAACGGATTTCGATAAAATTTGGCAAGGCTATAGATGGTATCCTGGGGACGGACATAGGCTACTTTTTTTTCGAAAAATAATCCTTCAGGGGGTGATATAGGGGATGAAAGTTTGTATGGGAAACTCAGTATTTCTTAAGTTAGGGATGTGAAAATTAAAATGTATGCTTTTGATAGGAAATAAAGAAATGTGCGGTTCAGCGTTTTTGAAAAATCATCCCCTAATGGGGTAAAATAGGGGTTGATTTTAAAATTTACAAAACTGCATGGATTTCGACAAAATTTGGCAAGGCTTTATATAGCATCCTGGGGAAGGCCATAGGATACTATTTTTTCAAAAATAATACTACAGGGCGTGATATAGGGGATGAAAGTTTGTAAGGGAAACCCAGTATTTCTTAAGTTAGGGATGTGAAAAATAAAATGTATGAAATATGCGGGTCAGCGTTTTTGAAAAATCATCCCCTAGGGGGGTAAAATCGGGGTTGATTTTAAAATTTACAAAATTGCACGGATTTCGACAAAATTTGGCAAGGCTTTATATAGAATCCTGGGAAAGGACATAGGATATCCCCTAAGGGGGTAAAATCGGGGTTGATTTTAAAATTTACAAAACTGCACGGATTTCGACAAAATTTGGCAAGGCTTTATATAGCATCCTGGGAAAGGACATAGGATACTTTCAAAAACAATACTACAGGGGGTGATATAGGGGATGAAAGTTTGTAAGGGAAACCCAGTATTTCTTAAGTTAGGGATATCAAATTTATGCTATTGGTAGGAAATTCAGAAATATGCGGTTCAGCATTTTTGAAAAATCATCCCCTAAGGGTAAAATAGGTGTTGATTTTAAAATTTACAAAACTTTACGGATTTCGATAAAATTTGGCAAGGCAATATAGCATCCTGGGGAACGATACAGGCTACTTTTGGTCTTAAAAATAATCTTACAGGGGGTGATAAAGGGGATGAAAGTTTGTATGGGAAACTCAGTATTTCTTAAGTTAGGTATGTGAAAATTAAAATGTATGCTTTTGAGAGGAAATAAAGAAATATGCGGTTCAGCGTTTTTGAAAAATCATGCCCTAAGGGGGTAAAATGGGGGTTAATTTTAAAATTTACAAAACTGCAAGGATTTCGACAAAATTTGGCAAAGCTTTATATAGCATCCTGGGAAAGGGCATAGGATACTATTTTTTTCAAAAATAATACTACAGGGGGTGATATAGGGGATGAAAGTTTGTAAGGGAAACCCAGTATTTCTTAAGTTAGGGATAACAAATTTATGCTATTGGTAAGAAGTTAAGCAATATGCGGGTCAGCATTTTTTAAAAATCATCCCCTAAGTGGGTAAAATAGGGGTTGATTTTAAAATTTACAAAACTGCACGGATTTCGATAAAATTTGGCAAGGCTATAGATAGCATCCTGGGAAAGGACATGGGCTACTTTTTGTCTTAAAACATAATCCTACAAGGGTTGATAAAAGGGATGAAAGTTTGTATGGGAAACCCAGCATTTCTTAAGTTAGGGATATGCCCTATGTTTTCCACATGAACGTTCCCATGGGATATTTTCCGACATCCACGCGGGCGAAGCCGCGGGCAAAAGCTAGTATTCCATAATTACTCGAATTTTTAACGTATTCATGATGACGAAAAAGATTGAAATGCGATGAAAATGTAACACTAATCAATAAACAAATGACTACTTTTGGAAAAAAAAAATCCATGTTTTTAAAATAAAATAAATTTGAAATTAGAATTCTTAGCCAAACAAAAATTATTTTGATTTGAAATGGCCAGTACTGCAGAACGGCAATTTCATAGATAAAGACCTAATATGTATATGTATGTATATGTTCATCTGTTCCCTCATAACTTCTAAACTACATAACAGAATTTGACAAATGAGGTATCTTTGGAAGCGTCTTGATTGTCCGCTGGTTATAGGTTATATGACGTCATATTAAATTGAACAAGGCGCCCTCTAGAGGACAAAGTAATGAACTAAAAAAAATTTTTTTTGAATCATGCAGTGTTGGGTATCAAATGAAAGGGCTTAATTAGAACATTTCAAAAATATATGTATTGTTAGCTAAGCTCGCGGCTTTGCTTGCATGCATCCGATAGTTGGGAATAATTTCTAAAATCACGCCTCAGATGTGAGCCAAACATTATTTTCACACCAAACCTACCCGAAATACATACATAATAATAATTATTCTTTAAAAATGTAAAGTAGCTCAGCAAATACCTACTTTATCACGGAATTATAACCCCTAAATAATTTACTTAAATAAAAAGTAAGTTTAAAAATTAAAACCCGACTACTGAGAAATCACTGAAAAACTTTAATTCTAAAACAATAAAAATCTTAAGTACTTAATTATCCCCTTAGTTATCCAATTACCACTGTAATCCATACTAATATTATATATTCGAAAGTAACTCTGTCTGTCTGTCTGTCTGTCAGTCTGTTACCTTTTCACGCCTAAACCACTGAACGGATTTCGATAAAATTTGGCAAGGCTATAGATGGTATCCTGGGGACGGACATAGGCTACTTTTTTTTTCAAAAATAATCCTACTGGGGGTGATATAGGGGATGAAAGTTTGTATAGGAAACTCAGTATTTCTGCAGTTAGGGATGTGAAAATTAAAATGTATGCTTTTGATAGGAAATAAAAAAAATATGCTGTTCAGCGTTTTTGAAAAAATCATCCCCTAAGGGCGTAAAATAGGGGTTGATTTTAAAATTTACAAAACTGCATGGATTTCGACAAAATTTGGCAAAGCTTTATATAGCATCCTGGGGAAGGCCATAGGATACTATTTTTTTCATAAATAATACTACAGGGGGTGATATAGGGGATGAAAGTTTGTAAGGGAAACCCAGTATTTCTTAAGTTAGGGATAACAAATTTATGCTATTGGTAGGAAATTAAGAAATATGCGGTTCAGCGTTTTTGAAAAATCATCCCCTAAGGGGGTAAAATAGGGGTTGATTTTAAAATTTACAAAACTGCACGGATTTCGACAAAATTTGGCAAGGCTTTATATAGCATCCTGGGGAAGGCCATAGGATACTATTTTATTCATAAATAATACTACAGGGGGTGATATAGGGGATGAAAGTTTGTAAGGGAAACCCAGTATTTCTTAAGTTAGGGATAACAAATTTATGCTATTGGTAAGAAGTTAAGAAATATGCGGGTCAGCGTTTTTTAAAAATCATCCTCTAAGTGAGTAAAATAGGGGTAGATTTTAAAATTTACAAAACTGCACGGATTTCGATAAAATTTGGCAAGGCTATAGATAGCATCCTGGGAAAGGACATGGGCTACTTTTTGTCTTAAAACATAATCCTACAAGGGGTGATAAAAGGGATGAAAGTTTGTATGGGAAACCCAGCATTTCTTAAGTTAGGGATATGCACTATGTTTTCCACATGAACGTTCCCATGGGATATTTTCCGACATCCACGCGGGCGAAGCCGCGGGCAAAAGCTAGTGACATTATAATTTCCTTAACAACGAAGAACGAAACGATTCTTTAAACTTTGAACATTTCGGCACCATACAATCGGCTTAAAAAAGATTATGAATAAAGAAGGCTAACAGTCACAAAAGTTTGGCTTCAATAGAGCTTTTAATCTTTACTAATAAGCATAAACCCTTCTTTGTCAATATTTTATGACTTGCCTAAAACCTTTTTTGACGTAATTGACACAATGCTGAGTAGCAAGATTGACATCTTGTGAAGAAACGACTTAGATAATATACATCTAGATCGAGCCACCGCGTGGCCGGTCATGAGACAGCAATATAATACCTACTTTTTCTAGGTTATGTGGTATGAGAAATGAAGTTTAACGTAAGAAATATTCAATATTTTGGACTGAAAGTACTGAAACCCATGTCAATACATTCGCACAATGCAAAAACTGTCCAAAAAAGTTAAATTAATCGCCGCAAGATAAATTTTGTAACAGTGAAAGCACTTTGTTTGGCTAACATTCAAAAGTTCGCCAAGCAAAAATATGGCACGCCGTAAGACACAGAAGATACGATGCTTTGTTTCAATTTTCCTACTAATTTCGTATTATCGTCGCTAATTTAACTAAGTGACGTAACTGTTTCGAAGCACATTTTACATGAGGGCAAGCTATTTTTTTTTTTGTTGTAAACTGTAGGTACATCAGTCTCGATTTTTGCATTATCATGGAGACCGTAAGACATAGCTGCAGATACGCTGATTAGACAGACCGATTGGACTTGGAAAATGTATCAAATTACTATAGTTAGGTCGGCTATCGGCTTAGTCCAAATGTCAGATATGTCAGTTAGATTAGCAACGTTAGGTGCCTCACTTCTACACTTCACACTGTAATCATGGCAACGTATAGCTAGAGGTTTAATGTCATTGAGAAACGAAGACAATAATTCTGGTTCTGACTTTAGGCTAACGTTCAGTTATTCTCTATTTGTTAATTTCTTTATTAAGATGAAGTTACAAAGCACCTCTTTTGTGTAGGGTTTTGTAACGTTATTGAATTTGGGTTACAAAAATGTTGCTTTTCTTTATAAGGGGCTGTTTCGGCTTTGATGTGGACAAGTGTGGATATTGGTGGCGACTCAGGGATTATATCAGATGGCTGGGTAACGGTCTTCAGTGTAAATAATTCGATCAGACGGCAGTCGCCGATGTCCGACAGTTAGCGTATGCACGAATGGATTCTTTTATTCGTGCTTTGGCGATATCTGGATACCTGGGTACCCGGTTCAGTGGCTAGAAACCATGAAAGTTATTGTCGTGTAGTACCATATTATTATTCGTGTTATTGCACATATCTTTCATTTTCTATAATAACTTCCATAACACAGTAACGAAAGTACCATATTCGATATTCACATGTGTTAGAATACTATCGAATTTGCCCCTTTCGATGAAATTCTGGCTGATAGAAGCGTAAAATACTATCGAAAGTGAATTATTTTGAAAAGTATATGAAATATGAAATTTGCTGTCAAGGAAAAAAAACTGTATAAAATTTACTATTTATAAGTATTCCATACATAATTTTACTGAAGTTAATTCTTCTACATCGAATTACAACTTTGAACTGCTCTACTTTGAAGTTCGTGATTTGTAGTTTCGATAGTGTTTGTTGCGGCAGTCGAGAAGTGAAAACATGCATAGCATGTCGCAGTGTCGGTGGTGACGCGAACCCGTAAGATTTCCCCCTACCAAAAATCGCTCCTTACCCCCCCCCCCCCTATTTTTCTTATCCTTTTTTTCTTCGGTTAAAAACTTTTTAACAAAAAAAAAACCGACTTCCAAAAATGACTACAAAGTGAAAAATAACTGATTTCGGAAGTCGGTGTCTTTCGTTTTTTATTTACTTTCTTTTTTTTTGGCACCGACTTCCGAAATCAAAGTTATTTTTCACTTTGTAGTGATTTTTGGAAGTCGGTTTTTTTTTTTGTTAAAAAGTTTTTATTTCTCGCTTTTTAGTGGTCTGTTTATAATTTGTATAAGTTACAATAGTCTAATGTAATTGACATTAGACTATTGTAACTTATACAAATCTCATCACATGTTACAAAATATTGCTTTTCCCGATGCTGGGACGTTAATTGTCGAGGAGTTCTGCTGGTAAGAACCAGGAGAACTCCTCAACAACCACTCACCACACGCATTGTGTGACGAGCGGAAATTGAAACGAGCGTGAAATATTTATCATTGAGTAGTTCCGGTAGCCATCTGTGGTCTTCATCATCAGTTCCACTTCACCAAGTGGTGCTTTCCGAGAGCAAATGCACGAGCTACTATAAAAAATACCCAAATCGCTATAGGTGTGCCTATAATATTTGAAGAGTTCCTTCGATTTCTCCACGATCCCATATTCAGAACTGGATTTTGACAAAAATGGGATCATTTGGGAAGTATACCCTTTCCAACAAAAAAATATTTTTTCAAATCGGTTGGCAAGCGACGGAGATATGCGCGAACAAAAAAAAAAAAAAAATACAAACATCCGAATTGAGAACCTCCTCCTTTTTTAGAAGTCGGTTAAAAAACCGAAAGCAATGTTGTATTTTATCGATCGCTCGTCATTATATCGAGTGATACAATAATGGCCTCTTCTTGTTTAATTATGTAAGTAAAAGCGTAAGCAGGACGGGCTATATTGTCGTCTCGAGTCTCGATCTGTTACAGTTATTAAACCTAACCTAAACGGCCACGTGGTTAAAATACTTACCTTAATCTTAGTTTTATTAAATCTGAGAATAGTTAATTTGTAATTTTATCACATAATTTTTTTTTTTTGGGATTACAAACTTAAATTTTGCTGTTAGAGAATTGAGCGTGACGTATACGGGAGAACGTTTGTTTTTGTAATAAATCCGGATGCAGCTGAATACCAGTATTTTACATGGAGCGACTGCCTGTCTGACCTCCACAACCCCGTAACTGGGTAATACGATACCCCTTGGTAAGACTGGTTGTCAGACTTTCGGGCTTCTGACGACCCGTAACGACTGTCAAAGACTGTCAAGGAAACAAACAGCCTAACCAGAAACATAAATCTAAATAAATCTAATTTAATCCTATAAAACTAAAAACTAATGGCAATTTGGCAAACATAATTATTTAGGCAAAATTCAACCATTAGTTACTATGTTTAACTTAAATTATAAAATGATGTTTAACCATTAGTTGAGTTAACTACAGATCAAGAAACCGGCCCATAATAAATCTGTAATCAACGCACAAAACTCACAAGCACCTATTCTAGCTATTCCCAGTAACTCGAAGCTGTTTCTAACGAGACTTGCAGCAACTTTTTATCTCAAATGACTCCTTAAGGGGCTGCAATATCTAATGATAGGCAAAAACTCTGTGATTACGACGACAGGTCCTCGATCTGATGGCGCAGGCGGCGTTCATTGCACTAATACGATGGTAGGGATCCAATATTATTGTTGGTTTTTTTTAAATCGATTCCTGTTGAGGAGGTTGACACTTCTACGAGGGCTGCTATTTATGTATTCGGAACTGGCCAGTTACAGAACAATGTTAAAAAAGTAATTATAACATTTAAAAATAGAACTCTTTGGATGAAGAATACAATGTTTCATGTAGCTGTCATTTGTTTTTACTTTGTGGCGTCAATTTGAAAATTGCGTGTCTATAGCACCATGGATTTAACTCGTGATTTTCGTGATATGATTTATTACGATTTTCGCCGAGGGCTAACTCAAAAAACATCGATCAACTCACTACCTACGACTTATGGGGACGAAGCACCATCGAAAACTACTGTGTATCACTGGTTTAGTGAGTTTAATTGTGGGCGGTCTGTGCTCACGGACGAATTTGAAGAAGGTCGCCCTAAATCGGTTGTTGTACCTCAAAATATTGATGCTGTGCGGAAACTAGTAATGCAAGGTCGTCATGTTACATATCGCGAGATAGAGGCTTCTCTGGGCATAAGAATGACGAGTATATATACAATATTACACGAACATAGTTGTAAAAAAATGTTGCAAAAGTACAATCAGGGTGCGTCAAATGCTGTCTAGTTCTGGAAATACCTCAATCCGAATGGAAAAAGTGCTACGAAAATTGGTTCCAACGTATGCAAAAGTGCTCGATCTGTTTATGACAAATATTCATATCATAGAATATAAGTTTTTAAAAAGGTAAAAAAAAAAACATATTTTGTATCTATGGTACTTTTTCCGGTTTCCGAGAGAACAAAAACGATACGTGTACCTCTGATCAGCTCTCTTGTAATAGTTCATATAAATAAACGTTTGTTATTATAAAAAGCAGCGTTATTTTTATGTTTCCTCATCACCGGCACCAGCGCAACTTATAGAACGGTGTGGAACATAAAAATTGGTCCTTCAGAGCATAAGAAGACAAAAATTCGTCCGTCGAGCAACAATCAACGCATGGTGTGTTTGGGATATGTACTCTCGTGGTGGGAACAATCCTGCTGCAGAAGAGAGCCCTGCCCACGCGTCAGCCTGTGGAACCGTGTGCCGCAATATTTTGGTGGTACCAAGCGAGATTTCCTGCACCTGAAGAAATATTACTGCGTGACGTCTTAAGTGCGTGGCGTGGTACTTTGGGAGAAATTGTGGGCTTTCTCAACCTTTTACCGGGCTACAATTTGCAAGATTGCGAAAAATTGCAACAGGAAGGGCTGAAATTCATCAAATGAGGTATTTTACATTATAAAAAAAAAAAGTGTGAAAGTGACTGTCAACAAGTACAGCAACAGGAGTTCCTTGTTGTCGGCCATTTTGGAGTCAATTTCACAAATCCGCACGCGCGCAAGTATAATTTCATTGCGTTGAAGATTTTTGTTCCGTGTATCCGAACGTCATCATAGACTGCAGAGTTGGTTACGTGCTGCCAACTTCACAACGGCCAATCAGGAAGCGATTTCGTCCCGAGGTCTTCCGAGGATCGCCGAGCGCACAACGATCGTTCATCGACCATCGAAGACGCTCACGGCCGGCTTAGCTTACTCACTATACGTTTCGTTGTTACGTTTCCTCCATTTTGTTTGCTTCAGTCATTGTGTTTATTTAATTATAAATTAAAGATAAATTTGAATGTGTCACATTATAGAATTAACGCAGTAATAAGTTTAAGAAGTCACTAGTGGTAATTGTGATTGTAAGTTTTAATCAAAGACGCGTTGACGCGTTGGTTCTGGTGACGCATCGCATTGAGTATTTTGTTGCATTGCGCCAAAAGTTAGGATGTCTAGGTCTACAACTCCAACCCAAGGTGATGATTTGGCGCAACTTAAGCTACGTAGGGGCTACGTTAAAGGCACCATCAGCAGGGTAGAAACATTTTGTAAAAGCGCTGAAATTTCAAGTGCACCAATTGAGCAAATAAAGGAACGTCGAGACCGGTTGATTGAGAACTTCAAAGCTTACGAAGAGCATAACAAGGCTATGTTGTACGCAAATCCCAAAGATGACGAGGATCCTGAAATTTATGAAAGTAAGTATTTCACTTGTATTGGCATCATTGACCAGGAACTAAATTGTAGACAATCCAGTCAGCCTGTGGCGGAGCCGCCTAAGGCAAACACTAACTTTAAACAGTTACCTCAAATTACTATAAAAGAATTTGATGGTAAAAATGTCGTAGAATACATTCCTTTCATCAACATGTTTAAGGCGGTTATTGATGCCGATAATAATTTGGGCTTGTGTCAAAAATTATATTATTTACGTTCATTTTTAGCAGGGGAAGCCTTGAATTTAATTCAAAATTTGCCATTAACTGAGCAAAATTATATTGCAGCATTACAATTATTAGATAACAGGTATAATAATAAGCCAATGATCATAAATCATCACATTAATGCCTTACTTGATTTGCCTTCCTTCACTAAATGCACTGCTTCAAATCTTAGGTCACTCGTCTCAAGTGTCAACTTGCACATAACTGCTTTAAAGGGTCTGCAAGTGTCTGTGGAAGCATGGGATCCAATGGTGGTTAATGTTTTACTTAGAAAGGTTGATGCCTATACCAGTAGGGGTTTTCACTTAGAGAGGAATGAAAAAGTCGTGCCTAAGTTGAATGAGTTTCTCAACTTTCTAGAGAAACGAGCCCTGGCCAGCGAGAATGCTGTTATCGAGACAGCACCTTCGAGCAACTCTAAGAGTGTGAAGTCTAGCAAGTCTACCTGTAATGTAGCAGCCCCAACCTCATGCAAGTATTGTAATACTAACCATAAATTATATGAATGTGCAAAATTCAAGCTTGCTACTGATAATGATAAAGTTCTGTTTGTTAAAAAGCATAAGCTGTGCATAATTTGTTTGAATGCACATGGTGGTAAATGCAAACTGCGCTTAAAATGTTCCACCTGTCAACAACGGCACAATACGCTTCTGCATGGTGTGGAAATGGCAAAAAGGGAGGTAAGCAATACTGCGACTGCTAGCCCTAATGCTGCAGAGCCTACCGCTGGTGCTGGCAAGCCTGACAGTGTTGTGGTTATGTCAAGTACCTCACTTGTAAAAGATGTGTTGCTTCCTACTGCTGTGGTGCGTATTATTGGTAAAAATGGTACATTTATTTATGCACGAGCGTTATTAGACACGGGCAGCCAAGTGTCTTTCATTTCTGAAAAACTGGCTAGTCAAATTGACTGCAAAATAACAAAGGCCAATCAGCTTATTACAGGTATCTTGCAGGGCACTAGCAGCGTGCATTGTAAGGCAGATTTTGATATGTATGCAGCAAATAGCAATTTTAAATTATGCTTAACCTGTTTTATAGCAAAAAATATAACCTGTGAACTGCCACAACAAAGTTTTTATAAAACTGGGTTCAATATACCATCTTATGTCAAATTGGCAGATGAACATTTTAATAAATCTGGTGAAATATCGTTACTATTAGGGTGTGACGTATTTTTTCAGGTGCTCCAGAGGGAGACGCTGCCTTTAACGCCGAATGGGCCCTACCTGGTTAGTACCAGCTTGGGATATATTGTGGCGGGCAGTCTGCCAGTCTCCGCTGGCAAAGTATGTTCATCAAATTTGTGTGTGACAGTTAAAGGTACACCTTTTAATAATTTTTACAATTCTCAAGATGATCAGTTAGGTAATATTGGTGACACCATTTCAAATTTTTGGAAATGTGAAATTGTACCAGAAGTTTATAAAGAAGGTACTACTGAACACCAACTAGCTGAGGAATGTTTCCAAAATTCTGTGAAACTTGTTGATAAAAAGTTTTGTGTAGACTTACCTTTAAAACTTAATTTAAATGACATCCAGTTGGGTGATTCATTTAATCGGGCACTGCATAGATTTTATAATTTAGAAAAGCGTTTTGCTAAAGATAATAAATTGTATCAACAGTACAAAAAGTTCATTCAGGATTATATTGAACAGGGCCATGCCATATACTTTGATATCTCCAGCTATGATCCTAAGGCAGGCAATGTGTATTATTTACCTCATCACCCCGTCTTTAATTTAAATAGTAAAACTACTCCGGTTCGAGCTGTCTTTGACGCGAGCATGAAAACTAATAAAGGTATTTGTTTAAATGATGTTATGCTTAACGGGCCAGTTGTGCAAAATGACTTATTTAGCATTTTGACACTATTTAGGACTTTTAAATATGTTTTACTTTGTGACATTAAGGCAATGTATAGAGGTATATTAGTGAGCAATGACCATTGCTGTTTACAAAACATTCTTTGGCGCAATTCACCTGATCAAAGTGTACAATGTCTTCAATTGAAAACTGTGACCTATGGTTTGAAAAGTTCTGCATTTTTGGCAACACGGTGTTTGACTGAACTCGCTGAAAGGTACAAAGAACAGTATCCATTGGCATGTTTTGTGTTGAAATATTCAAACTACGTTGATGACGTATTGTGTGGCTCAAACGAGATTTCAGAACTTGTTGAGGTAAAAAGACAACTTATTGAGCTTTTAAATTTAGCTAGCTTTTCATTACATAAGTGGTGCTCTAATGAAAGTGAAATATTAAATGATATTCCTATTGAAATTCATCAATTAAATAAAGAGGATTTTGACAAAGCAAATGCTTATGTCAAAACATTGGGTTTGTCATATGATGTAAGTACAGATACCTTGAATATGAAATGTCCCGTCACTGAAACACAGCAAACCTATACTAAAAGGCAAATGTTAAGCTTTATTAGTAAATTTTTTGACCCTCTGGGTTTAGTAGGTCCTATCTTGGTGCAAGCAAAATACTTAATGAAACAGGTCTGGTTTGAAAAATTAAAATGGGATGATATCCTACCAGATTATTTAAATAAGAGATTCATTGAATTTACCGAAAGTTTGATGCAAATGTCTTGTATCTCTGTTCCCAGAAATATTAATGTACATCCACATCAAAAATTAGAGTTAGTTGGTTATGCCGATGCCTCGAATATTGCGCACGGTTGCTGTCTCTATTTGAGAGTAGTTGGCGAGAACAATACAGTAAATGTCAATCTTTTATGTTCCAAATCTCGTATAAATCCTAAAGATAAAAGCTTAACTATACCTAGACTTGAACTTAACAGTGCTTTATTATTAGCTATATTGGCAAATAAAGTACATGGCACTTTAGCGTTAAAGTATAACAATATCCATACCTACTTATATTTAGATTCAAACATTGTCTTGGCATGGCTTAAGATTGAACCTGTAAAACTTACTGTTTATGTAGCTAACAGAATAGAAAAAATCAGACAGTTGTCAAAAGATGTACACTGGGACTATGTTAACACAAATGAGAATCCTGCTGATTGCTTGTCTCGTGGTCTTAAGCCAGAGCAGCTGAAAGAACACTCATTGTGGTTTCATGGTCCACAGTATTTACAAAACAGTGATTATGTTCATTGTAATTCACAACTAAATATGAATGTATCTGATATTCCTGAAACAAAAATGCCTTCAACAACATGTAATACTTGTAATAAGGAAAATAATTCTCTTCATACTTTTATAGAAAAATATTCAAATTTGAATAAAATGAGTAGAATAATGGCATACGTTAATCGTTTTATATTTAATTGTAAAAAACAGAATGTTAAAAAAAGGCAGGGTTATTTAACTCCTGAGGAGATGGTTCTTGCATTGCATGACTTGATTAAAATTGATCAAAGCAAACATTTTGAAAATGAGTTAAAATTTTTAAAGTCAAAAGTAAACTTAAATTCTTATTTGAACAGTTTAAATCCTTTTATTGATGGACAAGGTCTATTAAGAGTGGGTGGTCGCTTACAAAATACAAACCTGACATTTCAGCAAAAGCATCCCATTATCCTGCCTAAAAGGTCAACTTTGACTAGACTGGTCATTCATAATGAACACGTTAGACTCAAGCATGCAGGGCAGAAGCTTACTCTTAGTAGTCTGAGCGAGCAGTACTGGCTGATCAATGCTAACAGAGAGGTAAAAGCTGTGTTGCACAAATGTGTACTTTGCTTCAGATTTAAGGCTAAAGTTTCCAGTCAACTTATGGGATCTCTGCCGCTTGATCGCGTCAATATTACTCGTCCTTTTCAAATTGTAGGTACTGATTATGCCGGTCCGTTCAGGGTTAAACAAACTAGGGTAAGAAATCCTGTTATTACAAAGGCATATGTGGTAATTTTCATATGTTTTATTACTAAAGCGATTCACATAGAATTAGCGTCAGATATGACTACTAATACTTTCTTGTCATGTTTAAGAAGATTCATAAGTCGTAGAAATAAACCTACGAAAATATATTGTGATAATGCTAGTTACTATAGAGGTGCTGGCAATGTACTCAAGGACTTGTATGATTTATTGAATTCCACAGATCATCAAAACAAAGTTTTTGATTATGGTAGTTCAGAAAGGATTCAGTTTCAATTTATTCCTTCATATTCTCCTGTATTTGGTGGTCTGTGGGAAGCAGGAGTAAAAAGTATTAAATATCATATGAAACGTGTAATTGTACATAGTGTACTTACCTATGAGGAATTGTACACGGTTGTAGTGCAAATTGAAAGCATTTTAAACAGTAGACCGTTGACGCCTATGTCAAGGGACTGTGATGACATGTCTTACCTAACACCTGCACACTTCCTCACTGGTTCTCCATTGACCTCTTATCCGGAGCTAAATTTAGTTGATGTAAAAGTGGGAAGACTTAGTTTCTGGAAGCAATGTACTCAAATGCAACAGCATTTTTGGCAACAATGGCATAAGCAATACTTAGTCATGCTGCAAAATCGTCCTAAATGGAAAACCCAACAGCCTAACTTAGAAAAGGGTGCTATGGTATTACTTGGGTCTGAAAATGTATCTCCATTACACTGGCCTGTAGGTAGAATTGTTGAGGTCATTCCAGGGAAGGATAATTTAGTTCGAGCAGTTGATGTAAAAACTGTTAAGGGGTCAATTATTAGAACAAGTGTGATGAAAGTTTGTCCGCTACCTATAGACTATGATTAGTGTCTGTTGTCTAATTTTAAGTAAGCTCGGTTGTCCTATTTTATGTAGGTATACTTAGTACCTAGTAGGATTTTTCATGTCGTAAGTTAATTTGAATCTCATACTTACTTGCTATGTTTGTTTAAGTTTAACTTCTAATCTTGTGTCAATTATATCACGCATTTTTTGTTTTTATTAATTCTGTTAAATTAGCTTTGGCCGAGGCCCCAGCATGTTTATGACAAATATTCATATCATAGAATATAAGTTTTTAAAAAGGTAAAAAAAAAAACATATTTTGTATCTATGGTACTTTTTCCGGTTTCCGAGAGAACAAAAACGATACGTGTACCTCTGATCAGCTCTCTTGTAATAGTTCATATAAATAAACGTTTGTTATTATAAAAAGCAGCGTTATTTTTATGTTTCCTCATCACCGGCACCAGCGCAACTTATAGAACGGTGTGGAACACGATCATCATCGCGAATATTTTGAAAAGCATTAAAACCATAATAAATGATAGATGTTTGTTTCACTTTGTTATTCCGGATACATAAATAGCAGCCCTCGTATTAGCGCTATGACTGTGTGCGTTATCTGCTGATAGAAGCTTTGTTCGGTCATAACTTTTTAAGGGCTTTTTATTTTACCATTCTGTTTCCGCACAGACAACATTAATAATGAGAGAAAACGATATCATGTTCATCGCGTGTCGCACCTGTTTGTAGGAGCCTTTACGCTGCCTGTAGCAATGCGCTGTAGTGAATTATTGCGCGTACACATACTGCAGGCGTTAAGTAGGATTTAAATATTAATGATAATGCATGAAGCTTATGAGCTCGTGGCTTAGTAATAACAGCCGCACGGGTCGATCCATCAGGTTAAGCTACGCTTGCCGGGGTTGCTCCGTGGATGGGTGACCATCTTTACATACCAAGCCCCCTCCGTGGCTCGGAAAGCACGTTAAACCGTTGGTCCCGGCTGTCATTCGTGGATCTTTGACAGTCGTTACGGGTCGTCAGAAGCCGGAAAGTTTGACAACCAGCTTTACCAAGGGGTATCGTATTACCCAGTTACTTACTTGGTTGTGGAGGTCAGATAGGCAGTCGCTCCATGTAAAATACTGGTATTCAGTTGCATCCAGTTAGACTGGAAGCCGACCCCAACATAGTTGGGAAAAGGCTATTGACAATGCATGAAGCTTACAAAAATGTTAGATATAATAAAAAAGTATTTAGTCAAACTTGATGAGCAGTTTATCTTGATAACGTATCTTGTATATTCGGAATGAGTGTTCTCATCAAATATCTACATGAAAAGTATAGGTATATTTTTTTCGTTTGAAATCGTTTATTGGCACAATTAGCATTACTTATTATAAAGAAAGACGTGTTTGGAGCCTCCCTTGAAGCAAACAATGCCTGTATTAGGAGACTCCGCTCTTCCATAACATTGCAGTATTATACTTAGGTACACTAACTGTGAGCTACTATACAAAAAAATAAATAAATGATGAATTGATGAATTAAATAATTAAAAATTAAAAAAAAATATATAGAATTGATTTAAAAAATATTATTAAAAAATGAAAATGAAAATTATAATTAAAATTATTAAAAATTAATTAAATTAAATTGTTAAATTAAATTAAGTACTAACAATAGATACCATGTGATCTTGTCGTGAGGTGCTGACATTTTTTATTTATTTTTTATTGAACCCCTTTATGAGTAATGTCAATGTCTCAATAATAATGTATTTGTACTTACTAGTATTTAATGTAACGTCTAGACATTTGGTATTCCCAGTACATTAATCAGAAGCTTTTGGTAAATATTAAGTTGTGCGGGTTTTGTAATGTTTATACTTAATTAGTAGTTGAACTATGAGTAATAAAAGTAAAAAGTTGTTTTCTCACGAGTTTTATGATTTGTTTTTATGAATGAGTAGTCGTAAAAGTATTTTATAATACCTTAATTACCTACTGACAATTGACTTGACCTGAATCACATTTATAATGATGATAATATCATTTATTTCTGAGTTTATGGTACGTCAAGATCTTAATATTAACAGGTTCATGCGCGGTAAACGAGACACAATAGAAGTTTTATTGTTATGACGGTTATAGCCGTATAGTGTTCTTGGCGTCACATAATTATACTACTATTACTACTACTACTACTTATCCTAACTGCAAAAGCAAAAGTGAGATTGTTTGCTAAGCTTTCACGCTAAAACGGCTAAACGGATTTGGATGAAATTAAGCACATGGGTAGACCATTACCTGGATTAGGACATAGGATACTTTTTATTCCCATGGGATAATTTTCGAGAAAAAAAGGGAAAATTATCCCTTTTTTATAGAATTGATTTAAAAAATATTATTAAAAAATGAAAATGAAAATTATAATTAAAATTATTAAAAATTAATTAAATTAAATTGATAAATTAAATTAAGTACTAACAATAGATACCTATCACAATTTCTTGTTGTTGTATATGGAGTAATGTGTGGTGTGGTGTAGTGTAGTTGTATATTGTTGACATAAAATATCCCTTACTTTCCCGCCATTCCTAAATAGACAAAGGAAACAATCCTTGTTTAACAGAAAGCACAGGGAAACAATGTATTCTGCCTAACGCTACATCCTTCTCAGTAAATTGGATACATTACAGATGGGTTCAGAAGTTTCACTTTTAAAAACTGGCCAAGTGCGTGTCGGACCACGCACAATTAAGGCTTCCGTTGTTGAAAAGAATTTTTCCCAAAAACAAACTTAACATTAAAATCCCAAAAAAAATTTTTTTATGAGATCAAATTATAAATTACCAATTTTCGGACTTTTTCCTTTACTTATACTGTGAGACCTTGCTGCTTGCCAAATTTCATGATTCTAGGACAACAGGAAGAACCCTGTAGGTTTTGATTTACTTGCGAGAATCAAAATATGTCACATAAATGGCTGTATCTTTTTATAGCGTTAACTTAGAAGCTTGAGTTTTTTTGGGACTCCAAGGGACCATAGATTTACGTATTTGATATTAATTTCAAATTGATACCTCCACGCGTTCCTGAGAAAATGGGTCTTGACAGACTGTCAGACAGACAGACAGACGGACAACAAAGTGATCCTATAAGGGTTCCGGTTTTTCCTTTTGAGGTACGGAACCCTAAAAAGCGACGAAAAAGACGACTGCAGTATTATTTCGCAATATAATTATAATGAACATCGGACCATAGACCTAAAGAATAAAAAAAAAATACCATACCATTTAGGTAATTGAACAGGATCTTTTAATTATTTCATTTATGCAGAAATGTTTTAAAAGGTATCAAAATAACCGCGTGTGCAGAGAGTTAAAACTAAAATGGCCACTCATATTGTCATAAATATTATTATGTCGTTTATTCATTTAAATTCTTATGATATAAAAAAAATTATTAATATTTTTTATATGTTTACATATCTCGGGATTCTGGGGTACTGCTGGGGTCTTACTATGAGTTCTTATAGCAGGGCAGAAGTTGAACGTTTCCAGTAAGAGAGAGAGAGACGGAGCTATATAAGTACGACCTATAGCGCGAGCTCCCCGGTTCTCCGAACCTGATGACCCTATAACTCTCCTACAGGAGAGTAATAAGGCCACCAGTACGCTCCGCAAACGCAAGCTAAGATCTACGTTCCGACCCCGCCGTCGAGGTCGAAAACGTAATTGCCCACCTCCCCCTTGCCCTCTACTCGGCGAGGCTGCGCCAGCCGGTAGCGCAGCCGAGCCTGTAGCCTCTAACCCGCCACTAAACTCCCCTTGCCCACCGATCATTCTCGTACCTCGTACCTTGGATGTTATCGCGTCACGACCCAGCCTGAACCCTCTGGCTGTCCTCCCTACCCTTACCACAGCGACGTGCAGAGTCGCTCAAACCCCTAGTTTTAAGTCTTAGTTTTAAGCCTGGCCGGAGGCTTTAAGCTCTCGCTTAAAGCAGCCACAGGAAAGTCCGGTTAAACAGTCTCGACCCCCCGTGGTCAACTGCGAGAAGCCATTCACAAAAACAAAAAAACAACGAGCTCCCCGGACTTTTGGAAGGCGTACGAGGGGCCGAAGCCAACTCGCAGAGCCCCGTTAGCCGTTTTCAATGAAATGAGGCACCTTATTATTATTATAATTATTTTTTTATATAAATTATAAGTGCAATTTAATTTATGTGTCGTGAGCCTGTGTCGCCCGTATGAGCAGTCAAGAGGGTGTATAGTCATTGGGCTATGGCCTAGCCTGCCTAGCCGTGCCTAGCCGCTAGGTAGATTGGTTGAGGTCTGTAGTGGCACTTCTTACCTTCCTCTTCCTAGTGGCAGGCAGGTCTAACCAAAACTTCAAATAGTTGCATCCGCTCTGACGAAGTTCAAATAAATTTCGCCATTTACACAAAACTCAAGCAAATAATGTTTTCGCGCGAAAAGTGAGCATTCCCGGTTAACCATATTTGTCTGTGGTAATACTGGTAATATTTCCTTTTTTGCAGCTAGCAACACTGGCTGGAAACATTTGTTTTGTACTGAATTTTGAATGGTAGTGTTCTTTTTGTGTGGTGGGAATTTTAAACCGCCTTTCATAGCGTTTTTAGGGTTCCGTAACAAAATGGTAAAAAGGAACCCTTACCTACGGTGCGACTCAGTCAGTCTGTCACAGCTGGATATCTCAAGAACTACTAATGGTATCAACTTGTTTGGAACAGTTTTATATGACGTTTGCCCAACTATTTTGCAAATAAGAAATAATCTTTCTTTGTTTTTTTTTTTTTTTGCAATAGGGCCTGAAAGAAGTGGGGTTACTAGGGCATGTGGGGTATCATATGAAAGAGCGCTGTTTGCACATTCTCAAACATTTTTTTTCTTTTTTTTAGGCCGCATAGTTTTTGACTTTTGATGAAAACTGTAAAAAAAATACCGTTCCCCCCCTTATCTCCGAAGTTTGCATAGACAAAAATCTGAAATTATTATATGTGATACAAGTTTATGTAAAGATTACAGGAAAATAAAACAATGTCTATAGATAGCACACTTTTTCAGAAACCATCAACAAAAATTAAATAAAAACCGGTCAAGAGCGAGTCGGATTCGCGCACCGAGGGTTCCGTTCCGATTTCTGAAAAAGTGTGCTATTTAGAGACATCGTTTTATTTTTCCTGTAATCTTTAGAAAAACTTCTATCATATAGAATAATCTCAGATTTTTCGCTTTGCAAACTTCGGAGATACGGGGGAACGGTATTTTTTTTTACATTTTTCATCAAAAGTCGAAAACTATGCGGCCTAAAAAAAAGAAAAAAAAATGTTTGGGGATGTGCAAACAGCGCTCTTTTATATGATATCCTACATGCCCTAGTAGCCCCACTTTGAATTTTTAAGACACCCTTTCAGTCAATGTTGCAAAAAAACATAAATATTTCTATTTCTTTCTTATTTGAAAAATAGTTGGGTAAACGTCATCTAAAACTGTTCCAAATTTCAAGTTGATAGCATTAGTAGTTCTTGAGATATCCAGCTGTGACAGACAGACAGACAGACAGACAGACTGAGTCACACCATAAGGGTTCCTTTTTTACCATTTTGGTACGGAGTCATCTTTCGGGCTTTGATTTATAAGCTTGAATTTTTAGACCTCCGAGGGATCATAGACCTACGTATTTGATATTAATTTCAACTTGATACCTCCACGCGTTCCTGAGAAAAAGAGTCTTGACAGACAACGAAGAATTGGGGTTCCGTTTCTTCTTTTGAGGTAAAATTAAAAAAAAGTGAATTTATTCATACAAACTGAATAGGGCTGTTTTGGGCCGTCTATGGGTTTTGCCACGGAAGAACTTTTATCTGTTCTGTGGGTTTTGGCAATCTTTGTCTAGCTACAGTGAGTGAACTACTGAAGTACTTATCTGAAAGGTTAGTCAAATTTAAAGACACGAGGGTACATACCACCAAACTAATCAACTTTCTCCAGGGCACCAACATCTTCAATTAATCTGCTTAGCCTATTCCCAAGCCCAACTATGTTGGGGTTGGCTTCCAGTCTAACCGGATGCAGCTGAATACCAGTATTTTACATGGAGCGACTGCCTATCAGACCTCTACAATCCAGTAACTGGGTAATACGCTACCCCTTGGTAAGACTGGTGGTCAGACTTTCGGGCTTCTGACGACCCGTAACGACTGTCAAAGATCCACGAATGACAGCCGGGACCAACGGCTTAACGTGCTTTCCGAGGCACGGAGGAGTCTCGGTATGTAAAGATGGTCATCAATCACGGACCAACCCCGGCAAGCGCAGCTTAACCTCAAACTCAAACTATTTATTTCAATTAAACCAATTACAGGCACTTTTGAATGGGGTTGGCTACTGTCAAAGTGGCGCTAGCATAGCTTTAACCAAAATTATATTCATTTGTATGAAGTATTTGTTTGTTTAAGATTTTACAAAATGCATAAGAAATGTGAAGTGGCTTATTGCAAAGAAATAGGACCACACCAATTTCCGATAGCTGTAGAATTAAAAATAAAAGGTTAAAAAAGTAATAAAAAAAAAGTGGTCTAATTCGGCTTTTTGTAGTAATGTATAATTGGCGAAAAGTATTATGAAATGTATACTTCCTACAAACAAAACTATTTCATAAATAAAATAGCTTGATGTATAATTTTAAGAGTATACCCTTCAATAAGGTCTGCTTTACTTCCTTGTAAAGAAGCACCTCGTTTTTTTCAGTTCAGCCTTTAGCTCGCTTATTCTTCATGTTGAGTACATGTTTATCTTATCATACATCCTGGTATTTTGATGAAAAAATTTACAAAACCGAACACACAAATTGAGTAAACAAATGTGACAGGTGAAAGCTATGCTAGCGTCATCTGCCAAAAGTTTTAAGGAGCCAACCCCATTGTCAAAGAGTCAGTCAGTAGGTAAGTCAGAAAGTTGAAGCTAGTTGCCCATTCCAAAACGTAGATCTATGGAGAAGAACGGGCAAGAAACTCCACGGACACTCTTTTAAATCAAAATATAGTTACAAAATATTGGTTACATCATTCATGTTGAAATTATACATGTGAGAACGATGAACGTTAAAAGCGTCCGTAATAAAAACATTAAAAAAAAAACAATTCAAAATTAAAATTAAAATAAGCCGTGGCAGCTAAGGTATGACCATATGACCTGATGGATCAACCCGTGCGGCTGTTATTACTTAGCCACGAGCTCCTCTTCATTGAACATCTTAATCGAGAAAAAATTACTCTCTCTAATAGGTCTCATAAATTTAGGTCGAGTAGGTATTGAAGCTTTGTACGGGACAGCTGATAATTTTGTCTCGATTACGATGTTGGTCACATGGAGAAAGTTGTTCCGCTTGATGATCTGCAACACATCCTTTTTGACCACACCTTGCTAAATGATTTTTCGTATCCGTAACATTCTCATTTGAGCCGCTCGTGGCTATCGAAGGTTAAGTTACGCTTGCCGGGGTTGGTCCGTGGATGGGTGACCATCTTTACCATCTCCGTGCCTCGAAAGCACGTTAAGCCGTTGGTCCCGGCTGTCATTCGTGGATCTTTGACAGTCGTCACAAGCCAAAGTTTTCAACCAGTCTAACCAAGAGGTATCGTATTACCCAGTAACTGGGTTGTGGAGGTCAGATAGGCAGTCGCTCCGTGTAAAATACTGGTATTCAGCTGCATCCGATTAGACTGGAAGCCGACCCCAACATAGTTGGCGGAAAAGGCTAGGCAGATTGGATTTGCTTCAGAACGTAACCTGACGGCTTACTGTGAACTCTTATAGCAGAGCAGAAGTTGAACGGTTCCAGTGTGAGAGAGAGACGGAGCTATACCTAAATTTTCACTATGGGACCAACTTTGAAATCGCAAAAAAAATATCAGCTGTTTCATACATTTTGATCGATTAGGTATTGAACTTTTGTAGGAAACCGCTGGTTTTTTTTTTCGTGATTTCAAAGTTGGTCCCATAGTGAAAGTTGTTCATATTCATGGGTAGAACACCCTGTGAAAATTTAGCTAGTCATTTAAAAATAGCCCTGTATATGACCTATAGAACCGTCATTTTTAGTGTTCCGTACCTCAAAAGGAAAAAACGGAACCCTTATAGGATCACTCGTGTGTCTGTCTGTCTGTCCGTCTGTCACAGCCAATTTGCTCCGTATCTAATGGACCGATTAAGTTGAAATTTGGTATACATATAGATTTCTATGACCCAAACACGTACGAGTAAAGTAAATAAACGAAATTTGAATATGGGGGTCACTTTTAGGGGGCAAATAAGAAAATTAAAAAAAAAGTTTTGCTAACTGTACCCCGTATGATATATCAAATGAAAGGGCTTACTATAAGGAGCTCAAATATATATTTTTTATAATTTTAAAATAATTTCTTTTAAAGTTATTCAAGAAAATAGACGAAAATTGACCATCTCCCTTATCTCCGAAACTACTGAGCCTAAAATTTTGAAAAAAAAATACTGAAAATAGTTCTATACCTCTAGTTTACAGGAAAACCTATAAGAAGTCTGTGGTCTTAAAATAACATGGTAAATCTCTCAATATTGTGAGTACAAACTTACATTTACTGTTGGAATGTATGGGAGAACATATTTTTCTACTATAATGTTAAGTTTGTTGTTTGTTTGTTTGTTTGTTGTTTGTTTGTTGTTTTGTTGTTGTTGTTTGTTTGTTGTTTTGTTTGGTTGTTTTTTTCATAGACTCATAAAAAAAGATGGACTCCGCGCCACGCATATCGAAAGTGAAGCACAGACCGTTTGTACAAGCACGTCTCGCGCACACATTTATATCATAGTATGCCGACCGGCCGCCATTACGTGACACGAGCGACGCCGTCTTTGCTACTCAAATCACGCACACATAGATCGGTACGGTGCTTCACTTTTGATATGCGTGGCGCGGAGTCCTCCTTTTTTTATAAGTCTATGGTTCTTGGCATAGTTTCATCCCAACTACGGAACCCTTCATTGTGTGTGGTCCGACACGCACTTGGCCGGTTTTTTTCTCGATTGATCCATTATGTTTTTTCACGTCATAGTACGGACCCAGTCTGTCATCATAACCAAGGTCCATATCATCTGATTGCTATAACTTGCACAATTTATAACATCTTCCGATCTCTGAACCGTAGGACAAATTACGTGCTCCATTTCATCGGCTTCATAAGGTTCATAACTCATTTGTTGGTCTTGGTATAACTTTTTATAACAAGCTACCTTCTTCTTTGCTAGATTTGCCTTTTAATGCGTTTAAAATTAAAGTTAAATCCAATCTTTGTTCAAAGGCATACTATTCTATCAACGATTACTTAAACGATAAGAATAGTTGGTCGCTGTGATTAACTCAAGACAATGTTTATGTTATGTTCTTTCTCCAGAATCAGCTTACATAATGACAGGTTAAAATTGTTTATTTTATTTGACAAAAATATAATTTAATATATTGTGTTGCGTAAATTATTTTGCAGGTACTATTGTATAGAATCTAGTTCTTCTAACTGAACAGACAGCTGTGCTGCTGGACAGTTTGTTCCGCTACTTCTTCTTCCCAGCTAAAGCACTAGGAAGTGGTGAAGGGCGGGCGTTTTGTGGGGACTGTCTTACTGTAATTTCGACGTTCAAAAAGTGCTGATTCTCAGCCTAATTTGAATAAATGACTTTTGATTTTGATTTTGATTTCGTAATATTATAACAAAAGCTTTAAAAACACATGTAACATTCCATATTTAAAAGATTTGGCTTACAATAAATCACTAACCCGCACTTTTCTTTTCCAAAAGTTGCCATTAACAATAATCAGGTGATCCTTTGTGTTGCTACCATAAAAAAATGATAATAGAACCTTTAACTGTACCGGTGGGGGTTTGAAAATAGCGAATGTGTCTGTTATTGTAAAAAAAAGGTCAAGAGGGAGTCTGACTCACGCACCGAGGGTTCCGTTCCGATTTCTGAAAAAGTGTGCTATTTAGAGACATCGTTTTATTTTTCCTGTAATATTTACATGAACTTCTATCACATAGAATAATTTCAGATTTTTCTCTATGCAAACTTCGGAGATAAGGGGGAACGGTATTTTTTTTACATTTTTCTTCGACATTCGAAAACTATGGGGCCCAAAAAAAAAGTAAAAAAAATGTTTGAGAATGTACAAACAGCGTTCTTTCATATGATACCCCACATGCCCTAGTAGCCCCACTTTGAATTTTTAAGACCCCCTTTCAGTCCCTGTTACAAAAAAAAACATAAATATTTTTACTTCTTTCTTATTTGCAAAATAGTTGGGTAAACGTCATCTAAAACTGTTCCAAATTTCAAGTTGATAGCATTAGTTGTTCTTGAGATATCCAGCTGTGACAGACAGATAGACTGAGTCAGACCATAAGGGTTCCTTTTTTACCATTTTGGTACGGAAACCTAAATACTATTCATAGACTTATAAAAAAAGATGGACTCCGCGCCACGCATATCGAAAGTGAAGCACCCTACCGATCTATGTGTGCGTGATTTGAGTACCTGCAAAGACGCCGTCGCTCGCGTCATGTAATATGGCGGCCGGTCGGCATACTATGATGTAAATGTGTGCGCGAGGCGTGTTTGTACAAACGGACCCGGCATACTTACTGTGCTTCACTTTCGATATGCGCAGCGCGGAGTCCATCTTTTTTTATAAGTCTATGATACTATTATTAAAAGTCCGAAAGTCTATGACTTTCACTAGAAACAGCTTGAAAACTTGTTTACAAACAAAACTTTCGCGTTTTTAAAACTCCAAAACTCTACTGCGTGACAGTTTACCTGTTAACTTTGACAATAGTGATCTGGCGATGGATTCAATATAAAGTCGGCCATTTTGAAAAAAAAACCTCAAACTATATATTTTCATATTTTTAGAGGCTTGTGGTAGGTGGAATGGCATTGTGTAGTGTGGGTTCGATCCCGGTCGATGTAAAATATTTTATTGAGTTTGAGCACGATAATTTATCACTTTGAAGGGCATTTAAAATGAGTTTTTTTATCTAAAGTTAATAAAAGTTGGTCTGAAATTGTGTAGTCGGTTTCCTGTACTTTGTGAGGCTATTATGATCGTTGGGACAGTTTTTAGGGTTCCGTACCTCAAAAGGGAAAAACTGAACCCTTATAAGATCACTCGTGTGTTCTGTCTAACACAGCCAATTTGCTCCGAATCTAACAGATCCATTTTGTTGAAATTTGGTAAGTACCTACACTGAATTTTTAACGTAAATAAATGAATTTTGAATATGGGGGTAACTTTTGTAGGGCAAATAAGAAATTAAAAACAAAAAGTTTTGCAAACTGTACCGTGTGACATATCAAATGAAAAGGCTTATACTATGAGGGTCTCAATAGATTTGTTTTTATAGTTTTAAAATAATTAGTTAAGTTATTTAAAAATATAGAAAATATTTCTAAATTTTTAAATTACTTACAGGAAAATTAATAAGAAGTCTTTGGTGTTAAAATAACATAGTAAATCTCTCAATATTGTGCGTACAAACTTACATTTGCAGTTGGAATGTATGGGAATATGTTTTTCAACTACTTACAATGTTAAGTTTGCTATTGGGATAAATTCAATCCATCTACGGAACCCTTCATTGTGCGTAGTCAGACACGCACTTGATCGGTTTTTTTATCTTAGTCATCACTGTACTTCGATAGATAGACTTATCTAAGGTCCTCAGATCAGCATCTGCCTAGCCTTTTCCCAACTATGTTGGTGTCAATTTCCAGTCTAACCGGATGCAGCTGAATACCAGTATTTTACATGGAGCGACTGCCTATCTGACCTCCACAACCCAGTAACTGGGTAATACGATACCCCTTGGTAAGACTGGTTGTCAGACTTTCCGGCTTCTGACGACCCGTAACGACTTTTAAGGATCTATGAATAACAGCCGGGACCAACGGCCTAATATACTTTCCGAGGCACGGAGTGGTCTTGGTTGTTAATGGTCCCATCCACGGACTAACCGCGGCAAGCGTAGCTTAACCTGATCCATCGACCCGTGCGGCTGTTATTACTTAGCCACGAGCTCCTCCATTGATATAATTTTTTTTTTAATAGCTTAGACAGAAAAAATTATCAAAGTACCAATAAATAAAATTCAATGTAAACTTTTCGTTTTTGAACCGTTCGTTTAAAAATATCGAAATTCAAATCTTAAGCAGCCTGCATAGTTATAATTAGAATTTTTATTTTTTTGATTTTTTTTTGAAAAAAAAAAAAGTTAGGTATGCCACAGGCTTCCACTCCGTTCACCTAATATACCCAATTTTTTTCGAGACGGTAAAAAAATTCATCCGGTATGTTAAAGTTATGGCTGCGTCACAAAATGTGCTCCACCTCCTATCCTGTTGCGCTTTTATTTAGTCTGAGATTCTGTGGATAAATATTTACTTTTCCGCTCCAGCGTTGGTGTACTTCCTATTCAAAAAAACCGGTCAAGAGCGAGTCGGACTCGCGCACCGAAAGTTCCGTTCCAATTTCTGAAAAAGTGTGCTTTTATAATTAGAGACATCGTTTTATTTTTCCTGTAATCTTTACATAAACTTCTATCACATAGAATAATTTCAGATTTTTCTCTTTGCAAACTTCGGAGATAAGGGGGGGGGGGGAATGGTATTTTTTTTTATATTTATCATCAAAAGTCGAAAACTATGCAGACTAAAAAAAAAAATAAAAAATGTTTGAGAATGTGCAAACAGTGCTCTTTCGTATGATACCCCACATGCCCTAGTAGCCCCACTTTGAATTTTTAAGACCCCTTTTCAGTCCCTCTAGGAAAAAAAAAAAAAAAAAAAAATTATTTCATTCTTGTTTGCAAAATAGTTGGGTAAGCGTAATCTAAAACTGTTCAAAATTTCAAGTTGATAGCATTAGTGGTTCTTGAGATATCCAGCTGTGACAGACAGACAGACAGACAGACAGACAGACAGACTGAGTGTCACCATAAGGGTTCCTTTTTTACCATTTTGGTGCGGAACCCTAAAAATTGTATACCTACTTTAAACCACAAAATCATATATTTTAAGTACCTTTTCCTTTTTAATTGCAACTCACATTCCATTACGAAACATCATCAATTTCTCATTTATCGTTACTTGAACAATAATAAGCCAACTACCAAAAATATAGCACTAATAAAATTCCACCAAACGCGTTCTATGTACGTCCCAAGCTGAATACCGAAGCTTTACATGTATTGTCTGCTTATCTGACCTCCACAGCCCAGTTACTGGGTAGCACGATACCCCTTGATAAGACTGATAGACTGTTGTATTGATTCGAGGTAGTACATTATTCTAATCCTATAATCTTTATTATTAAACATAAACCTTTACTCTTTACTATTGTGCCTAAAGAATATGGATGGCAAAGTCAACCGCTCACTAGGACGCAACTCATAGCTAACGTTTTTATTGCAGGCGCTAACAGTTTAACAGAAATTAATTTTCGTTTTTTTGTACAATTCGTGCAGTTATTGTTACCTCTGACAGCAGCAATCCAACATCAACCTTATTGTAACTAGGGAATCCAATCCCGCATCAAAATCTCAATCCCGCAAGCCTGGGGGATTGAAGACATCAATCCCGCGAATCCGCGGAATCGTCAAAAGTGCAAAACCAATATGGTTAAATGTTATACTCAAATATTGTGTGTAACTCAGAGTCATATTTAGTTTTTGTTTCATCGCAATCGGTTCAGTCTTTCAAAAGATATATGAATTTAAATTGTTCAAGAAAAACTTTTCATTACGGTGTCTAAAGTTCATACGTACACGTAACGACATCTATTGATACCAAATGGTACTAACAAAATAAAATATTATAAACACGTCCTGTGTCTGTGTTATTTCAATAAAAAACACTTTCCACTGGTGGTTAACCTGATGGGTCGATCCAGCAGGATAAGCTACGCTTGCCGGGGTTGGTCAGTGGATGGGTGACCATCTTTACATACCGAAACTCCTCCGTGCCTCGGGAAGCACGGTAAGCCGTTGGTCCCGGCTATCATTCGTGTATCTTTGACAGTCGTTATGGGTCGTCAGAAGCCCGAAAGTCTGACAACCAGTCTTACCAAGGGGTATCGTATTACCCAGTAACTGGGTTGTGGAGGTCAGATAAGCAATCGCTCCATGTAAAATTCTGGTATTCAGCTGCATCCGGTTAGACTGGAAGCCGACCCCAACATAGTTGGGAAAAGACTAGGCAGATTGATTCCATTGGTGGTTGATTAGTAACGCTAAAAGAATTTTAAATATAAAAAACCGGACAAGTGCGTGTTGGACCACGCTCAATGAAGGGTTCCGTAGTTGGGATGAGTTTATCCCAAGAACAAACTTAACATTGTAGCTGAAACATGTTCTCCCATACATTCCAACTGTAAATGGAAGTTTGTACTCACAATATTGAGAGATTTACCATGTCATTTTATGACCACAGACTTCTTATAGGTTTTCCTGTAATCAACGGGTAAAGAACTACATAAATCTGTATTTTTTTTTTCAAAATTTCAGGCTCAGTAGTTTCGGAGATTAGGGGATATGTTGGTCAATTTTCATCTATTTTCTTAAATAACTTTTAAAAAAAATATTTTAAAATTATAAAAATATATGTATTTGAGACCCTCATGGTATTAAGCCCTTTCATCTGATATGTCACACGGTACAGTTTGCAAAACTTTTTTTTTTCATTTTCTTATTTGCCCCACAAAAGTGACCCCCATATTCAAAATCCATTTATTTACTTTACCCGTCCGCATTTGGGTCGCAGAAATTCATAATCATGTGTAATAATAATATAATAATATAAGCCTTTATTCAGACATTTCATTTTACAATAATTTAAACTTATAATAGCGACTCTGGTGAGTCGCTGACACCGACAACTTGGTCTGTTTGCCCAACTTTGACAAAGGCCTCCTCCATTTCATTCCACTCTGTTCTGTTTATCGCTTTCCTGGTCCATGTTTTTCCTGCTATGGCTTTTATTTCGTCTTCCCACCTTCTAAACTGTCTACCTCGTTTCCTTTTTCTATTTCTTGGGTACCAGAATACAATGTTTCTGTTCCACTTCTCGATGCCTCTTATTATATGGCCTGTCCATTTCCACTTAAGTTTCCTTATTCTCATTGTTACATCTTCTATCTTCGTACGTTTCCTTATAATTATGTTACTTATTCTATCCGATTTCTTTATGTTCAGCATGCTCCTCTCCATTGCTGTCTGACAAGTTTCTAGTTTTTTTGTTTTGTGCTTTTGTGAGTGCCCAAGTTTGGCAGCCATATGTAAGGACTGGTAACACACAGGTATTGTACAGCTTTGATTTGACGGACATCTTAGTTTCTGTGTTCTTCATTACTTCCTTTAGCCGCCGCCGCCCATAATCATGTGTACCAAACTTTAACTTAATGGGTCCAATAGATTCGGAGCAAATTAGCTGTGACAGACGGACAGACAGACAGACCCACGAGTGATACTTTATGGGTTCCGTTTTTTCCTTTTGAGGTACGGAACCCTAAAAATGGGGATATAATAGTAAGATGATAGTTAATACTAATAACTGATGTGGTGTTCTGAGTGAAAAAGAATGCAATGTCAGATAATAATCCTATCAACTTTTCATACATAGAGAAGGAGTGGGGGAGGGGTTGAGAGGGTAGGGGAAGGGGGACGTGGTGAGGGGGAGGGGGAAGCAGTTAGGAGGTGTGAGGGGGAGGTAGGTGGAAGGGGATGCGGTGACGGGGAAATAGAGGGGAACGTGAGAGGGGGATGGGGAGGGGGACAGTAAGATGTGGGTGAGAGGAGAGTTAGAGGAGGAGGGTTGAGAGGTTGGGTGAGAGAGGGGGGGACGAGCGCCTTAACACCTTAATGTTGCTTTTTGTGTAGCACTGGATTCATTGAAGAAACCCGACAGAAATGACCGAAAAATAGAAAGTCGGGACAATGAAGGGTTCCGTAGTTGGGACGAGTTTATCCCAAGAACAAACTTAACATTGTAGTTGAAACATGTTCTCCCATACATTCCAACTGTAAAAGGAAGTTTGTACTCACAATATTGAGAGATTTACCATGTCATTTTAAGACCACAGACTTCTTATAGGTTTTCCTGTAATCTACATGTAAAGAACTATTTTTTGTATTTTTTTTTAAATTTTAGTATTAGTTTCGGAGATAAGGTGGAGGAATGGTCAATGTTCGTCTATTTGCTTAAATAACTCTAAAACGATTTATTTTTAAATAATTATATAGTACTTAAGCCCTTTCATTTGATATGTCACAGTACAGTTTGCAAAACATTTTTTTAGAATTTTCTTATTTGCCCCCTCAAAGTGACCCCCATATTCAAAATTCATTTATTTACTTTAGCCGTACGTGTTTGGGTCACAGAAATCCATATGTGTACCAAATTTCAACTTAATCGGTCTATTAGATTCGGAGCAAATTGGCTGTGACAGACGGACAGACAGACAGACACACGAGTGATCCTATAAGGGTTCCGTTTTTTTCCTTTTGAGGTACGGAACCCTAAAAAGGAGTAAACGCCAGTCGTCGTCAGAGCTGACACACACACTTTTTTTTTAAATGGGTTTCCTTTTGAAATATAGCAGTTTCGTATATGCTGTCCAGGAATTCCGGTCTCTGGACCTGGATTTCTCTCTAGAGGTCGAGATTATTTGAGGCATCTTTATAACCGACTTCAAAAGAAAGAAGTTTTCAATTGTTCTGTTTTAGGGTTCCGTAGCCAAATAGTACATAGAAAGGGAAGTCTTATCATTACGTCCTGTCCGTCTGTCCGTCCGTATGTCACACACCTAATGTTTGAAAGAGTTTTCTCCAGAGATCACCTCACCGAGATCACCCGAGATCTCAGAGGTCACCTTTACTATGGTGAAGATCTGACAATTGAACTCTTCAATAACGCAGATACAGTAGGTATATACGTACAGTGATTTGGTTATTGTACAGAAATCAAAGAAAATTACTGGGTAGTTGCATCCGTGGTCACTAATTATGGACTTCGATCGTTTTTAAAAGTTTTGCCTCCCTATACATGGATGTTCACGGTATAAACGAAAGACAGTTTGATGCGCAGTCCAAACCGCACAGATCCATCCGCAGTTTGGAACGCAGTCCACAGATCCGTGGTCCAAACTGTAGGTACCTAAACCCCGCTATTCGTTCGTTCCGAAACGATATAGTTTGGAATGGCGCGTTGTGTTTCCAGCAGTCAGAATACGTGTAAAACCCCGCTATTATAAACCGCAGTAACTGCAGGGCTGTGGTAGAGAACCCCAGGTAGCGGTTCCAACCAGGCAAGATCGGAAGATTCTTCATTTTATTGGAGGAGTGATACCTACAGCGACATGCACGCGAACGAAGTCGCGGGCACAGCTAGTAAAAAATATTTTCATAGTTGTCAGTCTTTCAAGATCCTTTTTCTCAGGAACGCGTAAAGGTATCAAGTTCAAATTAATATCAAATACGTAAGTCTATGGTCTCTTGAAGTTCTAAAAATTAAAGCTTCTAAGTCCATGTAATAAAAAAATACGGTCATTTTGCGTCACATTTTGATACTCGCAACTGTCGCAAGTAAATCAAAACCTATGGGGTACTTTCCGTTGACCTAGAATAATGAAATTTGGCAAGAAGCAAGGTCTCCCAGCACAAGTAAAGGAAAAAGTCCGAAAATTGTGAATTTGTAATTTTATGACTTGGTAAATAAAGAGTGTTAAGTTTGTTTTTGGGATAAATTCTTTTCAACCACGGAACCCTTCATTGTGCGTGGTCCGACACGCACTTGGCTGTTTTTTTATTTCTAATCTAATAAAATATAATGTACTACAATTTTATTGAGAATAAAACTGAAGTACTGACTTAAAAAGACTGACTAATTGACTGGAGTTACTTAAAAAGTGGAAAATAAAAAACTTTTTACAAAAAAAAATAATAATAATAATAATCGACTTCCAAAAAGACACTACAAAGTGAAAAATCACTTTTTCTTACACTTTATGGGCCAGCAGTCATTAGGAGGAAGTTTTGTGTATGGAGCGCCCGAAAGTCTGACATCCAGTCTTACCACTGTAGGTATTGTGTTACCCAGTAACTGGGTTGTGGTGGTCATGTAGGCAGTCGTTCCAAGTAAAATACTTGTATTCTGCTGCATTCGGTTAGACTAGAAGCGTACCACAACATAATTGGGTAAGAAACACTACAAACATTATCTAAACTAACTTGCCATACTCTTTACCCTTTTGCACATCAAATACTGTTATCCAAGCACTTCAAATTCCTTTTCCCAATAAATTATTGACCAACCATGCAACACCGGATATCTTTTCAAAATTATAAGAAGTACTCTCAAAGCGCATACCGGCAAAATTCTTGTAAACATTACAACAATAAGAATTCTTCAAAGCAAATGCTGTGACTATTACAATAAAACGCCTCTTTGTTATCTTACAAAGAGGCGTTTTCTAAGATATCTATCTGAGAATCGGTAAGTATGAATATGATATAGGTACTATCGAAAGCCTTTGCGGCTCACCCCTTTTCAAAACTTTTTCGGTTGCACGTTGAAATCGTAGTTTACAACGTCCTTTTTGAGTTTGAATAATGAATGAAGGATGAACCTTTTTTCAAAGTTAATTGTTTTTGTTTGACCAATGAACGATGAATGTCGCCTAAGAAGCATGACTCTAAAATAAACAATGTCCCTTTTCTTAAACGTTTCGTAACAAAAAATGGTTCTAACCTTGTTTTGTATAATGTGCGTCGAAGCGCTATTGGTAGACGAAAACAATGCAGGCCACTAGCCACTGGTCCGTGCTAACGAAAAGCGCCCTTATGGGGGTGACGGACAAAAGTCGTTGACTGTACGTGTCAGTATAATCAGCCTATAATGTTCCCTCTGCTGGGACACAGGGCTCCTCTTTGTGAATGGAATGCACTATTGTAGTGAGTCGAGAGATTAGCGTGGTCAATGGTATTTCGGTGAGCTACTGAATGGAATGCTCGATTTACGGCAGTTTTTTTGGACATAAAATCACGCCAAAATCACGACCGTGTTCTCCGAAGAGGTGGCAGAGGCTTAAACCACACCCACATAAGCGTAGGAGACAGAATTCCTGGCTTCGGTCACCAGATCTAGGAAAGTATTACAGGGTTTTTAGAACGAAGTCGTTTCGTAACGAAAAAGCGTTATGCGACTTTCTGTCTCTCTGAGAAAGTGTGAAATTGGTCAAAATGAAAATCCAAGATGCGATGATTTTCAAATTTTTCATCAGGGGTGTCGTTTTCATAGTTTTCGAGTGTGTTAAGGCCGATAGTGATGTCAAAATGAAAATCCAAGCAGGCGGTTGGGAAAATTTTTCGTCATGGGTGTCGTTTTCATGGTTTTCGAGGGAGTTAAAGCCGATTGTGACGTTAAAATGTAAATACAAGATGGCGGCTGCGAAATTTTTAAAAATTTTTCATCATGGATGTCGTTTTCATAGTTTTCGACTGTACTGAAGTCAAAATGAAAATCCAAGTGGGCGGCTGCGAACATTTTCAAAGTTTTCGTCAAGGGTACCTATCGTTTTCATAGTTTTCGAGGATGCAAAAGTCGATAGTTAGGTCAAAATATAAATCCAAGAAGGCAGTAATGAAAATTATGTTTTTGTTTTAAATCATACGTGAAAAGGAACTTCGTTCCTGACGGGGTTCCCCCGACAGCACACTTTTATTTTTGTCAGAAAATTCTCTGGAGCAGCCTCAAGCCTGCTATTACAATAGTGTCAGAATGGTCTATCATTGATTTCATAATTGTTGATTTTGACAAGTTTGGTAATCTACTAATATAATGGTTAATTTTGATGTGCCTTGTTTCACCGAGGCTATGGATGCCTGGAAACTCGCTTGCCCGAATTCAGACCCACCCGAAAATCCATCTTCCCAGAGACGGTGGGATGAGCCGCTCTGCAGAGTAGTACAGAACAATTTACTTGACACGTCTGCTACTACTGCGGAGCGTGCGCGCCTGCTTGCTGTGGGCAAGTGGGAGTCGGGTCTGTGGCTTCATGCGCTACCGTCGTCGAACATAGGCACTTTGTTCGACGACACTACTTTCCGCCTCGCTGCTTCCCTGCGACTTGGAGCTCCTTCGTGTTCTCCTCATCGCTGTCACTGTGGCGAAGTTGTCAGCAGCCTCGGACACCACGGCCTGTCTTGCAGCCGAAGTGCGGGTCGCTTAGCGCTCCACGCTAACATCAATGACATCATCCGACGAGCCCTTGTCACCGTCGGCGTTCCAGCTGTATTAGAACCCAATGGCTTGGCACGCGACGATGGCAAGAGACCGGACGGCATGTCATTATTTCCTTGGAAGGTGGGAAGGCCTTTAGTGTGGGACGCAACTTGTGTCGATACTCTTGCGCCATCCCATCTTCCGGGCTCGGCGTGCTGTGCTGGCACTGCTGCTGCGGCTGCGGAAAACCTCAAGCGGCGGAAGTATAATAACCTTATCGGTAATTATATTTTTGAGCCGTTTGGGGTTGAAACCCTTGGGCCGTGGGGTCCGAGTGCTCATAGTTTGTTTAAGGAAATCTCCAAACGGCTTGTTGACACTTCCCGTGACCCAAGGGCTGGCTTTTACCTTGGCCAGAGGATTAGCATTGCCATACAACGTGGCAATTCCGCCAGTCTCTTGGGTACTCTACCAGTCGACAGCGATGCGGAGGAATTTTTCGACGCCATATTTTAGTTTTTTATTAGTTTTAGTTATATTATATTTTTAAGTTATTTTAGCTTATTTTTAAGTATATTGAAACTAATATAATGGCGTCATTATGACTTTCCCATGTTCAATTACTGACACACCATTGTATGAAATTATGAATTTAGCAGATTACGAACTTTTAGCAAAATGACAATGCAGTGACAATGGGATCGTGTTGGAATGTACAAAATAGCAGACTTGGGGCCCTGCTTTACAGTTACGAGTAGTTCAGTTAGTATGCAAAGTTTCATGATCTAATTTAAAGTATTTTTTGAATACCAGTGGTTTATCGTTCGGTTTGAAGGTAACTTCGGCTTTTTTTTTGTATCGAAAAAAATTGTATGGAATCGTATTTTCGTCAAACATAGTACCTAAGTACAATCTTAGGTTTTTTGCTTTTTTATTCTGAACCTTGACTGGACACTCGTTCTTTGTGTTATACCTCTCAATACATGGTTCTGGTAGTGTCTTTGGTTATTCTCTGGTCTGTATCTGTGTATCCGATGTCGTTTCTTCTCTCTTTTCCTCTTGTGTGATCGATGATGTCGCTTTTTCTTTCTTTCTCTTGGTGGCAGTGTGGTGTGAGGTACTGTTTGAGTTACGGGCTCTGTCTGAGTCGAAAGTTTTGTTTCTGTGAAAATAAACAACAGAATTTAAATGGTCTCATTGTAGGCTCCGTGTTAGCGGAGCTGTGTGAAGTAGCTCGTCCGTGGAAGTAACATTGGGGTCCAATTCACAGACAGGGACGTTTTTTGACATCGGACCTTCGTGGTCCCTCTCGCAGCTAAGAGGGTAGTTACACGCACGTGAGATGTTTTAGCTTCGTCTCTCCGAGATGTCTCTGGTATTGCAGATGTCTAAAGATGGCCGTGATCACTCACCATCAGGGACCGTACAACCCCAGTGAAGAGTTAACTCTTTCGAAGGGTCACCTACATCGTATGGGTTTATGATTAACTGCTTAGAAAAACCCTATCAACAACTCTTCAAAATGGTCCCTGATTTGCTTACCATGTCCACCATCATCTTGCCTGACGACATCTATCCGTAGTGGAGTCTTTTTATATGTTTTTAGTAACAAGTTCACAGAGTCCACCAGCTCTTGACGTTGTCGTGTGTCTTTGAGACGTCGATACGGTCGCAGGAAGTTATTAATGAGGCTGTTGCAGAGCCAATAGCCCGTTAGTCTAACTGGAATAAGAAAAACGCAAATTAATTAATTTATAGGGTTCCATCATAGAAATATAAAAAAAACAGGAGAAGTGGGCGAATCTGTGTCCGCGCGGAATGCAAATGACGTCTTGTACAGTGGTTCCTTGTAAAAACCGAAGCAAAAACAAAAACTATTTAAATCATGGAATCACTTTCCATATGTAAGTACAAGTATTTTACCGTATTTGTCCTTAAAATCATGAAAGTGACAAAGGCACAAAGTGGAGACACAGGGTTCCGATAGATTTTAACATACTGGGCACATCTTCTTTCTTATATCTATGAATTCCATAAGTACTTCAAAAGGAAAAAACGGAACCCTTATAGGGTCACTCGTGCGTGTGTCTGTCTGTCTGTCCGTCTGTAACAGCCAATTTGCTAATCTAATGGACCGATTTTGGTACACATATGAATCTCAAATGTATTTTTTATAATTTTAAAATAAGTTGTTTTAAAGTTATTTAAGAAAATAGGCGAAAATTGACCATTCCCCCTTGTCTCCAAAACTACTGAGCCTAAAATTAAAAAAAAAAAAACAGAAAATAGTTCTTTACCTGTAGATTACAGGAAAATCAAAGGGATGTCTGTGGTCTTAAAATAACATGGTCAATATCTCAATAATGTGAGTACAAACTTATATTTACAGTTGGAATGTGTGGGAGAACATGTTTTTAAACTACAATGTTAAGTTTATTCTTGGGATAAATTCATGCCAACTACGGAACCCTTCATTGTACGTGGTCCAACACGCACTTGGCCGGTTTTTATTTTTAGTTTAACTGGGTTGCGGAGGTCAGATAGGCAGTCGCTCCAAGTAAAATCAATCTGCCTAGCCTTTTCCCAACTATGTTAGGGTCGGCTTCCCGTCTAACCGGATGCAGCTGAATACCAGTATTTTACATGGAGCCACTGCCTATCTGACCTCTACAACCCAGTTACTGGGTAATACTATACCCCTTGGTAAGACTGGTTGTCAGACTTTCCGGCTTCTGACGACCCGTAACGACTGTCAAAGATCCACGAATGACAGCCGGGACCAACGGCTTAACGTGCTTTCTGAAGCACGGAGGAGTTTCGGTATGTAAAGATGGCCATCCATCTACGGACCAACCCCGGCAAGCGTAGCTTAACCTGTCGGATCGACCCGTGCGGCTGTTATTTCTTAGCCACAATCTCCTCGTAAAGTCTCCGTAAAGTCTGCTCGTAAGTCGCTCCAAGTAAAATACTGGTACATATTTAGTTGCATCCGGTCAGACTGGAAGCAAACCTCAACACAGTTGGGAGAAAGCAGATGATAAAGAAGGTCTACGTACTGTTAGGATACTCCGAGAACTCCTTCAGGGCATCAAACAGGAGTCTTCCTTCATCATCGTCATACAACATGTCAGCATACTCGAGGACTGTGTTCACCTCTGTCGACAGCTCCTGATGCCGCTGACTGAGCATCTGGTGCAAATTGGCTGCGTGGTCTGGTGGAAACAAACATGTAAATGTCACAAACTATACTAGAAAGGTTTAGATTAGTCCGTGCATGTGTGACCATCTTTACATACCGAGACTCCTCCGTGCCTCGGAAAGCACGTTAAGCCGTTGGTCCTGGCTGTCATTTGTGGATCTTTGACAGTCGTTACGGGTCGTCAGAAGACCGAAAGTCTGACAACCAGTCTTACCAATGGGTATCGTATTACCCAGTTAGTGGGTTGTGGAGGTCAGATAGCAGTCGCTCCATGTAAACTACTGGTATTCAGCTGCATCCGGTTAGACTGGAAGCCGACCCCAACATAGTTGGGAAAAGGCTAGGCAGATTGATTGATTCTTGATGTGTCTTTTATCTTTTTTATTTTAAAACAGCAGTTTAAAAATAAAATGCAACTAAAAACCAATGCAAATGCAACAATAATGATTACTAAATCAATTGAACCATTCGTTGAAGCAGCAGTTTATTTGTTTAATATGTGTTTGTGTAAAAAGTCACATCAAGATTACCTTTATTTTACTTAGTAAACCTTTCTAGTATAGGTGTCCACAACGTAACTTCTATAGAAAGAAAACAAAGAAAGATTAACGTTTATTTGGACACAGTTTAGATGTACAAGTATCTATATTGGCGCGTGGCCAAAGGGAAAGTAACGCTGCCATCTTCTTTTTGTGGGTTCTGTACCTCAAAAGGAAAAACCGGAACCCATAGAGTATCTCTTCGTTTAAGTATTTTTTTTTTAAATGTACACCAACAGCTTCTTTATATAATGTATCATAGGAACAATAATATTGTTTAGTTTTTTTTCTCAGGCGAAACGTGGGTGTACTATAGGTACTCCTCTGCCTAGCTCTTCGAGAAACGCGGGCGTGATGTTATGTGAGCAATACAAATAATTAATAATTAATTAAAGCTCACTCTGTATGGCATCCATATCCGATGACTTCAGCCATCTCGCGAGCTTCGTAGCGACATCTATGAGCGGCTTGCCGGACCACCGCAACTGTCCACTTCGGTAGAAACTGTAACAAAATACAACATGCTGATATCTACCGTTATACCAATACTTTTTAGGTTATATTTTATTTTCAAATACCTAATATATTTTTGGGTGTTTCTCAAATTTCGTTCATATTCCGTGATATTTCTAAGTTTCAGATTAATTGACGAATAACCATTGATATAAAAAGTAAAGATACGGTCGTCCGTACATTTGCCTGACGCGTTCGCCACACAGAAACACTAACGCCATCTATTAGAACTACTCTTAACTACGATGTTGATCGGCGCAGGCTGCTCGTAGACGTAACCTTGTAAGAGCGGCGTGGTATTTTTCGAGATATAAAGAAATTATGAAAACTTTTATTTTTCAAAAATTATATTTATTGCAGTTTGTTTGTATAAATAATAAAATTTTCATTGGCCTTTTTGTTATTCTTGACATATTTTCCATTTTGGATTCGTACTGTTTTCTGACATTGTATATCTTTCAATTATTGACCTTTAATTAATGTAATTTATGATTAATAACACAGGTTGTTCCATTGAGTGAGAGTTTGTATAAAATTAAATCTTATTGTAATATAATTAAATCTTTATTTCATCGGTAACAACGCACGCCGCTGCAAAGTTATGTCGCACAGCGGTACGGTCTTGTGGGCGTGGCCTCGCGTCATCTAAGACAATTTACTTGTAGCAGGAAAGTAGAAAAGAAAATTGTTTTAAATAATGTTAGAAGTTGATTTATTGACATATTTTTGACTTACAGGTGATATGAAATGTTATAATTTTTTTTGTTATGTTTTTTGTCGTAGTGCACGCAACCCGTCACGACATAATTTGGCTTTTTTGCCTTTAAAATTTACGACCGCACCCGAAGATAGCCGATCGCGGACTAGTTCACTTGGGTTTAGGGGAGGATCATTCGAGGACCACGTTCGTGGCGTCATTTTAACATGCCGTCCGCCCAGTCCTTACGCAGTAATATATAAGTCAATGCGAATAACGATGTTTTTTTTTCTTATATCATTATTATATTCATGATTTTGTGATTTATACCCATTTTTAGGGATAACAAAGAAATTACATAGAAAAAAAACGACGGTAAACGAAGGCAATGAGGAAGAAGGTAATGAGGTTTTACACATTAAATAAATAATTTAACATAGAAAACAGTTTGGTTCGGGGGAAAGATCTAGTTTTATAAATATTGTGTAAAAATGTGCGCAGCCTAGTTGACGGTTGACATACGTCTCACAAAGTCAACGACAAGGCTGCGCGTCATTTGTTTCGAAGCTTCTAGAACCTTCTAGAAGCTTCGACTCGACCTTATTGGACGAGCGGATTGTGGCGGGAGCGGTTAGAAAAGGGTTCTCGTTATAATAATAAATAATAATAATTCTTTATTTCAAAAAGCTCATAACAAAAACTTTTTACAAAAAAAAAAAAACAACCGACTTCCAAAAAAACACTACAAAGTGAAAAATAACTTTAATTTCGGAAGTCGGTGTCTTTGGTTTTTTATTTAAGTACTTTAATTTTTTTTGCCACCGACTTCCAAAATTAAAGTTATTTTTCACTTAGTAGTGTTTTTTTGGAAGTCGGTTGTTTTTTTTTTTGTAAAAAGTTTTATTTTTCACTTTTTAGTGGTGCCTACCCCACACAAATCAGAACATGAAGACATTTTTATATACCATTTCAAAGAAAAACTTTGTAAAAATATATAATTGCATACCTACAACTCAAATAGTGCAATTTGAAGCGGCATATAGTTACCATTAAATCATTTATAGCCAGAGTGCACCTCATGATAATTCCAATAAGCCCAAACACGGCTAGGATACATTGTTTTATTACTGAGTTCCGATGCCTACCTTCCGGCTTCTTCATCAGATCGGTTCGATGGTACCATTTTCATCAGAACCATTTATTTAAAGCTTCGTCATAGTCGCTTTTACTATTTTAATCGATATATCTTATCGCCACCCGTGAAATACTTATCATCGTTGAGGAGTTCCCGTGGCCACCTGTGGTCTTCTTCATCATTTCCACTTCACCAGATGATACTTTCTGAATGCAAACGCTTGATTTGTTGATGAAAATACCAAAATCGCTATATGTATGCCTATAATATTTGAAGAGTTCCCTCGATTCCTCATGGATCCCATCATCAAAACTGGATTTTGATAAAAATGGGACCAATCTGGAAGTATACCCTTTCAAATAAAAAAAGAATTTTCCAAATCGGTTCATAAATGACGGAGTACTGAGGTAACAAACATACAAAAAAAAAAAAAATACAACCGAATTGAGAACCTCCTCCTTTTTTTGAAGTCGGTTAAAAATATCCTTAAGACTAACACTTATTAGGCTTATTACAAAGTTCAAAGTTTAAATACTCTGACTCCTAAACTAGGTGTAAGTTCCTGTGACTTAGGAGTCAGTGATTCTCCGTAGCACCTTAGAGCCACAAAAATGTAAGAAATTAGATTTTAACAATTCTAACCTTAATGGTGGAAAACAGAATTAATAAACAAAAAAAATTAAAAATATTTGTGCACATTGATTATTTTTTTTCTTAAATAATATCAACATTACGAACTTCATGCATATTCTAAACCACCGAATCACTACAAAGATGTTTTGATAATGCACTCTGTCATAGGCTAGTATATGATGCGTTTTTACAATTGGACCGATTTAAGCAAAAATGTTCCAACCCACAACCTCGACAATTTCGAGTTTTTGTGACCTATGTACTCCAAATAAGGTATATTTTAACATATCAAACACTCATGAGGTTTGTGTGGTTTGGGACATTTTTGGTTAAGGGGATTACTTTGCTGAAATCCCAAAAACACCATATTTTAAAGAAAATTGTTGATGAATCCTTTAGTGAGATTTCCATAAAAAAATATATATGGTATACTTAAGGCCATCACAAACACATTGTATTATTTACAATTTTAATAACAACTGTCAACAAAATAACTGTCCCAAATATTGGGAAAAAATCTTTGAAATAGGCCCTCTTGCAAACTAAATCGTAAATTGTCTCTACAAGGGCTGAATAGTTCGCCATGAATTTTGTACCAAAAAATATGTAATAATTTATTTCACAATTTGTATTATTTTTTTTCTTATTTCTTTTGATATTTTAAAATAATAACTATAAACAAGGACCTTGATCAGTACCCCGCTGAAGCACCCCCGCAAAGGCCTGTGACACGTCCTCGGAACGCGATACGTCAGTGCCACAGGGTGGCAAGTGGCAAATGCTATACATTTTAATTTCTTACTATTCAGCGCCGTCTATCTACGAGAACATAAATTAAAAATGAACAGTGTTGCCAGCGTACTTCGTCATTGTTCAAGTGTGGACGTAATCTTGAAATGGATATCGAACAATATTTTCGCTTCGGTTTGCCTACGATATAGAGTCAGTAGAGCTTCCTTAATGTCGCGGCCACATTAACGGGATATGTCATTGATTATCGCGATGAAGAACGTTGGCCGTAGGTGTAGCCACCACTTACTGCGATATTTTGGCCGAATCTTGACCGAATTTAACTACCGCGATGTTTATGGCGATGATGGGCATTGACGTTGACGTTAGTGTGGCCGGGGCATAAGAGTGGACAAAACAAAGATCATGTCAAATGCCCATGTAACATCCACTCTCATGAAGATCGGAGAATCTACACTCGAAATTGTGGACAATTATGTTAAACTAAACCGTTGTCCAGTTAGATAGGGCCAACTTCAAGAAAAAGATCAATCACCGAATCCGACTCGGCTGGGTATCTTTCGGGAAGCTACGTAATAACTTCTCGTCTCACATACCAGTGGTAACCTATGGCACTGAAACATGGTCGCTCACAACGGGCCTCATTCATAATCAGCCTATAATTTTGCATAGCCGTGGAATACCTCTCTATCCTCAAACACCTCAGGATATGTTGCCCCATTTTTGTCGTCACTATCTGCTAGCGACAGTTATCGGAGGCCTATTATTAAGTGTGCAAGTCACCCCCTGCCAATTTATCCATGTATTTATTTATTTATTTTAAAACATGCAGGACTTACACCTAATAAATACAAATAAAAAAGGAAACCATAGTACCAAAAGCCAATTACAAGTCCTCACCTGTAGACTTACAATAATTTATGGTGTGAGCACAAAAGCAAAAAACAAATCGCCCAAATTAAAGTAATAACCAATTTAAATACTAAAAAAAACGGGTCAAGAGCGAGTCGGACTCGCGCACCGAGGGTTCCCTTCCGATTTCTGAAAAAGTGTGCTATTTAGAGACATCGTTTTATTTTTCCTGTAATCTTTACATAAACTTCTATCACATAGAATAATTTCAGATTTTTCTCTTTGCAAACTTCGGAGATAAGGGGGGGAACGGTATTTTTTTTTACATTTTTCATCAAAAGTCGAACACTGTGCGGCCTAAAAAAAAATAAAAATATGTTTGAAAATGTTCAAACAGCGCTCTTTCATATGATACCCCACATGACCTAGTAGCCCCACTTTGATTTTTTAAGACCCCCTTTCAGTCCCTGTTGCAAAAAAAATATAAATATTTTTATTTCTTTCTTATTTGCAAAATAGTTGTGTAAACGTCATCTAAAACTATTCTCAATTTCAAGTTGATAGCATTAGTAGTTCTTGAGATATCCAGCTGTGTCAGACAGACAGACAGACTGAGTGACACCATAAGGCTGCCTGTCCACCGTAGCGTTGCGAGGCTGCGGAGCGGAGAAACGGAGAAATATTAACCAATAGAATCTTAACTCCGCTCCACTCCGCCGTCCGCTCGCGCTTCTATTGGTTAATATTTCTCCGTTTCACCGCTCCGCAGCCTCGCTCCGCTCCGGTGGACAGGCAGCCTAAGGGTTCCTTTTTTACCATTTTGGTACGGAACCCTAAAACTACTAGTACTACCACCACTGCTACTACTATCTATGATAACACATGGATCAGGCAATCAGGCAGGGGCCGTTAGTCCTTTCATAGTTCTAGTGACCCAAACCCATAGTCCAATGTCTTTGTTTCCATACCCTGCAATAGTTCTACACCAACTGGGGGTTCTAGTTGAGACAAGGCTAAGCAGATGATGACTTAATAGTTAAATAATTAATTAAATGATTGTTAATAAATCATCAGTTAACTCGGCGCAATTAGTAGACAGTAACAAATTAGCTATAAATATTTTGTCAGGCGTTAATCTTTTTGTCCTTGGATTCATTTTCAAAGAGGAGCTCATGGCTAAGTAATAACAGCCGTACGGGTCAATCCATCAGGTTAAGCTACGCTTGCCGGGGTTGGTCAGTGGATAGGTGGCCATCTTTACATACCGAGACTCCTCCGTGCCTCGGAAAGCACGTTAAGCCGTTGGTCCCGGCTGTTATTTGTGGATCTTTGACAGTCGTTACGGGTCGTCAGAAGCCCGAAAGTCTGACAACCAGTCTTACCAAGGGGTATCGTATTACCCAGTCACTGGGTTGTGGAGGTCAGATAGGCAGTCGCTCCATGTAAAATACTGGTATTCAGCTGCATCCGGTTAGAATGGAAGCCGACCCCAACATAGTTGGGAAAAGGCTAGGCAGATTGATTCATTTTCAATGTCAGACTTGTCAAAATTATAAAAGGAATTACTACGTGCTACATCCTGAGTTTCCCAAGAAGTTCCTCCAGTTTTATACAATGACAAATACCCGTATATAATCTGATCTGCATGCTTGACCACATCGCGAACTGCTTTCCTCTCCTTCGTAGCTGTGAGTCGAGTCAGCTCTATCAGAAACACCATCAGATATCCTTCTTGAAGGGTTTCTATCATTTCGAAGTATGTATGCGCAACCGTACTATCTGAAACAAAAACCGGTCAAGAGCGAGTCCAGGTTTCCGTTCCGATTTCTGAAAAAGTGTGCTATATACAGGGTGTAAGGGACAGCCCTCCGCAAACTGATAGGGTGAATTCAGTATGTCATACTAAGATGACCGGTACATGAAATTTTTTCAGGAATGTTAAGGGAATCCAATAACCTGATTTGTTTGTGTTTTTGTGCACAAATCGGAGCGTCTATTACTGGTTGGGAGGGGTAGATAATAGGTATGCGGTGAGTTCGATGAACTCTGTAGCTATACAGAAAGTGAACAGCTGATTTCACGCGTCGTTGTTTAGAGTATTTCAACATCCATTGCTGGTTTTTTTTTTTTTGCTTTTTTTTTTGCAGTTTTTTTTTTACATAAATGGAGTGCTGCAAACACACAATGCAATTTTACATTGAAATAATGAAAATTGAAGTGAAAAAAAATTATTGAAAAAATGAAAATTTTCCTGAGAAAATTTCCGGTGGAATATGATTCAAAATCAGGAGCTGAATGCACCCTGTTACTTTGCGGAGGGCTGTCCCTTACACCCTGTATAGACATCGTTTTATTTTTTCTGTTTACCGTTACATAAACTTCTATCACAAAGAATCATTTCAGATTTTTCTCTGTGCAAACTTCGGAGATATTTGGCGGGGGAACGGTATCTTTTTTACATTTTTCATCAAAAGTCGAAAACTATACGGCTTAAAAAAAGAAAATGTTTGAGGATGTGCAAACAGCGTTCTTTGATATGATACCCCACATGTCCTAGTAGCTCCACTTCCAATTTTTCGGTCCTTGTTGCAAAAAAAAATATTTCTTTCTTATTTGCAAAATAGTTGGGCAAACTCCATCTAAAACTGACTAAATTTCAAGTTGATAGCATTAGTAGTTCTTGAGATATCCAGCTGAGAGGGCCAGACAGATAGACTGAAATTTTGGTTCGGAACCCTAAAAAAAATACAGAAATTGTTCAGCATGGCATAAAAGGTAGGAAACCTTCACTGAGCAGTGGGTGAAGCAAGGTTGCAATAATAGGTTAACCAAGTTTTTATAAGTATACACAAACAAACTTAAAATAATTTCGTTAACAGTACTAACCTGTAGGGTTCTCCTTTCTAACCTCTCTATCTTTTAGGATTTCTGGCGACGTCTGATCTGTAAACATATCCCAGATCATCAAACTCTTCGACAGTGTCTCATTCGATAGGTATATCTGGAGCCAGTAACCAAGCAATGAAGAGAGTAGGTACTAAAAAACTGGTCCTTCGAGCCGGATAGTGCATAAACAATAAAAGATAATTATGTACCTACAGACAACAAAAGACATATATAGGCAGGGGTTTTTCCTTTTAAGGTACGATAACCTTAAAAATTATTAAAAAATAATGAAAATTACCCTGATAAATATGATTAAAAATGAGGAGCTGAATGAGGGTCCATTCAGCTCCTCATTTTTTTGTTAGTTTGCAAAGAGCTGTCCTTTACACCCTGTAAAGATACGTACGTCTCAGTAACTCTCTGGCACGACTCTCTGTCGACGTTTCCGTGTGACCCGAATTCCACAACGTCTCCGTAACCTGTGGTATTGCATTCATCCTCATGATTCCTTCTCTTTCATCCATTCGTGGAATCGTCCTTTCGAGTTCATCGTCATCATCAGAGTTAGTATCATCACCTATTGTTGCTATCCCGTCGCTAAGAAGAAGATTAGGGTACAGTCGTTTGATCCTATGCAACGCAGGTTCTCTAGACCGCTTTACAGAGTCGTATGATGACGCTTTTGCTTCTGGTCCAGGATTTCTTCTCTTAGATATCTCAAGCATTGTGATCCCCTGGTGTAGTTGGTGTCGTGTCTGGTGTCTCAAGGCCATGTTCTTCAATTGTCTATTGTTGATCTTTAGTTGAGTTATCCTCTGATTCCTTCTGTTTGATTCTGGAAACCTTTCAACTGACAATGACAGGTTTTTGATTAGTTAATGCATATTTTAGAGTAATATATGGTGACAGTTTTACTGAGTAAAAAAAAAAAAACAAGCAATATTAGGAACTAGCTTTTGCCAGCGGCTTTGCCCGTCGGAGAATATGCTCCGGGAACGTACTATCGGAAATTCCTTCCTTATTCCTTGTCTACATTATCCTAAAGGGAACCTCTGCGTAAAATTTCAGGTTTTTAGGTCCAAGGGTTTGGGCTGAGCGTTGATGATTCAGTCAGTCAGTACTTCTCTTTTTACACGACTGCCTCTAAAAGAAGTGTACCTAATGTTTTCAGGGTTCATGTATGTTTGTGAGTTTCTTTATTCAACCATAACTTAAACTAAAACATAAATAAATAAGTTAAAAACAAGTTGTATGCCCTGACTAAACAAATAAATAAAATTGTCTTTGATGTCGGGGGACCGTTCTGTGGAACAATTTAAATCTAAGAGGTCGGCGACTGCAATGACAATTTTATTTATATGTTTAGTCAGGGAATACAACTTGTTTTTTACTTTTTAGTTCGTTTTTTGGCATGGCAGTCGTGTTTTTTAATTTTTTAAATTATTTTTATATAAATAGTTGTATTCTGATAACATAACATAACGTGTACCTACTGAATTCCACGAATGTTCAGGCAGAAGTATATAGTACACCGATATTTCGCCACGTTTCGTCAATTATGTAAGTCCCATGTAATAGAAGACGTATTCAGATAACTAATTCAAATAGTTCTACAAATACTGCTTACTAAAAAATGTTTTTTTGGGGGTTGATCCTGTAGGGCTCGGTATAGACGTTTCATGGCCGATTGGAGTAGGGAGGAACGGATAAAGCGAAGAGGTCCAGTTAATCTGCTCTATTCCTGGAGTACTGTTCCACATGATAGCCCTGATGCTGCAGGTCATCATGTTGTGGTTTCTTGCCGCTTTATACCTGGTTCTAAAGGGTCCGTTTGAGTAAGCTAGAAATGAGGTTGTTATTAGTGAGTCTTTCCAATTTTAGCCTTTTTATTAATCATCTGATTATTACATCATCTGATTATTACCCAAGTATTACATACTAGCTTTTTCCCGCGCATGTATTATACATAAACCTTTCTCTTTAATCACTCCATCTATTAAAAAAAACCAAATCAAAATCGATCTAAGCATACATAGGGACAGATAGACAGCGGGAAGCGACTTTGTTTTATACTAGTGATGATAAAAATCAACTTTTATGCTTTAACGTAAGTAGATTTATTATAATTTCATGAACATTAAGGGTGTCTGGTAGGTGTGGGTCGTTACGTGATTTTCGCGAAACGTAACGTAACTAGTGACTTCGAAGGCGTCACCAGTTTTGAAAACACGTGATTTTAGTAACTAGTTATTTATTCAAATTCTGTTCAGTGATTCAACATGGTTATTCTATCGAAGTATTACAGTTATTTACGAAACGAAAACATTGTACCTACCTAATGTAATTACTTACGCTACTTATCACAAGTTTAGTTTTTGTGGCTATGTAATTACATAAATAACAAAATTAACGAGTTTTAACAAAGTATTGCAAAAACATGCATGAGGCAATTAATAATTCTCGACCATGAGCGAACTAATTTGAACTAAACGTAGGTAAATAAACCATCAATGATATCTTTCCTTCCTCGGTCACTGCATTGTAATGTAACTACTTACAAAATCACGTGTTTATAGTTGCCCTCGAAACTAGCTATTCGGTTACACGCCCATAACTAGTTCGGATTAATTCGTGTCACCGCTCGGGATTTCGGCTCATTCATTCGGTCACTGCATTGTAATGTAACTAGTTACAAAAATCACATGTTTATCGTTTCACTCGAAACTAGTTATTCGGTTACATGCCCCGTAGTCAGTTATTGTAACTAGTGACGTGAAGTAACGCCCATACCTAGTGTCTGGCAACACACACTGGATTGACACTTAACATCGTGGCAACCCCGCCACGATGTCACACATCACACATCTCAACACATCTGACATTGGCAGAATTGTCGACATCGGCACCATTGCCATAGTGAAAAATAGAATAGAATAGTGTGTGTGTGGTTGTGTGTGTTGTGTGTCTGGCAATTCATGACGTGATTTTTAATAATATTCTGAAGGTAATACCAAAAAATCACACATTATTATTTGATGAATTTATATCGCTATTTTACACACCTTCAGTACCTGGTTTGGGGTTTACGGACTCTTAGACTGACCTTGCCGTATTTGAAACAAGAATGCTATAGGATAGTAATAGTATTATCAATTTAATAAAAATGGTTCGAATTTACGATACATTCGCGCTTTCGGGCCTCAGGATTATTATTGTTTGCCATTAATAAAGTAAAAAAAAAAAACAATTTGTAAAGCCAGCGCTTGACATAAAACATTCGCATTAGTTGATTATATAATTTCCTAAAAATGTTGGTCCATTCATCCGAACAAACTTGGTCCAATGAGTCCTTGATACAATGACTTGGTCCGTTCACTATACCCAGATACGGCTGAGGTAGATATGTATTTATACGTACGAGGGGCCGAAGCCAACTCGCAGAGGCCCCTTAGGCAATTTCAAATTATGAGGAGGCACCAGCCGACGTCCCTGTATGCACCATGCAAGTACAACGCAAGGACAACCCCCGGTTGGTGCAGGACTAATGCAGAACATGGAAACAAAACATATTAGACTATGGGTTTGGGTGGCTGTGGACTGGTTACCTAGAACTATGGAAACGCTATGGCCCCTGCCTGACTAATGTTTTTTAGACAATACATAGATAAAGTGGCAGGGGGTGACTTGCACACTCAATAATGGGCCCCCGAAAACGGTCGCTAGCACATAGTTTCGTAGCGGCAAGGGGGCAACATGTCCTGAGGCGCTTGTGAGGAGTGGAGAGGTATCCCACGGCTATCAGGACAATCCCGGAAGTACGGTCAAGATCCCTACCAGCATCTTACTGGAATACTTCCTTGCTCCGAGCACTTTTGCTCTTGCGAATCTCCACTCAAGCCAGCCAATAAAGAAAAGAATGAGGTGGGAGCTCTGTTCCTCGTCATTGTTCACTCCAGCCGGCCAATAAAGGTAAGATAAAGATATATTTATTACATAACTGTGTACATTAAGTTCGTGTGAGTTGTGTTGTTAGTGTTGTGTGTGTGTGTGTGTGTTAAGCCAGAGGTGAGGAACAAGACTTCTCCCGGGAGATAGGGTCCTGGGTCAGTGGGGTCGCTACTGCCCAACAGCTCTCCACATGCTGCCGTGCGGGTTTCTGTATCTCTCTTGGTCTGGCATATATACACATATATCATTATAATTATCTGTTTTTATTTTTATGTTAGTATCTTACGCCAAACAACTTTGCGGCGATAAATATTTGTAAGAAACAAGAGGACGGGCCTATTTTTTGGAAGAAGAATCAGCAATGCCATTCAACGTGGCAATACTGTCAGCCAATTTACATTATATTATTTATATAAATCGTTTTTGTTTGCGTGTACCTTTAGTTTCACGGTAAGTAAAAATCGGAGAGGAAGCTGAAATAAGGACAAAAGAAACAGAATACAAACCTGTCTCAAATTCAACACAATGAAGTAAATGATAATGAAAAAATAAACCTAATAATAACAATAGCATTGTTTTTCGTTCCTTTAAAATTTATTCCTATTCAAAAAATTAAGGAAGGTACTGCCATATTTTTACCCGACGACGACGCGATCACGCGACTGCTTAGGAAGTGGGAAATGTTCGCAATTTTGACGATCGTTTAATTTTTACAAATTTGTTGTTAGTTTTAGCGTTTTACATTACAGTTACAACCACATGTACACACAGCACCAAATTAAGCACTACGTTGATTTGATATTATATTATGTTCACTTTGCCCACTATGTAAAATATACAATCTATACCGAGTAGTATTTTTAGAACAAATATTTGAAAAATAAACTCATGTTTGGCCACGCAAGGTCTGTACAGCATTTTTTTGAAAAGGCCATTTTTAAACTCACAAAAATCCTTTACTTTGTCTAACAGTAGTTACTATTTCAGTTTTATTATCAATAAAATTGTAGTAATATTTAATTGAATTAGAAACAAGAAAAATATTGTATTTTGAAGTTATATGATTCCATAAAATATGTTAGTATTTTAATATTAAAATGAAAGTGTGTACTTGTTTTCTGCTGTTCGGGATATTTGGTATGCAGTTTTATTTAATAATTTATTTGAAGCCTCCTTTTGATTGAGTTTGCCGCAAAAATATTTACTAAATTATTTATCAATTCACCTTCTGTTATAATAAAACCATTATAAATTAATTTTCAGCATACACAAACTCGATATCACAGACCAGAACTAAAGGAGATCACAGAGTCTTTAATTTACCACAAGACATTCTTAGGGAATATAGTTATGAAGAGTACTCCGGAGATACTAATAACTTAGACAATGCACATAACATTATATCAAGCGGCACTGCAGTTCAAGATAAAAACAAAAACATGAAACTTGCCTTCAAAGCGCCAAGAGTTGATACCCTCACTGATTTCATTCAGGAAGCCGTTAGAATTCTTAACACTTATGAAGATACCGCATTCGAAGATTTCTTCCACATTCTGGACGACGAAATAAGAAAATACCATTACAGAGGCTGCAAATTTTCGGAATTGACGCAAAATTCTAATACAAAGAGTTTACTGGCCGGGTCATTAAAATCAATCAGAGGGAAATCAGTTTCTTTTATGAAAGCAAATATCAATGAAGTGGCGGACATAATGAGAGATGAAAGATACGACAAAAATCTTAAAGAATTGCTGGATTATATCAATTCTTTATACAAAAATACCAACCCAAATTTTCATAGTGTTTTAAATGAACTAAAGTATTATAAGAAAATGAAATCTATGAAAACTCACAACGATTTAGTAAAAGTCATTAGAGGTGGGGTCCGAGCTATTTTGTTTGATTATTACACTGAACTTAACACTAATACTAGAAGAAAATTAAAAGAAAGAATAGAAACATTTTGGAAACAATTCAAAAACATCGCTGAAATGAATGATATTCCTTACACAGATCCAGTTATTAAGTCAATCGTTGAAAGCATCAAGGTACTTAAAAATCCTTATCCTAAAAATCATTCACAAATGAAATTGAAGAACAAAATAAAAAGAATTGTTAGTAGAGAGACTTATGGTGAAGAGTCTCAACGTGATGAAACTGAGAAGGATGAGAGTAATAATGAATCTGGGAAACAGACAAATTACAACACAGCCGAAATCTCATCAGGACAATCATTTGATAGCAGCTCGAACTCCATCAAAAGCTCTCAGGAGCGACATGAAGAGTACAACACACAGCGATATATGACTCTGTACACAGAAGAAATATCTGACAAAGCAAAGTCTACAAAAAAAACAGAAATCATTCCCATATCTGCAAATGTGATGACAAGAAGGCCCAAACTTAAGAAGCGACCAACGACCACGTCCACACCGAGGGAAAGAGATGTATTGTCGGACAGGACAGAGAAAATTGAAATGCTAAGAGCTAATCATGACGCTGATGATACAAATCTGGACATTTCTAACTCAAGTCATGACACAGAGAGTGGCCTGATGCTAGAATTAAAGCACGAACCGAGAACAAAAGTAGACTATGACAAGCAACAAAAGCAAGACAAGGCAGATGAATTAAGTTCTAAGAGTAAACATAAGAACAAGGATATAATAAGCCAGTACGACGCAGTCATTGATGTTCAGTTAACTAATACCGAGTTGTTGAAAGCTTTGAGAATGTTGGAACCACTCAGGATGGATACAAAGTAAGATTTTAAATAATTTATTCAGAATTTAGTACGAAATCATAACAATTACGTATATAAATCTTTAGTACGGTTGATAAGTATTTGTGCAATAGTTTCTTAGGAACTAAAATATACCACTGTAGTGAATCAAAGGAGTAAGTTTTATAAATCTACTACAGTAGTACTCAACTAATAAGGCGCGTCGTGAATCTTTGTTCGCACAGAAAAGAAAGTATGGCCCCGCAGATTAACGAGAATACTTAAAACTTACAATCGACCTTAGATCACTACTATAAGGTTCATAATACACTGCAGCTGTTAGTTCCGTCTCACTTGCAAGTATGGCGGCTGTCAAGCGGCGTGCGCTAACATGGCGGCAGCTACCGACCAATAGCGGTACAGGAAAAAGCGTGGAGCGTGTCGATTGGTCAATAGCATTTCCCACGCTTTGAAAATTCATCTTCTGCGCAGGTACATCCATAAGCCATATTACTTGGGTACTACTGTACATCTGTATGCAATACACCTACCATACCTTCATTTAAATTTATCAGTGGTCGGCGCAGCATGATGTCTTCTTCATCCATACACCTCTATCAGCCCAGTTACCTTGTCTAGCCACACTAATTTTCACATAATCCAATCCATCGTTTCTTAGAGCCACCCACATTCATTCTCAAATCTTTCCTCATTCCTCCTTTATTTAAAAAAAAAAATACAAAAACATTTATTTCAACTAAACATTGTGTTGTACATAAATTGAGTTGAGTTGTTGAATTGTTTGTTGTGTAGTTCCTCCTTTATTAGAATAGAATTTTGTGTATTTAACATGAAACAATGCTTCAATAATTCCAGATATGACACCGGTGTTCATCCGAGGTCTGCTATACAAACCAAAAAAGTATCCACAAGAAGTAGAATACGTCCTCGATCTAAGGAAGCTCAAGCAGAAGTTAAACCTCAGAAACCGACTGCTCACACAAAATCTCCTTCAAGATACTCGAAAAGAAACAAACCATTCTATATAAAACAATTAAGTAACTTAAGGAAAAATATGGCACCTCGCTTGTCTAACGAAGGACATCCAGTTGACCAATTTATAAAAGACAAAAATCAAAATCAGAAATATTTTAGACGTTCCGATATTAATACTATTGGAGCAGAAGAATTTAACAGATATGTCATGAAAAGAATAAACGCCATGGAAAATGAATTAAACGAATTAATACAAATTAATGATTTTATTTCCAAAAGTAGAATGAAAAATAATAATACTTATGGGGTTGAAACTAGAAATATTACTAATAAGTTTGAGGTAAAAGATAAAGTTGATAGTAAAAGAAAATATATGAAAGAAAACGTCATTGAGGAATCGTTGAACAAAGACTATGATTTAAATAATAAAGAAGTTAATGATGGACATGAATTTACAACAAGATATAATAAAATTAATACAAAATCTACAAATAACACAAAATCTCGTAAACTAAACGATATAAAGAAGAATGCAGTTAATGCAACAGTTATTGATAGTAAAAATACAAAACATGTCACAAATAACATTAGCAAAATCAATGTAAACGTCGCTAAGAAATTAAACAAAGAAGTAATTAACAATAATGCCACAAAATCTACTATTAGTTTAGCTATAGTTACGAATGCAACGAACCTTGAAAGAGTTGTGACTACTCCCACGGTTGGCGTCACGAGGAGAAAAATGGCTTCTTCTAAACCGTCATACTACGATTCCCTACAGGAAAATCATCCAACTGTTCGTAACAGCCAATTAGACGAATTTTTCGATCATGTCAATGATGGTATTGATATTCATATGTAATTTAAGAAAAAGATTAGTCATTACCATTGTAAAAATTTAATCTCAGCCATTTTATTCAGTGTAGCACCACTACTGAATAAAATGGCTGAAATTGAAGTTTTTAACGTAAAAATGTTATCACCCTGTACTGTGCCAAATTACAAGAGTAAATTGTAAAAGTAAGATAGTCAGTGCAATCCACGAAGACGCGCTCCGCTCTTCTTCCTAATCGCTTACAGTGCAAGTGTGGAACATTGTACAAGTGTACGCAGTAATTACCTATACTTATAGTTAATTACCTGCAATTAGTGTGTATCGACAAAACTAAAACACTAGCGGAATGGTGCACACTTGCACTGTAAGCGCATTCTTCCTAACCGCTTACAGTGCAAGTGTGCACCATGGGGCGTGTCTTCGTGGAGTGCACTAACTATAGCTAGAAATGAATGGTTCATGTCTAAAACCGAAATGTAAATAATAACTTAAAAAAAAAAATTATTTTCTTATGACTAATGGTTTGATTTAATTTTAAGTTTATTTTTTTTCTTTTTAGCGCATTTAAATAAAAGATTGTTTAAAAAAAAATCATATTAATTTATTTTTATTACATTCTTTTCTTACTTAATTAAAGAGAAATTCAACAAAACAAAATTATTATAGAGTCTGGCCACGCTAACTCTGCAGTGACAAAATGGTAGAATTTGGAAATCTGAATAAGACATCACCGTCTGTACTACGGAAAAAAGTAATAAAAACATTCTTAGATAAATAATCTATTATGCAAAAATCAAAAGGCAAAAAACCAAAATGATTAGATCTACATACACGTCATACAATACAAAACTTTTTGGGGTTGCCCATTTATTGCATGGCAGAGTTAGCGTAGCCAGACTCTACTCCTATACAGGGCTATTTTTAAATGACTAGCTAAATTTTCACAGGGTGTTCTACCCATGAATATGAACAACTTTCACTATGGGACCAACTTTGGAATCGCAAGAAAAATATCAGCTGTTTCATACATTTTGATCGAGTAGGTATTGAACTTTTGTAGGAAACCGCTGGTTTTTTTTTCGTGATTTCAAAGTTGGTCCCATTGTGAAAGTTGTTCATATTCATGGGTAGAACACCCTGTGAAAATTTAGCTAGTCATTTAAAAATAGCCCTGTATAATTTGCATTTACAAAATAACAATGAACTAAGTATTAGCTTTAACAAGAAATTTTCTCATCTTGATACATTTAACACTAAAAATGGTACATTCAGGAAACTTTTGGTAACTTGAGTATGCGACGATTTATTTCTAAATAAAATGAATGTAAGTAATCCATACACCACTACAACACTTCACACACACTCCTACACACCCACCCACATTACACACTTTGGTATGCTTGCTTAGATGCTGCTAGCACGTCATCCTGTTGTGTCTGATGCATGTAAGAAGTGTTGCTATAAATTGTAAATCCGTAATTGACTGTAAGATTGCCACGCTTCGGCCGTCAAGGAAACCGGGGTTTCGTAACTGGTTTCCATGAAGGCTTTTTTTATACGTCTACGTAACTGGTTTCCATGAAGGTTTTTTTATACTACTATGTAACTGGTTTCGAAGGAGTAATTATTCAATGTCCCTTAAGCCACCTACGAAACTGACTACGAAAGAAGAAAGCGAAAAAAGTTAGTAGGTACTATCTATTTGTTATTCTGTATTTAATACAACTGAGAGATATGAATATTGAATTGAATTGAAAACATAATTGTACGTTCTATTTATATCTTGTTTTATTTAAAATATTAAAATAAAAATGCATAAGGTGAAATTATTTCAATTCAGTGGCCCACAGTTTATTTGCCCGTTTTGCAAATCGAAAAAAAAAAATCGATACATTTTCAGCACTTAATATAACAATAGTCATATTATGTACTGAAATGGATATAAGGGATATTGAATTCATCTCAACGAAAAGAGGAGGCGTTGCTGCCCTACATTTTGGCTATGCTGTAATTATAATCGTGGACGCCATGGCAGCATTACTTTAAATGAAAAAAACCAAGTCAACAGTTACAATTCACATAATGAGTGTTTGCCAAACAATGAACTGAATAAAGTTTGATCGATTTTGATTTTTTTTTTTCAATTTGCAAAACGGGCAAATAACTGTGGGCCACTGAATTGAAATAATTTCACCTTATGCATTTTTATTTTAATATTTTAAATAAAACAAGATATAAATAGAACGTACAACTATGTTTTCAATGCAATTCAATATTCATATCTCTCAGTTGTATTAAATACAGAATAACAAATAGATAGTACCTACTAACTTTTTTCGCTTTCTTCTTTCGTAGTCAGTTTCGTAGGTGGCTTAAGGGACATTGAATAATTACTCCTTCGAAACCAGTTACTTAATAGTATAAAAAAAACCTTCATGGAAACCAGTTACGTAGACGTATAAAAAAAGCCTTCATGGAAACCAGTTACGAAACCCCGGTTTCCTTGACGGCCGAAGCGGTTTTAACGGCTGTGGATTATGTAATAAATAAATAAATTATATCAACATTAATCGCAGTTAAGGAACATAGGCAATTCCACAGAGAATTCAGATTTATAATCAGAAGAGAATTTCACCTTGTAATCCGTTTCATCGTGACTCTGCTGTTCTATGCTACATTACGTTCGAAGGTCCTATTCCGATATTGTAGAGCTTGAATCAGGTTCTTCTTCAGCGACGCTTCCTCATCACTGTAGCTTGAACCTTCAACAATCTTTCGAAGCAACTCTGCTTTTAACTTCAATCTTTTAGCTTTCTTCTTTAACTCAGCTTGTTTTAACCTCTCTTTCACATGCTGGTAGAAATATACTTTATTAGTACTTTCATGTTTAGAATCATCTAGTCTTTCAATTAGTTTGATAAGTTTTTTATCGTCTGTTTCATCGTTTTCGGAAAAAAACTGTGCCATCGCATTTGAAAGGGATGTTGGCTGTCTAAGTTTTCTGCTGAAATTAAATTAAATTTATTTAAAATCTTTAAGACACTTTTGGATGGCGTTAGCATATCCTAGCTAACAATCTTACCACAGATTGATAGATAAATCTAGATAGATTGATAGATCTAGACCGTTAGCTAAGATATACCTAGTAGATTATTAAAGTATTTACTATCATTCGTGGATCTTTGACAGTCGTTACGGTTCGTCACAAGCCCGAAAGTCTCACAACCCGTCTTACCAAGGAATATCGTATTACTCAGTTACTGGTTGTGGAGGTCAGATAGGCAGTAGCTCCATGTAAAATCCGGTGAGACTAGAAGCTGCCTCCAATATAGTTGGGAAAAGGCCAGGCAGTTGATGATTGTAATAGATTATTATTTTAATCTACGTAAATATTGTAGGGAAATGAAAAAGACGTACTTTTCTAATGGTCGAGCCTCTTCCTTCCTCTTCTCTTCCGAGCCTTTTCTCTCTATCCCTCTGTTGCTGTGCTTTGGCGTATTGATGTTAACTCTTTTCCAGTCTTCCGTTATCTCCTTCATTCTTCTCAATATTGGATATTCTACTTTTTGTTTTTGCTTTTGATATATGTCTTCGTTGCTATACTCATGATGTCTGTATCTATGTGTCTGAAATGTCTGTTTTGTTTTTTGTCGTTTGTGTGAATAGTAATGGTGTTTTCTCTTTCTAGCTATCGATTGGAACCTTCTGGATTTTCTCGACGATGGTGTCGGAGTCACTGGGTATTGCTCTGAAAAATTAAATTAATGCAATTTTTACTCTTTTTTTAATCGACTTCCAAAAAGGAAGTTATGTATTCGACTCGTATGTATGTAGGTATGTCTCTTTTCTCAAAAACGAATGAACCAATTTTTATGATTCTTTCACTAAACGTGATCTACATACTTTCAGGAAGGTTTTAGTAGATAATAAATTAGATGATTATTACTGTAAACGAAGTTATATGCATAAATGTACTGCATCTCTGCAATTCTAAGAGGATTTTGATGATTCCCCTTTTCGTTCATCTTGGGCTTATGTAATTATATATTCAACTAAAAATGGAAAATTAAATTTACTTTTTAAAAGTAAAAACCGACTTCAAAAACCTAAAACGAATAAAATAACTCATTCTGAAGTCGGTGTCTTCAATTCTTCAATGCACCATGGCTTGCAGCTCCTGTTTTTTATGAAAGTTATTTTCAGGCACATAGACAGCTCATCCAGAATTAACCAGCATCAGTCACTATGCTTTTTCGGCGATTTCAGAAGATTTTTTATGCATATTTCATTATTTGAGAACCTGTCATCCAGTTGTGAAGGTCAGATAAGCAATCGCTCCATGTAAAATACTGGTATTCAGCATCATCCAATGAGAATGATAGATGGAAATCACATAGATGGGAAAAAGTTAGGCAGATGATGAGATACAAACCTCTATACCACTGCAAATCTCTTGTAGTAGTCGAGATCATCTTCATCATGCCATCATTTGGTACAGTGGCTGGTATTTCATCAATCATCTTAGTTTTTTCCTCAACCTTCTCTGCTGCAGTCCCCACATCTTCAATGAAGAACTGTGCTGTTTTGGCTGTAGCAGTACTTGCAGTTAAATATCCAGAGTCATCAACCTCAGTCGGTGTATTAGAAAGTGGAAGACCCTGGCGAAGGAAAAGTGGTGGTTAGTCCTTAGAGTCGTTCTTCAACTGTTTGGTCGGGACCAAGGCTTGAGCTTCGGACGCTTTGGTAAGAGTAAGACTGAGTTGCGGAGCGCCTTTGGCTAGTGATGGAAAATGTTACACTGGTGGATTAATTAGAGAAGAAATTTAAGAGATCACAAAAGGTTGATTCTCAGCTCAAGCTTTTGAACTGGACATAAATAAGTATCGACCCCGCGTTTTTGTGTATAAATACAGAAATAAATCAGCCTTCCTTTGCCTCTCCATCCATCAACATGTATATTCATCACTCTTTTAGTCACATGCGTTTCGTCCTTTCTCATCACATGCCCATACCAAGCCATTTAATTTTTTTCAACTTTTCTGTCACTGGCGCCACTTTCAAACTTCCTCTTATATACTCATTTCTTACTTTATCCATTCTCGTCACTCCACACATCCATCTCAACATTCTCACCTTCACTGCATGCAATCTTTTTTCATCCGTCTTCTTCACTGCCCAGCATTCCGATACATGAAGTACGACAGGCCTTATCACGGACTTGTAAATTTTCCCCTTTAACTTGAGGGGCATCCGTGGGTCGCAAGTTGTTCCTGTAACCTGTCGCCATTTCATCCATCCGGTGCGTTAAGTCTCGGTCTCCTTCGCCATCCCGTTGGTGCCCTGACACTCATACCCGTTAAAATGGAACAAAGCATCGTTGCTTAGCGGACGATACATGTAGGTCCGATAGTAGTATTTCCCTGAACGACCTCCTTCACAAAGGGCTCTCTTACTACTGCTACTACTAAATGCACATTAAATTCTTACTTGTATAATCAAAGCTTGGTGTCATTCCCGTCTGCGTAGCTAAGGTTTTAAACCATCTCTCAGCAGGTGTATATGTAGAATGGTCCCTTAGAGAGGTACTAGGACTAGTAGAAGTTGTGTTGGGATGTGATGGTTCAGAACTTTTTTGTAATTTTGGGGGTTGAAAAGCGAAGGGAGGTTTCTGCATTTTTGAAAGTAGTTGTGGAAGTGATAGTTTATTTGCTGATGAGGATACTGTAAGACCAGTATGAAATCTAGATTCAGATGATCTGGTATAAAAATTTTGATTGGGAAATATCTCATCCCATTTCAAGTGTTGGTCATTTAATTCAGTGGTGTATGGCGTTATGGAGAACGGGAATGAAGGTCGCGATCTGATTAAAGGGAGAAAGAAACTCTGTTGCGTATTCAGGTCTAGCTGGTCTATCGATGAAGTACTGTCCCGCCACCAATTCGTGATGCTGTGTTCTAGTAACTCATCATCTCTTGTCGATTCATGTCCATAGTCACCTACTCTTAACACTGATTTCTCTTCTTCGTGGAATTTGTGCTGTGCTTCTTTAATGAAGTGTTTTATTTGGAGAATGTTCTGGTGATGCTTTTTCATTAGTAAGGATTCATCGAATTTTGCTGGAATTAAGAGATTTGCTGGTGAATAAGACGTTCTGACTTTATTCTTAAGGTTGGCTCGCCTCATGCTAATAAAAAGCATTTTTTAGTGTTTCGTACCTCAAAAGAATAAACGGAATCCTTATAGGATCACTTCGTTGTCCGTCTGTCTGTTTGTCTGTCTGTCAAGACCCCTTTTCGCAGGAACGCATGCAGGTATCAAGTTGAAACATATGTCTAAAAAAATACAAGCTTCTAAGTCAACGCAATAAAAAAACACGTTCATTTATGCGACATATTTTGATACTCGCAAGTAAATCAAAACCTATAAGGTACTTCCCGTTGACCTAGAATCATGAAATTTGGCAAGAAGCAAAAGGTCTCACAGCAAAAGTAAAGGAAAAAGTCCGGATATACTTAGGTAATTTGTTGTTTTATCTTTGGGAATCTTTGGTTACTAACATAATTCTTAAGTATACTACTAACAAAAATATGGATAATTGAATCTGATATAAATTAAATTATCACATTTTTTTTTTTTGTGATTCCGAACTTAATTATGTTGGAACATGTTTTTCAACTACAACGTTAAGTTTATTTATTTATTTAAACTTTTCGCACTAAGCTAAGCTGTACAAAGGCGGACTTAATGCCTTAGGCATTCTCTACCAGTCAACCAAGGGTGGTGAAGAGATTTATGGCAGGTGCTCAGTTTGAGAGGAATAAATAGAAAGAACACTAAAATATATCTTAATCAATTATAAATAGACTATGTATGCAAGTATATAAATATGTTATAAGTTTGTTTTTGGGATAAATTCATCTAATAATATGGGACCCTTTGTGCATGGTCCGGTTTGTTACCTTATTGGTTCTTTCTTCCAAGGGAATTTGAAAACTGTTCTATGGTTGCATACATTCAAAATACAGGGTGTAAGGGACAGCCCTCCGCAAACTAACAGGGTGCATTCAGCTCCTCATTTTGAATCATATTCCACCGGAAATTTTCTCAGGAAAATTTTATTTTTTTAAATAATTTTTTCAGTTACATTTTCTTTATTTCAATGTAAAATTACATTGTGTGTTCGCAGCACTCTATTTATGTAACAAAAACAGCAAAAAACAAAACTGAAAACATAAAAACCAGCAATGGATGTTGTAGAAATACTCTAAGGAATGACGCGTGAAATCAGCTGTTCACTTTCTGTCTAGCTACAGAGTTCATCGAACTCACCGCATACCTATTACCTACCCCTCCCAACCAGTAATAGACGCTCCGATTTGTGCACAAAAACACAAAAAAATCAGGTTTATTGGATTCCCATAATGTTCCTGAAAAAAAATCATGTACCGGTCATCTTAGTATGAAGTACTGAATTCACCCTATCAGTTTGCGGAGGGCTGTCCCTTACATCCTCGTATAGGAAGGGTTTTAACTATTACATACCTACGTGCCGTTGTATAATGTTGGTCACTAATTATTAATGTTTAAAGCTAGAAAGACTCCTTTTATAGCTACAAACCCTCTGTAACTTTAAAAGGCAAAATAACAATAATTAAGCAGGTACCTAATATATATATTTTTTAATAATAATAAATAATACAAAAATACATACGGTTCTCATAAATGACGCAGCTGAACAAATCATAAAGTGAAAATAAACTTATTAGAAGTAGCATAGTTTTTGGTCACTTCAAAAATATTTACTTGTATTTTTAAATTATACGGGGCGTAAGTGTAAACAGTAGCAACTTTTTAAGGGGTCATTGTACTCATCATTATGAACCACTTTTAGTTTGGGACAAAACCGAAAAATTGCGAAAAAAAATTGCTGTTCCCTATATTTTGACGAATTAGGTATGCATGGTAAAAAAATCTGCTGCATTTATGTCCACACACATTATGCTGCATTTATGTGTGGTACAGCGGACAGAGCTCCGGCGGGATCTCATGGCGGCATGGAGATCGCGACTGTCGCAACCCAGCGCTGGGCACGCCACAATAGCGGCGATAAGTCCCCTCTTTGAGGAGTGGTTAGAGAGGCGCCACGGCGTCCTCACCTTCCGCCTGACGCAGGTCCTCACCGGACACGGTTGTTTCGGGAGGTTCCTGTTTCGCATAAGGCGGGAGGAAACGCCCGGGTGTTACCATTGTGCGGATCGCCCGGAGGACACGGTGGAGCATACAGTGGAAGTCTGCCCGGCTTGGGCAGAGCACCGCCGTGTTCTCACGGAGGCGATCGGCGGCGGCGATCTCTCGCGTCCGAGCCTGGTCCAGGCCATGGTGCGGAGCGAGAGTGCATGGGAGGCCGTCACCTCCTTCTGCGAAGCAGTGATGCTCGCGAAGGAGGAGGCGGAACGCGTGAGGGAGAGGCAGCCTCACGCCCTCAGTCGCCGCAGGAGACGCCCTGGGCGGCGGGAATCGCGGGGCGATTTCCGGCCACCGTAGGCGCGGGCCTGCGGACGGTGAGCAGCGGGTAGCTCGCCGTCCAGTAAGGACCAGGCCCGAGTCGACGGCGCGTTGTGTTCCACGCGCGCCTCAAAGAGATGTCAGCAAGTGACGGGGCCCAATAGGGCCGACGCCGCTGGGGTCGCGGGTTGTCTGAAGGGGTTACCGCGGCCCTGGCATAGGCAACTGAAGGAACACGGGTGGGTTTTAGTCAGTAAAAGTCTGACACGCCCTTCCGCTCCACCCAGAGCGGGAGAAGTTATTTGATGATTTCCCACCCACAAAAAAAAAAAAAAAAAAAAAAAAAAAAAAAAATGTCCATGCAGCAGATTTTTTTTCGTGATTTCAGGTTTGGTCCCATAACAAAAGTTGTTCATAATGATGAGTACAATGACACCTTAAGGCCATACCCCGACCAAACGACCTTGAGCGTTCGGTACTTTTCTGTCCCGCCGCTCAGCCTTGCTCTGTCCCGCTCCCTGCGCACGCCCCTTCATCAAAAAATTCACATTTTTTCTGGAATTATTCAAATAAAAAAAGAACATAGGACTTTAAAAAAAAAATAAAACGTGGATAATTTAGATTTTTAAATTATCTCCCCATTAGTGTAATACTCAAATGATTAGAACGTTACCTTTAGCAAAAGATGCATGGAATCAATAATTTTAGACACTTTTTTACAAGGAGATTTTAAATGTATTTATTTCACATAAAAACAAAAGTGGACGTGCAATGTGTTGATAGAATATCGAACATTAATAATGTGCTTTTAGGTTATTACTCTTAATTAATGAGTTAATAGCCTCTGAATAACGCCCTATTGCAAGGTTTTGGTCGGGGGATCGCCTTAAAAGGTTGCCAGTGTTTACACTTACACCCTGAACATTTCGCATAAAAGTTTTTGGTGGTCCCGTGGTCATACAACTAGGTTGTAAAGTAGTTACCGTTTCAGATTTATTGTCAATAAAATTTGTAGTAATATTTTTATTGAATTGGAAATAAATAATATTGCATATGCAATGTAACTTTAAGATTCCATAAAAATGTTAATATTTATTTTAAAATTAAAATGAAAGTGGGTGAGGTACCCACTATACATAAATACCAAAACAAGGCGAGGAGTGCGTGGTCCAACACGCATTTGGCCGGTTTTTTTTGCTACTCCTTCATCAGACCCTGATTGCCTACCATTAACCTATTCATTCCAATAAGCCCAAACACTATACCTCTGCGTTCGTGAGGAAGATGGGTGTCCTGCAAATTCCAGGTGATGCTGCAGCATCAGTTCAAGGTTCTAATATCATTGAAGTAACAGAATACCAAATTTCGACTCAATCAGACCTGTGGAAGATGCTCACATCCATTCATCAACTAGAAGAATGATAATCTTCAAACGGCTGAATAGATTTTCTTGAATCACACTCTCGATCAAGTTACCTTTCAAACAAAACAAAAAAAACCGGGCAAGAGCGAGTCGGACTCGCGCACCGAGGGTTCCGTTCCGATTTCTGAAAAAGTGTGCTATTTAGAGACATCGTTTTATTTTTCCTGTAATCTTTACATAAACTTCTATCACATAGAATATTTTTAAATTTTTCTCTTTGCAAACTTCGGAGATAAGGGGGCGAACGGTATTTTTTTACATTTTTGATCAAAAGTCGAACACTGTGCGGCCTAAAAAAAAAAAATATGTTTGAGAATGTGCAAACAGCGTTCTTTCATATGATACCCCACATGACCTAGTAGCTCCACTTTGAATTTTTAAGACGCCCTTTCACCCCATGTTGCAAAAAAAATACATATATTTTTATTTCTTTCTTATTTGCAAAATAGTTGGGTAAACGTCATATAAAACTGTTCCAAATTTCAAGTTGATAGCACTAGTAGTTCTTGAGATATCCAGCTGTGACAGACAGACAGACAGACAGACAGACAGACAGACAGACAGACAGACGGACAGACAGACTGAGTCACACCATAAGGGTTCCTTGTTTACCATTTTGGTACGGAACCCTAAACAGAATCGATTCAGTCGTTTGGGAGCTACGATGCCATGGCAGATACACAGATAGCGTGCCAGGAGAGCCGGCACGCTATCTGTGTATCTGCACGTCTTTTTGCGAAAAATTACACAAAAACATCGAAACAAAGAGGCGTGGCTTAAATATATATAAAAAAAGAAGAGTTAGTGGATATCAAATATTATCTAAGGTGGATATGTAATAACAGCCGCACGGGGTGTTCCGTCAGGATAAACTACGCTTGCCAGGGTTGGTCCGTGGATGGGTGACCATCTTTACATATCGAGACTCCTCCGTGCCTCGGAAAGCACGTTAAGCCGTTGGTCAGATAGGCAGTCGCTCCATTTAAAATACTGGTATTCAGCTGCATCCGGTTATACTAGAAGTTGAACTCAACATAGTTGGGAAAAGGCTGGGCAGATTGATTGATTGACGTAGGAGACAGCTTGCCTAAGAAAAGAAATGAAGGATTTTTGTGTATTGTAACGCAAAAAGGCGCGCAGGAGATACGGCTTAAGGTGTATTACAAACCACTGTTTCCTATCGAGGGTTAAAATAATGGTAATCGACTGCAATCACATAGACGCTACTTATAGCTAACGCATACACGACAGGCGTTACCTTTAATAAAAAAATGGGGGCACTTTCACTTTTAGGGTGCTGCCGTGCTGTACCCAAAGGGTGCCAACGGACCCTATTACTAAGGCTCTGCTGTCCGTCCGTCTGTCACAGCGCTGTATCTTTTGAATAGTAATAGGAATTACGTTATATGTGTTTAAAAAGAAATACATCTATAACACTTGAAATTTTACACGTTAGCAATAAAATAAAATTAAAAATTAAAGGGGGTTCTCGTACAAGAAAAGCGTTAAAGAAATATACAGGGTTATTGGTAAAATACCAGCAACCTCTTAAGGGGTCATTGTACTCATCATTATGAACAACTTTTACTATGGGACCAAACCTGAAATCCCGAAAAAAAATCAGCTGTTTAGTACATTTATCTACATTAAACTCGTCAAAATGTAGGAGTATAATTTAAAGCTCAGAAATCTCGATATTATGATATGTCGCCACGTGACCACGTCATTCAGCGAGCACCCGTGCGAAGAAGCGGGCCGGTCGCTGGTTATACATAAAAGAGCTGCAAGCTTGGTTAGGTAAGATGCCCTGGTTGGAGGCCTTCATTTATTGAGGCACCCATAGGCAACCTTGGTTAAGCAACCGACAACCTACGAGATTCTTTTAGGTTTATAAAAAAAACTTAGGTAAGAACTAACTGGATCAGTGGCAAAACCTTTTATTTTTTTTATTATTTAAAAAAAAACTGGTCATGAGCGAGTTGGACTCGTGCACCGAGGCCGAGGGTTCCGTACCATGTAATTTTTGTTGATGATTTCTGAAAAAGTGTGCTATTTAGAGACATCGCTTTATTTTTTCTGTAATCTTTACATAAACTTCAGATTTTTCGCTATGCAAACTTCGGAGAATAGAGGGGGGGGGGACCGGTATTTTTTTACATTTTTCATCAAAAGTCTTAAAAAAAAGAAAAAGTGTTTGAGAATGTGCAAACACCGCTCTTTCTTAAGATACCCCACGTGGCCCACTTCGAATCTAAAAGACACCCTTTAAAAAAAAATTGTTGCTTTCGTATTTGAAAAATAATTGGAAAAATGTTATCTATAGCTTAGTAGTTACAAATCGCGAAAGTTTAAAAAGTTTAATTGCTTTAGTAGTTCTTCATATCCAGCTGTGACAGACTGACAGACAGACTGAGTCGCACCATCAATCAATCTGCCTAACCTTTTCCCAACTATGTTAGGGTCGGCTTCCAGTCTAACCGGATGCAGCTGAATACCAGTATTTTATATGGAGCGACAGCCTATCTGACCTCCACAACCCAGTGAGTCGCAATATAAGGGTTCCTTTTTACCATTTTGGTTCGGAACCCTACAATACTATTTTGGTTGCGTCGACCCAATATAAATTAGGATAAGGAGGCTAAGAGAATGATGATGATTTTATTACTTTTTAGTAAAATGTTTCTGGAAACCGGGAGCACGCCTACAAGAAATTTTAATGACAGAAAAAACAGAAATAAGTTTATTAAATAAAGATGATTATGTAATTGTATTGGGAGGTGTAAATGACACCAATCCAGAACTAATCCAGCTATGCCTTTATAACTTTTTAAATAATACAAGTAATACCAATGTTATGATCTCTGAAGTACTATTTAATAATCATTTAAATGAAACCAAGTTAAATTATAAACTGAAATTTGTCTGTTCTCACTATATTCATTCAACATATGTAGACATGAATTACTCAATTTATGTGCCAAAGTATCGCTTTTTACCATTACATATATCTCAATTAATTCTGAGAGAAGTGTTACGAAATGTTTATAAACAAAACTATGACAAATTTTCAAAGGGAAAGGTTAACCCTAACATTGAAACTACTACTAAGAAGGATAAAGGTACTCAGACAGAACTAAATTATCTAGACAATTAAAAATCTCCATCAGATAATGATTTTTTTCGTTTATAAACATATAAGCATACTTCACCAAAATATTAACGGCTTAATAAGTAAATTGGATGAACTAACTGTACACTTACACTCGCTAGGTAAAAATAAGAACTACAACCCGATCGACATTCTATGTATAACCGAACATAACATGACAATTGATGATAGCAAACTACTCAAACTTCCAAATTTTATATTAGGAGACATTTTCTCACGGAAAAATAGACATGGGGGATCCTGTATACTATTAAAATCAAACCATAAATTTAAAACTATAGCTGAAGCTCAAGGCTTCAGTATAAATGGTATTTTTGAATGTAGTGGCATTGAACTGACGGACCACAAAATTATAATACTATGTGTTTATCGATCACCTAAGAATAAAAAGGACCAAATTGACCTATTCTTTACAGCGCTAATAAATCTACTAAACAAAATTTGTTACTCAAACAGAAAAGTTATAATGTGTGGTGACTTTAACATTAATAGTTTAGAAAGTAATAATGTATCTCAACAATTTGAACAGCTACTTGCAAGTTACAACTTGAAATTAACAATAAATGAACCGACCAGATTAAGCAGCATGACTTGTATAGACAACATAGCCCATAATATAAGAGGATCAAAATCAAGTGTTCTTGAACTTTCGCTGTCTGACCATACAGCACAATTGTTACGATGTCCAGTTAAAAAGAGCTACCTTATTACACACTGGTTTAAAACAAAACGAGACTATTGTGAAGAGAATATTATAAAGTTTATAAACTGTATTAAAAGTCTTAGTTTTACGGAATGCTACTTAGATAATGACCCGGAAACCGCTTATAATAAATTCGATGATTTATTTAAGCTATTTTACGATTTGTGTTTTCCTAGCATCAAAATTAAAATACCTACTTCTAAGAGGCCTAAATGGATAAGTAAAGGTATTAGGTCATGCTCTAAACGAAAACGTCAACTACTGTGGAAATATCGACTAAATTCAAACCTGAAAGATAAAATATACTTTAAGGAATATGCGAAGAGACTAAGAACTATTATCAAAAAAACTCAAAGATCACAGAACAATTACTCTATAAACTCAGCTACTAACAAAAGCAAAGCAATGTGGGAAATAATAAATAATTATAAGACAGTAACACCAAAAGAGAATATTAGCCAAATAAAAGTAAATGATAAAGTAGTAACAACGCCGACAGAAATAGCTCAAGCATTTAACAATTATTTTATTGACGATATCAAACTGACACAAAGGGACAATAACACTTTTCTAAACACAGTGACATACAATAAATCCAATTCAATCTTTTTAAAACCGACAAATCCACATGATGTTAACCAGATAATCAAAATGCTTAAGAACACTAACACTACAGGTTATGACAGCATAAATTCAAATATAATTAAAAGAGTGTCTTTTCTCATTGCGCCCATACTTAGCCATATTATAAATCTTTGCCTTGAACAGGGAGTGTTTCCTTCAAAGTTAAAAATAACAATTATAAAGCCTTTATTTAAAAAAGAAGACAAAGAGGAGATGAGATATTACAGACCTATAGCCTTAATACCAGTTATTGCCAAAATCTTCGAAAGGGTTATCTATAATAACTTGAATAACTACTTCGAGGCAAACAACATATTTGCCAATGAACAATTTGGATTCAGAAAAGGTAGATCTACATGTGACGCACTATTTAATTTCTTAAAGACAATAATGACGGGGCTGGATAACAAACAACATTTAACCGCGATTTTTATGGATATGTCAAAAGCTTTTGACCATGTGGATCATCAGATATTAATGACTAAGCTAGAAAAATATGGAGTAAGAGGAAATGCACTTAACCTTATAAAATCATACCTAGCTAATAGATTACAAATAACACAAATAACACGAATAGATGATACAAAGTTAGAACAAATTTATATGTCAGATCCAAAAACAGTCAGGTATGGAGTGCCCCAAGGAAGCATCCTTGGACCTCCTTTGTTCATAATTTATATAAATGATCTCCCAAAAGTCATAAATCATCAAATGATATTATTTGCGGACGATAGCACAGCCATTTTTACTGATCATGAAGAAGTTGAATATGAGTCAAATATCAATAAATCACTGGAAGCGATTATTAATTGGCTAACTAGTAATAATCTTAAAATTAATCTTGACAAAACAAATTACATGACATTTACAAATAAAAATACAAAACCAAAAAAGCTACAAATAAGCTATAAAGGTGAGATAATAAAAGAAGTCGATAACACAAAATTCTTAGGTATACATATTGACCATGGACTGAATTGGAAGAAACATGTTGATCAGGTTTGTAAAAAATTAAACCAACAGTCCTATGCCCTCTGCATGCTAAGGAAAGTTGTAAACGAGAGTGCATTACTAAACGCTTACCATGCTTATGTGGGATCCACACTAAAATATGGCATTCTGTTTTGGGGAAATTCTCCTGATAGAGAAAATGCTCTTAAAGCCCAAAAAAGATGTGTGAGAAGTTTAACCGGACTTAAACAGACTGACTCATGCAAAGAAGTGTTTAAGAGGTTAAAAATTTTAACTCTGCCTTCATTATATATTTATGAAGCGGCAACAATGATAAAAAGCGATATAAGAAAATATGAAACACTTAGAAGTGCACGACATAAAAATGAGCTATCCGGAATTAGATGTAGAACAGTTAAATTTAAATCTAGTATATTTGGAATGGGAGTGAAAATTTACAACAAACTACCAAACTGCATAAAAAGTATTTCAGCCATCAATATTTTTAAACTTAAGTTAAAGGAATTCTTGATAGGTAAAGCATACTACACAATAAATGATTTTTTTAATGACAAAACTTGAATGTATAATGTTTTGACTATTGAATGTACCTATATGAGTATATTTTAATGAATAATTTCAATAAGTAATGAAAAAAAAAAAAAAAATGAAAAATGAAAATGGTTTATTCGTTTTACAAGTAATATCTTAACAACTAGTGATTGGAGCCTCCTTTTAAGCAAATAAGCCTGTATTAGGAGACTCCGCTCTTCCAAATCAATTAGTTTAATTTACATGATTTCTATAGTAATATAAAGAAAATTAAAATTAAATCTAAAATAAATAAAAACCTAAAACACAAAAAAATACACAGCCCGTACGCAGGCATGCGAGTGTGTGAGTGAGAGTGAGAGTGTGTGAATGTGAATGTGAGTGTGTGAATGTGAATGTAAGTGTGAGTGAGGTGTGTGAAAAATGAGAATGAATCAGAGTGTATGCATGAGATTATGGATGGTGCAGGCATCAGACTGATGTGTAGGGTTATATATATTTTATTCCAGCAGCGTCTCCGTTTCGTCATAAGTTAGTGGTTTTATCCAATTAGTTACAATTTTTTTACATTTATTTTGTTTCTTATCGTATACGTAAATCTCTTTGTTAAGTCTATTGCATAAATATTTCAATGAATAATTTGACTAAGCAGAATTATTAATTTTATAATATTTCTTATGGTATAATTTGAGTAATGCAAAGAGTGACTAGCTGGACCAACTGTTAATAATGACATTATAATATTGTACGCCTTTATAGGTATGTTACACATTGCTACTATTTCAAATATAAGATCATCTTAGACATGTAACAAACAATAAATGTATTTGAATTTGAATTTGAATTTGAATTTACTTTTGTACATTCAATTTTATTACTTATCACTTTACAATTTACCCTTGTATTTCAGTGATTACAGCCAAATTTTTACCTTTTTTTGAAAAACGCTTTATATCTCAGCCATTTTATTTAGTATAAGCACCACAATAGTGTTGATTAATCCTTTTCCTAAATTACATATCAAAACCAAAACCATCACTAATATGATCAAATGGATCAAGTTGGCTTTTGCTTTTACCTTCCGGCGGTACAGGATAATCGTAGTATGGTTCAGAATAAGCCAAATTTGTTCTTTTAGTGATAACAACTGTGGGAGTAGTCACAATGCTTTCATGATTCGTTGTGTTCATAACTGAAGTATCAGTAGGTGTCGTATTATTGGTAATTACTTCTTTGTTTATTTCCTTTGTGTTATTAGTGACATTTACATTGTTGTTTGTGACTTGAGATATGTTTTTGTTATCAATGACTGTTTCATTGACTGCATCCTTCTTTATAACGTTTGGTTCAGAAAATTTGGTATTCTTTGGTGTAGATTCTGTACTCAATGTATTCTTTTTGGTAGTGTGTCCATCAGTAACATTTTTGTTATTTATGTCGCGGTAATTCAACAGTCTTTCAATGACGTTTCCTTTCATATATTTTCTTTTATTTCCATCGTTATCTTTTGCCTCATACTTATCAGTAACATTTCTAACTTCAACCCCATCAGTATTATTATAGTTTGTTCTATTTTTGGAACTGAAATCATTCATTTGCTTTAATTTGTGTAATTTCTCTTCTAAAGCGTTTATTCTGTTAATGATATATTTGTTGAAATCTTTTACTCCAATAGTGTCATTATTGGATCGTCTTATTACAGATATCTGTTCCTGGTTTTCGTCCTTTTCATATTGAAATGAGTGACCTTCGTTGAGCATTGTACTTCTATTTGACTCATCGAATTGTTTTCTATAGAAAGATTCGTAACTTTTTATGTATCTTGATGGAGATTTTGTGGGAGCAGTTGGTTTCTGAGGTTTACTCTGGGCTTGTGCTTGCATAGATCGAGGACGTAAAGGTTTTTTGGGTACTGGTTCGGTTTGTACAGCAGACTTCAATGTGTCGTATCTGGAACTAATGAACCAATGTTTAATGTTATGCACATACATTCTCTTAGGTATGTATAAGAAGTGAGGAACATATTATCGTGAGGCCAATTTTGAGTTCAGTACCATTTGTATGGTAACAAGAGTAGATAAAAACCTAAGGAACGATGAGCGGATTGTGTAAATATGACTAGAAAGCGCAGTGACTACTGAGATGACGTTTGATAGAGATGTATGGAAGAAGAAGACATGCTGCGCCGACCTCAAATAACTTGGGTTACCTACGAGCAAGACGAAGATAACATTAATTCTATTCTTTTGAATTGTTTCACATAGAACTAATAATCCTTGATAAGATCGTTAAAAGCGGAATTTTTGTTATATTTTACACACATAAATTTTCTGAACTTCGTAAAACTGGTACTTTGATACGAGATTATCTGGTATTTTGGAAAATCAATAAAATTCTTACTTCGTATCCATTCCGAGTGGTTCAAACATTCTCAAAGATTTCAACAACTCTGTATTAGCTAACTGAACATCAATGACAGCGTCGTACTGGCTAATGATATGCGCGTTCTTATGTTTGCTCTTAAACCTTGATTTATTTGCCTTGCCTTGCTTTCGTTGCTTGTCATAGCTTTTTTTTGCCCTCGGTTCATGCTTCGATTCTAGCGTCAGCCCACTCTCTGTATCATAGCTTGAGTTAGAAATGTCCAGCTTTGTATCATGCGTATCATGATTAGCTTTTAATATTTCAATTTTCTCTATCCTGTCCAACGATACATTTCTCTCCCTCGGTGTGGATGCGGTCGTCAGTCGCTTCTTAACTTTGGGCCTTCTTGTCATTACATTCGCAGATATGGGAATGGTTTCTGTTTTCTTCGTAGTCTTTGCTTTGTAAGTTGTTTTTTCTGTGTATAGAGTCATGTATCGCTGTGTGTTGTACGATTTATGTCGCTCCTGAGAGGTTTTGATGGATTTCGAGTTGCTATCGAACGATAGTTCTGATGAGATTTCGTCAATAGCGTAATCTGTGCCCGGTTTCCAAAATTCATTGCTTTTCTCATTCACCTCAGTATCATCATCTTGAAATTGTTCGTTATAAGTCTCTATACTAACAATTCTCTCACTTTTGTTTTTCAATTTCATTTGTAGATCATTTTTAGAATATGATTGGGGAATTTTAAGTAGCTTGATGCTTTTAACGACTGATTTTGTAACTGGATTTGGGTAAGGAATACCATTAACTTCAGCACTTGATGCAGGATTATTTTTGAAGTGTTTCCAAAATGTTTCTATTCTTTCTATTAATTCTCTTCTAGTATTGCTGTTAAGTTCAGTGTAATGATCAAAGAAAATAACTCGAACCCCGCGTCGAATGACCCGTACTAAATCATTGTAAGTTTTCATAGATTTCATCTTCTTATAATACTTTAATTCATTTAAAACACTATGAAAATTTGGGTTTGTATTTTTGTACAAAGAATTGATATAGTCAAGCAATTCTTTAACATTTTTATCGTATCTTTCATCTCTCAACATGTCCGCCACTTCATTGATGTTTGCTTTCGTAAAAGAAACTGGTTTCCTTCTGATTGACATTAATGACCCGACCAGTAAATTCCTTGTATCAGAATTTTGCGTCAATTCGGAAAATTTGCAACCTCTGTAATGATATTTTCTTATTTCATTGACTAGAATATTAAAGAAATCTTCGAATGCAGTATCTTCATAAGTGTTGATTATGTGAACGGCTTCCTGAATGAAATCCGTCAAGGTTTCAACTCTAGGCGCTCTGAAGTTGAGTTTTATGTTTATGTTACTAAGTGTTGTGCCTCTTCTTTGAAAGTTATATACATTTTCTGAGTTATTAGTATCTCCGGAATACTCTTCATTAGTATATTCTGGAACAGTTTTTTTTTGTAGATTGACACGTCTAGGATCACCTTTCTGTCCGCTCCGTGATAGCGAGTTTGTGTTAGCTAAAAGATTATTTAGAATTTTTTCAGTATCATAGGACGCAAATTATTATACTGTGTTAAAACTAAGACCGCCCACCTCTTTTTGTTGTAAGAATACAACAGTTGTGGCAAGGATTATAACGGTCGGTAGAAGATTTTTATTAACGTTAGTAATAATGAAAGTTATTATAAGTAATTCAATCCCTTAACAAATTTTACACTATTTTGCTAAGTCTCTTTTTTATGTAAACTACGGAAAATGACTTTAATTAGTAGGTGTATTTTGCACCAATTTCAGCCAAAATAAAGCTTGAAACAAACTATAAAATAAAACTACCAAATATTCTGATCAGCAGAAAACAAGTATACACTTTCATTTTAATATAAATACGACTAACATTTTTACGGAATCATAGGTAAATCTTTTTGTACATTGTACACTCAACAATTTTTTATTTCTAATGCAATAAAAATATTAAGTACTTACTATTTTATTGACAATAAAACTGAAATAGTAACTACTTCTAAACAAAATTACTTATAGATTTTTGCAAGTTTAAAACTGGCCTTTTAAAAAAAATATCGATAATGTTTGTATTTTTTATCGGTCAAACCCCGTGTGGCCTAACAGTAGTTTATTTTTTATAATTTGGATAAAAACATACAAGGTAAAAATTGTGGAAAGCTGTGCGAAGTGTACAAAGATCATGTTGAAGTTGTAAGAAAAATAAAAAACCGGCCAAGTGCGTGTTGGATCACGCACAATGAAGGGTTCCGTAGTTGAAAAGAATTTAACCCAAAAACAAACTTAACATAAAATCCCAAAAATATATTTTTATTTTATGTGATCATATTACAAATTGCCAATTTTTGGATTTTTTATGCTGTGAGACCTTGCTTCTTGTCAAATTTCATGATTCTAGGACAGGGATGGGGAAACTTTTTCCTTCGCGTGCCAATATAATACTAACGAAATATATGGCGGGCCAAGTTGTTTCATTTTTGACTATGTTAATTACTGAAATAAAAATATTGATAATATGTATTTTTGAAACAACAATTTATTGTGCAATATTACAAAATAACTAGTGGAATAAAAAAAAATTGGAAATTGTAACGTTCGGACCGCACATGCACAGCACATTACGCCCGAGCTCGCGAAACAATTGATTGTTCTATGCAAGCAGCCAATGAGAATTAAATTACTAACAATACGAAATATTCTCTTGAATTTTGTTTGATGGTCGCGGGCCGGATTTCAAGCCTTCGCGGGCCGGAGATGGCCCCCGGGCCGTAGTTTCCCCATCCCTGTTCTAGGACAAAGGGAAGTACCATATAGGTTTTGATTTACTTGCGAGTATCAAAATATGTCGCATTTATGGCCGTATCTTTTTATTGCGTTGAAGATTGAGTTTTTTAGGACTCCAAGGGACCACAGACTTACGTATTTGATATTAATTTCAAATTTATACCTCCACGCGTTCCTGAGAAAAAGGGTCTTGACAGACTGACAGACAGACAGACAGACAGACGGACAACAAAGTGATGAAGTGAAGTTTTCCTTTTGTGAGGTACGGAATCCAAAAAATTGATGTAAATATTTGAACAACTCAAAAAATGCTCTTGGTACTTTGTGAACTGTACCCTAATTGCGTAACACATTATCGATCGGAGTTGGTTTCATTTTGAAACAAATTGCTAATCCATTGCTTCATATGTTCAAAAAATTTGTCTGCTCGACAACGTAAATAACGCAATGAATGTTGTTGAACTGTCAAAATGAAACCAACTGCGATTGATAATGTGTTACGCAATTAGGGTGCTGGTGCAGGCAACTTAAACTTAAAACATCAACGCATCATCAAATTATGCTTTTATCTACACCCATGCTATAAATCCTCTATAAAAGTTTCTGAAACAGTTAGCTTATTGCCAACATTAAAGAAACGTAACTGTAATGTAAACGTATTTGTAACTGCATGGAATAGGCTCCCGGAAAATGTTGTGACGGCTCCCTCACTGAACTGCTTCAAGAATCGACTGGACAGATTAAATATCTCCAAGCTATTTGATACACACGCATCAGCTAATTAGCTGCTAGTGTGTTTAACCAAAATAATAATAATAATTAAAACAGCCAGTGTCATAGTAACCATGGTAATCATAATAGCATCCAAACGGGTGCTTTAATGTTGTACTGAATTTCATAATGCAACTCGTTTTCAAAAAAAGAACATTGTAATGCACGCGCGTTTCACTACATCAGCGCCGTAATTAAAAAAAAACCGGTCAAGAGCGAGTCGGACTCGCGCACCGAGGGTTCCGTTCCGATTTCTGAAAAGTGTGCTATTTAGAGACATCGTTTTATTTTTCCTGTAATCTTTACATAAACTTCTATCACATAGAATAATTTCAGATTTTTGTCTTAGCAAACTTCGGAGAAAATAGGGGGGGGGGGACGGTATTTTTTTTACATTTTTCATCAAAAATCGAAAACTATGCAGCCTAAAAAAAATTTAAAAATGTTTAGAATGTGCAAACAGCGCTCTTTCATATGATACCCCACATGCCCTAGTAGCCCCACTTTGAATTTTGAAGACCCCCTTTCAGCACCTGTTACAAAAAAAATATAAATATTTTTATTTCTTTCTTATTTGAAAAATAGTTGGGTAAAAGTCATTTAAAACTATTCCAAATTTCAAGTTGATAGCATTAGTAGTTCTTGAGATATTCAGCTGTGACAGACAGACAGACAGACAGACAGACTGAGTGAGACCATAAGGGTTCCTTTTTTACCATTTTGGTACGGAACCCTAAAAAGAACTTATTAGAATTCACATCGTATACTATGACGCCGGCCGCCATGTTCGATACGAGTATTAGTATTGCAAAAAACTGTTTCAGAACCTTTTATAGAGGATTGATAACATGGATGTAGATAAAGTCTTGTATGCAACTGTACATAATTAGGTATTAAAACACTAATGTGATAACCACATTCGTGTTTTAATACCCCTTCAGTCAGTCAGTTGCATAAATAACTATTATTAATTTTGTATTTTGTTTGATTTTGTTTGTTTTGTTTTGTTTGTTGTTTTTGTTTTGTTGTTTTGTATTTTGTTTGTTGTGTTTTTGTGTTTTTGTATTTTGTATTGTCAGGACAAGGTTTGTATGAAAGAAACTTCTACACAATTTATTGTTACAGAGTTAATTTACTAACAAATCAATCTGCCTAGCCTTTTCCCAACTATGTTGGGGTCGGCTTCCAGTCTAACCGGATGCAGCTGAATACCAGTATTTTACATGGAGCGACTGCCTATCTGACCTCCACAACCCAGTTCCTGGGTAATACGATACCCCTTGGTAAGACTGGTTGTCAGACTTTCGGGCTTCTGACGACCCGTAACGACTGTCAAAGATCCACGAATAACAGCCGGGACCAACAGCTTAACGTGCTTTCCGAGGCACGGAGGAATCTCGGTATGTAAAGATGGTCACCCATCCACTGACCAACCCCGGCAAGCGTAGCTTAACCTGACGGATCGACCCGTGCGGCACTTATTACTTAGCCACGAGCTCCTCTTAATTAATTAAGTTAATTTACTAACACTACTGTACTAAATATGTGGAGATTTGATACAAGTAGCGACCCACTATCCCAATCTATTTGGGGTCGGCGCAACATGTCCCTTTCTCCCGTACTTCTCTATCAGTCATTATCTCGGTAGTCGCCCCCTCTTCCACACAGTCCATCCATCGTTTCTTTGACCTTCCTCTACTCTTATAGCCATCGACATTCATACTCAGAACATTTGTTTTTTTCAAATTAAGTATCTCCAATTCATCTTTTTCATATTTTTGTCTTTTTAATTCCGGTATTTTACTTTTGAGCAGAAAATCTTAGTTCAATTATTAAAATATAAATTAAGTTTTCCTACACAATTCAAAATCTTCTCAGCTTGCGCCTTCGGGAACTTCGCGCGTTTACATTAGAAGTGAATGCTCAAGTCAATCAGCGGGTTAGTGGTTATTGATATTCTGATGTCCTTAACACAAATACCAAAATAGTCGGGTAATTAAGTGGCCAATTTAGTACAATATTTATTGAATACGTTTAGTATTTCACAGTAGGCACGAATCTATAATATTTACTTTGCGGTCATAACGATTTCCTTAGTGCTTGTGCCTTTCCTTTTTGGATATAACAAAATAATTTAATTTCGGTTGCGAATAGGGATAACCACAAAATAATATTGCATCACGCAATACTCCAACATTCGCTAATGCACCATTACAATCCTCAGATGTCTGAGATGGAAAATAAATATTAGACCCAAAACCCCAGCGCGGGGAGGCGGGCGGTGGCTTGGGGGTTAGGGGTCAGTTGCGAACCCCATACTCAACTACTGATGATGATTAGTTTTCCACCGCTGCGGATGCTGAGACCCTCAGGCTGTGGGGGGACCATTCTGTGGAATACTGTTTAATTTAAGAGGTCCCCCGACTGCAAAGACAATTTTATTCATCTGTTTAATCAGGGAATACAATTTTTTCTTTTTTAATTAATATTTTAGTTCGTTTTTTGGCAGAGCAGTCGTGTTTTTTTATGTTTTGAATGATTTATTAGGGTTCCGTACCAAAATGGTAAAAAAGGAACCCTTATGGTGTGACTCAGTCTGTCTGTCTGTCTGTCACAGCTGGATATCTCAAGAACTACTAATGCTATCAACTTGAAATTTGGAACAGTTTGAGATGACGTTTACCCAACTATTTTGCGAATAAGAGAGAAATAAAAATATTAAATGATAAATGATTTATTTTCTGTAAGTAGGTTTGTACAAACACTTTTACACGTAAAGCATATTTTTTAAAACTAGATGAGGTCGACGTTTTATTTATATTTTTCTTGCAACAGGTGCTGGAAGAGGGTCTTAAAAATTCAAAGGGAGGCTACTAGGGCATGTGGGGTATCATATGAAAGAGTGCTGTTTGCACATTCTCAAACATTTTTTTTTTTTTAGGCCGCATAGTTTTCGACTTTTGATGAAAAATGTAAAAAAAAATACCGTTCCCCCCCATTATCTCCGAAGTTTGCAAAGAGAAAAATCTGAAATTATTCTGCATGATAGAAGTTTATGTAAAGATTACAGGAAAAATAAAACGATGTCTCTAAATAGCACACTTTTTCAGAAATCGGAACGGAACCCTCGGTGCGCGAGTCCGACTCGCTCTTGACCGGTTTTTTTTAATTTTATACATTTTAGTGTCAATGTAGACATTCGCAGTCTGAACAGAACTTGAACGTGTGCTGGCCTTCAATTTGATACCCATGTAATAATTGAAGAAAAAAAATTTTTTTTTACTTTTCAAAATGGAGCCATAATGCCGCCATATTGATTTTTTCCATAAAAAAAAATATAGCCAGTGTCACTCGGGATGATGTAAGGATTCTAACGATACCCCATATAACCAAATCTGTTCAGGCATTTAAAAGTTATGGTGGAATAAAGAAACTCACATACAAACATATCAACCCTGAAAACATAACTAACACTCCTTTGGGCAGTCATGTAATTAATAAAAAACCGGTGAAGAGCGAGTCGGACTCGCGCACCGAGGGTTCCGTTCCGATTTCTGAAAAAGTGTGTTATTTAGAGACATCGTTTTATTTTTCCTGTAATCTTTACATAAATTTCTATCACATAGAATAATTTCAGATTTTTCGCTTTGCAAACTTCGGAGATAAGGGGACGGGGGACGGTATTTTTTTTTACATTTTTCATAAAAAGTCGAACACTATGCGGCCTAAAAAAAAGAAAAAAAAATGTTTGAGAATGTGCAAACAGCGCTCTTTCATATACCCTAGTAGCCCCACATGCCCTAGTAGCCCCACTTTGAATTTTTAAGACCCCTTTCAGTCCCTGTTGCAAAAAAAAACATATTTTTTTTTTCTTATTGCAAAATAGTTGGGTAAATGTCATATAAAACTGTTCCAAATTTCAAGTTGACAGCATTAGTAGTTCTTGAGATATTCAGCTGTGACAGACAGACAGACAAACAGACAGACAGACTGAGTCACACCATAAGGGTTTCTTTTTTACCATTTTGGTACGGAACCCTAAAAAACTACAGTTTAGAACCGTTTGGTGTCGAAACGCTCGGGTCATGGGGCCCGAGTGCGGCTCTACTTTTTAAGGAAATTTTTCGCCGACTGGTCGAGACATCACGTGACCAGAGGGCTGGCTCGTTCTTTGGCCAAAGAATTAGCATTGCCATTCAACGTGGCAACGCTGCCCGTCTTCTGGGCACGTTTCCGGATGACATCGATGCGGACGAGTACTTCGACGCCTAAGTGTCCTTTTGTTTTTTTATTTATTTGTATAGTTAGTTAGTCATTTACTTTAGTACCTAGGATAAATAAATAATGTTAACTTGTATGTACAGAGTTAGGAGAATGATTTGGACATTTAAAACATTGCGGCATATAGCTTCAAAGCAACTACTGAAACAAGTATATGTATCTTTGGCCCAATAGATTCTCACATATTGTTTGCCATGTTGGGGTGGGTCATCAAAAATATTTTGGAACTTGAAAGGGCACAAAGAACTTTGCTTAAGGTCATATTCTTTAAACCTTACAGATTCCCTACCCAGGACCTTTATATACTATCTGACGTTCTGTCTGTCAGAAAACTTTATTTGCTTCAACTCATTCTAAGAAAGCATGCATCCCTCCCGTATGACGCCTCTAGGCCAAGAAGCAGAAGGAGCTACTTAGTCGCTCCAACTGTTGCGGTTAGGTCTGTTTTTGCAAAAAGACAGTTCCCAAGGCAATCTTCCCAGATATACAATCTGATTAATAAAAAGCTAAGCATACACCCCCTGAAGCTCCGAGACTGCAAAAAAGTGTTAACTGAATGGCTTAAGAACAGCACTTATGATGATATTGAGTCTATTGTATCTACTCTTCAATAACTTATTACTATAAGCGTGTTTCAGTTTACATTGTTAGTGGAAGGAGTCGTAATAGACTTCTTCCGATCCCAAGACGCTGTCGTAGGGCTAACTTAAACTTAAACCTAAGCTTAACTTAAACATAATTTAAACTTATTTTAATACTTACACTGACATTCAATTTATATCTTTAATTGATTTTTGAATTTTAATTCAACCACTACACATCCACACACTCTCATACACTCACACTTACTTGTTTACACCACACATACACTCACACTTACTTGTTTACACCACACATACACGCGCATTCTTTGTAAAACGTTTATTCATTTAGAGTTTTTGTTTTTGTTTTTATTTCATTTTTCAGTTTGCCATACTTAATTATTGTTTTCAATTGCAATTAGAGCTAATCCCAGTGGAAGAGCGGAGTCTTCTAACACAAGCAACTCTTGCTTAAAAGGAGATCTCCAACACATTTATGTCAAAGCACTTTGTAATTGAAATAAACTTATTTTTTTTTAATGTTATATTTGATTTTAATTCTGAAGAAAATCGCACAAATTATATGCGCGAAAGTTTGTCAGTGTGCAATGTGGGAGTGTGTGGGTGTGTGTATGTTTATTACTTCTTCACGCTCAAACTTCTGGACCGATTTGGATGAAATTTGGTATGTCAATGGTGCCGATTCTCTTGTCACAATTGCCTCTAAACTAGACTAAAAATCACTAAAATTTAGTTTATTCCTGTCAAACGACGATTTCCCATTCTGAAATTGATTAAAGTGACACAACTTAACTAAATTTTAGTTTGACAGCACTAAGATTGTACTGAGATTATAATTTAGTGAAAATGGCAATTTTGCTATTCTGAATTTGACGTTTTTTCACCTAAAATTTTGATTGTTAAACTAAATTAGACTATTTTTAATCGCGATTAAAAAGGTGTGGAATAAGATTAGTTGTCATGACCTAAAATTCACACAAACACCTTGACTTCAAGTGCAAAAACAGTACTGTATTTTTTTTTTCTTTTCCATATATCTCGAAAACGGTGTGTCCTATCGCAAAAATAATGAAAATTTGGCCCCCCTTTATAAAACCCTTAAACCCATAACCCTCAACACGTAGGTACCAAAAAAAAAATCCACAAAAACACGTTGAAGCTGCCCCCTCCCTGCCCCCCTCCAGCTCTAAAAAATATCTGACACGGTAACAGCGGCGATGTCGGATTGTCTGTAAACAAAATATGACAAGCCTTCTCACTTTTCATAGTGATTTCGTTAGTTCCAATTAAAGCCACCGGGTCAAATATACTACGAGCACTATACCACGCGGAGTCACGATTGTCAAACTCAATTTTAGTTGTGTCAAATTTTTTTCTAAATTTAGAGGTTTTTTTTTGCAGAATAGCTCTAAGATTCTCATAGAAAAAAGTATGGAATTTTAGTGATAGTTTAGTTAGTTTAGTTCGGTGTACAACAGAATCGGCACCAATAGCTTATAATCTTTTTATTCCGGTATACGCGGGTGAAACCGCGGGGCGCAGCTAGTAATATTATAAATGTGAAAGTTTGAGAAGATGTTTGGATGTTTGTTACTCAATCACGCAAAAACGGCAGAACGGATTTGGATGAAATTTGGCTGAAAGGCATACAGATAGTTTATAACCTGGATTAAAACATCCCGTTCCCGTGGGATAATTTCCGACATCCACGCGGGCGAAGCCGCGGGCAACGGCTAGTAAAAGTTAATTTGTAATGAATATTCAACAAATAATGAATACAATTTAATATACTAATTATCCTTTTTGCTTAGCATTTACTGTAGTGTCAATTATATTAGGAGGAAATTACTAAAAATAGCATTATAAAAGCGACCACGAACCGGTTTTGTTACTGATTTCAGTTGTTTTGTATTAACAGTTGCACGTTTAAGTACTTAATCATTTTAATTATCTGAGTGTCATTTGTGTCGGTGTCATACGATTGCAAAATATTATTTTAAATTAAATATTAAAAAAAAAAAAATAAAAAAAAAAAATAATTTCATATAAATTTAAAATGCCATCAACAATTACCTTTGTTTTATTAGTTTCTCTATGGAAGATAATTTTGGCTGCGGACGTAACCATTTATAATCGTTATAATTTTTGTAAGTAATGTTTTCATGTTTCCGATTCATTGGTGCTAGGGCTTGCAAATATTCGACAATTTTGCAATTCGAATATTCGATAATTTTTCGGGGTATATTCGAATAATTCGAATATTGTTCGAATATTAAATAAAAAAAATAGTTTTGTAGAAATCATGTCCTTTAATTTCTAAATAGTCTTTATTCTCTAAATCAAAATAATAATCAAAATAATCAGTGTTACAAAAACAATTAAAATATTTTTTTTTGTGTTAGAAGAACACGAAGGATTAGAATAGCTAACATTAAACTGAAAATAATCAACTAGGTTGTTCAAATAACATAGCTAACACCATAATCAACGTATTTTTTTGGAAGAGTTTTAATGGTCAACTTAATATTGTACTGATGATATTAATACACCACAATGTTATTCTAATATAATATTCGCAAAAATTAGAAACAAATGCTTAAAATGTTTTAAAATAAACAATAGTTATCAAAATAAACTAATCTTGTTCTGTTTTTCAACCTTGGACACAAACACAACACAGTCTTATAAAATCAGTTATGAGTATTGTAATAATATAATAAAATTAAACAAAACAATAACAAGTAAGTAACGCAATTAAACCTTTAATGCAAAATCATTTTCTTAATGTTAAATTGTCAATGTCACACTAACAATGTGTGATATTGATAATTTAACATTAAATCTTACTGATAACAAAAATAATAAATCACTAGATCAGATCAGATCTAAGTAGCATGTTACATTTAGTACAGAAAATTACATTACGTTTTTAATCCTATCATATACCTATGTCGTGTCCTTTTTCAACGTTTTCCCTGAAAGTGGGACCTAAGGAAACTTAGAGCATCCATGGAATCATCGTTTAAGGCACATCTTAGATGGTTGCAAATATATTTGCTAGAAGAAAACACCCTTTCACACTCTACACTTGTAGGTGGTATACACTGCAGAAAGTCGTACGCTTGGCTCAGATTTACTTGTCTAGGACCTCCTCTATCAAATAGCGCCATTTGCATTAGGATTGACGTCTCCAACTCTTCTCTGCATGATAAATTTGCGGTAGATGTAAAAGAAGTTGCTAAAAGGGTCTCATCGATCTTTTTTTGTAGTTATTCCTTGAAGCTTATTGCAGTTTCCTGAATTACTTCATTTTGTCGCTGTCGCTGCTGTTGGTGATCAACTAAGGATCTATCTTCATTGTCATCATAGTCTTGTATTTGACTAAAGTATCTGTCGTTAATCTCAGTTATAACTTTAGCAATTGTGTCGTTTCCTGGAGATGGAAAAATATCCGAAGGTGTCTCTGCGTAATATGCTCTGGGATTATGTAGATATTTTAACGTACACACTAGATGTAGTAGGCGTCTCTCAGTTATTCTTTTCTTCAGAGCCTGGAGTAGCTGATCACTTGTAAAACTGTTTGTCGCTTGAAGTTTCGCAACCATGAATTGTAGAGCTGTCTCTGCAGTAAGCAGATTTGCATTTTCTTGGCACAACGCCTCGACCGTTACCTTTACAATATTGAGAGAAGTGGACAATTCTTGGAGTAAAGCTAGCTCAGCAAAACTAAATGTGATTTCGTTCTTTAAATCAATAAGAGTCTTCATGATAGGCTCTTTTAGAACCAAAAACCTTGTGATCATATCAGCCAAGCTACTCCACCTGGTTTTACAGTCTAGGATCAAACCCATTTTTTTCTGTTCTTCTGGAAGGAAGGTAGTTATAGAAACACTCAATCTTGGTGGGCGATTTCCTAAAAAATTTAACAATTTTTCTCACTTTATCTATAACATTTTTTAGATTTACATCCCCGTATACATATTGGTTCCTGTTCAGTTGTCTTCCAGTCCCAACTACAAATCCACCTTCTTCTTTATCACTGTCAGAGTCATCATCCTGTCCTGTCACCCCTGTGTCTTCTGTAGATTCTTCCCATTCTTCTTCTTGGGCATTTGGTGTCTTTTTGTAAATTACATCCAACACTGCACATTGGATGCCGTGTGCAAAACATAATTGATGGTACGAAGGCAATTGTCGACCCATAGCACACATCACACTTGCTCCGTCAGTCACCACACATGCTATGTCCACTTCTAGAGAAAGATTATAGGATGCTAGTTTGTCCTTTAAAACATTGGCACAACGTTCTGCTGTTCCCCGGCCAGTTATTCTTGCTAGTCCCAGATTCTTGAAGCTCTTGCCTGTAAAGTTTGGACAATGAATGTTGACGTTCATGTACCGTCGGTTACGGGCTGAAGTCCAGTCGTCTAAAGAGACGGAAAACTTCTTTCCTTTGGCTTTCAATTTCTGCAATGTTTCCTTAAGTTCGCCTTTTAATTGCTCACTCTTTTCTACCACGATCTTTTTAATTGTATTTGGTGACTTCGGTAAGTCTTCATAGCCACTTTTTTTAAAAAGATTTCGCAAGGAATCAGATGTACAGAACAAACTAAATGGAAGACCATCACAAGCAGTCATTTTTGCAACTATATTTTCCACATTATCAGATTTTTTAAAGAAGGCGTCAATCAATTTAACTTTCTTCTTCTTTGGCTCATTTTCCTGTAGGTTCGTGTGTGTGCCCGATGTCCCTGGCACCGAAATTTCATCAATAGTAACCCTAGTACTCTCAACAGGGTGAAGTTTCATATGGTTATGCAGACATGTATGTAGTTGTGTTTCGGCATTTAATCACTTTCTTGCACTTTTTACATTGCGCATGAACTCCATCTGAAGTTCTCAAAAAAAAGTTCCATACTGACGACTTATCTCGCGTACCTTTGGTGTACTCTTTAAATTCTAATTTGTTTTGCAGTTGCTCCATGTTTTAATGTTTAATCTAATACCTGAAATGTCGAAAAATTAACCGTCAACACACACTTCATAGTGTTTTAAAAAATCTTAAAAGAACAAAAATGAGAAGTAAACGAGTTCACAATATAAAAGCTTTAGCTAAGTTAACTAGTCAAAAAGCTGCATTTTTGAGGTTAGAATTAGTATTATACTAAAATCATTATCACAAGTCAGAAATGCAATTATAGTAGCTACTTACATTAAAGCACGTAACTGATTCACTGGATTGTCGTTGGGTATACAACTGTACATTAAATAAAACAACGGGCACACTAAACAAAATAAAAACGTCTAACACAAAATAATAACAACCAAACACGCCTGCAAATGGTGGACAAATGCACAAAGGCGAACCACCTCCACCCGCCACACCGCGCGCCGGCTGCATCTTCCGAATGGTCCCGATCGTTGCCGAATCTTGTCGTAACACTCGTAACGCCCGCGCGTCGAACGACGTTACCTTGTTTGGACGGCGTGCATGAACGTTGAATTTTGTGTGCACATCAGATTGTTGAGTTTTGTTTTCTAGGAATCGAATTTTCGAATATCGTAAAATTTCTATTCGAATATTTGAAACAGTTGATTATTCGAATAATTCGAATATTCGAATGTTCGAATGCAAGCCCTAATTGGTGCCGATACTATCGTCACAAATGCTAGAGGCAATTGTGAACTAAACTAAAAATCACCAAAATTTAGTTTATTCCTGTCAAACGACGATTTCCCATTCTGAAATTGACTAAAGTCTGATTTTTAATTCGACGGAATTCTGACAGCTGTAATTTCTTGACACTTCAGATATCATAAACCTTTTCTGTCTTGTCCTTTTTCTAAGTTATTTATATGTATGACTACAATTTTTGGATATAAAATAACAAAAAATATGAAATAGAATGAAATCAAATAAACTGTATGACAATGAAAACAGTGTTTATTCTTGCATACAATATTATAGACACTACACTAAAACATAATTTTTATATGGCTAAATGGAAAAAAAAGTAAAAGAACATATTTTTACAATTTAAATATTTATTCAGGTATCATTACCACTAATATCATCATCGTTGTCTGTCTGTAGTTACAAGAAGCGAAGATTTTACAAACAAAAAGGTATTCTTACAAAAGGTTTGTAACCTATGGATTAGTGGACAGGGATTCCTGTGAAAGAAAAATAATTACCTTACTAATTATTGCATCTTCACTAATTTGATAATAAAAAATGTGAATACCATATCAAAATTATCAGTCAATTTTTATTTTTTAGTTTTTCTAACCTTAAATTCAAGAAATATTTTTTTTTAATTACGCATAAATGCGTTCCGTTTTTAGTGGGACCGTTTTATTACTGGCAACACTTCTGGAATATCAGAATTCCGTCGAATTAAAAATCAGACAAGCGACACAACTTATAGAACAGTTAGTAGGTTGGTTGTTTAAGTTGCATTTAAAAAAATATCTTACAACCAAATGCTACTACAGCTTAACAGAGTTCCTAAATGAGCGAAATTAACATACAGACACATAGACATACAGACACATAGACATACAGACACATAGACATACAGACACATTATTGCGACATTTCTCCTAGTTACTAATTGTTCATTTGTTCTTTCTTGTGTTTGTATGTTTTCTATTATAGTTTCTTTTCTTAAACTGTTGTAGGGTAGATAATTTAGCTGTTTCTAAACAGCTGTAAGTATTAATGATGTAGCTAAGTCATTGTACCTAACAATAAATTATTGATTTTGTGTACGCTTTAACTGGCAAAACATGTAGCTCCTTTTTGTTATTTTTTAATTCCATACACAATGCACACTATTGTACTTACTCATGTTTTTACAAAATAAAAATATCTTTTTTTGTTTTTTTTTTTTTTTTTTTATCTTTTTTTTATCTTTACTTACATTACATTCATATTCGAACATGTCGCAGAACTGAAACTCTCGTTGTTTTTAGATGACTTAGAACCTGGTACTGAACCAAAACCAATCGCAGTATCTCAGTTTCCGTGGAAGTTCAGTTATCAGTCCAAGGATTGGGTCTATATGAGTATTTATTGGAAGAATAAATCTCCGAGAGTGACTGGAACGATTGTTACTTATGAAACAGGTAAGTTTCAACTTTCTTCCTAAGACTAGACGGTGAGTTTTGTAGCAGACGAGAAACGTTGAATTGCACGAAACCAACGGTGACTTTAAATTCATGCCATCCCTTACATTGTGTATCAAAAAGAAAGTGACAGCATCAATTTAAAGTCGATGTACGGAATACTGCTAATATTGTTAGTTAAGAAAATAATAGTATCGTCACGTACGCAAGTAAGTACGCCAGTACCTATTCGTTTTGATATCGAGCTCTCGCAACAGTTAACATTTTGTGATATTTTTTATCTACACCCATGCTATAAATTCTCTATAAAAGTTTCTGAAACAGTTAGCTTATTGCCAACATTAAAACAGCCAGTGTCATAGTAACCATGGTAACCATAATAGCATCCAAACGGGTGCTTTAATGTTGTACTGAATTTCATAATGCAACTCGTTTTCAAAAAAAGAACATTGTAATGCACGCGCGTTTCACTACAACAGCACCGTAATTTAAAAAAATAACTTATTCGAATTCACGTCGTATACTATGACGCCGGCTGCCATGTTCGATACGAGTATTAGTATTGCAACTTTTTCAGAACCTTTTACGGAGGATTGATAACATGGATGTAGATAAAGTCTTGTATGCAACTGTACATACCTAATTAGGTATTAAAACACTCAGGTGATACTATTATCACACTCGACTTCGCCTCGTGTGATAAACCCACATTCGTGTTTTAATACTCCTTATTATACGTCAGTTGCATAAATAACTATTATAACATTTTGTAACATTTTTTATAACATTTTGTAACGTTTTTTATAACATTTTGTAACATTTTTATAACATTTTGTAACATTTTTTATAACATTTTGTAACATGTTTTATAACATTTTTTATAATTTTTTAATTGCATTAATTTAGTAAAGTTTAACTTAAATACTTTCATGAACATTAACATTTTTCATTACATGTAAGTGATCGCCCCTGCAGTCTCCATAGTCTCCATTAAACTAATGTTGGTTTCGTGCAACTCACGGTAAAAAAGAAACATTTGGGAAATTATTAATCGCACATCAGAAAAATATTCTTACCGCGATTTTTTAGTTTGAATAAAGCGTAATCAAATTTAAAAAAACATGTCGAAATGAACTATGTAATTTAACAAAACTAATTCTAAAGTTTTATTAAAATTCCTTCATTTATTTAGCCATAATAACGATATAAACATCACTCTAAATTAGAATAAATTACATTGCATAAGCGGGCACCGATCATTACAGTGCGAGCGCCCATCGAGGAAGGATCTGTGCCATTTTTTCTCGCCTCCTGATGTCCGAGCTCACGAATCGTGAACGTATTATTTTACTACGACTTCAATATTAAAATTTTGTGAAATGGGTCTTAATGACTCATAATGATATAATAACATAGCGTTTTTTTGTCATTGGCCAGTGAATTACGAAGGCTGGAGCCGGAGGATGTAAAGAAAACCAAGTTATTCATAAACCTAGTTTAATTAAATATAAAAATTACAATAGTTAGGTCTAATTTTAGAAGATAATCGGACGATGGTTGTACCGAGAATGCAAAATCTTCGGAACGGATGCTACGCTCCGGTCGCACGAAATATGCTGCGTCGACGTCTAGTGTAATGTTAGACGGTGTCACGTCCTCATCTCACACCGTCTTGGCGTCGCATAGTCTCAGCGGTCCTTCTATTACACCGTAGCGTAACATCTCTCCCCGTAGAACAGTAACTATTTGTTAACTGCTGTTAAAAATGTTGGTGTAAGATGATTCGGGTCGATTATTATTTCAGCAGGGCTTAAGTTCCTTCTGGGTTCTACTTGAGGATGTATGTCCTGGGCTCCATCTGTTTCAGGGGATGTGGTGTTAATCTTCTTACCTTTATTTCTCGCATAATATCGCCGGTATGTGAAGACAATAGTAAGTACGGCTGCACTTAGTAGTAATAGATATATAGGTATGGTAGTATGATAGATACTGTCATCAGAGATCTGGTTGAGTCTTACTGGAGGCTGCACTGAAATTTTCTTGTAACTATCATGGAGACTCTCGAGATTGATTGAGTTGAGCTGTACCATTGATTCTTCAGTCCTTGATGTAGTTTTCAGATCCGGTGGTGATTGGATTTTAAGTACTTGCCCTTTAATTTGGTTGTTAAAGTTATCGATGGTGAACTCCGTCGTTTTTATGAAGCAGTCCTTTGGTATTGTAGCCAGGTAACTTCCTTGAAGTGTTCTGAATTGTTCCTGTCTACAGGATGTCTGTACTCTTGTTGGGGCCGGGAAACTTAATGTGTAGTGTCTTTCGTCAAGTTGTTCTAGGGCTTGCTTGTGTAAGATAATTGATGTCAATGTGCAAGAGTTGAGATGCTGTTGAGTGATGAGCTGTTGTACGCAATCTGGTTTATCCATAATTTTGTATCCAATTTTCTCTTCGCAGAGGTACCATGAGCTCAGCTTCGGACATTCTGTCTCTATGTACATAGAATATGATCCCTGAATCGCTATATAAGGTGAGGAAGGGATGAGGGCCAAATTATTTTTGTTAGGAACGATGGACAACTTATATAGGATATAGGTTTTTGGTAAGGCAATCGGCACCTTTATGACTATAACTATTTTACTATCAGTATAATATAAATAAATAAAATAAAATAAAATAATCTTTAATTCGGATAAGCAACATCCATATGGGTTAGTAAGCAAAAAGAAAACAAAAAGATAACTTATACCTATGTTAGTAAACTTATAAACTATTTAGCGACAAGGCTGTTGTTCGAAATGCATCTTCGAACAACATCACCTAACAAAGGAGAATCGTACCTCCCCGCTATGGTCTTCAGGATGGAGTTGGAGCTCTCCCGCACTCTGCAGAGCAAAGAGGCAGATTTCTGTCTGACGATGGCGTGAAAGTCATCGACGCGTGCTTGTGCAAACATGCCTGATGCACTGCAGAAACGGGGCAGCCCCATCAACATCCTGAACCCGTTATTATACTGGACCCGTAAGGCGCCGATAGTCCGCTGAGTATAGTTGGTCCAAAGGCTGCACGTGTAAAACACTTGGCAATAAGCTTTAAAAAGCGTTACTTTGACTGCCTTGCTACAGCGTGCAAACCTGCGAGCCAACATGTTACACCGGACTGCCAGCGCCCTACGTTCCCTCTCAATATCCACTTGGTCATTAAGGTCGTCGGTTACATAATGCCCCAAGTACTTGAACTGGTGCACTCGCAACATATCATTCCCATTCAGTTTAATCGGGGGCACATACTCAGGACATTTAGCACCGGCAGCCTTAAAGACCAAGAACTCGCTTTTTTTAACATTGTAAACTAGGCCATGCTCTCGAGCATAGCCCTCACAACACCTAAGCAGCTCTCTAAGCGCTCTAACCGTAGGGCTCAGCAGCACCATATCATCAGCGTAGCTGATGTTGTTGACACTAACGTCATCAATGCGACATCCGATTTTCTTGCTGCTGAGCTCAACGATCAGATCGTTTATGTAGAGGTTAAACAGTTTTGGTGATGTTATCCCTCCTTGTCTAACCCCGCACTCTAGCCCGTACGAGACAGAAAGCCCATCGGCCCATCTCACCCTGTTCTTCTGATTGTAATACCAATACTGGAAAATACGCAACAGCTCCGCTGGCACTTTTTTCTCCCGCAGCTTTTTCCACATAACCTCGTATGATACAAGGTCAAACGCACGGGAGAGATCTAGAAAGCAAGCATACACTGGTGTTCGACGATGTGTATAGTATTGCACCGTATGTTTCAGGCTGAGAATCGCGCTTTCAGTGCCAAGATCATTACGGAACCCAAACTGTGCGTCGTGTAATTTTAATAGGCTATCCAACCGAGCGTCCAGCTGACTGTCGAGTACCTTCGCGATAATAGTAGCCAGGGAGATGGGTCGATAGTTACACTTATCAGCAACGTCACCCGTTTTATTTTTAATAATAGGCACGACAATAGTTCGCATGAGATCACTGGGAAGGTACGAATGACACATACATAGAGAGTAAAACATAGCGAGCACTCTAGCTATGTGAGGACCGGCATGCTGCAAGTGCTCAATGCTTAAACCATCGTGACCCGGGGACTTCCCTCTCGTCATTTTCTTAATGGTGTTTGACACCTGCTTGGCCGAAAAACGAACCAGATCAGAATCACGACAGCATCCATCATCGAGCACTCGCAACGATGAACCCAGCGGTGACTCCACTTTAAAGTGATCCATAAACATGCCGGCGATGCTGTCCGGCTGATCAGCACCACCGACACTCACAGGAAGGCCAGGCCTAACATCAAACTTTTTAGTAGCCTTCCAGAACTTTTGAAAATTATTGGCTTTACGGAGGGAAGCTACAATATCAAGCTTAATTTGTTCTTGATGAGTCTGACACCACACTAGCTTGCTTTTAAACAGCTTTCGTGTCAGGCACATGTCGTTGTAGATATTTCCAGAAGTTGGTTTATTGTACCATACCCATAGCTGATACTTAAGCCTCGCCCTCGCGTGAGCATCTCGCACGTGCTTGTTCCACCCAACAACACGGCCAACATGTCTACGGGTCCGAGTTTCTACTTGGCTCTGTACCGCAGCTTCTGACAAAATAGTAACAATACTTTCATACATCTTATCAAGAATTACCCTATGTTCAGTATTATCACAGTGTCCATTACTGCACAAACCAAATTCCTGAGGGTAATCAATCAGCTTTAACTTACTATTACATACGTCATAGAACACGCTTATTTGATCACTATCCCTCTCGCCCCAAATTACTCTGCTACTATATAAACCTAACCTTAAAATATTATAATATTCTCGAAGATCAATATCAATGATTTCCTCTTTCGAATATAATAACCTTAATTTACTTAACATATTTTTAAGATTAACTAAACTTATCGTAGAATGGGTAGCACTTGAGGCATGTATAAATGCTATCATAAATTCAATTTTATTTAATTCATTTGATAATGTCTCTATATTATCGTTTGAAATGAAAAGGTGCTGCGCGATATGGGCAATAGTGACTAAATCTGCCTGTTTGGAGATATCCTGACTTATAATATGGTTCAATTTTTTTGCAATGATATTCTGATTCTCTACGATGTTTTTTAGTACATTCGTGTGCTTTAACATCCATTCTTTAGTTAAACTTATGTGACTATTAAGTTCTGTTTCTAGTTTATGGTCGTTACCTTCTAAAACCTGGATGGCATTATTATATTTTGTTGCATCTGTGTAATCCAAATTGCCTGAGATGCTCTTGATAACTGATCCTAGACCATCAATGAGTCCTCGTTTAATCCGACTAGGCTTAAAACTTTCTAACTGTAAGGATACCTTTTCAAGTTTGTCCGCGAGGTAACTAATATGGGGTTCAAAAAGAAAAGACGTCTTATTGTTAACTAATAACCTAAACTCACTTAATTGTAACTTAACTAAATCGATCTTTGACTGAATGTCTTCCAGATCAATGTAAAGGAGAAAAGAATGATAATGGGATATAACTTTTGTTGTTCCCAATTTAAAAGGAAGTAATCCAGGTCCGTCTTCTAGGGGCTCAAGTAATATGTCCTCCGCTCGGACCAGGTGTAGCGATATCATCAGTAGTATTCTGAAACAATTGTTTCGTGTTAGGTGTTCTTTTAAGACGTGATTTGGCAACGGGACCACGCTTCTTTTTTGTGTAAATATGGATAGGCAGATCAGCAAGTACTATATCGGGTGTGTAACGGGGTGCGAGTTTCTGTCTGCTAGCTAATGGGTTCTTAACAAATACCTGTTGGTCTGGTTCGTATTCCTTTTCGGACTCTCTATCCTTATTCCTATTGTCTACTAACTCCGTACGCTTATGTAGAGATGTTTCATTAATAACCTCGTATACCTTGGACATCTTATCTCGATGCTCCTGCACGTATTGTTGAAGCAAGTGCACAGATAAATCTATATCCAAGGGGTCGCGGGGGTCCGTATGGCCAGTGACTACTTCAAGTGGTCTGCATTTTGTGAAACTATGTATACTACTGTTATACGCCAGTATTGCGTATGTCATAAGATTAACAATCGGTTCACTAGGGTGTTGTAATTTTAAAATCCTCAAATGCTCTAACAGCGTGGAATGTAGGCGTTCAACCATCCCATTGTCGTTGGGAGTATGGGCCATAGTCTTATGGTGGTGAATCCTATGAACTCGGGTAAATTCTGTAAACAATTGGTTAGTGAATTCGGGCCCTTGATCTGTAACTATGGATATGGGAACGCCGTGATGAGAGAAAAATTTCAAAAAGGCTTGGACTACGCTAACAGCTGTGCCGTCTCTAAGATGGTATGCCTGGGCGTATTTAGAAAAAACGTCGATAATAGTTAGATATTTCTCGTTTTGAGCGGTGAACAAATCGAGATGAATTATATGAAAAGGTTTTGACGGTGGTGGAACTACGCAGAATCTTTGCGTAATTGGGTTTCGGTCATATTTGGCTTGCCCACAGATATTGCAATCATTGATGTATTTAGAAATTTGCTCTCTCATCTTAGGCCAGTAGAATTTTCGGGACAGGGCTAGGTAACATTCACTAATACCACGATGATTTGTTTTACCCTCGTGGTATTTCTGAATAATTTCTTGCTGTTTCAGATATTCCTTAACATTTTCTACTTCGACTTTGGATAAAACAAGATTAATAGCAGAGCTTTTGAACTTTTCTTGTATTATGGGAATTATTTTATACATTGCTAATGGGGGGTGTATTATAATACCCGTTTTAACTTTAGGATTTGCGAATTCTTGAATAGCGTTTATTACGTCCTCTTCGAGGTTAGACTCTGAGAGTTGAATGGAAGTGCGAGTATGAGTCTCAAATGGCTTAGAAACTGTTGGATGTTTTTTAATATCTCCTACTACTGTAAAACATATTTGCCTATTGAACTTATTCAAGGGCTCGTCTGAAATCGGTATTTCTAAAATTGGGTTTTCAGCGCTGGTATGGGCTGTGAGTGTGGAGGAGCCGGCCAGAGATGGTGGTTTCTCAGATACGTTAACTTCTACTGAGCTAGTTTCCTCATTATTGATTTCTACACGCGATAATGCATCTGCATTTGTGTTACTTTTACCCTGTTTATAGATTACTGAATAGTTATATTCACTAAGCTTAAGCCTCCAACGAGTTAATCTCGAGCCGGGTTCTTTCAAACTCATAATCCACTGGAGTGGCTTGTGATCCGTAATAATTTTAAATTTGCGGCCGAACAAATAGGGACGAAAATATTTAGTGGCCCAGACTATAGCTAAAAGGTCTTTCTCTATTGTACTGTAATTTATCTCGCTAGTGTTTAACGTACGCGAAGCATAGGCTATTGGCTTATCCGACCCTACCGGTCCCTGTGAGAGTACGGCTCCTATAGCTAAATTTGATGCATCTGTTGTAAGCAGAAAATCTTTATTGAAGTCGGGATATTGGAGAATCGGATCATTGGTTAGCAGTGTTTTACATATTTCAAAGCAATTAACATAGTTAGTATCATCATACGTGATTTTTGCCCCTTTCTTTAGACATTGAGTCATCGGCTTTGTGATTTTCGCAAAATCGGGAATGAACTTCCTGTAATAACCTATTAACCCTAGAAATCTTTTGATCTCTGTAGCTGTCTTAGGAATTGGAAATTTCTGAATGGCTGTGATTTTATCAGGGTTCGGTTTAATGCCGTCTTTACTGATTATGTGTCCAAGATAGGCTGTTTCGAGTTTTAAGAACTCAGACTTATCCATCTGGATTTTAAAGTTGGAGTCTCGGAGTCTTTTAAAAACTTTCTCTAAATTAACAATATGCTCCTGTAAACTGGTGCTGAATACGATTATATCATCTAAATATACTAAGCAGATAGAATTTTGAAGGTCTTTAAGAACATGGTCCATTACCCTTTGGAAAGTAGATGGTGAATTTTTTAGTCCCATTGGCATACGTAAGAACTCGAAATGGCCATGCTCTACGTTAAATGCGGTTTTTTGAATATCATTTGGGCTCATCTCGACTTGATAAAATCCACTCGCTAGGTCGAGGGTTGTGAAATAATGACATTTTCCTAATTTATCTAAAACATCTGTTATATTAGGGATAGGGTATTTATCATCAATAGTCTTTTCGTTGAGCTTCCTGAAGTCTACTACAATTCGCCATTTGGTATCACCTGATGCGTCGGCCTTCTTTGGAACTATCCAAATAGGTGAGCTCCAAGCTGATTCCGAAGGTCGAATTATACCCTGTTCTAACATCTTTGCAATTTGACTGCGAACCTCTTGGCGATGTATGAACGGATATCTATAAGTTTTTGTATAAACCGGGATTTCATCCGTAGTGCGAATGCTATGTTTTATCTTGTCAGTAAAAGTAAGTGGTTCGTCTTCTATATAAAATACATCAGCGTATTGTGAAACTAAGGATTTCAGATTAGCCCGCTCCTCTTCATTTAGATGATCAGTCCGTAGCCGAGATAATACTTCCTTGACACGGGATTGAATTGGTTGTCTGGTACACCCTAAATTATTTATCTCTGCCCTAACGGGTTGGTCCATGGAAAAAATTAAATCATTAGATGTTGGATTTAAAACTTCTAAATAGCCGCGATTATCTTTGACGCTAGTGATACATTCGTTTATGTAACAATTTGAAATAACCTGCTCGGGAATTAATGCATCACCATCTCTTATGTTAATTGGAACTCTAACCAACTTTGAAGAATTCGCTGGAATCATATCTTCATAAAAATTGCAATTACGTGAGTTATACATTGCTATCGAATTAACCGCGTATTTCGTTACTAATTTACTGTTCTTAAGATCAATATTTGACTCCCATTTATTTAATAGATCCAATCCAATCAAACCGTCAAAGTAATCATGAAATTTGTAAATATAGAACGTTAAGTTGCTGACATCATTGAATTCCTGAAAACAGGGTAAGTTAATAGAATAATCATTACGGCTGGTAGTATGCACATTTGTCACCTCAAAAGGGTCATAATTGCAACGTAAGTAGGGGTAATATTTTTTTTACAGCTTCAGGACTAATAAATGATTGGTTCGCTCCGGTGTCTATAAGCAATTTTAACGGTGGGTTTGAAATTTCTATGTAAGGTAGGTAGCGCTGTGTCTGTAAGTTAAGTTCTATTTTAATTCGCTTATAGTCGGTCCCTTCTGAAAATCCTCTTTGCTAGAAGACGCTGAATTTGCAGGTGATTTTTCCTCGAGGGTTATAGAATTTACATCTGGACTTGCGGCTTGTTGCTGGTTCACGGCCGGTTCATAGTAAGTATAGTCAGGTTGATCGTACATAACATACATATACTCTTCAGGGCTACAATCGTAGTACGGCTCGTACATGTAGGGATATTCATAGCACTCATTAAAATTCATTTCCCTGCTCTTAAAATAATTAGAAGGGGGTGGATTGCCCTGCCTGGACCAATCATGACCGCGGAATAGTATTGGTTTTGGTACGAAATGGGATACACCACTCATAGGTTTTGGTGTATCATTTGGAGTTGGTCCTTTAGGTAAATTCCTAAAAGTATTATTTTGCGTATTGTAATTTAAAGGACGAGCGCCAAATATTTGTTGCGTGTGCGACGGCCCTTGTAACTGTTGAGGTTGATTAAAACCTGGTCTCCACATTTGCGGTGAACGTTGCTGTGGGGGAGGCATAGCGTAAATTGGTCTGGTAGGACCGGGCATATTAAAATTGAATGGCTTCTGCATAGGCATAGCAACATGCGGCAGGACAGGATTAAAATATGATCTCAACGGAAAATTAGGTAACTGAGGTGGTGGTTTCTTAACCGGCAAGTGTTCATTACGTTGTTGTAAATAGAGGGTGTTCATCTCCTCGTGAACGAACTCTAGCGCCTTCTCAATCGTGTCCGGTCGCATGCATCTAATACGCGAGCCTAGGGGGTCCCGAAGGCCTCGCAGGTATGATTGTAGGGTTAACTTTTTATAGAGAGAACGCTTTGAGTCTATTGTACTTTGAACCGTTTCGTGCAATGTAACGTAAGTCATGATAGTAGCAAATAAAGTTTGACACTTTTCGTAAAGTTCCTGAGGTGTAGAAGAGCCTTGAGTTAATAATGCCATGTCATTATAAAGCGAGGTCTCATCTCGCTGGTCAGAAAAATTATTCACTAGTGAATTACGTATGCCTTCCCAGGTTTCCGGAACGCCGTTAGTATTAATCAAACGTGCTGCAGGTCCCGTGATCTTATTAAGGATGCCATTCAAGAGCGCTAAGTTAATTAATTGATGTCCTGGCTCATTTGACACATAAGCATTAACTAACTGGTCACATAGCTTGATAAATCTAGTTAGGACATTCGTGTTCCCGTCGAACTCGGGAACCACACGCAAAGCTTTATATATATCATGTATTGTCGCCATTTCACTTAGAGGCTCTATATATTCACTAATATCTAATTGCCTAAATGAATCTAATAAGTTTGAACTTAATGGTCTATCTAACCTAATGGTCCTCGATTGCTTGGGATGGAAAATCTTGGATATTTATATTAACACTTTAAGGATAAAAGGAAGCAACTCAAGAACTATTCTAGAGTACTTACATATACATAACTGGTCCCTCTGCGGTATCTATTTCTTGATACACCTCCTGGCCGCAGCTCTTGTAGATTCGGATACTCGTTCGGTGCTTGGTAGCCACCCGGGTGACCCGCGAGTCGCGTATGGTACTTATCTCGATCCTAGCATATATTCTCGCGAACCGGCCCGCGAGTATCCTACCGACTGCGCCAATTACGAAGGCTGGAGCCGGAGGATGTAAAGAAAACCAAGTTATTCATAAACCTAGTTTAATTAAATATAAAAATTACAATAGTTAGGTCTAATTTTAGAAGATAATCGGACGATGGTTGTACCGAGAATGCAAAATCTTCGGAACGGATGCTACGCTCCGGTCGCACGAAATATGCTGCGTCGACGTCTAGTGTAATGTTAGACGGTGTCACGTCCTCATCTCACACCGTCTTGGCGTCGCATAGTCTCAGCGGTCCTTCTATTACACCGTAGCGTAACAAGTGTATCCTTAATGATACACAACATTGCCCCGACTCAGAGACTGGTGTAATCCTCAGTATACACCGTTTCATACATTTTAGTAGGGCATTCAAAAGCGTTGGCCCTGGAGAATGTGGCTGTGTTTTTGGCGTGTAATTATCTTAAAAAATGAATTCAACACTGAAACAACCAGAAAAAAAAAGAAATACAGCGAAACAAATTTTGTTTCTGTGTTTCTTCAATTTTTTTCTTTTTCCCGACGTATAATCTTCACAATAATCCGGAAAGAGGAAAAAAAAACATTATTGCAAAGGAAAACTAAAAAAAAACAGGAAAAGCAACGTGTATATTATATGATACACCTGGCCCAGGGAATGTGTGTCTTTCAATTCTACGTTCCCAGGCCAGTGTATCATATAAGTCATACGTCTCACAAAAAGGGGGTAAAATAAAAGAAAAAAATAGTACATTTTGATACAAGTGGAGAATGTTTGTTATTGCATTCGAGGCGGAATTACACCCGAGCCGTAGGCGAGGTTGTTTTTGAGCCGAGAACTGCAATAACTAATGTCCACGTGTATCGAACGACGTTTTTCAATACACTTTTGAAGAAATAAAATAAAATAACGGAAAACATTTTTGTCATGAATTATTAGGAAACTATGATTTAAATTTTCTTTTTTTTTCGCGCTTTGCTTTCGCCAGGTTGAAAGAGAAACAAAGCTGATAAACAGCCTAATATGAAAAACAGAAAATTCAAATATTTTTGAGTTTAGAACAAAAATAAATGTTAATTTGTTCATAAACATTTTTTTATTGTAATAATCATGTTTTTTGATAATATTCTATTTATAGACATTATTTACATATTCAAAAAATAATACGCTTACCTCTTTGCCGAGATTAAAAAAAACATTCACCTCCGAATAGAGAGTTGTGAATAGAGGCATTGAACCAATTTGGACTAAGTATAGGTATAAGTTATATGTGGCAATTTTTATTCCCGCACACGTGCGTGAAAATAAAAAATCGCACGCGTGTGAAATACATTGCATTGTGAACCTAATCGTAGTGCGATATGAACCAGTTTTCGAGGAAGTGTATTGAAAAATATTTTTTTTTTGTAGTACCTAAGTGAATTAGATTCTGCAATAAAAAAAAACGCAAATCCAGCACGCTTAAGGTTGATGCGCCAGGGCAGCCCGCGAAATTCATAATTTCTTAAGTTTTTTGCAATCTGTAGGTCAGTGTGAGCTTGTATGTTGATTAAAATATGATTCGCGGCCGTAGCTAATATGGCTTTACAGAATTATAATCATTAGAATCAGAAATACAACTCCACAAGTTAGCATTTATCTCAAATCTAGCGATTTCATGAAATCATGAGGTTTGAGATAAATGCTAACTTATGGAGTTGTATTGCTGATTCTAATGATTATAATTCTGTAAATTCATATTAGCTACGGCCGCGAATCATATTTTAATCAACATACAAGCTCACACTGACCTACAAATTGCAAATAACGTAAGAAATTTTGAATTTCGCGGGCTGCTCTGGCGCATCATCCTTAATTCCAAAAATCGCCTTGGCGCTGAGCGTGTTAAACAATTGACCGATTTTTTTATACGTTTCAGAGTTCGAAACTTTTGTGGCCAACAATGATACAGCACGGCGAGGACCAAGGATAGGTGAAGAATATTATTATATTAATTTCGATAGATTTGTGAGGTCCACTAAAATAAACATTACGTTCAACTTGTATAATACGTCAAGAATGGTGTGTTCTGCACTCTTAGTTGCTAAAGGGAGGGATGTCGCGAACATACCGAACGAGACACAGATGAAGACATTTCAATGTAAGAGATATGTTATATTGTTAGAATAATGAGAGATTTTAAATACTCCTGCCTCGCTTTTGTGAATTAAAAAAATTTATAATATAGCTGTCTTAAGGAAAAGATAATATTAATGCAATTACAGGAGGTAACAATTGATTGGTGTTATTCAATACTCAATACTCAATTCTTTATTATTATTTTATTTTTAATTTTTTATTATTATTTTTTTTGTTCTTGCAGATTATGACATTTGTACAAAATACGGATGTGTGTTAGAGGTGGATCTTATGAACAAATGTGACGGTAAGACTTTGTATACCTATGTTATTCTATGTGTTAGGCTAAACGATGGATGTTGTCATCTCTCTCGCTCACATGGGACCAAATTTTCAAGATTTTTTAGAAGGTCATTCAAAAATATTGCGGGTTTGTGAAAACAGGGGGTAGCAATGGGTAGCTCTCCGTCCGTTCGTCCGTCCGGTAAGCACAAGGAGGCCCACTCCCTAAGTCCGTCCGTCCATCCGTCCGTCCGTTCGTCCGTCCGTCTGACATAACGATCCATCAAAACAAGTGTAAAAGTTAAATTTTTCGGACGGGCAAAAACACATCGGGAGTAGGGACAACTGTCGTGTCGTGTTGCCATTCATACTTCGTTCGGGCCCCGAACCACTCATACGTCCGTAGGTGATACGGAGTAGGAAACGCCCGTAACGAAGGCCGAAACTACGGACTTCGTGCTTAGGGAGTAGACCCCCAGTTTTTCGATTTAGGGATACGTTTTTGAAATATTAAGCTTTAAAGTGCTAATTTTTCTTAGAGTTAAGTGTCAGCTAAAGGGTTAGTTTTGGATGGGTGAAAAAATTCACGGAGGTTACTGGTGTTTTACAAATAACCCTGTATATAACGAAGTTAAAAGGAAAACTGTCACAGCTAAGTAGGCTTTTCAAGTTTACGAATAATAGTCAACCAACTTGTAAAATGTACTTGGAACAGCAAAAATTTCGTACAAATTCCAAGATAAAACAGGTAGTAAAATATAAGTCTAAGAACCATGTAAAAATATACAAAAATACAATTATTAATAATGATTTCTAAATTAATAATATTTACGCTCGAATAACGACGGGTGGCGGCGTGCACTACGGAACCCTATTACTGCGCGTGGCCCGACACGCACTTAGCCGATTTTTTGACAAAAAAAACACTACAAAGTGAAAAATAACTTTAATTTCGGAAGTCGGTGTCTTTGGATCTGTATTTTAGTTTTTTGCCACCGACTTCCGAAATTAAAGTTATTTTTCACTTTGTAGTGTTTTTTTTGGAAGTCGGTTTTTGTTTTTGTAAAAAAGTTTTTATTTTTCACTTTTTAGTGGTTCAGTTTGTAATTTATCTAAGTTACAATAACCCAATGTCAACTGCTCATCACGTTTTACAAAATGTTGCTTTTCCCGATGCAGGGACGTTAATTGTTGAGGAGTTCTCCTAGTAAGAACCAGGAGAAATGGAGCTCATGGTGAAGTCACCATTACCATTATTTTGACGAGCATAAACCATATTAAAGTAATCGAATCGCAACCTAACCTGTTATATACTTAGATATAATTGAGTATTTCCGATGGCCCTCTGTGGTCTTCATCATCAGTTCCAGTTCACCGAATGGTACTTTCCGAGAGCAAATGCACGAGTTACTATAAAAAATACCGAAATCGATATAGGTGTGCCCATAAAATTTGAGGGTTTCCCTCGATTTCCATGGGATCCCATCATCAGATCCTGACTTGATGATCATGGGACCACTTGGGACGTATACCCTTAAGAACAAAAAAAGAAAAATCCAAATCGGTCTAGCCATTTTCGAGTAATCGGGGAACATACATAAAAAAAAAAAAAAAAAAAAAAAAAAGGTTCCGACGAATTGAGAACCTCCTCCTTTTGGAAGTCGGTTAAAAACGTAATCAAATTATAGGACTAGTAAATAAAGTTAGCCATTTCACTAAACGCCGCAATTCAATCGACGATCTGAATAATATTCAGCCATTGAATCAAACGGCTAGGCAAATTATTTGGATCGATAGCGTTTAACTACAAATTAGCCTAGCAATTGCCTAGCAAAGACATTGCACTTTAAATTTAGTTCCATTTTCTGCCACATGGCGCTGAAATCAACACCGTCAATTTAAGGCGTCGACAAGCCACAATATTTCTGGTGTTTCTCACAGTTTGAATGCGTTTAAGCAAAACTTAAATATGAAAGAAAAAAAAAAATAAAAGAAAAAAAAAGAAAAAAACAAAAAAAAAAATAAAAAAAAAATAAAAATAAATAAAAAAAAAACCATTATTCGAGTAACAGCTGATTTGTTTTACGAAAGAAAGTGTAGTCATATTTGCTGCTGTTGCTGTTGCGGTTGCCCCGGTTCTGCAGCGCGTCTAGCATGTTTGCTGTAGCACGGACTGACGACTTTTATGCCGTTATGAGGAAGAAGACCGCATCCTTAATAAGCAGAATCAGGGCTAGCAGCAACAGCATTTTAAAAACCCTAGCTGAACAGCACGATGCACCGCTACTCAGACACTCTGTCCGATTGCTCGTGCGGCAGGGGTGAGCAATAATGTGCCTACACTTTGTTAAAACATTTACTAACCCTTAGTTGATAAGTTTCTTTTATTTATATTTTTTGTACTAACCAGTGGACCAGTTGTTGTCAAATTAAATAAATATATAATAAATAATAAAAAATAATATTTGTCTAAAGTGTAAACATACCGAACGAAAGTTATTTAATTTCATGTTTGATCTAATAAGTGTATGACTAGAGTATGATCGTGAACGAGGCAAAAGTAGCAAGTAAGGATAGTAATAGCAGGTGGCGTTCTGTAGTTTCTGCCTACCCCCATGGGGAGAAGGTGTGAGTTTATGTATGTATATATGTAAAAAAATCTTTAGTTCATATTTAAAATCTTCTAAATAAAATCTTAAGTTATACACATAGTATTTTGGCTGCTACCCCTTTTTTTTTTGTGGATGGGAAATTATAGCGGAGGGAGGGCAGCCCCAGCCCGCTGTATCAAAGCATAGGCAGCCGTGCGAGCCGCAGCGGCTGAGGCTGCTGGAAGCTACGGAGATGAGCATGGGTGCCTGTGATACTTTGTTACGTAAATAATATACATGCACCGTTAGTAGACCTCATCTAGTTTTTAAAAATATGATCGACGTGTAAAAATGTTTGTACAAACCTACATACGGAAATAAAATCATTTATCATTCCAAATTTTCTGAAAATTATATGAGTACTAAAGAGATATTTTATTTTTTAGATTATCTTACTAAAAAAACACAATGGGAGGCAATGACAACTACCGCAAGTGTTACAAGTGAGTATAGAACACAATGTGTAATATTTTAAAAAAAAATTGTCGAAACCGTCAAGATTTACTCGGATAGATTCAGACCTTCATCCTTCCTCCTTTTTTATAAGTCTATGAACGCGGATATATAATGAACTAGCTCGGAAAATATCCCACGGGAATTCCTTCCTTGTTCCTTGTCTACATTATAAAGGAAACCTCTGTGCAAAATTTCATCTTTCTAGGTCCAAGGGTTTGGGCTGGGCGTTGATGAGTCAGTCAATCAGTCAGTCAGGACTTCTCTTTTTATTTATATAGATAGATAGACAGATAGATAACTTTATTATTACGGAAACTAGTTCTTATCACCTAATAGTTACTCGGTTATGATATTTTTATGAACTACGAAACCCTTCATTGTGCGTGGTCCGAAAAACACATGGCCGGTTTAAAAAAAAAATTAAGTCAAAGAATATACAACACTTTTTTCGCCTTTACAAGGCTAGCTTTCTTTACTGGAACCACAGATTAATACAGATGGGACACTCCGCAGTTTAGGTATGAAGCTACAAGTACGCGGCGGGCCCCGTCCGCGGGGCTAATTCAGTAGGTCAGAAGTTATAAGAGTTACGCGATAGAAAGAGAGGCAACTTGTAGTTGAATATAGCTGTAGGTAATAAGGCCGCGTTTCCACTGACGCGGAGCGGGGCGGAGAGGAGCTTAGCGGTGCACGAATTGACCAATCACTATGCTCGAAATCTCCGCTCCGCTTCAATGGAAACAGCATGAGCGGGGTGGAGCAGAGCTGAGCGGATATTCATAAAAATATAGCGAGACGATGCGGTGCGGAGGACAGCGGGGCGGTGCTGTGCGGAGGACAGCGGGGCGGTGCGGAGCGGGGCGGTGCGGAGCGGGGCGGTGCGTGACTCGCGCGCAGTGCCTCAGTTATCATCGTTACGTCATTAGGGGCTCCGCTCCGCCTCACTCCACTCCGCTGACCACTTTTCACCGCTCTTCACCGCTCCTCTCCGCCCAGCTCCGCTTCAGTGGAAACACTGACCACTTTTCACCGCTCTTCACCGCTCCTCTCCGCCCAGCTCCGCGTCAGTGGAAACGCGGCCTAAGCGTTGTGCGACCTGAATTGCACTTTATTGTGTCGTAGCAAGAGTCGCTTTTTATTTAAATGATTTTGCGGAGTGTCCCATCTGTATTAATCTGTGCTGGAACAGCACATACTAGTGTATTACTTATACAGTATGGAACTAACACCATGTGCTATTAATTAAACTACTGAAAATACTCGGCCACAGAAGTATAGCAAAATTAAATGTTAAATTAAAACCGTAAATTATAAATTCAGTAAAAGTAATCACTCTGCGTAGACAACCGAGCCGGCCACCTGCGGTGCACCACAGTGCCCAATCCATTGTTTGCCGAATATGTTTTTTTTTGTTTGCCTACATGTTCAAGGACTCACTGACCTAGTGATCCAATTCTACAGAGTGTTCAAATTTACTCAAAATTTTAACTCTACTTTTTAACCTAATTACTGGACCGATTTCGTTATTTTTTTGTAAATCGTCAGCAAAGTCGATATCAAGTATGTGGTTGGATTTATTGCATAGATGTGAGCTCCATACCGTATTTTATACGGTGATTACAAGTTGCATTATGTTTTCAGAAAGTACCGGCCAACAGTCGACACATTCTCAAAACGATGTGTTAATATACGTGATACCAACGGTGATAATGATGTGTGTCGTAATATTGGTGATTTATTTTACTGTTAAAAAACATTGTCATCGAAACTCAGACCCACTAGAAGCAGTAGAATTGAATACTTACGTAAGTTTTATGTTAAGCAAAACTCTTTGTACACTGGCCTGCAAAAATAAGTATCACAATTTTCAAATAAAAAAAAAATCAAATAAAAAAAAAAACAATTAAACAAAAACAACAAAAAAAAAAAATATAAAAAGAAACAAAAAAAAATTGCAATAACTTTTAAAGTACACAAGATATACTTTCGAAACAAAAAGGATTCGAAAAAGAGTTTAATTTTATACATAAAAACTGACACGCCTGGGATGAGCTAGGGAGGCTAGTCAGAAGCCGCAGACCACCACCTACCGCCCTCAGGGCACTAAAACAGGCCCTGATAGAAGAATGGGAGAACATTCCCCAACATGGGCTCCGAAACCTCGTGTCCATTAGCCAAACCGACTCGAAGTTGTAAACAGAGCCCGAGGAGGCAATACCAGTTATTACAAAATAAACAACATGTAAAACATATTTGTAAATGTCATCCGGAAACGTGCCCAGAAGACGGGCAGCATTGCCACGTTGAATGGCAATGCTAATTCTTTGGCCAAAGAACGAGCCAGCCCTCTGGTCACGTGAAGTCTCGACCAGTCGCCGAGAAATTTAAATGTTAATTGAGTTTTATGACACTAAGCTAAAAATGGCAATTTTTATTGTTTTATATTTTTTAGACTTAAAAATGTTACTATGAAACGTTTTTTTTTTTAAATCTCTAACTTCTATAATTTAGAAAAAAAATAAATTTTAAAAGTCACATCAAGAAACTTTATTGAAAGTGCTAATTAATTTAATTTAATTTATTTATTTACATCAGAGAAAAACTCCATATCATAAAATAATGACAAAGAACATAAACACATAATCACAAAATCATAAAAACGTTAGTGTGTTAGTAACAAACTTGTACCTAATTATTATGCTAGTATTGTTAGTACCTATACCTAACTGATGCCTATGGCTGTCCTAATCCACTTCTTTTGGAAAGGACAGTCAAAGCGTGCAGAAATAGCTATCAGGATGCCGTTGCTGCTGCTTCGTAGACGGTGCAGCAAGGAGCTTGCTTTCTTGCGCATGATGGCTTGAAAGCCATCCGTACGCACTTCAGCAAACATACCAGAAGCGCTGCAGCGCCTCGGCAGTCCCAACAGCATCCTGAAAGCATTGTTATATTGGGTGCGCAGTACTCATGTCACTGTTAATCAAGACAGTTTGAATGTTATTTTTAGGGCTCCGTACCAAAATGGTAAAAAGGAACCCTTATGGTGCGACTCAGTCTGTGTGTTTGTCTGTCTGTCACAGCTGGATATCTCAAGAACTACTAATGCTACGAACTTGAAATTTGGAACAGTTTTAGATGACGTTTGCCCGACTATTTTGCAAATAAGAATGTTTTTTCAACAGGGACTCAAAATTCGAAGTGAGGCTACTAGGGTATAATAATAATAAATAATAATATCCTTGGACATTTCACACAACGCCATCTAGTCCCAAGCTCAGCAACCTAATGCTTGTATTATGGTAACGAGATGGCTGATAAACTACTTATATACATTTTTTTTTTTGTAAATACATACATATTATAGATATAAAAACACCCAGACTCGGAACAAATACTTGTAGGTCGTACAAATATTTGTTCCGTGCGGGAATCGAACCCGCGACATGCTGCGCAGCAGTCAATCGCTCAACCACTCCGCCAACCGTGTCGTCGTATGTGGGGTATCATTTAAAAGAGCGCTATTTGCACATATTTTTCGTCGCTTATTTTTCGTCTTTTGATGAAAAATGTAAAAAAAATACAGTTGCCTGCTTACCTCCGAAGTTTGCATAGAGAAATATCTGTAATTATTCTATCTGATTGAAGTTTATGTAAGATTACAGAAAAAATAAACCGATGCCTCTAAATAGCACACTTTTTCAGAAATCGGAACGGAACCCTCAGTGCGCGAGTCAGACTCGCTTTTGACCGGTTTTTATTTTTCCAGGCCACCACAAACGAAGTTGTATATGCAGATCTCGACTTCGTGCATGAAGACGGTCAACCACCAAGACCTGATGGAGAGTCGCCTTATGCTGAAATAATTGGGGTGAAGAAACCTGTTGTTGGAAATATAGAGGCATGAGGAACAGGGTGTAAAGTTCACTCATCCTCCATAGAAAAGGGAGGGTCCTCCGACCAGACGGATGGTCGACGCATTCTCAAAACGATGTGTACTAACATACGTGATGCCAACGGTGATAATGATGTGTGTCATAATATTGGTGATTTATTTTAGTGTTAAAAAATATTGTCATCGAAACTCAGACCCACTAGAAGCAGTAGAATTGAATACATACGTAGCAGAACTCTTTGTACACTGGCCTGCAAAAATAATTATCACACTTTTCAATGAACACCTGTATGTAACCCATGCATCACAAATAAACGATTTGATTAAAAAAAAAAAAAAAACAATCAAATCATAAAAAAAAACAAAAAAAAATATAAAAAAAAACAACAAAAAAAATTGCTATAACTTTTAAAGTACACAAGATATACTTTCGAAACAAAAATGACTCGAAAAAGAGTTTAATTTTGTACATAAAAACTGGCACGCCTGGGATGAGCTAGGGAGGCTAGTCAGAAGCCGCAGACCACCACTCACCGCCCTCAGGGCACTAAAACAGGCCCTGATAGAAGAATGGGAGAATATTCCTCAACATGGGCTCCGAAGCCTCGTGTTCAGTAGCCAAACCGACTCGAAGCTGTAAACAGAGCCCGAGGAGGCAATACCAGTTAATACAAAATAAACATCGTGTAAAACATATTTGTAAAATTGAGTTTTATGACACTAAGCTAAAAATGGTAATTTTTATTGTTTTATATTTTTTAGACTTAAAAATGTTATTATAAAACGGTAAACTCTAATTGCGCGATGCAGGATTGCGTGACGTCATGTCATTGTGGTACGTAGTTCGTATGTGGCGATGTAGATGCCGCCACAGACATGTAAAAAATAAATAGATTAATAGAGAATTTGTTTTATTATAAACCTTTTAATTCTTTGATTTATGTCCCTTGCCGTAAATGTAACTTGAATGCCTATTTTCACGAACCCACATATAGCTAGGCGATAGTTAAATGTAATGTGTATATGTCCAAAGCCTTCGGGCAAACCCCGAAATAAATTCAAATTTCGGCCTTTGACTAAAGTATTTTTAGTCAAACCTAGAAGTTCCTGACTTTTCAGTCAAACGTCGAAAGTAAAATAATCTGATTCGGGCTTTGCCTAGTCGATCCTAGAAGCGACTGGCAGACTCGGTCAAACGTCGACGTCAGGGGCACCCCGGGGTTCGGTTTTGTTAGGTTACTTTAAACCCTGTAGACAGAAATAGGAGCCCCGCGCAGCGGACTTCCGTCGACCTGCTGACGAAAACCCTAAACCAAGCCTAACCCAGGTATTTTTAGGTTAGTTAGTTTGACTGGTCAAACACCAATTTCATTAAATTGAGTTTCGACGTTTGGCTTACCAAATTAGTGTCTCTTATGTTTGACGAAAATTCTTTAGTCAGAGGTTGAATAACTTCATTTGTTTGTGCTTTGACTGAGACTTCAAGTCAGACCTGAGGATTGACTAGTCAAACCTAGGAGCACCGGAGCTTCGTGGTTTGACTGTAATATATTCATGGCATACTATGACATATATATGGCATATAACATATACATGGCATACAACATATACAAGGCGAAAGCGCCAGGTTAGCCCGCAAAATTCAAAATTTCTTACGTTTTTTGCAATTTGCAAGTCAGTGTGTGTGTGTGTTGTGTGTGTCAATGTTAGTGTGTGTTGTGTGTAGGGTTGTATGTTGATCTAAATATGATTCGCGACCGTATCAAATATTTATTTATAGAATTACAATCATAATAATCATTAATACAACTCTCCAAGTTCATATTACCCTATTGAATGACTATTTCATGAAGTCATGAGATTTGAGGCCAATTCTAACTTATGTAGTTGTATTGCTGATTCTTATTCTAATTCTAAATATTGTCAGTGCAATTTGCCTTAGACATTAATATTATAAAACAATATCGAGAACGGGTCTTATCGCGATCTTCCTTTTTTACGAGGTAAACAGCTACCTACTTGTTTCCCGACGTTTCGACCGCCTTGCAGCGATCGTGGTCACGGGAGGACTGATGACAGCTCTGTGAAGTCTTCGTAAAGAATCAAAACAAGAAACAAACACACAAGAAAAAAACACCAACAACAACAAACAAACACAAACAAGTAGGTAGCTGTTTACCTCGTAAAAAAGGAAGATCGCGATAAGACCTGTTCTCGATATTGTTTTGTAATGTGTACAAATCGCGAAAGTTTTAAAATTTAGACAATAATGTCAAAAACCGGCCAAGTGCGAGTCGGACTCGCGAAAAAAGAAACGGAAACCTCGGGGCGTGAGTCCGACCTCTTGATTGGTTTTTTGTTATTGTTTGTTATTCTGAAAGCGATGGATCGAGGGGTATAGAATCAAAGTTGGCCAAATCCCAGTCTTGAAATTTTACACAAATTAAAAAAAAAACGTTCAGTTTTTTGTTATGGTGGCAAAACTGTATGAATGAAACGGCAAAATATGAAGATTTAAAATTAGAACTCTATGGATAGTACACCGAACGTCTACCTACAGCGGGACATTTTTTATTGTATAAATTAAAATGTCGTTAGCTGATTTCGTTACCAACCGACTTGATTTAGCTGACTTTGTTTCTGATATGCATGGATATAGCTGACTTTGTTTCTGATATGCTGGATATAGCTGCATTCGTTTCTAGCAGAATAGCGTTGACGTAGCGAAATGGAGGGCTGCACTTTGGTCGTGCGCATAACAAAAGTAGAAGCGCTGAGTACGACTAGGCCTGTGTCCCAGCAGTGGGAACATTATTATGAATTGGGTGGCCCGAAGTGAGCTTGCGTATCGCAGAAACTGCATTGTTTGTAAAAACGAATCAACACTTATTTCAGAAATTTTTAGCAGTTAAGAGAAACCCAATTCGTGCCATGTCTCTGTACGTAGCGATTGACCATGCCCTACTTTTTAACGAATACATTAACACTTTCAGCTGAGCATCTGGGTATTCAAATGTTTGTTGCGCGGCACACTATTTTCTCATACAAAATATATGACGATTAGTGACGTTCTGGTTTTTCATACAAGCAAAGATAATATGAAATGTGACACAACCGTTACTACACGTCGACGTTGCGAATGTACGCGTAATTAGAATGTATGTGTGTGAGTAGCCTTAAAAAGTGTACAACAAAACTAACGTGGAGTGGCGCTAGCAGTCCGATTTAAAGTGATACGGCGCGATGACGTAGCTTGAAGGAATTGGTATAGGCCGCAGCCGTTTATACACGTTCTTTAAAGAAAGACATATTTTTTGCTGACGTGATTAAACGTTGTGTCAAATAGCGTTTATCAAATTTTACGTATTATAACGTCGCTCCGCTCAAAGTGTTAAATAATTAGATCTACATTTGTTCTATCGAAATATGCATAGTACGCTATTTGTTCCGTTTTAGTTTTTATAAAAAACCGGCCAAGTGCGTGTCGGACCACGCACAATGAAGGGTTCCCTAGTTGAAAAGAATTTATCCCAATGAAAAACTTAACATTGTGTTGAAAAACATGTTCTCTCATACATTGATATACGTCACGGACAATAAATTCTCCAACTGCATATTTAAGTTTATATTCGCAAATAGCTATTCTTAAACATAACATCACGCCTTGTTTCCTCGAAGGGTTGGGCAGAGGTGTACCTATAGTACTCCCACATTTTGCCCGAAAAAGAAAACTAAAAACTATTTTTTTTACGTGAGAAAACTACAAATAATCAATTTTCAGACTTTTTCCTTTACTTGTGCTGTGAGACCTAGCTTCTTGCACAAATTTCATGATTCTAGGTCAACGGGAAGTACCCCATAGGTTTTGATTTACTTGCGAGTATCAAAATATGTTGCACAAATGGCCGTATTTTTTACCCGACTGCGGCGAAGCCCAAAAGGAGGGTTATGTATTTGACCTGTATGTAAGTATGTCCGTTTCTTTGTTCCCTCGTAACTCCTAAACGAATGAACGGATTTGGATAAATTATATGTCTTTATATTTGTCTTGGTGGCGCGAGTGTCTGGCTACATTAACATCAAAAATAAAGTAAAATGGCGGATTTGGGGCGACATATTGTGGAGTTCGAAATTTTATTTGTCTTCTAATACCATCGAGTGGGATATCAAAATGAAGGGTTTTAAAAGGTGATTACAAAGATATATACAACTTACATGTTTAAAAATAATTCGAAGTGACAAATCGAATTTTGATAAAAAAAAATTGCTTTGAGCAGAGTTAGGATCTCGAAGGCTTGGCTATTTGTGCACTTATCCAAAAAAGCTTTTAAATAACCCTCACGGCCAAAACTCCTTGCAAGAACTAAATCGTCTGCGAAATCTTTCACATTTGTAAACTAAAAAGCTGGAAATAAAAAAAGTAATTAAAAAACTAAAAAACCCGACTGCAGTAAAAAACTAAAACTGAAAAGCTAAAAACAAGCCCATTTTAAATTTAATAAAAGTTGGAAGCAGGCGGGACCAATTCCATTGTTATATTTTCAAACTCAACGGGTCCGCCTGCTTCCAACTTTTATTAAATTTAAAATGGGCTTGTTTTTAGCTTTTCAGTTTTAGTTTTTTACTGCAGTCGGGTTTTTTAGTTTTATTAATTACTTTTTTTTTATTGCGTTGACTTAGAAGTTTTATTTTTTAGAAATCTAAGAGACCATAGACTGACGTATTTGATATTAATTTCAACTTGATACTTCCACGCGTTCCTGAGAAAAAGGGCCTTGACAGATGACATACTTAAAAATATTTTTTTACGTGATAAAATTATAAATTACCAATTTTCGGACTTTTTCCATTACTTGTGCTGCAAGACCTTGTTTCTTACCAAATTTCTTGATTCTAGGTCAACGGCAAATACCCTATAGGTTTTGATTTACTTGCGAGTCTAAAAATATGTCGCATAAATGGCCGTATTTTTTTATTGTGTTGATTTAGAAGCTTGATTTTTTTAGAACTTTTAGGTACCATAAACTTACGTATTTTATATTATTTCAACTTGATACCTCTACATGTTCCTGAGAAAAAGGGCCTTGACAGATGACACACTTGAAAATATTTTTTTACATGATTAAATTACAAATTAACAATTTTCGGACTTTTTCCTTTACTTGTGCTGTGAGACCTTGCTTATTGCCAAATTTCATGATTCTAGGTCAACAGGAAGTACCCTATAGGTTTTGATTTACTTGCGAGTATGAAAATATGTCGCTTAGATGCCCGTATTTTTTTATTGCGTTGACTTAGAAGCTTGATTTTATTAGAACTCCAAGGGACCATAGACTTACGTATTTGATATTAATTTCAACTTGATACCTCCACGCGTTCCTGAGAAAAAGGGTCTTGACAGACAGACAGACAGAGAGACAGACAGACAGACGGACAACGAAGTGATCCTATAAGGGTTCCGTTTTTTCCTTTTGAGGTACGGAACCCTAAAAATGACTTCTTCTATATCAGTTAGGCGGCGATGTACTTTTAAATTACGCACTTTAAAAAAACAAAATCTAGATAGGTGATTAGTTCTACTATTATCTACTTTTTACTTATAAAATTCACTACATTAAATTAAAAAAGACAATACGAAGAAGTAAACCTAGCGATGTATTTCTAAGTAAATGAATTTCTTTCGCTTATGTGACAGTTTTGTCGCCATTACAATTCAAATAAATGGTTTATTATTATTTATATGGTTCTGTACCAAAATGGTAAAAAAGGAACCCTTATGGTGTGGCTCAGTCTGTCTGTCTGTCACAGCTGGATATCTCAAGAACTACTAATGCTATCAACTTGAAATTTGGAACAGTTTTAGCTGACGTTTACCCAACTATTTTGCAAATAAGAAAGAAATAAAAATGTATGTATTTTTTTGCAACAGGGACTGAAAGGGGGTCTTAAAAATTCAAAGTGGTGCTACTAGGGCATGCGGGGTATCACATGAAAGAGCGCTGTTTGCACATTCTCAATTTTTTTTTTATTTTTTTTTTTAGACCGTACAGTTTTCGACTTTTGATGAAACATATAAAAAAAAATACCGCTCCCCCCCCCTTATCTCCGAAGTTTGCAAAGAGAAAAATCTGAAATTATTCTATGTTATAGAAGTTTATGTAAAGATTACAGGAAAAATAAAATGATGTCTCTAAATAGCACACTTTTTCAGAAATCGGAACGGAACCCTCGGTGCGCGAGTCCGACTCCCTCTTGACCGGTTTTTTTATTATTGTTTTTGATTTGGATGTAATTGTGATTAGTTGACGAATAGTCCATGTTTAATTATTTTGCCACGATACTTTCCTGTTTCAAATGAGGAAAACAGCATTCAATAATTCTATTTAAGCTGCATTTATATTAAGTATTTAGATTTAGGTACATAAAATATTTAGACCAAAAATTAGGGCCTCACCTTAAGAGGAAATGTGGGTGCTCTTTTCTCCATACAAAAAAATACAAACGCTCTCGCCTGTTTTCTTTCTGGTTAATGACCATAAAGCAATGATTTTTTACAGTAATATAAATTATATCAGTTACTTGTATGCCCCTATGTTTTCCTTTTTGATGATATATTATTTTTATAAGAACTAGAACCCTCCAAAAATGCTCAAAATTGCCTATTCAGACCGCTGTCAACAGACGCCTAGTGTACCAATTTGACAACTATTAACGAAAAAAGAAAAACATAGGGGCATAGTATATATCCTTCTTATTCAGTTTATGAAATATCTTATAAATTGGTCCAATATTGGAGGAGGAAATAAGCGAGAGCCAAACCTCGAAATGTGACTTTTTACGTAGGCTATTTAGTCGGATCTGCAGTTGTCCTTATCGCACGAATTCGAGGGCGGAGCGCTCGCAGAGCGACAGCAATAGCTTCTTAAAATACCTAATTTTCAAAGGTCTGGCCAACCGCCTGTCCTCTTAAGTCGAACAATAAAGGTTGAATACCATAACATGATATTTTTGGCTTCGCTATAAAATATACGGTATGTTACTCTAAATGAAAAAAAAATCTAAAAATAAATTATTTAGATAGCTTAGGCAAAAAGCACTCAGGAAAATGTTAGTTTTAGTTCATAAAATAACGATAAAAATGTTAAAATTCCATTCAAAGTTTTCAGTTTTTTTTATCTGTTTTCTAACACCATGAAATAGTAGCCACAATGTTATTACGTCATACGGCTGTGTAAATTAAAAAGTGTCAATGTCAACTGTCAACTGATCAGCGTATACAGCTTTGGTTTACACAGCCAACTGACGTAAATGCATTTATATCATCACCCCTCTAAAAAGATTATTTATACCATTCCCCCTCTAAAAAGCTTATTTATACCATTCCACCTCTAAAAAGCTTATTTTATTCACTGAAAACAGTGAATAAAAAGCACTTTTACTCACTGTTTTGATGTTTGAAAATGGAACACACCAATGTATTCGACCACAGATTTAGAGTACCTACGCTAGATACGGCCTGTTATTAGATAGTATGAAAACCGAACGTGTCATCTTTTTTATACCTACGATAACTTCACCCCAGCCATTTAGTGATGTGCTCAAAGTAAACAGAATTGTTTCAATCGCTAAGCGTCACTGAGCTAACAGACTTTTTTTAGTACGAACAGTCGAACATGCAGGGCACGCTTGGTCGTGGCTTGCCGTATCTAGTGTAAGTGTAATCTTTGTATTCGACCTATATTGATGTGTTCTAAATTCAATTTGATTGGTCGACATTTTCGACAAGGAGTTTAGAATTAGAATAAAAACTGTTTTATGTTCTTTGCTGTCCTTAGTAAATTGGCGGTATTTTGAATGCTGTAAGTTGTACAAACACAAAGTTTAGTGTTACTTTAATCTTTAATTTTGTGTTTGTTTAGTGTTGTTCTAATCGATTAAAAATGCATTCTAGTGATGAAGATGTGTTAACACCTGAGTTTATGAAAGAGAGGGCGGCCGATATAGTGGAAAACTTGCTACCCAAAAAATGACGGCTGGTTTACATCAAGGCCAATTTAACTTTCCTTTTTCTTCATTATATGTCTATTTTCACTTAAATCTTTCTTTTTCTCGTAGTCATGGTATAAAGTATAGTATGCAACTCTTGAATAAAACGGATTTATATCGAGGGCCATGAATCACTCGCGTCGCTCAGGATTCTAACACTTGAATCACTCGCTACGCTCGTGATTCAATCATCATGAATCACTCCCTACGGTCGTGATTCAATCGTTAGAATCCTTCACTAGCTCGTGATTCATCTATGGCCCTCGCTTTAAATCCGTCCTTTATTCACTAATTGCATAATATACTATTTATTCACTGAAAACAGTGAATAAAAAGCACTTTTACTCACTGTTTTGATGTTTGAAAATGGAACACCCCAATGTATTCGACCACAGATTTAGAGTACCTAGGCTAGATACGGCATGTTATTAGATAGTATGAAAACCGAACGTGTCATTTTTTTATACCTACGATAACTTCACCCCAGCCATTTAGTGATGTGCTCAACGTAAACATAATTGTTTCAATCGCTAAGCGTCACTGAGATATCAGACTTTTTTTAGTACGAACAGTCGAACATGCAGGGCACGCTTGGTCGTGGCTTGCCGTATCTAGTGTAAGTGTAATCTTTGTATTCGACCTATATTGATGTGTTCTAAATTCAATTTGATTGGTCGACATTTTCGACAAGGAGTTTAGCATTAGAATAAAAACTGTTTTGTGTTCTTTGCTGTCCTTAGTAAATTGACGCTAATTTGAATACTGTAAGTTGTACGAACACAAAGTTTAGTGTTACTTTAATCTTTAATTTTGTGTTTGTTTAGTGTTATTCTAATCGATTAAAATGCATTCTAGTGATGAAGATGTGTTAACACCTGAGTTTATGAAAGAGAGGGCGGCCGATATAGTGGAAAACTTGCTACCCAAAAAATCATGGCTGGTTTACATAAAAGCCAATTTAACTTTCCTTTTTCTTCAATATATGTCTATTTTCACTTAAATCTTTCTTTTTCTCGTAGTCATGGTATAAAGTATAGTATGCAACTCTTGAATAAAACGGATTTATATCGAGGGCCATGAATCACTCGCGTCGCTCAGGATTCTAACACTTGAATCACTCGCTACGCTCGTGATTCAATCATCATGAATCACTCCCTACGGTCGTGATTCAATCGTTAGAATCCTTCACTAGCTCGTGATTCATCTATGGCCCTCGCTTTAAATCCGTCCTTTATTCACTAATTGCATAATATACTATTTATTCACTGAAAACAGTGAATAAAAAGCACTTTTAATCACTGTTTTGGTGTTTGAATTTAGAACACACCAATTATTATTCGACCTATATCGGTGTGTCCTAAATTCAATTTGATTGGTCGACATTTTTGACAACCAAGTATCACTACCCGTGATACTTTATAAAAATAAAAATAAAAACCCGCTGAGCTAATCTGAAGATTGCCTGAACTGCAGCCGTTTTCTTTCGGGCTTCTGACGACTGATAACGACTGTCAAAGATCCACGAATGACAGCCGGGACCAACGGCTTAACGAGCTTTCTGAGGCACGGAGGGGTCTCGGTATGTAAAGAGCTATGGCAAAGAGTCACCCCGTTCAACCAGGGTGACTCTTTTATTACTTAGTTAAAATAAAATGGTAAATGTAATATTTTAACCTTACGACAAACTCGGCTTTCTTTCAACTCTTTTTTTCAACTCCTTCAACTGGGAAATACGGCCAGGTACAGTCGGCTGCATCAATTGGGTACCCCTCAAAAGACATGTGGGTTCAAATCCGCGATAGTCCGAAGTTGGTTTTTGTATTTTGCAAAAACATTTTATTATAATTAATGTATTGTTTTTGTGAATAAATAAGTTTATGTTAGTATTTATTTTTACTTAAGTCTGTTTTTATTATTGTCATTTTCAATAAAACTTTAATACTTCTAATATTGCGTAATATAACGACAAGCAATAATAGGGTTGACATTTACGAAGAGTTATTCAACATCTAAATAGACCCAGAGGTTTCAAGACCGCTTGCCGTGCGGTTGGAGGTTCAAATCTTAAGCACGAATTATTTTTTGTCATACATTATATATTTTTTTTAATATAAAGTATTTTTCTATTTTAAGTAAGTATTTTTTTTGTATTTTATATTTTTTATTAATTTTTTATTTATTTATTTTTATTTTATTTTAGTAATATTTCTAAAGAATTTAAAAATCAAGAAAAATAAAATACTTTAATAATCATTTAATAATATTTTTTATTGATATTATGTAACAAAACTACAAAGGTTTATATTTTACAATAATTTGATTTGATAATTTACAGTTACCTTATTAGACATATTTTGCCAACTGAGACAAATGGGTTCCTAGACAAATGCGACAGGTGAAGCAAAACTAGACTCATCAGACGGTAACTTCATTATAGATTAGTAAAGTGTATGCATAACTACCCTCTAATAACAAACTATTCATTCACTGCGATTTCATAGACAGAGACGGAGTTATAACGCCAAGTAGATTGATAATTCGTTGAGATATAAACTACCTAACTGGCTTAGTTGGTAAGAGCTAGCGGTAATCATTGTATAACCAATGAGCCGATGGTTCGAATCTCGTCCGGGCATTAGAAACACTTTTTGTATTATTCTTATGGATATTGTTTGAATTGCAAAGTTGTAGCAAAGTTACTTTTAATACAACTGGGGTACCCAATTGATGCAGCCCACTTTACAATACATGGTGAAGCAACACAAATTGACGAAAGAAAACACGCAAATACTTAAAAAAATTGTCCACACAATGCACACGTTTTTATCAAAAACTTTGACAGGTTATTACTTAGTTGTTAGTACGTTTACGAGTTTAAAATAATATTTTATTACGTGTACCTACATGTGCAGGCAGAGCTAATAAAATAACAGTCAAACATATTATTATCGCTATAGTATAGTTAAAATCTCGCTGCAGACTTGGTCATAAATCATAATCGGAGTAGGGATGTGCGCTAGTTGCGCGCGCTCAATGCCATTATCGATAACAGATGATGACGATGACTCAGATGAAGAATTTTAATTTTCTATTTTTAGTTTTATATATACGTTCTTTTGTTTATATATTTAATATGCTTTGTAGTAAATTTGGTAATAAAATAAAAAAAAAATGTGTATTTATTTCTATCACCCATTTATAAATATATAAAACTATCGATATCACTCATCGACTGCAGTAATGCACAGGACTACGTGTGGGCGTGGCCTGCCCATAAGGCCCGTGAGTGGGAAAGAGAGCGAAACACTCGAATGATTTATGACCGAGTCTGCAGCGAGATTTTAACTATACTATAGCGTTAACATGTGCTGTGGTTTCACTACTAATATTAGGGGAAAAAGAACCTATTTAGTTACTGATTTTAGGTTGTTTTGTCCTTGTAGACGAACGTATAATCATTATATTAATGTAGTTTTAATAACTGTTTAAAAATAATTATTAACAAGTGCGATAATATATCTAACGTAATTCTGTGTCTGTTTTTAAGTGAAGATGCAGGGTTTAATTTACTTTGTTATAGTATTTGCTATGAGTTTGGGTGCGGATGTGTACGTTCATAATTCCTATGAAGATTGTAAGTAAATTATTTCCGAAGCATTGTTATGGAGGTGCAATTCTGAAGGTCTGCAGTCATGTGTTTTTACATCATAAAAAAAAAGTTTATTTATCTCCACAAGTTACATTTAATTTTTTTTATTTTTTTTTATTTTTATATTATTTCTTAAAACACTAGACATATTTTTTTATTTTTTACTTGAATACTCTATGTACCCCATTGGTAAATATTTGTATCATGTTATTGATATAATATCTATCTATCTATATAAATAAAAAGAGAAGTCCTAACTGATTGACTGACTCATCAACGCCCAGCCTATACCCTTGGCCCTAGAAAGCTGAAATTTTGCACAGAGGTTTCCTTTATAATGTAGACAAGGAATAAGGAAGGAATTCGCGGTAGTATATGCCTGTGGGATATTTTCCAACATCCACGCGGGCGCAGCCGCGGGCAAAAGCTAGTTAGGTATGTTTTGTGATTTTGCGTATTATTGAGGTAATATCTTTAAAAAAAAAAACGAAAGGTAGGCAGATAACAATATTTTGCGAGTAGCACTGTAGTCAATAAATTTATACGCTGTTGAACAGTTGAACAGATAACTTCACTTTGGATTAATTATAACCAAAATAATGAGGTTTCTGAACTGACGTTCACTAAAGTCTGATTTTTAATTCGACGGAATCTGACAGCTGTCACATTTTGACACTTCAGAAATAATCATAAACCTTTTCTTTCGTGTCCTTTTTATAAGTTATTTAGATGACTAGAATTTTTTGGATATCAAATAAGTAAAAAAAAATATGAAAGAGAATGAGATCAAGTAAACTATAATGTAAATAGTGTTTTTTTAATGCACACTTACTAAAATATTAATTTTAAATGGCTCAATGGTTTACTATTGAGCCATTTAAAAGTAAAACAGTAAAAGAACATAATATTTTTTAATTTATTTAGGTATCTAATGTCATCATCGTTGTCTGTCTGTAGTTGCAAGAAGCGATGATTTTACAAACAAAAAGGTATTCCTAAAAAAGGTTTGTAACCTATGGATTAGTGGACAGGAATTCCTGTGAATGAAAAATAATTACCTTACTAATTATTTTAACTTTAATAATTTGATAATAAAAAATATGATTAAAATTTTAGAACTATCAGTAAATTTTTAAGTTTTAGTTTTTCTAATTTGAATTCAAGAAAGATTTTTTTTTCGTTTTTAGCAGGATCGTTTTATTATTGGTAACACTTCTGAAATGTCAGAATTCCGTTGAATTAAAAATCAGACTGTAGGTGGCAACAATGAAAAGTCAGGTCCGGACGCCTATCAAAAGTGTCAAAGCGCCTATATTTTATTTAGTCGTGACTTAATAATGAACTAATGTTGAAAGTCATCATTATAATAATTATAAATTAATTGTCTGTCAAAATCTTTGAGATATAAACTTATGGAAATGGCATATTCTACTATAGGAATAATAGTTATACTTACAAATATCTATCATATCGACACACACATGTCATATTCTACTATAGGAATAATAGTTATACTTACAAATATCTATCATATCGACACACACATGTCAAAAAGCGTTTTGTCTCTTTTTTTAACTAACCAAGAGCTGCATATGAAAAGAGAGACATAAATGTTTTGTCAAGGACTACATTTGGCAACACTTTTGTGTGACGTCAAAATCATGTGTATGCGTGATCGGTCGCCATGTTGGTTGTCGATTGTTGTGGTAGATGTGCTGTCAAACGGCTCTCTCTTGCAACAACCCTAAGAAAGGCGGCCATGTTAAGTGCCCGATTTTTGTAGGTAAGGCAAGTCCATATGTTTATAAGCCAGTGGTCAAAATGGTCTCATCGCCACCTGGCGGCGTGAATTTTCATGAATGTTTTTTTTTGTTTCAGTTAATAAAGTTCTGACTGATCAAATGCCTGCACCTAAACCTGTGTCTTATTTTACTTTCGGGTATCACCGGAGTGATCAGTTATTAATGCGTATACATGTTATAAACAAACCATCAAATGTGAAATCAATCAAAGCACTATTATATGAGTCAGGTAAGTTTCAACTTTATAAAAAAAAAAAAAAACTTGAGAGGTGTCAAGGGACACCCGGATGGAACGAAGGTCCTTTCGATTAATTAGTGAAGGAATTGTAACAAAATTTTATTTTTATACTTATCATCATCATCATCATCATCATCATCATCATCATCATCATCATCATCACCATCATCATCATCATCATCATCATCATCATCATCATCATCATCATCATCATCACCATCATCATCATCATCATCACCATCATCATCATCATCATCATCGCGACACCACACTGTTCAATGCGAAATAGAAATGAAAATATCTGGCTTGCTTTCTTTAAGAGAGAGAGAGAGAGAGACAGACAGAGAAACATGCGCACGCCGCACGGCTTACAATAGCTACCTATAGCAAAAAGTGTCGTGACAACTTTTCGTGAGACTTTTTTCCGTCTAGCCCCCTTTCACAACGCGCGATAAGGAACTTCGTTCCAAAAAATAATTCAGATAACTGAGATCCATAAATACAAAAACCAATTCAGAATTAAAAATATTAAAATAAAATTAAATTAAATTCACACACCCCCACACACGATTACATTTACACATTCAATAAAATTAAAATTAAAACATTCAATAAAATTTAAATTAAAATTACATCAAAATACCTACGACCCTGATAGTACCCACATAGCTCTATTGTCCGTGAGTTTAGTAACAGACGAGTACTAAATATCGTCGATGCAAAAATTTAAAATCTCCGATGGGACATTTTTGTAGAAAATTGCATAATTAGTCTATTTTACATATTGTTTTAAAATAAATCCTATTTCAATTAATTTTAACCACTTAGTTTTTCTTTATAACCAACGGAGTAAAAATATTTTCTAAGATTTTTTTTTCACTAGGAAGTTGTTCTAGTTTCTCTCGAAAAGTTACCATATACTTACACAATGAAGATTTTTTGCAACGACGATAATAGGAGAATGTGTTTCTACGTGATTCCTACCAATTCCAACATGAATGGCAGGCGAAGGCATGCGGCAGACCGCAATTTAAAGCGGCATACACTACAGGTTACTATGTCGGATTCATATTACTGTGTTGTGTCATGTCGTGATACCTTTGACAAAGTGTTATCCAATCAAAAAACTTTTTTGCAAAAAAATACAACCGACTTACAAAAACAACACTACTAAGTGAAAAATAACTTTAATTTCGAAAGTCGGCCGCTATAGTAAGGCGATTAACACACGGCACCGCGAACCGCCGCGGTAGGCGGTGAAGCGGATCTCATGTCGCATTGGCCTTTATTAAATCCGTAGATGCCTAAAACACGTACACCGCCCGACCGTGCGGTCGAAAGCGGCATTCATCAAGGCAACCGCGGCGGTGCAGTCGTGTGTTGCTTGCTAACAGATGGTCATTGTGTGCATGGGATTTTATATTTCACGGTGTTTAATGTTCGTTTTAGCCATGGTACCTTCGTGCGCTGATTGGTCGAAACACTGGAAGTTATTTCTAACAAATCCGTCGGATTTATTTTTGAAACTTTTGGGCAAAATCTGTCCCGGAATTGATTGATAGAATTTAGAGTATTTACACTTATGTCATAGACTTATAAAAAAAGGAGGACTCCGCGCCACGCATATCGAAAGTGAAGCACCGTACCGATCTATGTGTGCGTGATTTGAGTACCTGCAAAGTCGACGTTGCCCGTGTCACGTAATGGCGGTCGGCATACTATGATGTAAACGTGTGCGTGAGGTGTGTTTGTACAAACGGTCCGGCATACTTACTGTGCTTCACTTTCAATATGCGTGGCGTGGAGTCCATCTTTTTTTATAAGTCTATGACTTATGTAAATTTTTTTGAAAATGTAAAGTAAAATGGTTCCTTTTCTTTCAGATATAAAAACTGAATACATATCGATGACTGAAGACTGTTATTGGATCCGTCGTGACTTAAACTACACTGAATTTAAAATTTCCTTTGAACTATATAAATCAGATAGCTTGTGTTCACTTGTAATAGTAGCAGAAGGAAAGGAAGCTTTGACATCACGTGACGAGATATCTCAGGAGACATATACATGTAAGAAAATCAAAATCCAAAGTCATTTATTCAAATTAGGCTGAGAATCAGCACTTTTTGAACGTCAAAATGACATAAGACAGTCTCCACAAACCGCCCGCCCTTCACCACTTCCTAGTGCTTTAGCTGGGAAGAAGAAGTAGCGGAACAAACTCCCCAGCAGCACAGCTGTCTGTTCAGTTAGAAGAACTAGATTCTATACAATAGTACCTATGCAAAATAATTTACGCAACACAATACATTAAATTATATTATTTGTCAAATAAAATAAAGAATTTTAGTACCTCATATAATCTGTTATTATGTAGCTAATTCTGGAGAAACAACATAACTTATACATTGTCCAAATCAGCGACCAACTATTTTTATAACCCAAGGGGAAATCTAAAGTTACAGCTGTAAAAAAAAACCGCCAAACCTTGTTGTTTTGTTTTGGTTAAAGTTAAAATCGACTCAATCATATTCATATTTATCAATATTAAAAAATTAAAAACACGACTACCATGGCAAAAAACGAAATAAAAATTTAAAAAACCAGTCAAGAGCGAGTCGGATGCGAGTCCGACTCGCTCTGGGCTGTTTTTTTTTACTTTTTGAAAATGTAGTCATACTGCCGCCATATTGAATTTTTTCAAAAAAATTCTTTAATTCAAAAAGTGACAGCTCATTATTATGATTATTTTACCCGCGCAGAGCATGAAAAAAAGGGAAAAAAAACAAGCATGCATACTTAAAATTATAATAACACCATTGTAACAGTGTTTTCTGCAAAAATAATAATTTGATTTGATTTATAGCTGTCATTAGGAAGATTGAGAGTTATAGAATGTGTTGTTTTCTTACAGATAATGATATTTGTTTAAAAGCTGCAGCCTGTGTGTTGCAGGTGGATTTTAAACAGATATGTGAAGGTAATCTTTTTAGACTACAACCTATATAATACACCGTGTTCTGTTCTTAACATTATTCACACAGACTTATATTGGCTAGATTACGCAAGTCTCATCGTCTGAATAGAAACCAAGCGTGCCATTATTTTTCCACCTACTGTGACGTCACATGAGCGATTTAGTGATGGGAACTCCCCGTCCGCGAGTAAACGATTCAAAACGATTTAAAGGTCCCGCCGCGTTTCGCCTCGTCTTTGGAGCGAGAAGTCGCGTGCGAGCATTCCGTCCGCTTGCATCTTATACCTACTTGTTTCACACTGCTTCCGGTTGTGCCTAGGTATCCCGAAAGGGAAGAGGGAGTGTTACGTAAAGATTATTTGAGTAAAAAATAATAATTTTATAATATCGATTTAGCAATCGATTATTCGAGTTCATCGACAGAGGAATGATAAAACGACAGAGGAATGATAAATCTAAAATTATTTGTTTTTTTTTTTAATGAAATGTTAGTCATTTTCGATTATGTCATTATATAACTTGTTCTTATTGGTTGGTTGAACCTAATTAGTCTTATTATGTACTTTGTTGTAGGAAAGTTACAACGTTAATAAAAAACCCTAGAAGAAATTTTATCTACAAAAAGAAAAGCCAGTAGAAGTCGCTATTATAAAATAAAATCCGATCCAGAACTAAGTAAATAAATTAGTAAAAAAAAAAATTTAAAATATTTTTAATAATTCCTGAAATTAGTAAAAAAAAAATTTAAAACATTTTTAATAATTCCTGGAAAAAAAAGCAAATGTAAAATAAAATGTAAAGCTTGCGGCGGGTTCTATTCACTGGCACCATTCTTTAATCCTAAAATTCTAACAAAAAACCGTGAACAGATTCGATTAGATGAACACTTTTAAATCGGATCTCCCGCCTTAAACAATACGCATAAGAGTTCCGACATCGACAACATCTAAGTACCTACTGATTTCTATAAAACAGAGAATTTTAGGTTTTAGAGAACGATGCCAGTGAATTCGAGCCTAAAGTCAATCCACAACTCCAGCATTAGTTAACGCCTTCAATACATCAATTGCAGTCAGGCGTCGAAACTGTTTGTTTCCGTAAAGATGCCTTCATTAAAATGAACAGAGCAAATTCGACTATATTGTGTTGGGAACCAATTTTCATGCCCCGTCGCTTCAATCCATATTTATTTAACTTTGGGATCACTTGAAAATCTGTAAATATAATTAATAATATTCTAAACAAAATCACTAAATTGGCACATTGGAGTAAAAAAAATAATTACATGTCACAAAAAACCCAACGCAAACATTATCATTCTTCTGTTTCCAAAATCGATTAGAATCGAGAATGACTGTACAAACTGTGTGTACAACACTATTTGCTTTATTTGACAGAAAAATGAGAATAGCGACTGTACCACGAAGCTGAGCGACAAGTGAAAATATCGATCATTTTAATTTTCATTGCGTGTTTTAACAGACAAGTCCTACATACTGCCTTGTAACTAAAAACGGCAATGTATCATGAACTATTTGATACACACTCAGTTACATAGTGTTCATTGTAAGAACACAATGAACACAAAATAATTGATTTTGCAATAAAAAACACATAATTTAATAACAATATGACTTATCGATGAAAGAAAATGTTTCCATTATCTCGTCCCACTTTTTTTGTGTAGTTTCTACAGCTCAATACCGCATAATTTGGCATTTTTTAGTTTTTGGTTGACGTCCGGCATCAAGAACGTTCGAGCGCGGACTGAATGGAAGCGGCGCTGAAGGAAGTCAATTTTACTCCCTTTTTACATGCGAAGTACATACACTTGCGTCGTCTAGCCAATATAAGTCTGTGATTATTCACGATTTTATTAGTTAAAAAACCGGTCAAGAGCGATTCGGACTCGCACACCGAGGGTTCCGTTCCGATTTCTGAAAAAGTGTGCTATTTAGAGGCATTTTATTTTTTCTGTAACCTTTACCTATACTACTATCACATAGAATAATTTCAGATTTTTCTCTATGCAAACTTCGGAGTTAAGGGCAATGGTAGTTTTTTAAAAATTTTTCATCAAAAATCGAAAACTATAAAACATAAAAAAAAATGTTTGAGAATGTTCTTTCATAATTATGGTAGCCCACAAGCCCTAGTAGCCCCACTTCAAATTTTTAAGACCCCCTTTCAGTTCGTTGCAAAAAAATAAATAAAAATAAATAAAATAAATAAATAAATATCCTTGGACATTTCACACAACGCCATCTAGTCCCAAGCTAAGCAACCTAATGCTTGTGTTATGGTAACGAGATGGCTGATAAACTACTTATATACATTTTTTTTTGTAAATACATACATATTATAGATAGAAAAACACCCAGACTCGAAACAAATACTTGTAGGTCGTACAAATATTTGTTCCGTGCGGGAATCGAACCCGCGACATGCTGCGCAGCAGTCAATCGCTCAACCACTGCGCCAACCGTGTCGTCAAAAATCAAAATCTTTCTTATTTGCATCTAAAACTTTTACAAATTTCATTAGTAGTTCTTGAGATATCCAGCTGTGACAGACAGACAGACTGACTCGCACCATAAGGGTTCCTTTTTACCATTTTGGTACGGAACCCTAAAAACGCTCAAATAATTCTATAATTTTTTTCGGTCACTTGGAGTGCGACTGAATGACGCTGTATGCCGAAATCCAACATCATTGGATTCAATAATTAAGTAATTTTTCACTTTTGATTCTGTTTGTATTCAGATGAAATGAACAAAAAATTAAGCGTCTGAGATGATCAATTTTAAATTTAATCAATTTAATTTAAATTAAGCGTCTGATATTATCAATTTTAAATTAAATCAATTTAATTTAAATTAAGCTTCTGATATTATCAATTTTAAATTTAATCAATTTAATTTAAATTAAGCGTCTGATATTATCAATTTTAAATTAAATCAATTTAATTTAAATTAAGCTTCTGATATTATCAATTTTAAATTTAATCAATATAATTTAAATTAAGCGTCTGACATTATCAATTTTAAATTTAATAAATTTTATTTAAATTAAGCGTCTGATATTATCAATTTACTATCAATTTTGTCAGTCCATATGCTCACTAGCTTTTCTCACCATCACAAAATTCACAAGAACTATTCTGGCACCGGAGCAAATAATGACATTGTATATATTGCAGGTTCTCCGATTGATACACTAAAAAATATACATCCAAAGACAACAAATCCTATAACTAATTTTAAAGAAACTAAAGTATCATCATTGCCACATGAAAACATGAAAACATCGACTAACAGCTCTGCAAATATCACTGGTAAGTATATCAATCTGACCCTTTTCCTAACTATGTTGGGGTCGGCTTAAAGTCTAACTGGATGCAGCTGAATACCAGTATTTTACATGGAGCGACTGCCTATCTGACCTCCACAACCCAGTACCTCGGAAATACGATATCCCTTGGTAAGACTGGTTGTCAGACTTTCGGGCTTCTGACGACCCGTAACGACTGTCGAAGATCCACGAATGACAGCCGGGACCAACGGCTTAACGTGCTTTCCGAGATACGGAGGAGTCTCGGTATGTAAAGATGGTCCAACCCCGGCAAGCGTAGCTTAATCAGATGGATCGACCCATACGGCTGTTATTCAATATCAATATTCTTTATTCAATCAATCAACTTTGGATCATACAATTTTAAGTTTGGATCATACAATTAACACAATTACAACAAAAACACACACACAAACACAGAAAAATAAATTCCATCAAAGTTAAATCCAAATCAAATTAAAATTAAATCAAAATTTATAGGTAAAGTCGACTGAAATTACTGTTTGTTTGATGTACATGATAATTATGGATATTAATGACATGTGTTCCATTCCCTTTATTTAAAAAAAAATAATTATTATTACTTATTATTATTTTTTTAAAGTTGACTTGACATTGAATAATATTGTATTTTTTTTATGTGTTGTATTGGTAATTTTTAAATTATAATTGTATGTGTATTTGTGTATTTTATTATGTAAAATTATTTCAAACACAATGTAAATTGTTAATGAATAAATTGAATTGAATTGAATTGAATTGATACCGTGGCCCTGGCACAGGCAACTGAAGGAACACGGGTGGGTTTTAGTCAGTAAAAGTCTGACACGCCCTTCCGCTCCACCCAGAGCGGGAGAAGTCATTTGATGATTTCCCATCCACAAAAAAAAAAGAAGACATGGCTGCATCAGCTAATGGATGCGTTGCTGAATTTTGGGACAAAGTTTAAAGAATATGTTATTTTTGACGTCGACAGGCTAAGAAGAAGAATTGTATCACACTAATATTATAAAGGCGTAAGTTTGTGAGTGTGTGTGTGTGTTTGTATGTTTGTTACTTTTTAATGCTCAAACGGCTGGACCGATTTACATGAAATTTGGTATGTAGATAGCTCATACCCTGGATTAACACATAGGCTATTTTTGTTCCGGTCTACGCGGGTGAAACCGCGGGGAGCAGCTACTAATTTATAAGAACTAAGCGCAACGCAGACAGACACAAAAAGTGACTGAGATTTTCTTTCTCACCACTGCACTATTAGTTATTCTTAAGCTCCATTTTCACGGTGCAAGTTTATTGCCTGTGTTATACCATAAAATTGAAGAGTAATTAATTGGCACCGTCTAAACCACACGTACAATATATTTGCACGATACGAGCTAGTTAGTTGCCGTTAAAAACTTGTAAGTGTAAATAGCACGTACACAAGTAAAGGAACAAGTCCGAAAATTATTAATTTGTAGTTTTATCACATAAAATTTTTTTTTTTTGTGATTATATAAAATGTTAAGTTTGTTTTTGGGACTTTTTGTACAAAAAGTGCGTGTCAGACCACGCACAATGAAGGGTTCCGTAGTTGAAAAGAATTTGTCCCAAAAACAAACTTAACATTGTATATAATCACAAAAAAAAAATTTTTTATGTGATAAAACTACAAATTAATAATTTTCGGACTTGTTCCTTTACTTGTGCTGTGAGAACTTGCTTCTTGCAAAATTTCGTAATTCTAGGTCAACGGGAAGTACCCTGTAGGTTTTGATTTACTTGCGAGTATCAAAATATGTCGTATAAAGCGCCGTATTTCTTTATTGCGTCAACTTTGAAGCTTGATTTTTTTAAAACTCCACGGCACCATAACATTGGTACATTGGTTTTGGCATTGGTATTAATTTCAACTTGATACCTCCACCTTTTCCTGAGAAAAATGGTCTTGTCTTGACAGACTGACATACTTGAAAATATTTTTTTATGTGATAAAATTACAAATTAACAATTTTCGGACTTTTCCTTTACTCGTGCTGTGAGACCTTGATTCTTGCCAAATTTCATGATTCTAGGTCAACGGGAAGTACTGACGGGAAGTTTTGATTTACTTGCGAGTATCAAAATATACCGCATAAATGGCGGTATTTTTTTATTGCGTTGACTTATAAGCTTGATTTTTTTAGAAATCTAAGAGACCATACATTTACGTATTTAGTATTAATTTCAACTTGATACCTCCACGCGTTCCTGAGAAAAAAGGTCTTGAAATACAGACAGACAGACGGACAACGAAGTGATCCTATAAGGGTTCCGTTTTTTCCTTTTGAGGTACGGAACCCTAAAAACGCACGCACAATAAAATAATACATTCAATTTTGGCATGAACATTTCATACCATTCACATGAGCAAACGGAAAAATACATTCAATAAAATTGAATGAAATATTTGGCAGCGCGAGTAATACTTGAATCAATTGTTGGTACCTACACAGAATCTGTGTTTAGACTAGGTGAAACTTGTATGATTAATCGCTTTACTATTTTATTGAATGGCAAAACTTACGTTTGTATGCCATTTCATGGAAATCGCACACGTGTAAACACTTGCATGCAATTCTTGAATGGCAATAAAACTGAACGTGCTTTATGGCATGCGATTAGTGCTCTTGAACGTTCCATAAACTTGCACCGTAATGTAGCTTTATTGCCTATCGGATAATAAGCAATTAATACATGTTTTTTGTTTGCAGAAAGTACTGACCGACAGCCATTTCCCCGAAACGTATTAATATACGTGATAACATCTATAATAGTGACATGTGTTATATTATTGGTGATTTATAAAAGTGTCAAAAAATATTGTCATCGAAATTCGCAGCCAGTAGAAACAATGGAATTAAATACTTATGTAAGTTAATAAAATAGACGTAAGCTAAAAATAACAAAATTACATCCTAACATAACGACTCCTTAGAGTGAAAACCTCGTAAGTGTAAAAGAAAGTAACTTTTCAGGAGGAAGAAAAAACTGCGCGCTGTAAAATTTTTTTATGGCGTCTTTTATGTTTTTTTATTAATTAATGTGGAAATTTACCCCGTTTTTATATCAAGAACTGTTCGATTCTATAGGATTGACCGAAATGCATAAAATGCTACTTTCGAGGTATTCGTCCAAAAAAGTCGACCTAAAGCATGCAAATACTAGGTACTGTCATAGATGGCGCTACGAGTGTCGAATGTACAAATTAGTCGGATCAGGCGGTCCGGGGGGTTTGGACTTAATGTCAAATTTCCATCTTTTCATATCATCTGAAACTCAAAATGTCTTATGACCCAAAACGCCTGAAATCTAAAATGCCTGAATGTTTATATGTCTGATAAAGAAAATGACAATCGATGTACAGTCGTATACAATGTATACCTACCTACTTAATTTAATAATGGTGTGCGGTTGACGGATAGTTGAAGTAAAAAAACTTGCAAAGTAAAACATAAAATTTCTTTGACCAAAAATAATACCTATTTAAATAATCTATATCGTTTTCATAATAAAATAACATTTTCCAAAAAAGAAATTGGACTAATATAGCTTAGGCCTTAGCTCCCGCAGTTGTTTTTAGGGTTCCGTACCAAAATGGTAAAAAGGAACCCTTATGGTGTGACTCAGTCTGTCTGTCTGTCTGTCTGTCACAGCTGGATATCTCAAGAACTACTAATGCTATCAACTTGAAAGGAACAGTTTTAGATGACGTTTACCCAACTATTTTGCAAATAAGAAAGAAACAAAAATATATATGTTTTTTTTGCAAAGGGGGTCTTTAAAAATCGAAGTGGAGCTACTGCATTTGGGGTATCATATAAAATAGCGCTGTTTGCAAATTCTCAAAAATTTTTTTTCTTTTTTTTAGGCAGCATAGTTTTTGAGTTTTGATGAAAAATGTTAAAAAGAATATCTCCAAAGTTTGCATAGAGCAAAACCTGAAATTATTTTTTAAGATAGAAGTTTATGTATAGATTAAATGAAAAATAAAACGATGTCTCTAAACAGCACACTTTTTCAGAAATCGGAACGGAAGCCTCGGTGCGCGAGTCCGACTTGCTCTTGACCGGTTTTTTATTTTATTTTCAAGTGGCCAGAATGATATATGAACATTAGTCGTACAAGGATAACAAGATGTACTTTACCTATTAGGAAACTACATGACACTGAACAGAATCGCACAATACAATTTTGTCATCGAATGTATGAAACATCAAAGGTATTCAGTGTTTCAGTCATTAGTAAAAAGAGCCGATACGAATTTCAGGCATTTTGGGGCATAAGACATTTTGAGTTTCAGATGATATGAAAAGATGGAAATTTGACATTAAGTCCAAACCCCCCGGACCGGGATCAGGATGTGCGTTGCGAGGTTTTCTTCATAGAAACGCAATAAAATAAATTTGAGCAAAAATGCATTCCCGAGGTTTTCACTCTAAGGCGACGATAACGAAAACTATTCACAAACTAAAATATGATGAGTCAAAAAATTCCTCCGCATCGCTGTCGACCGGTAAAGTACCCAAGAGACTGGCGGCATTGCCACGTTGTATGGCAATGCTAAGCCTCTGGCCAAGGTAAAAGCCAGCCCTTGGGTCACGGGAAAGTAAGTAAGTCATAAGTTAAGCGAGAACCTCTGTTTATAAAATACCTCCAAGAAACTAACTTGATATTAGGGATGTTGACTAAATGTTTTTTGTCAGTCATGTAAATTATAAAAAAATATTAGGAACAAAAGTTTAAAGTTTATTAGGAACAATTTTAGGTATAAAATACTGTGGCGCAGCTACCAACGCCCAACAAAATACAAGGAAGACATTTTTGTTCCAGCCTTTAACATCTATAAAGTAAGTCATAAAAAATTAAAAATTACAAAAGATAAAAAAAAAATATTAGGTATAAGTTTTTAAGTACCTACCTAAGTGGAGTGGAAGTGATGTTGAGAGTGTTTGTGTGTGAGGGTGTGGGGTGTGTGTGTGTTCTTGCGTAAGATGTGCAATTTGTCTATTATATGAGAGACCGCTAGCGTGACAATTTATTTATGATATCACAAGTCGTTCAGTTTCATCATAGGACATGGATTTAAGCCAGTCTGTCAATTTTTTCCTCAGTAAATTTTTTGTTAAAGGATAGATATTGATTCTCCTATTAATATTATTATAAAGTTTAGAGCCAATGTGGTTAAAGTGGCGACTTACTATCGCAAACCTGCAGAGCTCAGTTTTTCAGATAACATCAGCGCGACGCTTTTTAGTAAGGTGCTGAGGGTCGTAAAGCAAACGGTGGTGCTTCTTAAGCACCGTTTGCAGTATGAACAGCTATATAGACACGTATTTTTTCTTTTTTTTCGTAATCAAAAGATTACGGCGACACATTGAGTTAAAATGTGGCATGACGTCACTCCTTGCTAGATTCTATACGTAGTTTGTTATAGTTGTGACGTAGTGAGCCCCACTCCAACTTTAATGCGTTTTATCTAAGTACTAGCTTTTGGCCGCGGCTTCGCCCGCGTGGATGTCGGAAAATATCCCACGAGAACTTACTACCGGGAATTCCTTCCTTATAAATATAAATATAAATAAATATCCTTGGACATTTCACACAACGCCATCTAGTCCCAAGCTAAGCAACCTAATGCTTGTGTTATGGTAACGAGATGGCTGATAAACTAGGTACTCATATACATTTTTTTTTTTTGTAAATACATACATATTATAGATAGAAAAACACCCAGACTCGGAAAAAATACTTGTAGGTCGTACAAATATTTTTTCCGTGCGGGAATCGAACCCGCGACATGATGCGCAGCAGTCAATCGCTCAACCACTGCGCCAACCGTGTCGTCTGTTATTCCTTGTCTACATTATAAAGGGAACCTCTGTGCAAAATTTCAACTTTTTAGGTCCAAGGGTTTGGGCTGGGTGTTGATGAGTCAGTCAGTCAGTCAGTCAGTCAGGACCTCTCTTTTTATTTAAGTATATAGATTTTTTTTTTAATATAAAGCAAAAAATAAGTCATAAGGTTTTTCCTTTTGAGATACGGAACCCTAAAAATAAGATTTAATTTGCAAAAACCCATTAATGCATAATTACTTCAAAGTCACAAACAGGCTTTAATTAAGTAGGTAAGGGGAGAAGATAACTCTTCTTAAGGTTGATGCGCCAGGGTAGCCCGCGAAATTCAAAATTTCTTAGGTTTTTTGCAATTTGTAGGTCAGTGTGAGCTTGTATGTTGATTAAAATATGATTCGCGGGCGTAGCTAATATGGCTTTACAGAATTATAATCATTAGAATCAGCAATACAACTCCATAAGTTAGCATTTATCTCAAATCTAGCGATTTCATGAAATCATGAGGTTTGAGGTAAATGCTAACTTATGAAGTTGTATTGCTGATTCTAATGATTATAATTCTGTAAAGCCATATTAGCTACGGCCGCGAATCATATTTTAATCAACATACTCAATACTCAATATCTTTATTGCTTTACCATAATGTGTACTTAGGTGGTATAGTATATAATTGAGATCATTATGGACCCTGTAGGGCACTGCAAAAGGGTAGGAGAGAGGAAGCCTGTTTTAGGAGATCATGAATAACTATTATTGCTATATTATTTAATTTAATTTATTATTACTCGTATTTCTAAGTGTTTTAATTGCATACAAGCTCACACTGACCTACAAATTGCAAAAAACCTAAGAAATTTTGAATTTCGCGGGCTACCCTGGCGCTTTCGCCTTAACATATTTTCATACTTGTTTTTTTTTTCCAGGCCACCGCAAATGAAGTCGTATATGCGGAGCTTAGCTTGATGCATGGAGACAGCCAACCTCAGAGACATGAGGAAGAATCGCCTTATGCAAAAATAATTGGGGTGCTTAGACCTGCAGATGAAAAACGAAAAATAAATAAGTCTTAATTGTCCAAGTTTTTCTTTTTATCATTATTCGTATAATACAGGGTGTTCGAGTTTTAATCGAACACTCAGCGAAAATGCATAATTGCATCGAACGCAAGTATGCACATTCGCTCGTTCACCTAAATGTGGGCCAGTTCGCGTTCAGATCTCATTAGAGACACCGTACTCAAAAAACCATTACCATTTTACCAATTAGTTATAAAGTTAACCATAATTTACCGTTTCTTGTGATTAAGTGTATAGACTCAATATAGCTATTTCTCATATAATCCAAGACTTTAACTTTTACCATACAATACCTATCAATACGAGAAAGGTGTGTTAGGTCACCATAGCGCCGAGCACTACTTTCTACACAGGGTGTACCGAATGTGGAAAATTTTAATTCGTTGAGGTTTATTTGTTCCAAGTAAGTAAGTTATGTGATTCGCTATTTTTTTTTACAAGTTTTCACTACACACAATTTTTTTAAAACTATGTTACGCACAAGAGCGGTGAGCGTGGTTTTTTGTATGTGTGTGCGTGAGTGTGTGATTTTACTTGCAGGAGCACGGTTTTGTGGCTTCACTTTTGATGTTCGCGACGCTCTTCTCTTTTCGAATCTTCCTTTTTTGTTGATCTGAGCCATTAGTCCAGTAGACAAAAGAATATGCCCTTCGATAATTCCAAAGTTTTTTATTTTCGCGGAGTGGATTACTTTCGTGAATTCATTGCTATGTACAAAAATGCTAACAGTTTAGAGTTATGCTATAGGTATTAAGTAGGTATTTCCTATTATTTCGTGTTATAACAATAATATAAAATTTAAATTTAAATACTACACTGTTTCTTAATTAGTACTATCTAAAGTATATATTACTGAAAATGCTAACAGATAGGTACTGTGGAACAATGGAAATCTGAAAATGTCCTTTAACTCATTCAATAAAAAATTTAAGTTTTTCAAATCATTTCCTATACACTTAAAGGGATTAGTTATACCTTACAACAAAAGTTCTAACAGCTAAGTAATATGCTTCACAAGTAATTGTATTTTTACTTTGCAATTAGCGAAATATTGAATTTAAGTTTATAAATTTGCGCCCACATATTCGTGATAATAAGCTCTGCTACCATACAAAAGTTTCAACTTGTACGTGCTATGCCTTTTTGTTTAATAAATAAAATACAATTTCGATATTGTGGCGCGCGGTGTAGGTACGACAATTCGTGCAGCGCGACGCGGTGACAATCAGACCCACACTCACTGCAAACGTGCACGCGGCTACACATCAAGCTATGCATGTCCAGTTTACACTGACCTCTCATTGTAAGGTAATCTTATACAATGCGAGATCAGCTTATACTGGATATGTATAGCTTGATCTGTAGCCGTGCGTACCTACCTCTATTGAATGAGGCGCAAAATCATTTCATTACAGTCACATCTCACAAATGACTAATACGAGTACAGTCAGCGTCAAAAATATCGGAACGAACAGACTGTTCAAAATGATCTCAAAAACTAAGAAAATTAAACTACTCAATTGGGTAAAGCTCTTGTCAGAATAACAGTGTAATATTATCGTATACTGTCTTCATTCTGAAAACAGTCTGTTCGTCCCGATATTATTGACGCTGATCCAATACAGTCAGTTATTTTTTCTGTTCCATTCCGTGACCGTGACTTCGCCCGCGCGTAATTATCAACAATTGTCAAAAATAGTCAAAATCCCGGATTCCGGGATTCACAGATTTAGAGTTCTGATTATAGGATCGAATGTATATTTATGTATTGATCGTCAAAATGTCGTGATTCCGGAATTGATAAATTAAGTATTTTTTTTACCATTACTGGGTAACTTGTTTATCACTAAATTTTCACAGGGGATCATCTACTATGAACAACTTTCACTATGGCATCAACACGTAAATCACGAAAAATAAATCAGCTGGTCGAGTAGGTATTGAGCTTTTGTATCAAACATCGTAATTTTTTTCGTGATTTCAGAGTTGGTCCCATAATGAAAGCTGCTGAAACTGTAAATCCAAGATGGTGGCTGCGAATATTTTCAAATGTTTCGTCATGGGTGTCGTTTTCATTGGTTTCGAGGGTGTTAAGGCCGATAGTGACACTAAAATGTAAATCCAAGATGGCGGCTGCGAATATTTTCTAATTTTTCGTCATGGGTGTCTTTTTTTTGGTTTTCGATAGTGTTAAAGCCGATAGTGATACTAAAATGTAAATCCAAGATGGTGGATGCGAATATTTTCTAATTTTTCGTTATGGGTGTCGTTTTCATGCTTTTCGAGGGTGTTAAAGCCAATAGTGACATTAAAATATAAATCCAAGATGGCCGGTGCGAACATTTTCAAATTTTTCGTCATAGGTGTCGTTTTCATGCTTTTCGAGAGTGTTAAAGCCGATAGTGACACTAAAATGTAAAGCCAAGATGGTGGATGCGAATATATTCTAATTTTTCGTCAAAGGTGTCGTTTTCATGGTTTTGGGGGCTGTTAAAGCCGATAGTGATGTTAAAATGTAAATACATGATGGCGGCTGCGAACATTTTTAAAATTTTCGTCACCGGTGTCGTTTTCATGATTTTCGAGGGTGTTAAAGCCGATAGTGACACTAAAATGTAAATGCAAGATAGCGCCTGCTTTAAAAATGTTGATGGTTTTTTAATTACTATCACACGTGTTTTCGGGTTGTAACGCGATACGCTGCACTGCCGCAGGGTTAGTTAAGTAGGCATCAGCCAAGCGTCACGCATTTTGACTCCTCTATCGGCTTTAGCACACTCTAAAACCATGACGGAAAATTTTCGCAGCCGCCATCTTGGATTTACATTTTAACGTCATTATCGGCTTTAACACCCTCGAAAACCATTAAAATGACACCCATGATAAAAAGCTTGAAAATTTTTGCAGCCGCCATCTTGGATTTACATTTTAACGTCACTATCGGCTATAACACCCTCAAAAACCATGAAAACGACACCCATGACGAAAAGTTTGAAAATTTTGCAACCACCGTCTTGGATTTACATTTTAACGTGGCGTTAAAATGTAAATCGCCTTTGAAACCCTCGAAAAGCATGAAAACGACACCCATGACGAAAAATTTAATAATGTTCGCAGCCGCCATCTTGGATTTACATTTTAATGTTACTATCAGCTTTAACACCACCGAAAACCATGAAAACGACACTCATTGAGAAAAATTAGAAAATATTCGCATCCACCATCTTGGATTTACATTTTAGCGTCACTATCGGCTTTAACAGTCTCGAAAACCAAGAAAACGACACCCATGATGAAAAATTAGAAAAGATAGAAAATATTCGCAGCCGCCATCTTGGATTTACATTTTATTGTCACTATCGGCCTTAACACCCTCGAAAGACATAAAAACGACACCCATGATAAAACATTTGAAAATATTAGCAGCCGCCATCTTGGATTTACAGTTTCAGCAGCTTTCACTATGGGACCAACTCTGAAATCACGAAAAAAATTACGATGTTTGATACAAAAGTTCAATACCTACTCGACCAACTGATTTATTTTTCGTGATTTACGTGTTGATGCCATAGTGAAAGTTGTTCATGAGTAGAAGATTCCCTGTGAAAATTTACTGATAAAAAGTTATCCTCTAATACTCGTAGTAAAAAAATACTTAATTTATCAATTCCGGCATCCCGACATTTTGACGATCAATACAAAAGTATGTACATTCCATATTAGCCAAAGCCTAAACGTAAGTAAATATACATTCGATTCTATAATCAGAACTTAAAAATTGTCGCTCCGGAATCCCGGGATTTTTTCGATACATAAGTGCAATCCATATTAACTAACATCTGCACTTAAGTAAATTATACATTCGATTCTATGATCAGAAGTCAAAATTTGTGAATCCCGGAATTTTTTTGATACAGAAGTGCAATCCATATTAGCCAACACCTGAACGCAAGTACCTAACTAAACATTCGATTCCAAAATAAGAACTTAAAAAGTGTCGTTCCGGAATCCCGGCATTTTCTCGATGTATAAGTGCAATCCATACTAACTAACATCTGAACTTAAGTACTTAAAACATTCGATTCTATAATTAGAAGTCAAAATTTGCCGATACCAGAATTCTGGGATCTTTCAATCCAAAAGCCCACTCCATACTTAGCCAACACCTCAACTTTAGGTTAATACGCATCCGATGATCCGATCTCTAGTAATAATGTAATGTCCCAAAACCCGGGAGATTAATTATAAAAAAATAAAAATAAAAAAGCCTTTTATTTCCAGTAAATTTACATTCCTTAAAATCTATGTATGTGTTAGTTTTGTTTAGTTCATTCTATGTTATTTATTTGTCTCTTACTTAGTATAATTTTATGTGTATCCTATGTATTATATCATAGTATTTATAGTTAGGTACTTCATTTTTTTATTTAATCTACAGGAACCCCAGAATGGGTGAAGGCCTCCTCCAGTGATGCCCATTTGACTGTGTCTTCAGCTACTTTTCTCCAGTTTGGACCAGCTATTGCTTTTATATCATCTTCCCATCTTGTAATAGGTCTACCTCTTGTTCTTTTGCCTAGTAGGCCATTCCAGAATGTTACTCTTTTGGGAGATTAATTATCCCGGAAAAAATGTTGTCCTAAAGAAGTCTCCACTGTTTGTCTCCGTTCCTCGAAGTTCTATTCCGTTCTTTATTTATTACCAGAGATCGTATGTTCGGACGCATATTTACCTAAAGTTGAGGTGTTGGCTCTATAGAGGAAAAATAGAATGGATTAGATGGGGTATAGGATATTGATAGTAGGAATTATAAATACAACTAGAACTTACTTGTTGGCTCCAATCGTCGTTATGTATTCCGGCAGCCCATAATATGGTCTCTTGTGTCTCTGATCGTCTAACTACAGAAACCTTTATTCGTTTGTCAGAGGAATATTTTTGTTGCGACTGGAACGTATGTCCTACTGGTGCGGTCATTTGTTTCTACGAGTATCTCAGATTGACTTACGCGGCTTGTTATGGAAAATAGTTATTCGCAATTTAAACAAAAGCCATAGCACGTATATGTTGAAACTTTTGTATGGTAGCAGAGCTTATTGTCTCGAATGTTCAGGCGAAAATTTACAAACTTAAATTCAATATTTCGCTAATCGCAAAGTAAAAATACAATTACTTGTGAAGCCTGAACATTCTTGTGAAGCCTTGTGTTGTACTTAGCTGTTAGAACTTTTGTTGTAAGGTATAACTAATCCCTTTAAGTATATAGGAAATGATTTGAAAAACTTATTTTTTTTATTGAATGAGTTAAGGGACATTTTCAGATTTCCATTGTTCCACAGTACCTATCTGTTAGCATTTTCAGTAATATATACTTTAGATAGTATTAATTAAGAAACAGTGTAGTATTTTAATTTAAATTTTATATTATTGTTATAACACGAAATAACAGGAAATACCTACTTAATACCTATAGCATAACTCTAAACTGTTAGCATTTTTGTACATACTAGAGTAAAATTAGAAAATATTCGCAGCCGCCATCTTGGATTTACAGTTTCAGCAGCTTTCATTATGGGACCAACTCTGAAATCACGAAAAAAATTACGATGTTTGATACAAAAGCTCAATACCTACTCGACCAGCTGATTTATTTTTCGTGATTTACGTGTTGATGCCATAGTGAAAGTTGTTCATAGTAGACGATCTCCTGTGAAAATTTAGTGATAAACAAGTTACCCAGTAATGGTAAAAAAAATACTTAATTTATCAATTCCGGAATCACGACATTTTGACGATCAATACATAAATATACATTCGATCCTATAATCAGAACTCTAAATTTGTGAATCCCGGAATCCGGGATTTTGACTATTTTTGACAATTGTTGATAATTACGCGCGGGCGAAGTCACGGTCACGGAATGGAACAGAAAAAATAACTGACTGGATTGGATCAGCGTCAATAATATCGGGACTAACAGACTGTTTTCAGAATGAAGACAGTATACGATAATATTACACTGTAATTCTGACAAGAGCTTTACCCAATTGAGTAGTTTAATTTTCTTAGTTTTTGAGATCATTTTGAACAGTCTGTTCGTTCCGATATTTTTGACGCTGACTGTACTCGTATTAGTCATTTGTGAGATGTGACTGTAATGAAATGATTTTGCGCCTCATTCAATAGAGGTAGGTACGCACGGCTACAGATCAAGCTATACATATCCAGTATAAGCTGATCTCGCATTGTATAAGATTACCTTACAATGAGAGGTCAGTGTAAACTGGACATGCATAGCTTGATGTGTAGCCGCGTGCACGTTTGCAGTGAGTGTGGGTCTGATTGTCACCGCGTCGCGCTGCACGAATTGTCGTACCTACACCGCGCGCCACAATATTGAAATTATATTTTATTTATTAAACAAAAAGGCATAGCACGTACAAGTTGAAACTTTTGTATGGTAGCAGAGCTTATTATCACGAATATGTGGGCGCAAATTTATAAACTTAAATTCAATATTTCGCTAATTGCAAAGTAAAAATACAATTACTTGTGAAGCATATTACTTAGCTGTTAGAACTTTTGTTGTAAGGTATAACTAATCCCTTTAAGTGTATAGGAAATGATTTGAAAAACTTAAATTTTTTATTGAATGAGTTAAAGGACATTTTCAGATTTCCATTGTTCCACAGTACCTATCTGTTAGCATTTTCAGTAATATATACTTTAGACAGTACTAATTAAGAAACAGTGTAGTATTTTAATTTAAATTTTATATCATTGTAATAACACGAAATAATAGGAAATACCTACTTAATACCTATAGCATAACTCTAAACTGTTAGCATTTTTGTACATAGCAATGAATTCACTATAGTTATCCACTCAGCGAAAATAAAAAACTTTAGAATTATCGAAGGGTAAATGGAAAAAATATTATATCTCTACTGGACTACATAGCCTAGCACTCATTCTGTCATATTCCGAAGGATTTTGAAGAAAATTCACGTAGGGACGCTTTATTTTATTTATTTATTTATTATTATTATTTTTTTTTTTTTTTTGTCTTTGACATATCTCGGGACCCTGGGGTCCCGGACCTTTGGAAGGCGTATGAGGGGCCGAAGCCAACTCGCAGAGGCCCCTTAGACAATTTTAAATGACGAGGCGGCACCAGCCGACGATTATCCCTGTATGCACTATGCATGTGCACCCAAGGACAACCCCCGGTTGGTGCAGGACTATTGCAGAACATGGATACAAAACATATTGGGCTATGGATTTGGGTGGTTGTGGACTGGTTACCTAAAACTATGAACTGACTATGGCCCCTGCCGGATCAATGTTTTATAATACACGGATAAAATGGCAGGGGGTGACTTGCACACTCAATAATGGGCCCCCGAAAACGGTCGCTAGCACATAGTGTCGTAGCGGCAAGGGGGCAACATGTCCTGAGGTGCTTGTGAGGAGTGGAGAGGTATCCCACGGTTCTCAGAATAATCCCAGAGCCCGGAAGATGGTCAAGATCCCTACAAACACTTACTGGAATACTTCCTTCCTCCGAGCACGTTTGCTCTTGCGAATCTCCACTCAAGCCAGCCAATAAAGGCAAGAATGAGGTGGGAGCTCTGTTCCCGTCAGTGTTCACTCCAGCCGGCCAATAAAGGCAAGCCAGAGATGAGGAACAAGACTACTCCCGGGAGATAGGGTCCGTGGGGTCGCTACTGCCCAACAGCTCGCCACATGCTGCCCTGTGGGTTTCTGTATCTCTCTTGGTCTGGCTCCTCACCCTAGACCTGTGTCGGCAAAGTGAACTCTACTGGCACAGGCCCAGAGTTCGGAGCGCGCAAGCCCCACCACGACGTCAACGTAGAGATACGGCGGTGGGGTTATTATTATTATTATTATTTTTTTTATATTATTATTTTTTTATTTTTTTTTTTTTTCTTTATTTTTTTTTTATTTATACCTATGTTTTAAAAATTCGTCTTGGCTCCACTGTAATACTCGATGTTTTTAACTTTATTGTTGGTGAATCATTTGGGTTAGATGAGGCGGTGAATGACTCGTATATTAGACGATGAAAGCTTGACCTCAGGGTCATTGATCTTGAGGTCAAGGTCAATGGTACTGGTACTGTAAAAAAGTGACTTTTTTTTTTCTCGGCGTCTATTATTTTGTGCACTTTGGGGTTTTCAAAACTACACTTTTTTTGTTGAGTTGTCAAAATAAAAGACCATGTATCTGCGCACCGATTGCTTTTAAATTGGTTACCTATTCGTCAGCGCAGAGAGCTCAGGGCTCTGTCTATGTTGTTTTCTATTCTTAACAAACCCACTTCTCCTTCTTACCTGACTTCCCATATTCAATACTTATGCTCTGCCCATAGTAAAAACCTTCGCTCCACCAATAATCGTCTTTTACGATGTCCTTCTCACCGCTCTGGTTTCATTCACTCCTCTTTCTTTGTACAGGCGGTCTTTCTTTAGAACGCGCTCCCTCTGAACATCAGGATGGCAACCAATCGGTTGTCTTTTAAAGTGAAGACACGTGAGTATATACGTGAGAAGTTGGCAGAAACATCACAGCGCTAATTTGCTGGTTCATTCTCTCCTCTACCAATCGTTACTTCTCCTTACAAAGTTTGTTCCATTTATATATATGTATGTATGTAGGTATATAATATGTATGTATCTATTCTTGTATTTTATAGTTATTTTCGTGTTATCTATCCTTTATGTTGCACCTGCCATGTTTTCTCTCTGCATCACCCTAAGGTTGACTGGTAGAAAATGCCTCAGGCATTAAGTCCGCCTTTGTACGGTATTTTTTTTACTTGTGCATAAAGTTTTAATAAATAAATAAATAAATAAAAGACATTACCATTGTTAGCGTACGCTACTACTCCGAAGGTTTATTTTCAGCAACGCCTCCTCATCACTGTAGCTTGAGTCTTCGATATTCCTTCTCAGCTCGACATTTATTCGTCCAGGTCTCTCTCTCTTCTGTGATTCAGACTCCTTGAGATTTTGCGTCACTTGGTTGTAAAGAAAAAAAAAGAAAACGTGTTTATTTGACACATGGCTTAAGTACCTACAATGTAAAAAAACCGGTCAAGAGCGAGTCGGACTCCCGCAAGAAGAGTCCCGTACCATCTAAGAGAAGTCCTGACTGACTGACTCATCAACGCCCAGCCAAAACCTAGAAAGCTGAGATTTTGCACAAAGATTTCCTTTATAATGTAGACAAGGAATAAGGAAGGAATTCTCGGTAGTACGTTCCCGAGGGATATTTTCCGACATCTACGCGGGCGAAGCCGCGGGCAGAAGCTATTTATCTATAAATACGGCAAAAAAGGGGGGGGGGAACGGTATTTTTTTTTAATTTTTCATCAGAAGTCGAAAACTATGCGGCCTAAAAAAAATAAAAAAAATGTTTGAGAATATGCAAACAGCGCTCTTTCATAATATATGATACCCCACATGCCCTAGTAGCGCCACTTTGAATTTTTAAGACCCTATTCAGTCCCTGTTGCAAAAAAATATAAATATTTTAATTTCTTTCTTATTTGCAAAATAGTTGGGTAAACGTCATCTAAAACTATTCTAAATTTCAAGTTATTAGTAGTTCTTGAGATATCCAGCTGTGACAGAGAGATAGACAGACAGACAGACCGACTGAGTGACACCATAAGGGTTCCTTTTTTACCATTTTGGTACGGAACCCTAATACGGCCATTTATGCGACATGTTATGTTAACTACAGTGCTACCTAAGTCCTAAAGTGAAGAGTTTTAGATTTTAATGTGTAAAGTAATAATAATAAACACTCGCCAGCCCCCACAGTCAAACTATTGACATGGTTTTGTGGGGCTTAATATATTTATAAGCTAAGTAAATCATTGTAATAAATAAATAAATAAAAAAATGTTTTGATACTTACTCGCAATAAATCAAAATGGGGTACTTCCCGTTGACCTAGAATAATGAAATTTGGCAAGAAGCAAGGTCTCACAGCACAAGTAAATGAAAAAGTCCGAAAATGGTTAATTTGTAATTTTATCACATAAAAAAAAAAATTTTGGGATTACAATATCAAGTTGGTTTTCGGGATAAATTCTTTTCAACTACGGAACCCTTCATTATGCTTAGTCCGACACGCACTTGATCGGTTTAGCTTAGCTTCTCATGGAGAAGAAGCCTCAAAAGTTATCTCACTTACCTTGAGTTGACTGTACACGTCTTTTCTTTACCGATTCTTTTGTTACTTGAGGAAAAAATTGTAACATTCCATTCGGTGGATGTATTGGTCTACCAAGTCTTCTATAGGAATAATCCTTTGTTGGTCGTTCAATTTTCAAGTATGCGTTTGATCTCAACTGCCTCGGAGTCATAATTAATTGGTGTCTGGTTATTGGTGGAATGTTTCTCAACATCGGGTTTCTGGCTCGGATGAACTGTCTTCGATATGCGTCTTCGTTGCTGTCGTGGTATCTCGTATGATTTATTATGTGTCGTTTTATGCTAATTCTTTGTTTTAGTGAATTGTGTACGCGTTTTCTCTCTCTTGAATTGTTAGGTTTTGTGGTTGCTGTAAAATAAATGAAGTGTTTTCAACATAGACTTATAAAAAAAGATGGACTCCGCGCCACGCATATCGAAAGTGAAGCACCGTACTGATCTATGTGTGCGTGATTTGAGTACCTGCAAAGACGGCGTCGCTCGTGTCACGTAATGGCGGCCGGTCGGCATACTATGATATAAATGTGTGCGTGAGGCGTATTTGTACAAACGGTCATACATACATACTTACTGTGCTTCACTTTCGATATGCGTGGCGCGGAGTCCATGTTTTCAACTATATTGTCTATTAGACAAACTCAAACTCACTCAAAGGTCAAAGCAATCAATCTGCCTAGCCTTTTACCAACTATGTTGGGGTTGGCTTCCAGTCTAACAGCTGAATACCAGTATTTTACAAGGAGCGACTGCCTATCTGCCCTCCACAAACCCGTAACTGGGTAATACGATACCCCTTGGTAAGACTTTCGGGCTTCTGACGACCCGTAACGACTGTCAAAGATTCACAAATTACAGCTGTGACCAACGGCTTAACGTGCTTTCCGAGGCACGGAGGAGTTTCGGTATGTAAAGATGGTCACTCATCCACGGACCAAACCCGGCAAGCGTAGCTTAACCTGATGTGGCTGTGCGGCTGTTGTTACTTAGCCACGAGCTCCCCCTCAAAGCATTCACTCAAAGCATTTATTTCAAATAAACCAATTACAGCCACTTTTGAATTGTCAAGGAGTCGGTCAGTCAGAAAGATAGCTAGTTGCCCATTCCAAAGCGTATTAGGTACCTATGGACCGCAGTACATTACAGCTGTAAAATCAGCGAAATCGGCAAATATTAAAATTTTATGGAATTTTATACTCAAATACTCAATTTTAATAACGAAATCGGTATAATATTCTTATAAAAGTATTACAAGGTTATTTTTGAACCCATAAACTGCATAAAACATAAAAAATATTTCACACGTAAAAACAAACCATTAGACGAAATGTTGTTTATTTCTCCAAAACCCGGCTTATCAGGTAGCGCGTGAAAATTTTATACGAAATGTATATATAAATACACAGTAAAGTTGCATGCGCACCAACAAATTCCTTCTCTAAGCATAAATAAGGGTAACATTTACTGACGATAGGCAATATAATTTGGCCATATTATATTTCAATGTCGCAGTTCACCAACAAACGCATACCGCGAGTGTTGGGATTTGTCAATTTCAATTTAATTTGATTAACTTCTTGATAATATATACTAAAATAAGCTAAACGCTGTGTATCCTCTGAATATCTGAGGTTTGAGGGACTTAACCATATAGTTCACTCACCATTCATTCATCATCTGGCTAACAGAGCTGTAATACTTGTACAAAAGAACAAAATGCTTTTATGCAGAAGATACTCAGCTTGTCGTACAATTATTCAAAACTTATTCATCTGTTAGGTTGCTATTACACAGCTATTAGCAGTATAATTTGTGCCCAAATTGCTTGAATAACGTCTGAGTAAGCGCCAAATCAGCTAATTACAGTAGTCTTATTCAGCAACTGAACAGACAGCTGTGCTGCTGGGGAGTTTGTTCCGCTACTTCTTCTTCCCAGCTAAAGCACTAGGAAGTGGTGAAGGGCGGGCGTTTTGTGGGGACTGTCTTATGTAATTTCGACGTTCAAAAAGTGCTGATACTCAGCCTAATTTGAATAAATGACTTTTGATTTTTATTTTGAGTAGCGTTTTGAACGACAGACCTATGACCTAAGTCAGACATACCTGTACCGCCCAGCATGAGGACTTCCCCATTAGACCTCCTCACATCGAACCGTTTGATTAAGGCGTTGTTTACTGCATTCAGGAGTCGCTCGATACGCAGTGAAGTTTTCAGGCGTCTAAACGGTCTCAAGAAGGCTATCATAAGGTTAAAGCAGATTTCTCGGCTGGTTCTTGTCACTAGAACAGAAATATAATTATTGAAAGGAACCCTTCAAAAAAACCGGCCAAGTGCGTGTTGGACCACGCACAATGAAGGATTCCGTAGTTGAAAAGAATTTATCCCGAAAACAAATTTAACATTGTAATCACAAAAAATTTGTTGATAAAATTACATATTAACAATTTTCTGATTTTTCTCTTTATTTGTGGTGTGAGACCTCGCTTCTTGCCAAATTTCATGATTCTAGAATAACGGGAAGTACCATATAGGTTTTGATTTACTTGCGAGTATCAAAATATGTCGTATAAATGGCCGTATTTTTTATTGCGTTGACTTAGAAGCTTAATTTTTTTAGAACTGTAAGGGAACACCTATCAAGAAACCATAGACTTACGTATTTGATATTAATTTCAACTTGTTACCTCCTCGTGTTCCTGAGAAAAAGGATCTTGACAGACTGACAGACACACAGACAGACGGACAACGAAGTGATCCTTTATGGGTTCCGTTTTTTCCTTTTGAGGTAAATAAATAAAATAAATAAATATCCTTGGACATTTCACACAACGCCATCTAGTCCCAAGCTAAGCAACCTAATGCTTGTGTTATGGTAACGAGATGGATGATATTGATAAACTACTTATATACATTTTTTTTTGTAAATACATACATATTATAGATAGAAAAACACCCAGACTCGGAACAAATACTTGTAGGTCGTACAAATATTTGTTCCGTGCGGGAATCGAACCCGCGACATGCTGCGCAGCAGTCAATCGCTCAACCACTGCGCCAACCGTGTCGTCGACACAGACACGGACGTGTGTGTGTGTTGATAAAATTACATATTAAGAATTTTCTGACTTTTTCCTTTATTTGTGCTGTGAGACCTCGCTTCTTGCCTAATTTCATTATTCTAAGTCAACGGGAAGTACCCTATAGGTTTTGATTTACTTGCGAGTATCAAAATATGTCGTATAAATGGCCGTATTTTTTTATTGCGTTGACTTAGAAGCTTAATTTTTTTAGAACTTTAAGGAACCATAGACATACGTATTTGATATTAATTTCAACTTGATACATCCACGCCTTCCTGACAAAAAGGGTATAGATAGACGGACAACAATGTGATTATTTTTATGGATGGTTAGAAAATGCCTGTAGTAGTGATTGTGTGCGTGTATTATGTGTGTGAGTGGGGGTGTGTGTGTGTGTGTGTGGAGAATTTGCTCTGTTTCGTCGTAATTGAGAGACAGTAGCCAATTTAAGGCTTTAGACTCAGCTTGACCGTATGCAGGGCAGTTGTAACAAAATCCAGGGTCTTCTTACCGTTAGGATACTCCTCAAACTCCCTGACCGCGTCAAAGAGCTGCTCTCCCTCGTCGTCTTCATACATTAAGTCAGCGTAGTCTATAATTGAGTTCATTTCGTCTGACACGGCCGTTGTGCGTTCCTTCAGCATTTGGTTGATCATCCCGGCGTAGGCTGGTTATAAAATATTTTTAATTTTTAAAGTTCTGTACCAAAATGGTAAAAAAGGAACCCTTATGGTGTGACTCAGTCTGTCTGTCTGTCTGTCACAGCTGGATATCTCAAGAACTACTAATGCTATCAACTTGAAATTTAGAATAGTTTTAGATGACTTTCACCCAACTATTTTGCAAATAAGAAAGAAATAAAAATTATTATATTTTTTTTGCAACTGGGACTGAAAGGAGGTCTTAAAAATTTAAAGTAGGGCTACTAGGGCATGTGGGGTATCATATGAAAGAGCGCTGTTTGCAAATTCTCAAACAATTTTTTTTTTTTTTTAGGCCGCATAGTTTTCGATTTTTGATGTAAAATGTAAAAAAAAATACCGTTCCCCCCCTTATCTCCGAAGTTTGCAAAGCGAAAAATCTGAAAATATTCTATGTGATAGAAGTTTATGTAAAGATTACAGGAAAAATAAAACGATGTCTCTAAGTAGCACACTTTTTCAGAAATCGGAACTCGCTCTTAACCGGTTTTTTTTTTTACCTGTTATGGTGCGGTATTAATATTCACAAAAATTGGTTTCTTGGATTGTCGAGTATGATGTAACGCAATGAAACTATCCGACGCAAAAAATACAGTGGACAGAGCGAATATAATAATAAAAACCGGTTAAGAGGGAGTCGGACTCGCGCAACGAGGGTTCCGTTCCGATTTCTGAAAAAGTGTGCTATTTAGAGACATCGTTTTATTTATCCTGTAATCTTTACATAAACTTCTATCACATAGAATAATTTCAGATTTTTCTTTGCAAACTTCGGAGATAAGGAGGGGGGGGGGGGAATTTTTTTTATACATTTTTCATCAAAAGTTGAAAACTATGCAGCCTAAAAAAAAGAATTAAAGTAACTAAAGTTTGAGAATGTGCAAACAGCGTTCTTTCATATGATACCCCACATGCCCTAGTAGCCCCACTTTGAATTTTTAAGACCCCCTTTCAGTCATTGTTGCAAAAAAATATAAATATTTTTATTTCTTTCTTGTTTGCAAAATTGTTGGGTAAACGACATCTAAAACTGTTCCAAATTTCAAGTTGATAGCATTAGTAGTTCTTGAGATATCTAGCTGTAACAGACAGACAGACTGAGCCACACCATAAGGATTCCTTTTTTACCATTTTGGTACGGAACACTAAAGACACTGACAGACAGGCAAACAGACGGACAACGAAGTGATCCTATAGGGGTTCCGTTTTTGCTTTTGAGGTAGGGGACCCTAAAAACTGTGTTGCAGCCATTAGCCACCATCGAGGGGAAGATTAAGGACGTAAGAAATGCCGGAGTAAAGGTCAAAACACGCGTAATAAGCAGTGGCGGATTTGCAGTCTTGTCCGCCCTAGGCCCCAGGCCATGTAGTAACTACCAGCCGCCCCTTTCTCTGCACCCATCCTAAAGACTACATAATTAATTTACTTTATTGGCAACTTTTATCGAAATCAATCCAGTTTACCTAAAATAATATCTGCTAGTTAGTTACTAATTATTTTTTCGCGATGTCAGGTTTGGTCCCATAGTAAAAGCTGTTGATAATGAGTACAGTGACCTCTTGAGAAGGTACCATACAGGGTGTAAGGGACAGCCCTCCGCAAACTGATAGGGTGACTTCAGTATGTCTTACTAAGATGACCGGTACATGAAATTTTTTCAGGAACGTTAAGGGAATCCAATAAACCTGATTTGTTTGTGTTTTTGTGCACAAATCGGAACGTCTATTATTGGTGGTGAGGGGTAGGTAATAGGTATGCGGTGAGTTCGATGAACTCTGTAGCTAGACAGAAAGTGAATAGCTGATTACACGCGTCGTTGGTTAGAGTATTTCAACATCCATTGCTGGTTTTTTTTTTGCTGTTTTTTTTTGCAGTTTTTTTTACATAAATGGAATGCTGCGAACACACAATGCAATTTTACACTGAAATAATGAAAATGTAACTGAAAAAAAAATTGAAAAAATGAAAATTTTCTTGAGAAAATTTCCGGTAGAATATGATTCAAAATGAGGAGCTGAATGCACCCTGTTAGTTTGCGGAGGGTTGTCCCTTACACCCTGTATATAGTAATCCTGTATATTTAGATGTACGAAAGTGATTTAGGAAGATTATTGATACGGTGCAGCGTGGTGCGGCCCGCCATATGCGCTAGCCTTCAAAATATTTAGGTACTTTCAGTTATTTCTTGTTATGATCAGAGATTTTTTTCAGATTGCCGCCCCTAATAAGGCCCAGGAGGAACCTGGACCAGGCCATGGCGCGGAGCGAGAGTGCATGGGAGGCCGTCACTTCCTTCTGCGAAGCAGTAATGCTCGCGAAGGAGGAGGCGGAACGCGTGAGGGAAAGGCAACCTTACGCCCTCAGACGCCGCAGGAGACGCCCTGGGCGGCGGGAATCGATAGCCAATTCTCGGCCACCATAAGCACGGGCTTGCGGACGGCGAGCAGTAGGTAGCTCGCCGTTCGGTAAGGACCAGGCCCAGGTCGACGGCGCGTTGTGTTCCACATGCGCCTCAAAGAGATGTCAGCAATGATGGGATCCGATAGGAACGATGCCGCCGTGGTCGCGGGTTGTTCGAAAGAGATACCGTAGCCCTGGCATAAGCAACTGAAGAAACACGGGTGGGTTTTAGTCAGTAAAAGTCTGACATGCCCTTCCACTTCACCCAGAACGGGAGAATTCATTTGATGATTTCCCATCCACAAAAAAAAAGGAGGCCCGGGCCTGCTGGGCCTTGGGGAAAATCCGCCACTGCGTATATAAGCACTGCACGGCATCAGCATCGCTTCTACTCGAGTCGTTCTGGATTCTTTCTATGAAACTTCGTACAACGAGCAGTAGAGACTCACTTTGCAAGATCTCCATATCATAAGTCGCTGATGCAGAGCTGAAATCACATATTTTCACAGCCAAATCCATGATTCTTTGACCCATCCACGCAATCTGACCGGTTTCATAATACCTGTAACAAGGAACAGCATCACGCGGGTAAAGAAATAACAGTTGTTTGTGAAGTATCCGGGACCTGACAAATGCGTGCACTGACTGGACAGGTCCACTCAATCTGTGTGGCTCTTTCCTCAAAAAGACCATTTCAGACAGCAATCTACATGGTCTTCACATGATCTGACCAAGATTATGTCTGGACTTTAAAAGAGACTGTGGCCTCTGAGTTAGTTTCGGCCTTTCTCCTCAGAGTACTCAGACAGGAAACTTCGAACTCATCTAGTTTTTTGAAATATGATTGACGTGAAAAAGTTTTTGTACAAACCTACTTACAGAAAATAAATCATTTATCATTTATCATTTTATCATTTACCTACTGCTACCGAATGCATTTGAGAGGATGCAGCTGAATACCAGTATTTTACATCGAGTGACTCGTGGCTCAACGAGAGGGGCTCGTGGCTAAGTGATAACAGCTGCACCGGTTGATCCACTAGGTTAAGCTATGCTTGCCGGGGTTGGTCAGTGAATGAGTGACCATCTTAGACTCCTCCGTGCCTCGGAAAGCACGTTTTTTTCGTGGAACTTTGACTGTCGTTATGGGTCGTCAGAAGCCCGAAAGTCTGACAACCAGACTTACCAAAGGGTATCGCATTGCCTAGTTACCGGGTTGTGAAGGTCAGATAGGCAGTCGCTACTGGCTACTAAATACTGGTATTCAGCTGCATCCGGTTAGACTAGAAGCCGACCCCAACATAGTTAGGAAAAGGCTAGGCAGATTGATTGACATCGAGCGACCGCCTATCTGAACTCCACAACCCAGTTACGGAGTGGCACGATTGGCTTGGCAAGACTGGTTGTCTGTTATTCGGGCTTCTGACTATCCCTAACGACTGTCAAAAATGTCTTAGCAGAGTCTGTCAGTGTCACATTTTTGATTCTGTCTGTCATGTAAAGAAGATGGCTGAATGTCATTCTGCGAACTTATGTATGTACGACGCAACAATAAACTCTGTAAAGCAGATTCTATCGTACAATGAGCAGACGAAAAATAGCCCTTAATGACGAATACAGCGTGTAAGTGTGGCAATCTTTTAAGGGGTCATTTTACTCATCATTATGAACAACTCTTACCATAGAACCAAACCTGAAACCGCTGTTCCCTACATTTTGACGAATTATGTGAACATTAATGTACTGCAGCTGATTTATTTGTAGTATGTGGCTGTAGTATGAGTGAGTGGCCGACTCACGGGCGAGTTGATAGTAGTGAGTGAGTGGTCGACTCACGGGCGAGTTGGTAGTAGTGAGTGAGTGGTCAACTCACGGGCGAGTTGGTAGTAGCGAGTGAGTGGTGGACTCACGGGCGAGTTGGTACTAGTGAGTTAGTGGTCAACTCACCGGCGAGTTGGTAGTAGTGAGTTAGTGGTCAACTCACCGTCGAGTTGGTAGTAGTGAGTGAGTGGTCGACTCACGGGCGAGTTGGTAGTAGTGAGTGAGTGGTCGACTCACGGGCGAGTTGGTAGTAGAATTAAAGTGATAGGCAACTACCAATTCATGATAAAATGAGAGTGATGAAGCACATCCCTGACGTAGTCCTCTCTCTTCTGAAAGACCAGTCGGCTGAGCTCCAGCAGGAACACCACCATGAACCCTTCATCTCTCTGCTCCATCTGGTCGTGGTACACTTGGTTAGGGGGGACTGTAGCAGCATAGCTTGGTCTTGTGAAGTTATGAGCTGAAAATATAAAGCAGAAAGAGATAAATGAAACTTCTTATATGTAGATTAATAATAATAAAATATAAAGCAGAAAGAAAGAATGAAACTTCTTTTATGTAGAATAATAATCCATACTAATATTATAAATTCGAAAGTAACTCTGTCTGTCTGTCTGTCTGTCTGTTACCTTTTCACGCCTAAACCACTGAACGGATTTCGATAAAATTTGGCAAGGCTATAGATGGTATCCTGGGGACGGACATAGGCTACTTTTTTTTCAAAAATATCCTACAGGGGGTGATATAGGGGATGAAAGTTTGTATGGGAAACTCAGTATTTCTTAAGTTAGGGATGTGAAAATTAAAATGTTTGCTTTTGATAGGAAATAAAGAAAAAAATCATCCCCTAAGGGGGTAAAATAGGGGTTGATTTTAAAATTTACAAAACTGCATGGATTTCGAAAAAATTTGGCAAGGCTTTATATAGCATCCTGGGGAAGGCCATAGGATACTATTTTTTCAAAAACAATACTACAGGGGGTGATATAGGGGATGAAAGTTTGTAAGGGAAACCCAGTATTTCTTAAGTTAGGGATAACAAATTTATGCTATTGGTAGGAAATTAAGAAATATGCGGTTCAGCGTTTTTGAAAAATCATCCCCTAAGGGGGTAAAATAGGGGTTGATTTTAAAATTTACAAAACTGCACGGATTTCGATAAAATTTGGCAAGGCTATAGATGGTGTCCTGGGGACGGACATAGGCTACTTTTTTTTCAAAAATAATCCTACAGGGGGTGATATAGGGGATAAAAGTTTGTATGGGAAACTCAGTATTTTTTAAGTTAGGGATGTGAAAATTAAAATGTATGCTTTTGATAGGAAATAAAGAAATATGTGGTTCAGCGTTTTTGAAAAATCATCCCCTAAGGGGGTAAAATCGGGGTTGATTTTAAAATTTACAAAACTGCACGGATTTCGACAAAATTTGGCAAGGCTTTATATAGCATCCTGAGAAAGGACATAGGATACTTTCAAAAACAATACTACAAGGGGTGATATAGGGGATGAAAGTTTGTAAGGGAAACCCAGTATTTCTTAAGTTAGGGATAACAAATTTATTTTATTGGTAGGAAATTAAGAAACATGCGGGTCAGCATTTTTGAAAAATCATCCCCTAAGGGCTTAAAATAGGGGTTGACTTTAAAATTTACAAAACTGTACGGATTTCGATGAAATTTGGCAAGGCTTTATATAGCATCCTGGGGAAGGACACAGGCTACTTTTGGTCCTAAAAATAATCCTACAGGGGGTGATATAGGGGATGAATGTTTGTATGGGAAACTTAGTATTCCTTAAGTTAGGGATGTGAAAATTAAAATGTATGCTTTTGATAGGAAATAAAGAAATATGCGGTTCAGCGTTTTTGAAAAATCATCCCCTAAGGGGTAAAATCGGGGTTGATTTTAAAATTTAGAAAACTGCACGGATTTCGACAAAATTTGGCAAGGCTATAGATAGCATCTTGGGAAAGGACATGGGCTACTTTTTGTCTTAAAACATAATCCTACAGGGGGTGATAAAAGGGATGAAAGTTTTTATGGGAAACCCAGCATTTCTTAAGTTAGGGATATGCCCTATGTTTTCCACATGAACGTTCCCATGGGATATTTTCCGACATCTACGCGGGCGAAGCCGCGGGCAACAGCTAGTAATAAAATATAAAGCAGAAAGAAATAATGAAACTTCTTTTATGTAGAATAATAATAATAAAATATAAAGCAGAAAGAAAGAATGAAACTTCTTTTATGTAGAATAATAATAATAAAATATAAAGCAGAAAGAAAGAATGAAACTTCTTTTATGTAGAATAATAATAATAAAATATAAAGCAGAAAGAAAGAAGTGAAACTTCTTATATGTAGAATATAATAAAAGAGATCTAAGGTCAGCAACTAAAGTCGATTAACACTTCAGTTTTTTTAAATCTTAATTTTTGAGCAAGACATTTAATTAAAATCGGAACAGAAGTAAAATTAATTAAAGATCTACTCTCTCTTAGGAGGGAAAGGAGATAATCAAATCATTTTGTATCAATTTACATGTTGTGTAAAATTAGAAGTGTTAATCGCTTATGTTGCTGACCGCGTACAACTTATATTAAACTAACAGGGTCAGTCTATTTTATTTTATTACTTATTAAAGGAGGCCACAACGAAGGTGGTGTGACAAGGTTTGCAGGGCCAACATGGCCAGAGATAGCACAAGATAGGGAGGTGTGGAAGAAAAAAGGGGAGGCCTTTGCCCAGCCTGCTGTGGGACACAATGTAGGCTAAAAAAAAACTTTTTAAATTGGATTTTGACTGTGCTGAAGGTTTTTAAAAATTTTAATTTAATTTTTATTATAATTTATAAGCTGTCACAGGTGTCACCATACAGCCGCCAGTTTAGACACTAGCAGAGCCTTAAATATGTATGTTTTTTGATGAACATAGCCGATACATGATATATGTTTTTTGATGAACATTGCCAATGGCTTGATTGACTGCTCGGAACTATTAGCAAAGTTATCATTTCGCACTAACACTATTGGATTGCGTAAAAGGCCGCTTCTAGGTGTGCCTTTTGCTGGTACGAATTATAGGCGTAATGCTTTTCTTATAAGAAGCGCTCGAAGCTTCAATGAGGTATCTTCTGAACATGATGTTGACTTATTTTGTACTAAGATAAGCACGGCAAGGACGCTCTTAGCCAAGTCATTTTTTGTGGATGATGCACCGGCTAGTGGTTCTTAAACTTATATTAGCAACATGAATAAATAAAACTAACCTACTAATAAATAAAACTAACCTGCTAATTGATAAAACTAACCTACTAATCAATAAAACTAACCTACTTAACTTTAACTACTGTTCAGCTTAAATTAATCGATATGTTATACATTTGTGGGGGCTTGTTATTAGCAAATTGATAATACGTTGTGGTTAAATATTGTTTGTAATTAGCCTGTAAGCCTTCCTAAGAGTAATAAAAAAATAAAAAAAAATATACACACCGAAGTTCAGTACGTCGCCCGCAGTAGTCGGTGGACTGGTAACAACTGGAGTTGTGTTCGCCGGAAGAGAAACATACAAGAAGCCTTGAGCATCATCCGTAAACAGCGCTCCCGTATATGCTGTTTCAGCGTCTTCCATATATTCCATATGGTCAAATATAGGTGGCGAAATAGCCGTCACTGTTGTCCTTAATACTTCTTTGTGCCTTCCTCCCTTGGAGGTTTTCATCCATTGCCTGTTGCGGACCCAAGCTTGCGCTTTGGAGAGTGTGCTTCCGATTTGCTGAGGCTGGTGGGCTGTTGGTAGGAATAGTCTAGTTAGTGATTGCGGTCAGTGGTGGATTTGCAGTCTTGTCCGCCATAGGCCCCAGGCCATGTAGTAACTACCAGCCCCCATTTTCTCAGCACCCATCACATAGGCCACATAATGAATTTACTTTATTGCCAACTTTTATTGAAATCGATTCAGAGATTTAGTTAACTTTAATATCTGATAGTTAGTTACTCATTTTTAGGGTTCCGTACCAAAATGGTAAAAAAGGAACCCTTATGGTGTGACTAAGTCTGTCTGTCTGTCTGTCACAGCTGGATATCTCAAGAACTACTAATGCTATCAACTTGAAATTTGGAATAGTTTTAGATGACATTTACCCAACTATTTTTCAAATAAGAAAAAAATAAAAATATTTATATTTTTTTTGCAACAGTTACTAAGGCATGTGGGGTACCTATCATATGAAAGAACGCTGTTTGCACATTCTCAAACATTTTTTTAAAAATGTAAAAAAAAATACCGTTCCCCCCCCTTATCTCCGAAGTTTGCAAAGAGAAAAATCTGAAATTATTCTATGTGATAGAAGTTTATGTAAAGATTACAGGAAAAATAAAACGATGTCTCTAAATAGCACGCTTTTTCAGAAATCGGAACGGAACCCTCGGTGCGCGAGTCGGACTCGCTCTTGACCGGTTTTTTTTTCGCGATTTCAGGTCGGGTTCCATAGTAAAAGTTGTTCATAATTGACAAAAATGTGCGGGGACAATAATAGTGGTTAAAAGCTCTGTTATATACTCACTCATCGGTGTGATTCGATTTGAATTTGTAATTCGTTTATTTGTGGTATAGGCAGTCCGTTCTTGCATCCGTTTCGACATCATGAAGAAGTTGAAAATTGTGCTCGTTTTCGGACTATATGTGAACGGTCCTCTTAAGACAGGGAGTGAAAGCGGAGGACTAGGAGACAAAGTGGACACACGAGTGGTTGTTTCCGAAGGAGGCCAAGGCCTAGTATCAGCCGCCGACGTTGTAGTTATGTCCGTATCGTTAGCCAGTCGTGTCGGACGTATCAGTTTAAAAGGATCAACCCATGATACAGGAGAACCTGGCAAATAATCCTCATCAGGCACGGGAACCGGATACACGGGAGTGAAAGAAGTAGGTGAGAGCAATGTTGAAGCAGGAGGAAAGGTAGGGAAAGGGAAGGATGGATGTACGATTGGACCGACGTCAGTAGTACCAGTGGAGGAGTTTGGCTGGATTCCTGGTAAGGAGTTGAGATTTTCCCAAAGATTCGTTGTGTCCTGCGGGTTATATTCACTAGATTTAGACATCCCATATCCTACAGGCGTAGGAAGGAAAGTCAAGGCAGGATTGTTCCGTCCTGTTTCGTCAACTCGAAAAGTTCCTTCCCACCACATAGGTGTAATGCTGTAGTCCAAGAGACCGACATCTTTTAAGTTGTCTTCAAGATCGACTGTCCTTAGCACTGCCTTTTCATTTCGTATTTCTTTTTGGAACTCACTGAGGAGTGTGTCGATCTCGCGAATAGATCTGTGCATCTGTGCTGATAGTTGTGTTATGTTGGAATTTGCTGGAATGTTAAGAAGGTATAAGTTAAGTAACTAAAGTATAAGTAAACTTTTTAAACTTTCGCGATTTGTACGCATTATGAAACAATATCAAGAACGGGTAAAGGGGAACCGGTCAAGTACCTGTTTACCTAGTAAAAAAGGAATATCGCGATAAGACCCGTTCTCGATATTGTTTTGTAAAGTATAAGTAACTTGAATATGCGCAAAAATGATAGTGCAGTGCCATTTATGAGGAACCTATTGTAGGTACCTATTGCAGGGCGCGGGTCACGTTTTTTTAGCGCTGTTTTCTGTTTTGTAGACGAGTGATTTACAGGAAAATATATGCATTGTTACTTGCATTCGTGGACTGACACGAATATAACATATCTTACTACTAAAAATAAATTAAGTTTTTAAATGTATACAAGACCAAAATGTGCATACTATCTTGAGGTAGGTAATGTAGAGGTTTGTTGCTTTAGTCAACCTTAGCATATTACTGGCAGACATTATATCATTCGAACATCGAATTACTATTGAAGAAAAGCGAATCTTGCTTTTTAAGGTTCCGTACCTCAAAAGGAAAAAAAGGAATCCTTATAGGATCACTGGTCTGTCTGTCCGTCTGTCACAGCCAATTTGCTCCGAATCCAATGGACCGATTAAGTTGGAATTTGGTACACATATAAATTTCTGTGACCCAAACACAGACGGGTAAAGTAATTAATGAATTTTGAATATGGAATATGAATATAATTAATATATGTATAAAAAAAAAGTTTTGTAAACTGTACCGTGTGCCATATTAAATGAGGTATTAGGGTCTCAAATATATATTTTTTTATAATTTTAAATAAATTGTTTTAAAGTTATTTAAGTAAATAGACAAAAATGGGCCATTCCCCCTCCCCTATCTCCAAAACTGCTGAGCTTAAAATTTTGAAAAAAAATATAGAAAATAGTTCGTTACAGATTACAGGAAAACCTATAAAAAATAAGTGGTCTTAAAATAACATGGTAAATCTCTCAATATTGTGAGTACATAAAATTAAATATTAAAAAGATTTTTAAAAAATTACCTTGTCTTACTTGATTGCAATGAAATAAGCCATAATTTAAAAATAAACTTATTAACAATAATAGCATAGTTGTTTATTACTTTATAATTAATTACACTCTATTAGAATATTGGCTGCCATTTATTTGATCAACTGATTTTAAAATGGTCCCTCTCTTTTGCACCTAAGAATTAAAAAAAATACCATTATGAAATGAATATTCATAACGTTTTATATTTGTAAAGTATTGTTTATGTATACAGAAAAAACAAATTGTTCATGATGACATATTCACAACGTAAGTAGATATTTTTTTGTAAAATAATCTTAATTTTGAATCGATGAGTTGTTTCGTGTTGTTTTATACAAGCGGTATATATACACTTATGCAGAATAGCAAACCGCGTGGTCCGTTATTTTTAAAACCAACCGTGTTTTATTTTTTTTTAAGTATTTTGATTATTGATTTTTTATCTTTACTTATAATATAATATAGCTGAAGAGTTTGTTTGTTCGCTTTTTTGTTTGAACGTGCTAATCTCTGGCACTAGTCAGATTTGAAAAATATTTTTTTGAATTTGATAGCGCAATTCTTGAGGAAAGTTATATGCTTATTAAGATAATAATACGACCCTTGGGAGCTGAGCAAAAAGATAAAAAAGGAGTAAGAACGCTAAGTGAAAACGAAGTAATAGTGCGGGCGGGCGATGCTATGCGATGCGGCGGAATTTTAAAAACATGTGGCTAAGTATCATTTTAGTATATTGTGTATCTTAAGACTTTAACGCGAACGAACGATGTCGAGTTGAGAAGTTAGATATCAATAAAATTGTAGTAATATTTTTATGGAAACTCTATAAATATTACAAATTAAAGTCACTTTCAGTGTCTATCTGTGTGACCGCGTTGTTCTTTTAAACTACGATACGGATTTTGATGCGGTTTTCACCATCATTTAGAGAATTTATTCCAGAAAGTCTATGTGCATAACATATAAATATTAAACTTACAAATAAAAAAGAAATCTCAATGTTTGTCAACTCGTAAAAACCTTTCGAAGCAGGGTCGGGTAATAAGTAAATAAAAAAACCGGTCAAGAGCGAGTCGGACTCGCGCACCGAGGGTTCCGTTCCGATTTCTGAAAAAGTGTGCTATTTAGAGACATCGTTTTATTTTTCCTGTAATCTTTACATAAACTTCTATCACATAGAATAATTTCAGATTTTTCTCTTTGCAAACTTTGGAGATAAGGGGGGGGGGGGGGATGGTATTTTTTTTACATTTTTCATCAGAAGTCGAAAACTAAACTATGCTGCCTAAAAAAAATTTAAAAAAATGTTTGAGAATGTGCAAACAGCGTTCTTTAATATGATACCCCACATGCCCTAGTAGCCCCACTTTGATTTTTTAAGACCCCCTTTCAGTCCCTGTTCCAAAAAAAATATAAATATTTTAATTTCTTTCTTATATGCAAAATAGTTGGGTCAACGTCATCTAAAACTATTCTAAATTTCAAGTTGATAGCATTAGTAGTTCTTGAGATATCCAGCTGTGACAGACAGACAGACAGACTGAGTGACACCATAAGGGTTCCTTTTTTACCATTTTGGTACGGAACCCTAAAAATGGTTACATATGCAATGTACCTAACAAGTTTTATGATTCGATGAAAATGCTAGTATTTTTATGTTAAAATGAAAGTGTGTACTTGTTTTTTGCTGTTCGGGATATTTGGTACTTATTTTGTGTTTATTTCAAGTCTTTTTTTTTACACGACTGCCCAAAACGGAGTCTATTGTATTCAGGGTTGATGTATGTTTGTATATTTAGGAGTTTCTTTATTCCACCATAACTTTTAAATGCCTGAACAGATTTGGTTATATGGGGTATCGTTAGAATCCTTACATCATCCCGAGTGACACTGGCTATGGCTATTTTTTCGGGAAAAAAAAATCAAAATGGCGGCAGTATGGCTCCATTTTGAAATGTGAAAAAAAACTTAATATCTGAGTTGGCGCCAAAGAGTTTATGAACTCTTTTCGCGTGTAAATAACAATAAGTTTATCGAGAATAGTTGCGTAAGCCTTTTCTAAACCTACTAATATTCCCTTTAATTCGGGTAAATCTAACTATATAAAATAAAGTCGTGTTAGTTACACCATTTATAACTCAAGAACGACTGTACCAATTTTTATGATTTTTGTGCTTTTGGATTTGTCTTCGTCCGGAATAGGATAATAACTATTAAAACATAGGAAAAAAATAGAGATTTACGTCTGTCGGGTCAGCTAGTATTTTAATAAATATAGAAAAATTTAAAACATTAGAAATTTTTAACAAAATTATCTGGCATTTTATTTTGGTTCGTTTGAATTACCTTAAATCACTTTTATGATAAATTACGTTCTGAATTAACTTTCAGCTTACACACACTGCTTCGCATCTAATACACTAAAAACAAATGATAGGAGTGTCAACCTAGAACTAGAAACTGTTCTAGAATTCAATAATAATGACAAAGAAGTCGACATAAACTTTTTAAACAATGTACAGAATTTCATAACAAAAGTCAAAACAGTTATTGATGAAAATAGCAATGGTAATAACTTACGACGTAACTTGAATGCGCTGAAAGTTAAAACCTTCACGGTATTCATTCAAGAGGTCATTCGCATTCTCAACAGTTATGAAGATACTGCATTTGCAGATTTCTTTGACATTCTAGACGAAGAAATCAGAAAATATCACTACAGAGGCTGTAGATTTTATGAGTTGACGGAGAATTATGAAATCAGAAAGCTAGTTGCCGCAAAATTAGATTCGATTAAAGAGAAACCAACTTCTGTTATGAAAGGATACATTAATGCAATTTCGGATATGTTAAGAGATGATATCTATGACAGAAATGTCAAAGAAATCGTGGATTATATCAATTCTTTGTACAAAAAAGAAGCTGAAGAGAATTTTCAAAAAGTCATATCTGATCTGGAGGCTTACGGCAGGTCGAAATCTAAAAGCTCCAACAATAGTTTGGGTAGTATTATTAAAAACGGGGTCCGGTCCATTATTTTCGATCACTACTCAAACCTAAATACTAATGTTAGACGAGACGTCAAACAAAAAATAGAATCATTTTGGAAACAATTTAAAACAAATCCTCCATCAAGGGGTAATACACCAAATGTCAAACCTTATTCCAAATCTAGAAATAATGCCAAGAACTCTGAAAATATTAGAAACGAAGTTAAGAATTTCGAACTTATTTCAAGAAAAGATCTTACGAATATCGGCACTAAAAAGGCAAATAAAAAAATAGAAATTATTAAGAAACATAAAAATGATAAAGACAGGACCAAAATAAAACAGTCTGAATATAAAAAAGCGAAAATAAACCGAGATGACGTGAAAAATGAAAAGAAACGATATAAACATACTAGAAAGGACACTGTTGAAGAATTTCAATTCCAAGGAATTCAAGAGATGAGACTAGGTACTCAGCATACTGGTCCTGTGGACCAACAAAGAACCAAGAACGAACACCAGGCACAGCCCAATATAGACAGTTTATCTGGCGAATCATTGAACTCCTTAGAGTTTTATCATGAGCCTCTGTATAACACAACGCAATACACGGCGATAATCCCAGAAAAAATATCCCAAAAGCCTCCCACGAATGAAACAAAGAAACTAGAGAAAATCGAAGCTTTGAATGTTACAACGAGAACGCCTACAAACAATTTAGTTAAGAAGATATGGATAGAAGAGTCAACGAGAACACTACCGAAAGCTGTACTCGATAAATTGGGAATCATGACCAGAGTACACGAATCAAGGCATAACATGACTGATGAGACGTTATACAAACAAGGTCCTAAATATAAGAAGAAATACGATGAATACAAAAAAAAGTGGCACGGTAAAATACATGAACCAAAGTATGTTAAGATGTATGGAAAACAATATGACAAGAATCACGGAAGGAAGAGTATGAAGCACTGGTCGAAGAACGACACAAAGTATGAATCAAGTCAAAAACAGAAATCGAAGCAAGATAAAAAACACAATAATGACAAGACCTCAGAGCCCAATGACTTAATATTAGTACATAATAGAGATTTCTTCAGACAAAATTATTTTCGAACTACAGACTCGGTTTTTAATATGGAGGTACATCGATACAAACAAAGTATGGGGCCGCTAAGAGTGAACTTAAAGTAAGATTTGATTTTTAATTAATTTAGAAATCACTATTATTTTTGTTCAATCTATTTGCCCTTGTCATTGAAAAAAACCTCCATGGATCCAAGTTCACTAGTTTTCATAAATTATGTAACATGTCCTTGTATTAGATTTTTTTTTTTTTTACATTAATGAGTTCTCGACCCTTGAACTAGGACATCCTGTATAACAGAGGTCGAGGTTTTTGGGAAATTATAAATGAAATATCATCTCATCCCTTATGCAAGTCTTCGCGTTCAAACACCAAAACTATTTTAAGAATAGAATAATTAATACATATAATGAAAATGATATTGCTTTATTAATTCCAGACAAAACAAACGCTGGAGCACAGCTTCCACAAAAGTGCAAAAATTTCTGGAGGTTTTAGATGTAATGATGCCTTCAAAATTTAGTAAAACAATCAAATCTCCAGGAGCTAGGAGAACTGCTACTCCACAAGTAAAATTAAATGAAATTAGACGTATGAGACCAATTCAGCAGACCCCACTTCCTCCACTAAATAATTCTTCCATGAGGAGGTTGGCAGTTCCTAGGGCATACTATAAAAGCAAAAATTTGTTATCCTGGAAACCCGAATGGCAGTTCAGCAAAAGTGCAGAACACCCGTCATCATCCAACGAAGGTATGACCGTAGAAATATCTGAAATAAAAGACGAGAAAAGACGTTATCGACAAAATAATAAAAGAACATCTTCCAGCTTAGAAAAAGACCCATACGTCATTGAAAGAATAAATAATCTTGAAAGACAGTTGAATGAAGTTAAAAGTAAAATAAATGTTAATACTGATGTGGTGACCGCAAGAAAAGTTACGCATAGTTTTGGAGCAAATGATGACGTAGCAAAACGTAAAAAGACCGAAACTAGGTTAAGATCAGATGTTAACAACATTCTCAATGTTTATGAGATTAGGCAAGACAAATTAAAGATGGCAGGATCTGCATATAATGAAACTAAGCATATAATTGAAGACGAAGATTATACAATCAACAAAAAAGAACATAGCATTCAAAAAGGTAAAAAGTCTAAAACTAAGTTCAGATCCGATGAAAACATAATGCCTGATGATTTTATGAATAGGACAGACAAAACAAAGAAAACAGGAAAACCAGATAACAAGACAGACGAAAACAAGGATTTTAAACACAAAAAAGAAATAATTGACGACGATAATGAAATGGAGAATGTTACCAAACAGCAAATTTTAAAAATAGAAAAGAAACCAGAAACAATTCTCACTCGCGACGTCAGTCCTAAAGCAAAAGATAAAGACATTAAAGTTATGATGAATGAACATGATGGTGATGATGCATCGAAAGAAACAGGAACTCAGAACAGGAAAATAGCCTCATTGAGTACTTCAGCAAAGGCTACAGAATCTACTTCTAAAACTACTACAACTGTTCAACCTACTGTCGCAGTAACCACTCCTAACACACTAAGATTATCAATTAGATATATATCTGTACCAGTTCCTACATCTCATAAGTCAGCAGACGTTTTGCAAAAGGCTGAACTCAATGCAACTGTCGATAAAATTAAAAAAAGAATGGCCAACAACACATCACAGGTTGCAGACATTAGTGAAACCACTCTAAATGTCACTAAGGACGTGATAAGTAAATTAATAAATAAAAGTGTGACGAATCTTCCTAGTAATGTAGCTCCTACGACGTCAAATAATCATGAAAAAATATAATTTGTCATATGAACTCTCTCCGTCTTATTACAAAACGCGATTTAAATATAGTACTGGGATTATTACTAGGTTTAAACCATGACTAAATAAAACGTTATTATAAAATGAAGTTTATCACTAGTTCATGAACTATCTATGGTACTAAAGTTAAACCACAGAGACCCCTACTTTATCTATTGGACTAACTGCGGTACTAATATAATAATAATAATATAAGAACATCGCGTTAGGTAATCGAAATAAGATGGTTATTATTTACCTAATAATAATTTAAAATCCATGTTTTACTAACTTTTTCTTCAGAAATCCAGTTTTCAACCCGTTTTTTCTTTTGTTGTTTTCCATTTTTTACGATTAGTAGTTCACAATTTAACCAGACACAACAACTCACGAGCAAACCACATAGCAGTAACAGTAGTAATATTAAAAACAATTAGTGAAAATAAGAAGTTCATCCAGGTATTTATTATTATAGGACGCAACAAAAACATTCGTCTCAAGGCTCTCAACTCTCAAATTACACGCGCCGCTCGCCGAATATATGTCGCTCCACTTCACGCTAGAGGTGTTAAAAAATATGACAACTTGTTTAAAAAAGCGCGTCAAAAGTACGAATTGTTCTTGTTCAATATATTGTAACATAGACAAAGAACAATTTTTGACCTATTTTTGTATTGATAAATAATTATTTAAACATTTCAAGTGATACTATTAACTATATCAATATTTAGAGAAACGGAACGTTGCTTCAAATAAATACTGTAGGAACGAATGAAAGAATGCCATTTTTGTTTCTTATCTGTGGATATTTTAAAAGCATGGACCAGCATGGACCTTCATTGGTACTAACCATGGTACTAACTGATCCTCCGATAGTCTTCGTTTTGTAATCGGAACACATTTTGGTCCTGGTACTAGCTTTAATACCGTAACAATCCTAGACCTTTTAGTCTTGGTTTAAACCAGTACTTAAGCATTTTTTTGTAATAAGACGGTCTGCGTTTGTTAATTCCGATCCAGCTTGCGACCTAAAAAAAAAAAAAAAAAATATTTGAGAATGTGCAAACAGCGTTCTTTCATATGATACCCCACATGCCCTAGTAGCCCCACTTTGAATTTTTAAGACCCCTTTCAGACCCTTTTACAAAAAAAAAATATATATTTTTACATCTTTCTTATTTGCAAAATAGTTGGGTAAACGTCATCTAAAACTATTCCAAATTTCAAGTTGATAGCATTAGTAGTTCTTGAGATATCCAGCTGTGACAGACAGACAGACAGGCAGACAGAAAGACGGACAGACAGACAGACAGACTGAGTCACACCATAAGGGTTCCTTTTTTACCAATTTGGTACAGAACCCTAAAAACGGAACCCTAATAGTGATCCTATTCGTTGTTCTCAGGAACTTTGCTTTTGCTCAGGAACGCGTAGAGGTATCAAGTTGAGATTAATATCATATACGTTGGTCTATGATCTAAAAAAATCAAGCTTCTAAGTCAATGCAATAAAAAATACTGCCAAATGCGACATATTTTGACATTAGCAAGTAAATAAAAACCTTTATCTACACCCATGCTATAAATCCTCTATAAAAGTTTCTGAAACAGCTTATTGCCAACATTAAAACAAACCGGCCAAGTGCGTGTCGGACCACGCACAATGAAGGGTTCCGTAGTTGAAAAGAGTTTATCCCAAAAACAAACTTAACACTCTTTATTAACCATTTTTTTTAAGTCATAAAATTACAAATTCACAACTTTCGGACTTTTTCCTTTACTTGTGCTGGGAGACCTAGCTTCTTGCCAAATTTCATTATTCTAGGTCAACGGGAAGTATCCTATAGGTTTTGATTTACTTGCGACAGTTGCGAGTATCAAAATGTGACGCAAAATGGCCGTATTTTTTTACTGAATTGACTTAGAAGTTTGAGTTTTTTAGGACTTCAAAAAACCATAGATTTACGTATTCGATATTAATTTCAACTTGATACCTTTACGAGTTCCTGAGAAAAAGGGCCTTGACAGACTGACAACTTTGAAAATATTTTTTTATGTGATTAAATTACAAATTAACAATTTTCCTTTACTTGTGTTGTGAGACCTTGCTTCTTGCCAAATTTCATGATTCTAGGACGACGGGAAGTACACTATAGGTTTTGATTTACTTGCAAGTATCAAAAAATGTCGCATAAATGGCCGTTTTTTTTTATTGCGTTGACTCAGAAGTTTGATCTTTTTAGGACTTCAAGGGACCATAGACTTACGTATTTGATATTAATTTCAGCTTGATACCTTCATGCGTTCCTGAGAAAAACGGTCTTGACAGACTGACAGACAGACAGACAGACAGACAGACAGACAGACAAGTGATCCTATAAGGGTTCTACTACGGCGAAGCAAAAAGGAGGGTTATGATTTTGACCAGTATGTATGTATGTATGTAAGTATGTGTGTATGTATGCATGTATGTTCATCTGTTCCCTCATAACTTCTAAACTACTTGTCATAATTTGACAAATGAGATATCATTGGAAACGTCTTGATTGTCCGCTGGTTATAGGCTATGTGACGTCACATTAAATTGAAAATGGCGCCCTCTAGAGGACATAAAGTCATGAACTAAAAAAAAAACTTTATTTAATGATGCCGTGTTTGGTATCAAATGAAAGGGCTTAATTAGCACATTTCAAAAATATATATATTGTTAGCTTTTGCACGCGGCTTTGCTTGCATGCACCCGATAATTGTGAGTAATTTCTAAAATCACGCCTCAGACGTGAGCTAAATATATTGTCTCTTCAAACCTACCCAAAATACACACTTATATAATAATTATTCCTCTTTAAAAATGTAAATTGACGAATTGTAAGTTTAAAAACTAAAACCCGACTACTGAAAAATCACGCACTAAAAAGTATGAAACAAGAAAATATTCTCATCTGAAATTAGAAAAAGACAGACAAATTAAAAACCCGGAGTCACACGTAATCTGTTCGATTTATGCCATAACATGACGTGTAAAATAGTATTCATGATAATAGATTTAATTTTATTAAACTGTAAAATACAATAATTATTGAGGAGCTCGTGGCTAAGTAATAACAGCTGCACGGGTCGATCCATGAGGTTAAGCTACGCTTGCCGGGGTTGGTCAGTGGATGGGTGACCATCTTTACATACCGAGACTCCTCCGTGCCTCGGAAAGCACGTTAAGCCGTTGGTCCCGGTTGTCATTCGTGGATCTTTGACAGTCGTTACGGGTCGTCAGAAGCCCGAAAGTCTGACAACCAGTCTTACCAAGGGGTATCATATTACCCAGTAACTAGGTTGTGGAGGTCAGACAGGCAGTCGCTCCATGTAAAATACTGGTATTCAGCTGCATCCGGTTAGACTGGAAGCCGACCCCAACATAGTTGGGAAAAGGCTAGGCAGATTGATTGTAAAATACAATAATTACACTTCGTCGCTGCATCCTCGTGATTTAATTATTCACTTGACCGCCACAGCCAGCCACCTACGGTCATTTACTTATCATTCGCTTTTCTTGTGCGGGCATCGCAGCAACTATTTTTTTTTAAAGTAGTGGTTTTAATCGTTACTTAGAAATTTAGATTAGATTTCAACTAAGACAATAGTGAAATGATAAACCTCTTCATTGATATAATATTTCTATTTTATCTTCTTGCACACATACAAACTTGGTACAGGGTAACAATATTTAACAAACTATTTAACTAGGCACTCAATAAGTATCAGTATAGACTAGATTTCTAGACAACCTTTAGGTTTCGAAGATCCAAGAGAATTAACTTAGAAACTAGGTGACGCTCCAAACATCATGTTTTTTTACCAACTTTCAGCCATACTTTTTGGCGGTAAATGTCAAATGAGATACTTTTTTACTACCAGCTAGAAAATACCAATACTTTTGGCGGTAAACGTCAAATGAGACACTTTTTAACTACTCGAAAACACAGATACAAAATCATCTGAGTCAAATAACATACATTCAACTTTTAATTCAGTATTTTAAATCAACAAAATGTATTATTATTTGGAAATCATGACAATAGTTATTTATGCAACTGACGTATAACAAGGGGTATTAAAACACGAATGTGGGTTTATCACACTCATGTGATAATAGTATCATATGAGTGTTTTAATACCTAATTATGTACAGTTGCATACAAGACTTTATCTACATCCATGTTATCAATCCTCTATAAAGGGTTCTGAAACAGTTTTTTGCAATACTAATACTCGGTATCGAACATGGCGGCCGGCGTCATAGTATACGACGTGAATTCGAATAAGTTCTTTTTTAAAATTACGGCGCTGTTGTAGTGAAACGCGCGTGCATTACAATGTTCTTTTTTTGAAAACGAGTTGCATTATGAAATTCAGTACAACATTAAAGCACCCGTTTGGTTTATATAATTAATGATTGAACACTTTAGCTGACAGGCTCTCATCCCCGCTCTGGAGGTCCTTTATTAAGTTAGTCATTTAAATTTAATTTCCATTTCAATTTGGAATATTTGTTTATTGAATTTTTAATAATATTTAATTTTTAAGATTGACGTTTATTGGAATGAACTTTAATATTCTTTAAATTTAGTTTACAATTTTAATTTATTTATTTAATTAAGTAGTTTTATTAATTTATTTAATATATAATAATATTCTATTTTACATTCGACATTATCTTGAATTAATTTTAATATTTTTTTATTTAGTTGTACAATTTAATGTTATATAACTACAGGACCCCTACTTCAATATTTTTGTTTAAGTGTTTGTGTCTTTTTGTATGTTTATCATAGTACTATCTTTGGTTACTAACATAGTTTTCTAAGTATACCTACTAACATAAATATGGATCTCTGTGTCTGAAGTAAATAAATAAAATAAAATAAATAATGGTGACCGTAAAGATTAGCTCGTAGACTACGTAATCACGCATCAAATACTCAACAGTGAGTGAGTCCTATAACAATGTCAGACCGGTTCCAGTTCGTCCAGTGTATCATGTTGCGAGTATCGCGCACGCTATGCACGCTATGCACGCGAACCAGCGGTTTACAGTGACCAAATATAATTCCGTACTATTACAGAAAGAAACAAAAAGGTGACGTCAAACTGAACATCTTTCTTCATGGGACCAACATTCTAATCAAGAAATAATTATCAGTTGTTCCATAAAGAACGTCGGTCAAATTTCTATAGAAGCTGGACCTGAGTTTTATTTTCAGTGTACAGAAGCAAATTATAGTGAGATTTGATTGTTTTATGTAGTAAACACCATCCCTTTCGAAAATAATATCTAAATAGCCAAGATATTTCAATAATGCAAAAAATACTTTTGAGGTTATCGGTGTCCGGAAATCAAAAGCACAGAATAATCGTCACAAGCGGTACCTACTTATCAGTCTGTGAAACAATGCCAAGGTCAAACAACAGAAGGAAATCCAAAACAGTACAGTACGTATCACAATATTCACAGTAACAACAACAACACAACAATGCGAGATCGCCGGGTGCAAAGACTACACACAACAGTATATTAGTGTCAAATTGACACCCGTTGTAATTGACAGTATTGACACTGTCAATCCATGGCGCGCGTCGATGACATATTATGACGTTCCGTTGTACACAATTGAACAAAATGCTGATACTTACTATGAACCCACATAATTATTTTTATGACAAGAATCCAATACATAATAAAAACAGCACTAGTTGGTTTGATACACAAGTATATAGAATTGAATTACATCTAATAACGTGAATAATTATAATCTTTGAGTACTAAATCGAATCGAAATTAAGCAAAATGAGTCGTCAAAGGTGCGTTCTGAACATGTTATTCTAAATAATTTGCAAATTATGCTATTAAAAAAAAATGTGTTTGTGCTTTTTTTCTGGCGACTTAAATATCTATTTCTTATGTTTTTTAAGACCTTAAAAAATACTAGATTTTTTCATATATATGGGATATCTGTACACCACCGCCTCGTAGTCAGGTACGATTTGGCCGACCTTCTTTGGGTTGAATAGGTATTGAAGCTTTGGAAGGACAGCTGGTATTTTTATCACGATGTTGGTCCCATGGAGAAAGTTGTTCAGTTTCACCACACTCTTAAAGACCCCTAAAGAACCTTTCTGATACAACCTGTATATACAGTACATCGAGCATGTTTGTATGAGTGTGCATGATGACTATTAGCAAAAGTTGCAATGCTTCATTGTAAATACTCGTTTCAAAGCTAAAAAAAAATCTATACGTGTTTAATGCCTTTAGGATGCTGATGTGGCTGCCGAGGCACTGCAGCGCGTCGGGCATGTTTGCCGACGCTCGTATTGATGGCTTCGATGCCATCCTCAGAAAGAGAGCTGCATCGTTGCTAAGTCGTGCGCGCAGCAGTGGCAACAGCATTCTTAGCATTGTGGCTGCCAGAATTGACTGCCCAATATTGTGGCATTGTGTGCAGTTGCATGTAAAGAAGAACTGCAACTGATGCAAGAATTTTGTTTTATTTTTTATTATTTTTAATATTTTCATGAATTCCTCGCTTTTAAATAATTGTTGATCACTATCTAATGAATTTAAAGTACTTCTGCGTGACATATAATTTTAATTGAATTTTTATAATTTATAATTTTAGAATATAGTATAACTGTGGGTGAATTTGAATCTTTGGTTACTAACATAATTCTTATGTATACTACTAACAAAAATATGGATAATTGAGTCTGATATAAATAAATAAATTAAAAACATTAATTTAATTCGTGCTACATCGACACGAGTTTAGGATACTTCAAACAGGTAACCCATGGTTGATAAACGTTCATACACATAACACTCGAAGATAGTTGAACAATATATTCATGATAAAAGATTTATTTATTACACTGTAAAATACATATTATAATGCTAGTGTATATTTTGTGAAAAAATAAAATATAATAACATATCGACGCCATTAATCATTACAAATCATCATTGCGTTGCTATTCACGAACTGTTACTTCTTAAACTTGCAATTCACAACACATGACATCAGAGCCAAGGTTCGCTTTCAGGCATTGCTTGATTCCGCCACATCCATCCATTACAATTTGACATCATAATTTTATCTGTACGCCGTGTTGTGAGGGGCGCACCAACCAAATTTAGATATCAAATGTATTAGCTTCTGCTCGTTCGTTTCGCTTAGGTTAAGGTCGTCTTCGGTATCTACAAGCTTGTAGAACTTTGCTGCTCCACTATCTGCAAGCACGCTGTACTTTGCAGCTTCATCGGCACCATCGTTGTTTGAGATGGTTGGACATATTAATATAAATCACAAAAGAACGTAAAATCATAAATTGTTAGCAACAGAATTGTACCCAAAATTACGTTAGTAAGTATTGTTAGTACCTATGAGATGCCTATATTGACCTCATCCAATGTTTTTGGAACGGACTATTTAAATGGGCAGCAATATACTATAGGAGGAGGCTTCCTCGTAGACGATGCAGCATGGAGTTTGCTTTCTTGCGCATTATGGCTTGAAAGCTTGTAGTTTGAAGACATTTTGCTGTCATCGGCACCATCGTTGTTCGAAATAATTGCAAATGTTCCGTGAAGGCACAACTGCAGTACCGCCAATAGTACGACAAAACATGTAGACTTCATCTTGAGGCCGGAATTGAACTGGATAACATTTTAGATCGAGGCAAGCTATTTATACCAATGTGCAGCGACGCGGAACGTGATTAAAAAAAGATACAAAATAACAAAAGGTCTGTGAGTGGTCTGATCTGGCAAAACAACATGTTATCAGTACTTAGTACTCTACCGCATTATCTTATCCGCATGACCGCATTATCTTATCCGCATGACCGCATTATCTTATCCGCATGAAGACAAAAGGTCATAGCTTTATAGAGTGCCAATATATCTGCTCTTTATTATAAAAGTTGTAACGGAATTTTATAATGACGGTCAAGGATTTCATAATTTACATGTTTCCCTGATTTCCTGGTTTGTGTGTGTTCCCTGTTAAAAAATCAAATCCCGATGCGTAATGTCGTAAAAAAAATATGAAAATAATTACTATAAAACTTTGGTCTTGATGTGCGAGACTTTTTGTTACCACTTTTGGTTATACTCCTTTAAGGGTGGTACATACCATTAAAATAAACAAGTTTCCACATGGGATTGGTCCTTACCACGTTGTCATCATAATCGGGATAAAAATATCAGTTGCCCCATACACTTGGGTTGAGCAGGCATTGAAGCTTTGTATAGGAGAGCTGATAATTTTTTCTCCATTACGATGTTGGTTCCATGGAGAAAGTTGTTCAGTTTGATGGTCTGTACCACAGCTTTTTTGACCACACCTTTCTGATACAACCTGAATATACAGTAAATCGAGGATTTTCGTGTGAGTGTGTATGCTATCCATTGGCAAACGTTGCAATGCTACATTGTAAATCTTCGTGTCAATGTTGTAAATCTATACGTGTTTAATTAGTACTACATCGACACGAGTTCAGGATACTTCAAACGGATAACCCATGCGTGTAACATCCGAAAAGAGTTAAAAAAAATATTCATGATATTAGATTTCTATAATAAACTGTAAAATACATAATTTTACTGATTTGCATAATCTTTTGTAAAATTTAAAAAAAACATAAAAGGTTATTATTGTAATATCGTCATAAGGTCATATTATATCGACGCTACCAATCATGACACCACCCATTGCGTGACTGTTTACGAACTGTTACTAGTACACTTGCAAATGTATCTGATATCAGTACCAAGTTTTGCTCTCAGGCATTGGTCAAATCCATTACACCCAGGTAACAAACATGAAGCTCTGCAACCAGCTTCACATAATATTTTAGATTGGTACGCCGTGTTGTGAACGGCGCACCAACCAAAAGTTGATATCATACGTAATAGCTTCTGCTCGTCCGCTTCTGAAAGGTTAAGGTCGTCTTCAGTATCTACGAGCTTGTAGAACTTTGCTGCTCCACTATCTGCAAGCACGCTGTACTTTGAAGCTTCACCGGCACCATCGTTGTTCGAGATGGTTGCAAATGTTCCGTGAAGGCACAACTGCAGTACCGCCAATAGTACGACAAAACTTGTAGACTTCATCTTGAGGCAGGAATTAAACTCGATAACATTTTACATCGAGGTAGGTACGCTATTTATACTCAAGTGAAGCGAGATGATAAAATATTGAAAGGTCAAAGTGTAAGATTGTCAAAATAAATATTATCAGTCGTACTCGGCCGCATTATCTTATCCGCATGAAGATAAAAGATCATAGATGTACAGAGTGCCAAAATATCTGCACTTCATTACATTATGAAAGTTATGACATCAGTCTTGCGTAGTTCACGTTTCGCGATGTAGATGCCGCCACAATACCAACCAAGAAGAAGAAGCCAAGAAGGCGTTAACGAACTGGATGCGTGGTGCAAACGGCCGGTGTAGGGACTACAAGACGAGTGTAGGGACTACAGGTAGCAGAAATGCATAATAGTAAAATCAAAATAATTCAAAATCAAAATTTTTTTTTTTTTTTTTTTTTTTTTTTTTTTTTTTTTTTTTTTTTTTTTGTACGACCTACAAGTTTGTTCCGAGTCTGGGTGTTTTTCTATCTATAATATTTATGTATTTACAAAAAAAAAATGTATATAAGTAGTTAAGTTAAGTTAAGTAGTGTTATTACCATAACACAAGCATTAGGTTGCTTAGCTTGGGACTAGATGGTGTTGTGTGAAATGTCCAAGGATATTTATTTATTTTATTTCACATAAACCTACATGGGCACTTATTATGAAACGTCAGAAGCTAGGTGCACGGGTCCAAATTGGTCGTTTCCTATGGAGAAGAGCAGACAAGAAACTTCATGGTTATTCTTTTAAAAATAATTGGCTTTTACAGTGCATAGGTATGGGAGGACAATCTGTAGGCCTTACAACAACTACTAGGTACTTAATAAAATAGAAAATGGTCAACACATGTACAGTCTACTAGGCCTGCAACGTTCTCACATTCACAAAATAGTAAATAATCTATTTAGAAGATTAATAAAAGAAGATTATTATTAAAAACTTAAGACATGATACAAATGACATGATTATAACTACAGTAACAAATCTTAATAAATATCATGTTCACAAAAGCCACTAACGTACAGTTAAAATCGCAGTGTCGCGCGCGCATCCACCGACGTTGCACGCATTGTTTTTAACCGAAGCGGTACTGTGCGCATGTTGCTAAAATGGCGAATACGATACAATGTGTTTCGTGTAAAATTGTGATCGATGAACTATTGTCATACGTGCAAAACAAAGTTTCATTAGTTGATGAAGCGAGCTTGGTTCGAATACTGTCGTCTGCTTTTACAACTGACGAAATTGAGAAATCGAAAACGTTACTGTTTGAATTGGTTTCAAGTGATTTGCTAAAAACGGTGCGTAAAGGAAAAGGCAAAGAGAATAGAGTGTTGAACGACATAATTAGTGTGATTAAAGTGACCGAACCTACCCGATTACCGATATTTGTGGCGCGGGACCTGTCCAAGTTACCACCCATAACTTTTGAACACCTGGACGTTTCGAAACTCCTTAAGGATCTCTTGGTAATACAGACTGAAATGCAGGAAGTTAAATCGTCATACGTTACACAAGACCAGCTGGAAGACCTCAGAAAAGAGTTTCAGAACACTCAACAGCCGTGTACAAGTGTGAACGTTGGATGGGCCGTTGTACCCCGTGATGGGGAGTCGTCAAATGAGTCACGCATAAATGAGAGTGAAATACTGTTATCGACAAGTGATAATAATATTAGTGAAAAAGCTAGTGGTAATATACGATGTGTCGAGGGTAGTAGTGAATCGGTGCACCAAAAAACTGTCCGTTATGAGTCAAATAATAAATCTAGCGACGTGAGCCGCGGTGAAGGCGGGGCTAATGAGTGCCGGCGAGAGGTCAATGACCGCTCGCCGGTCGCTGATAACGAGCCGAGCGATCAGCTGTTTAATGAGCCGCAGAGACAAACTTATGCGAACGCATTAAAAGAGAACGATGGGTTTACGACAGTACAATATAGGAAGCAAAAGTCTAAGAATCGCCTTATGGGCAATTTGGGTACAGTTGTAGTCGCTCCGGAAGAAAAGTTTAGAGCTGCGGATAGATTAGTACCGATGTTCATTACGAACGTAGATAAGAACGCCGTTGAGTCGGATATAGTTAATTATATTAAAAATAAAACTGGAGAAACGGTCAAGCTGGAAAAAATAACCATTAGGAGACAATGTGAACATGACGCATACAAGTTCTTTGTTTCGCAGTTTAAATTACCCTTGTTTCTCGATGACAAATTATGGCCACAAGGAGTAATATTTCGTCGTTTTGTGCATTTTAAGCCTAAGCGTGTTATTGACGTCACTGGCGACGGAACGGGCACAGCAACTCAATATTAATGGATGCACATCATGTACATAAGTTAGTTTCTTTCAATTGTAAGAATGTGAAGAGATCCATGCAATGTATACGTAGTTTATGTCATTTGTCAGACATAATAGCGCTGCAGGAAACATGGCTATTACCGGAGGAAATCTCGTTCCTAAACACGGTTAGTGACGAGTTTAGTTGTACCGGAGTATCCGCAGTAGACTCGTCGATGGGTATCCTACGTGGTAGGCCACACGGAGGAGTGGCCCTATTGTGGAGACGGAGCTTATTTCACGACGTCAGTGTTATACAGTGTGATAACCCGCGGCTCTGTGCAATTAAAATAGTGCTAAATAATAAGTCGCTACTTGTGTTTAGTGTTTATATGCCCACGGATTCAAGTACTAACTTATCGGATTTTACGGACATTCTTAGTTCGGTAAGTGCGATAATTGAAAACTCTAATGTAAATTACGTTTATATTCTTGGTGATTACAATGCGCATCCCTCGGAGTTGTTTTTCGATGAGTTATTAGAATTTTGTAAGGACCAGGAATGGACGTGTATTGATGCTGAGATCTTAGGGTTGTGTTCAGATACACACACATTTCTCAGTGAGTCGCATGGCTCCAAGCGCTGGCTTGATCATTGTGTAGTGACTAAGTCAGCTGTACAGTCTGTTAATAATGCTTATGTTTTATATGATGTGTTGTGGTCGGATCATTTTCCTCTTGTAATAGAATGCAATCTAAACGTGATAACGCCAATGCGTTCCGACATTAATGTACCACGAAACAAAGTTGTATGGGGTGAAAGAAATTCCGAACAAATGCGCGTGTACATGAAAGAATGTAATGATAGATTGAAATTAATTGATTTTCCTTCAGAATTACATAGTTGTTGTGATAACACCTGTAATATTGGTAGCCATAGTAAAGTTATAGATAAATTGTACGGTGATATTGTTCAGGCCTTGTGTGAGGCTGCGGTTGTTGGGAGAGAAACCAGTAGGCCTTTGTTGAGAGGGAAAGTGGTAGGCTGGAATAAACACGTGGCGGGGGCGCACAGGGAGGCTCGGAGTAAATTTATGCTGTGGGTTTGGTACGGGAAACCTACTTCTGGTTATGTCTACGATCGAATGTGTGAGGCTAGGAAAGTTTTTAAGTCACGTTTGAAATGGTGTCAGGATAGGCAAGACCAAATCAAGATGGACATTCTAGCCACACACCATTCAAAACACGATTTTGGTGGTTTTTGGAAAAGCACGAATAAGTTGCACAGCAAGCCAAGTCTCCCTGTGAGCGTCGGCGGCGTAAGTGAACCAGAGGAGATTGCCAACCTCTTTAAGGAACACTTTTTTGTGAAGTCTCCACTGGGACCTTCTCAGTCGGTGCTGAATGTTGAGCCTGGCAAGGAACTAGGATTAAAGTGCAAGTCGAAAGAGATTAGGCAAATTATAAAATCAATGTCGCGTGGAAAATCTCCTGGACATGACGGGCTCAGCATTGAGCACCTCAAATATGCTGGTCCTCATCTACCCAGGGTTTTGGCCATGTTGTATAGTTTTTGCGTGTCACATGGTTATATGCCTGAGGAGATGATACGGACTGTGGTAGTGCCCATAGTGAAAAATAAGTCTGGTGATCTCGCTGATAAAAATAACTATAGGCCTATCTCATTAGCAGCTGTTATATCTAAGGTGTTTGACAGCATGCTTAATAGACAATTAAATGAGTATATAACACCTCATGATAACCAGTTCGGGTTCAGACCTGGACTGTCAACGGAAAGCGCTGTGTTGTCTTTTAAGCATGCTGTCACATACTACACCGACCGCAGTACTCCTATTTACGCTTGCTTCCTGGACCTGTCCAAAGCATTTGACCTGGTTTCTTATGATATCCTATGGGATAAACTTGAAACAGCTCTTGTTCCAACTGTAACAATCAACATTTTTAAATTTTGGTATAGAAACCAGGTCAACAATGTGCGATGGGCAGGGACTTTGTCTGAGCCATATGGGTTGGAGTGCGGGGTGAGGCAGGGGGGTTTGAGCTCACCAACGCTCTTTAACCTATATGTCGACGGGTTGATTGGCAGGCTCAGCAGCATCAAGATCGGTTGTCATATCGATGGAGTCTGCACTAATAATATCAGCTACGCAGACGATATGGTGCTGCTGAGTGCGTCAGTCTGTGGCCTCAGAAAGCTTGTGGCCATTTGTGAGGAGTATGCCGACTCACATGGCTTAATTTACAATTGTAAAAAAAGTGAATTCATGGTCTTTGGGGCCAGGGGTAGGTATCCTGTTTATGTGCCACCAGTTTATCTTAATGATATGCCATTAGAGAGGGCATACAAGTTTAAATATCTTGGCCACATACTTACCCCTGATCTCAGAGATGATGACGATATTGAGCGGTCGCGGAGGGCCTTGTCGGTTAGAGCGAACATGCTGGCTCGCAGGTTTGCTCGTTGTTCAGTAACCGTTAAAATTACGCTTTTTAGAGCGTACTGCACTACGTTTTACACGAGCAGCCTGTGGGCTAGGTATACTCAAAAATCGTACAGTGCCCTCCGCGTGCAATACAACAACGCATTCAGAGTACTGTTGAGGCTGCCCCGCTACTGTAGCGCATCAGGGATGTTCGCGGATGCACATGTGGATTGTTTCTTTGCCACAATGCGTAAGCGCTGTGCGTCCCTGGTGCGTAGGGTGTGGGGCAGTAGCAACAGTATCCTGTCTTTGATTTCGAGCAGGCTGGACTGTCCATACGTGAATCGCTGCTGCGCCATTTCCCATGGAATGGTGGAGCCGCGGTGAAGCGTCGGACAGTACAGCCGACATGTATATTAAATGTGTTTGTAAATTGTCTTAATTACTAACGTAGGATAAGTTGTTTACTAACAAATGAGTCTTTGTTACTTGCTTAATAAATTAAATTGAAATTGAAATTAAATTGAAAATAAGAATTGTAGTTATATAATGTCAAATAATGAGATGATTATCACAATCTATTAATTATGTCAAGGAAGAATGTAAAAAAAGGAAAAAAAAAGCATCGTAATTTTGGAGCAGTTAATAGACACATATCATGTAAAAAAGCAGTTAATGAGGTAACTAACAGGGAAGCTACATGTACAGAAGGAGTAATTGCCAAACTTTATTGTCTTCAACGCAGTCTTTAATCATATAATATGCTTTTTTGATAAGGACACGTTTAATGTGCGTTTTGAACTTTCCATCAATAAGTTCTGTAACCAAATGCAATGTTCCCCGCGCATTCAGTTCAGCATCCAGTCGTTTTCCCCACGGCCGTGGCAATAACTTGTGTACCGTGGAACTATTGTAAGAAGCGCCATAGTGCTTGAGATTAATTATCATCTGAATAGACTTTTTAACTTGTACACCGGAATTTTATTTTTCTCCTTTTCCAACCACGACACTCATAAGATCACGTCGGGGTCACCAATGTTGGGACCTAAATAAATAAATAAATAGTCCCAGAGTTTGTGTGAGTAACAGGAAAAAGTGTATGAAAGAGATGTGACACATAGACTCGTGTGAGAGGTTGCTTCAGTGAGTGTGGTGCGATACTGATTTGTGGTATGTAGAAGCAGCAGAGGGGCTGACTAACTAGATGGTCTATGACTATCTGAGCGGGATCAATAAGTTCTCGGTTCCCTGATAGTCTAAGGTTTTTAAATAGGTAGTGGCTAAAATTTTACATTTATGGTTAGTTAGAGGATAAATATTAAGTATGGTATTTAACTTATTATACAGGAATGTCCGAAGAAGAAGAAGAAATTACGTGATTGTGCAGAGCTGGTTGGTCAAATGAGATGTCATTGTATGAATTGACGTCAAAGAAGAGTAAAAAGGCCGGGGGCATCGATAAGCCGACGAGCCAATTAATAACGTCAATTAATAGAATAATATCTCATTTAGGTGTATGATATGTTATTTTATGAATTGACGTCAAACAACAATAAAAAGGCCGGGGGCATGGATAAGCCAACGAGTTAACTGATAGTGAATTAATAGAATAACATCTCACTTAGGTGTGTGATATGTTATTGTATGAATTGACGTCAAAAGTAAAAAAGCCGCGGGCATCGATAAGCCGACGAGTGATAACGTCAATTAATAGAATAATATCTTAATTAGATATCTGTTGTGATATGTTATTGTATGAATTGACGTCAAACAACAGTAAAAAGGCCGGGGGCATCGATAAGCCAACGAGTTAATTGATAGTGAATTAATAGAATAACATGTCACTTAGGTGTGTGATATGTTATTGTATGAATTGACGTCAAAAGTAAAAAGGCCGGGGGCATCGATAAGCCGACGAGTCAATTGATAACGTCAATTAATAGAATAATATCTTACTTAGATATGTGTTGTGATATGTTATTGTATGAATTGACGTCAAACTACAGTAAAAAGGCCGGGGGCATCGATAAGTCAACGAGTTAATTGATAAAGTGAATTAATAGAATAACATTTCACTTAGGTGTGTGATATGTTATTGTATGAATTGACGTCAAAAGTAAAAAGGCCGGGGGCATCGATAAGCCGACGAGTCTATTGATAACGTCGAGGCATCAATAAGCCGACAAGTCAATTGATAAGCATCATTTTCATAGAATAACATCTCCCCCTTATTTGAGTAACCTTAAGGATCCATACGTATTGCAAAATGTTTTGTAAACAACATTTTTAATTTTGCCATCTTTCTCTAGAACATGAACATTTAGTGGGCTGGATATACTATAATAACACTTTGCACACGTATTATTCACTGCGTGTGCAAAATGTTACATTTGAATTACGATGAGCATAAATTATTTAGCAATAACATATTCAAGTAATCGAATCGCAACCCGTGATATACTATTATTGAGAAGAACCAGTGGCCATTTATGGTCTCTATAATCAGTTCCACTTCACCAAATGGTGCTTTTCGGAAGCAAATGCACAAATCTCTACTTATAAAAAATACTCAAATCGCCATAAGTGAGCCTAAATATTTGAAGAGTTTGCTCGATTTCTTCATGATCCCAACATCAGATCCTGACCGGATGACAATGAGACCACCTGGAAAGTATATAGCCTTTCAAACAAAACAAAATCCAAATCGGTCCAGCCATCTTCATGTAACCGGTGAACATAAATACAAAAAAAAGATTCCGATGAACTGATAACCTTCTCCATTTTTTGAAGTCGGTTAAAAATGTCATAGTATTACACTATCAAAATAAGTAATGAGGCGCTTAGACTTAAGTTTGCAATGTAAGAAATTGTAAAGTAATAGTGTACTCATTGTTGAAGAGCCTATAAATAAATATATACTGACTTGAATGTGCCCTGGCGGTTGAGAGTATGTCATGCTCACTCAAATGTCTCGCTGGTGGTGGCGTGTGTGTTGGATCATTAAGTTCCCTACAAAATGGTTGAGCTAATTGGTGCTGATCCATGCGTCATGTTCGTGAACGGGCGCCGTCAGTTGGGACTGGTCGTCTCTTAGCTGCCACGGCTTATTTTTATTTTTTAATTTAGTTGTTTTTAGTTTTTATCTTTTTTTTTTATTACGGACGCTTTTAACGTGCACGTCTTTCTACATTGTTCTCACATGTATATTTTCAATATGAACGATGTAACCAATATTTTGTAAAATAGGTATTTGATTTTAAAAGAGTGTCCGTGGAGTTTCTTGCCCGTTCTTCTCCATAGGATCTACGCTTTGGAATGGGCAATCTAGCTTCATTTTTCTGGCTGACCGACCCAAGACCGACCCTTTGACAATTCAAAAGTGCCTGTAATTGGTTTATTTGAAATAAATGCTTTGAGTTTGAGTTTGAGTTTGAATAAATAAATAAAATAAAGATTATCAGTTCTAGGTTTTCAGTGCCGTTTTATCGTATCTGTATGAAAAACAAAAGGTGGTTGTGCAGATTGGCAAAATATCGGCACGGACTTCATCAGTTGTGCGTGATCTACAATAATGATTGGCGATAATTGATAAGGTATACCACGCACTTGATTTGTGTTCTCAACCAGGGCTTGCAGATGTTGAACCAACGATCATCGTATGTTGGAGCTGCCGGGTTCCGTTAGCCTCCTGATACCACAAGTCGACAATAACTACACGGAATTCAAGCTGTTGGTAGTACGAATGTTGTTAAATATTAACACAGATATATCTAATACGAGTACGTGCAAACATAAACGTACTGAACAGCTGATTTTTATTCGCGACTAGCTTTTGCCCGCGGCTTCGCCCGCGTGGATGTCGGATCGCATTGCCTGCCCGCGCTATTACTTCGTTTTCGCTTAGCGTTCTTTCTGACATTTTTTCTTCTTCCGACACCTAAGGGTCCTAGAGTGATGTTAAGGGTCCTTGAGTGTTGAGTGTTGTGTGTGTGTGTTTGTTGTGATGTGATATGCTTATAGTCTTCCTTAACAATTGGGCTTATCAAATGCAAAAATAATTATTAAGTCCGACTGTTAGTTCCAGAGATTAGGGCGTTCAAACCAACCAAAAAAAGTGTGTGTCAGCTCCGACGGGAGTTTACTTCTGTTTTTGTGCCGTTTCGAGTTTCCGACTTTCTATTTTTCGGTCATTTCTGTCGGGCTGGGTTTCTTCAATGAATCAGTGCTATACAAATAGCAACTTTAAGGTGTAAGGGCACTCGTCCCCCCTCTCCCTCTTACTTCTCCTCCTCTCACTCTAACCACCTCTCAGTCTCCCCTATCATCCCCCTCACTTCTCCCTCTCACCCCCTCACGCTTCCCAATCCCTCTCCCTCTCATACCCTTCACCACATCCCTTTCCCGCTAACCTCCCCCTCCCCCTCACCCTGTCTCACACCCCCTTCACCGCTTTCCCCTCTCCGTCTACCTACACTAACTCCTCCCCTCCCCCTCTTTCCTTCTCCACACCCACTACACCTCCTCCCTCACTACACCCTCGTATCGCTCTCCCCTTCCCTCCATCATCCTCCCCTTTCCCTCCTCACCAATCCTCCCCTCCCTCTCACCACACCCTCCTCTTCCCCTTTTCCTCCTCATGATAGCCACGACATTCATCAAATTCCTCATCACCCCTCCCCTTCCCCTTTCTCTCCTCACCACCCCCTACCCTTCTCCCTTTCCCCTCTACCCTTTCCTCTGGGGGAAAAACTATTAACGACAAACTTTATTACTTGCTTAGGCAAATATTTGTGCAAAGTTTCAAATTATTTAATCAAACATTTTTCATATAAACTATATTCCCTGTTTTCACACCCACAGGGATGGAATTTTAAAAAATCGTTTAGGGTATTTCCGTAACTTGACTGAAAGATTATTTACACAAATTTTCGAGTTAATCAAGCCCTGCAGTAAAAAACTTTATAATTTACTTAGATAAATATTCATGCCAAGTTTCAAGTCTATTAACTCAAGGAATAAGATTTTTCATACAAACTTTCATCCCCTATTTGTCCCCCTTAGGGATGGAATTTCCAAAAATCCTTCCTTAGTGGATGCCTACACTGTATAAGTCTCTAGGGCCAGCGGTTTGGGCTGTGCGTTGATATATCAGTCAGTCAATCAATCAGTCAGTCAGGACTTTGAATTTTATATACAGGGTGATTTTTAAATGACCAGCCAAATTTTCACAGGGTGTTCTACCCATGAATATGAACAACTTTCACTATGGGACCAACTTTGAAATCACGAAAAAAAAACCAGCGGTTTCCTACAAAAGTTCAATACCTACTCGATCAAAATGTATGAAACAGCTGATATTTTTTTTGCGATTTCAAAGTTGGTCCCATAGTGAAAGTTGTTCATATTCATGGGTAGAACACCCTGTGAAAATTTGGCTGGTCATTAAAAAATCACCTTGTATATTAGGTGTAAAAAAATTAACTGCAAGAACTTCGTCCACATACTCGACATCGAAAAACAAACACATTACAAAAAAAAATTTTCGCGGAATCGCGAAAAAAAAATCAGCTGTTCAATACATTTATGTTCGCATAATTCGTCAAAATGTACTGAACAGCTGATTTTTTTTTCGCGATTTCAGGTTTGGTCTCATAGTAAAAGTTGTTCATAATGATGAGTACAATGACCCCTTAAGAGGTTGTGGGTTACTTATTTTACACCTTGTATAGATAGATAGATGTGTGACGACATAAATGAAAATAACAATATATTCGTAATGATTGACATCTATAGACACATTTAGAGACAAAAATCAAGAACTGTACAATACATACCTATGATCCACAATAAACTTTTGATTGATTGATTGATTGATTGATTGATTGAAAATATTTTTGGCCAGCTTTTAGGTTCAAATACCCGTATGTGCGGCGCGAGGCGTGTTCGTACTCTGATAGAATAGCTTAACAAATGTTCGCCGTGATTTTGACATAACTTTTTCATTTATGAACCGATTGACATGAAATAAACACTAAATGTTAAGTGAAGCTTACTACAGTATATTAGTGAAAACCGCATGTAAATCGAATAAGCCGTTTCTGATATTAGCGTGCACAAACACACAGACAAACAGACAAACAGATAAACAGACAAAAAAAAAATTAACTACAATCTCGGGTTCGGCATCGATATAATAACAACCCCTGCTACTTTTTTTTTATATATTTCCATTGTACAGACACCACTTTTCTACAATTTTATTATATGTATAGATAGATTTCAGAGGGGCAATTCCCGTATTTTTAACAACGTTCGCAATATCATCTCAAGACTCAATCTGTCAAAAATTGTATAGCGTTTAATACAATTTTTGACAGATTGAGTCTTGAGATGATATTGCGAACGCTGTTAAAAATACGGGAATTGCTCCTCTGGTTTGGTATCAAAGTAAAAGTTGTTCATAATGATGAGTACAATGACCCCTTAACCCCTCAAGTGTCTGAGTTTGGCTGATTTTAGACCCAAAACCCCAGCGAGTGGGGAGGGTTGGGGGTTAGTTGCGAACCCCATAGGTTCACAACTACTGATAAATAAATAAAATAAATAAAATAAAAAATTGTTTATTGTCACAAATCAGCAAATAGTTACAAATTTGTATTCGAAGTCTCCTTTTAGGCAGATAATGCCTGTGTTAGAAGGCTCCGCTCTTCCATAACAATGGTATATGCATAGACTTATAAAAAAAGATGGACTCCGCCCCACGCATATCGAAAGTGAAGCACCCTACCGATCTATGTGTGCGTGATTTGAGTACCTGCAAAGACGCCGTCGCTCGTGTAACGTAATGGCGGCCGGTAGACTTACTATGGTGTGAATGTGTGCGTGCTGGCTTGTAGACATTTGCGCACTGACTTACTATGGGTGCTTCAGTTATTGTTAAAGGAGACGGCGTCCGCCTTTTTTTTTAGGTCCATGGGTATATGTATTTAATTTAAGCGTGACGTGTAGCGTGAGGTGAGGTGTGTGTAGTGACGTGAAGTGGTGTGTGTGAAGGTACAGTATTGTGTGTTGTGATATGAATGTGATGTATGTTGATAATGATAATGATATGTTTTCCATCGGATGATGTTTTTTTACGTTTATAATACGTGATCTAAGCTTATATACCTATTATGTAAAGTTTTGTCCTTTTGCACACTTGGGGTGCATTTGACACGCGGGGGGGGGGAGGGGAGGTTAGCTGCGAACTCCATAAGTTCACAACTAATGATTTGATTAGTTTTCCATCGGATGATGTTTTTTTACATTTATATATATGTGATATAAGCTTATGTACCGAACAAAAAAAGGGTTTTTCTTATGCACACATGGGGTGCATTCGACACTTGAGGGGTTAAAAGATTGCCACTGTTTACATTTACACCCTGTATATTGTATGTCTGATCTTTAGTATGTTTGCCCGTTGTCAACATGACGTGTAATTCTAGCTTCGCTATCCCACGCGAACGTCAGTGATCATTGACAGGTGACACGAGTACTCTTGAGCGCACCATGTCCCTAACCTATCCGCAAAACTCAGCTTGTACCGTTCGAGGACTCGCAGCTCCGTGGGCATGTTGCTCCAGCGTATCTTGATTCTATCACCGGTCATATCACTCGGAAAAGACATTGGCGCTCGCCTCGCCATGCCTACGTGTATACGATGCACCCGGTTTGCAAACGCCTTCTGCCGACACGACTGCTGAACTCAACCAAGCAAAAGTTTTTCTACTTGTTGGCACCATACAGCGGCTACTTGAGCACGCGCTTCACGTTGTCAATGCCCTTGTCGTCGCGACAGAAGATCGTGCTCAGTAGCAGAGCGCGCACACCATGCCATAACTGGTCGTCGGACAGGTCGAAATCGTCCGGGAATTCGAGAAGCATCGATGTCTTCACATAATTCTTTCGAAAGCACACAATTTCACCATCATTGTTGACTCCATACATTTTCATTTGTAGCTGTAAATCTTTCTAAACTTTCGTTTGTTTTTTTATCGGAGCCATAGTGTTAGTGCTGAGGATACGAAGCGTTTCTGGCCTCTTCAACTTTGTTAATGCGCCAGTCGTACGCGTACACCACTTGGCGAGTCATGATGTAGTTTTTGGAGACTAACTATAGAAAGAAAGAAAGAAAGAAAGAAAAAGTATTTATTGTGACTCGCACAGAACTAAAACTAAAACACACAAAATAAAAGTTGAAAACAAACAAAATATATAAAAAAAAACTTGAGAGGTGTCAAGGGACACCCGGATGGAACGAAGTTCCTTTCGATTAATTAGTGAGGAATTGTAACAAAATTTTATTTTTACACTTATCATCATCATCATCATCATCGTCATCGTCATCGTCATCGTCATCATCATCGTCATCGTCATCGTCATCGTCATCGTCATCGTCATCGTCATCGTCATCGTCAGCGTCAGCGTCATCGTCATCGTCATCGTCATCATAATCATCATCATCATCATCATCATCATCATCACCATCACCATCATCATCATCATCATCATCATCATCATCATCATCACCATCACCATCATCATCATCATCATCATCATCATCATCATCATCATCATCATCATCATCATCATCATCATCATCATCATCATCATCATCATCATCATCATCATCATCGCGACACCACACTGTTCAATGCGAAATAGAAATGAAAATATCTGGCTTGCTTTCTATAAGAGAGAGAGAGAGAGAGACAGAGAAACATGCGCACGCCGCACGGCTTACAATAGCTACCTATAGCAAAAAGTGTCGTGACAACTTTTCGTGAGACTTTTTTCCGTCTAGCCCCCTTTCACAACGCGCGATAAGGAACTTCGTTCCAAAAATAAAAATAAGTAAATAAAAAACAAAAAAGTCACGTACAAGGCCAAAAGGCTGAGAGAATAACACACGACTTATGCCCGGTTTCTGAGGGTTATAAACGGAGTTTATTCATTCGATAGTGGTTATGGGTTCGATATCGTGTTTCTGTACACTTCATTAAAGAAGAATTTGGCTTAAAAGTCGAGTGAATTACTATTTAGGGTTTATCTGAGGATCTCAAACACCGAGCATAAAGAAGGAATTCGCTTCTTTTATTAGCTGCGAGAGGGACCACGATAGTCCGATGTCAAAATCGTCCTTGTCTGTGAATCGGACCCCAGTGGTCTTTATCTCGGTCGGTATCTTTACTGCTCTCACTTGTACAAAGTGAGGGGAAAAAAACAAGGATGGCATACCGTCACATGTAAGTCTCTAAAACAAATCAACAACGATAACACCCAGAAATAAGCGAGCAAAAGCGAGACCACCCAGGAATACTCTCACACAAAAAGCAAAAAACAAAATGGCCGTCACAGTGAAATAGATATTTTTGTCGAACAAAAATCTTTTGAGAAACAATTCTTCAGAAGTAAGTAGAACGGCAATACAAAATTTAATTCAACATGATTTTGATTTCATCGATTGTAGCAAATAATATGTGCTGCATACATTTCCACTGTAAGTCAGTCTAGCACATATCATAAACTCAACTACCATAGCAGGATGCCACTCATCAGTAACCGTAGTCTCGATATTGGAGACCGCTGCGTTAATAGTCAACGTGTCAACACGTCGATGACAGCTGTTATCTGTCTCTGTACAATGGAAACGTGACTTCTGTGTAGCCGCTGTCTACTGGGGTGACACGTGGTTAGCTAAATGTGCGTCATGTGCGTGTGTGTGTCTGTGTGAGGGTGTGTGTGCGTGTGCTCCAACGTGCGATCGCCATTGGATCAACACCAGGTGGGTAACACAAATCAAGTGCGTGGAAAAACATGTAAATTCTGTGTATAATATGATGAAATCCTCGATCAACATTGTAACATTCTGTTACAACTTTTATAATGAAGTGCAGATATATTGGCACTCTGTACAGCTATGACCTCTTGTTTTCATGCGGATAAGATAATGCTAGCGAGTACTACTGATAATATTTGTTTTGACAATCGAACACTATGACCTTTCGTTACTTTATTTTTTTTTATAATCACGTTCGCTGCACATTAGTATAAATACCGTATTTCGATCTAAAATGTTATCCAGTTCAATTCCGGCCTCAAGATGAAGTCTACAAGTTTTGTCGTACTATTGGCGGTACTGCAGTTGTGCCTTCACGGAACATTTGCAACCATCTCGAACAACGATGGTGCCGGTGAAGCTTCAAAGTACAGCGTGCTAGCAGATAGTGGAGCAGCAAAGTTCTACAAGCTCGTAGATACCGAAGACGAGCTTGACCTTTCCGAAGCGGACGAGCAGAAGCTATTACGTATGATATCTACATTTGGTTGGTGCGCCGTTCACAACACGGCGTACAAATCTGAGTTATTATGTGAATTTGGTTGTAGACCTTCATGTTCTATTCCTGGATGTGGCAACTTCGACAAATGCTTGAAAGCGAACCTTGGCGATGATGTCAGATACATTTGCAAGTGTAAGAATAGTAATAGTTCGTGAATAGCAACGCATTATGTGGTGTAATGATTGATGGCGTCGATATGTTATTATATTTTCTTATGTTACAAAATATTATGCTCAACAATTATTATTTTATGTAGCATACGAACGCAACGTATGTTACTTTCTTATTTAACAAAAGATTATGCACTAGCATTATATGTATTTAGCAGTTTAATAAATAAACTATTATCATGAATATGTTGTTTAATTCTCTTCTAGTGTGACACGTGTATGAACCATAAGTTATCTGATTGAATAAGTATCCTGAACTCGTGTCGATATAGTACTAATTAAGCACGTATATAAATATTTACAACTTTGACACGAGGATTTTGGGACATTGCAACGTTTGTTAATTGTTGCCATGCACACTCACACAAACGTGCTCGATGTACTGTATCAGAAAGGTGTGGTCTTATACGCGTGTGGTACAGACCGGCAAATTGAACAGCTTTTTAGGGTTCCGTACCAAAATGGTAAAAAGGAACCCTTTTGGTGTGCCTCAGTCTGTCTGTCTGTCTGTCACAGCTGGATATCTCAAGAACTACTAACGCTATCAACTTGAAATTTGGAACAGTTTTAGATGACGTTTGCCCAACTATTTTGCAAATAAAAAAATAAAAAAAATATATATAAGGTTTGTTTTGCAACAGGAGTCCCTGTGAGGGTCTTAAAAAATCGAAGTGGTGGTGGTGGTGGTGTGGAGGTGTGGTGGTGGTGGTGGTGATGGTGGTGGGGTATCATATGAAAGAGAGCTATTTGCATATTCTCAAACGTTTTTTTCCTTTGTTTTAGGTCGTACAGTTTTCGACTTTAAATAAAAACTGTAAAAAAAATACCGTTCCCCCTTATCTCCGAAGTTTGCATAGAGAAAACTCTGAAATTATTCTATTTTATAATAGTTTATGTATAGATTGCAGGAAAAATAAAGCCATGTCTCTATACAGGGGGGAAGGGACATTGACGCGTAAACGGTTACCACGTATTCAGTATTCTGAGCCCCCCTATATAGAAATTTTTCGTCGTTTATTGAAAAAAAAATCTGCAGTTTCCTACAATAGTGCAATACCTACACGGTCAAAATGTAAGGAAGAGCAGATTTTTTTTTCAATAACCAATGAAAAATTTCTATACAGGGTGGCCGGAACATTGACGTCCAAAAATAAAATTTCGGTCCCTCGTATCGTGGGGTATTCGAATCACCCCCATGTATGTTCCGCGACTTTTCATAGTTTTCGAGTTATGAATTTTTTTCTGAATGTTTGAAAATTTTCGACCTGACCAACCTAAAAAAATTCTAAAAAAAAAAGTAGAGGGTTTTATCGAGTTTCTTTTTTTGCAACTGAATTTTCATAAGTAGTACTTTTATGCATAAAATAATCAGCTTCGTAACTGTGATGAAAGTTATGAAAATGTTGATCTAAAGTGAAAAATTTACGTTCGGTAAATTATGACTCAAATTTTCAACTTTAAATTAAAAATCTTAACAGGTGACTTCATAATTCCTAAGTAGGCTTCAAGAATGCGCCAGACTCTCAGCTTTCATAATCATAAAAAAAATGAAGTAATTAATAGGGCTACTTTGTTTAAAATCGGCCTTCAAAGACAGCGAGGTGGAAAAATTCTTAAAATTACCCATCTGAGTAATTATTTTTTTTTGGCTATTTTCTCGTTCCTAAGGTTAATTAATGATAAGAATACTGAAAACTAACCACATTATATTCAATATTCATAATTACCACACGTGGGCGAATGAAAATCCACTCGAAGTGAGAGCTTCGACATTTCAACATCGCTTCAGCGTTAACTTGTGGTCTGGTATCCTCAATGGCGAACTAATTGGTCCGTTTGAACTGCCGTCCAGACTTGATGGAGAAACATACCTACAAAAACTTTTTGGAAAATGAACTTCCATTGTTGCTGGCAGATGTGAATCTCGAACTCAGACGAACCATGGTGTTGCAAAATGACGGCGCCCGTGTCACTATGCAACCCAGGTCCGAAATTACTTAGATGAAACATACCCCAACAGATGGATCGGACGCAGCGGACCAATTAGGTGGCCTCCACGCTCACCTGATCTCAACCCCATCGATTTCTTTATTTGAGCCTATTACAAGGAAATAGCATACGCCCGAGACTGTTCAAGTGAACAAGAGCTGAGGCAGTTGATTGCAGAAGCTGAACGTGTTGTGAGAGAGAACAGAGACGCTTTTAGACGATTGCCAGACAATTTCTTACGTAGGTGTAGAATGTGTATTGCTGCTGGTGGTGGCCACTTTGAAAACCTTTTGTAAATGTTAAAAATAAATTAAGTACTTTTTTCACATTATCATCTGTGTTTTATTCAAAACCACTTTTTACGTAAAACTTTTCTTACCCAACTCTGAAACTATTTGTTGGTTAGTTTTCAGTATTCTTATCATTAATTAACCTTAGGAACGAGAAAATAGCCAAAAAAAAATAATTACTCAGATGGGTAATTTTAAGAATTTTTCCACCTCGCTGTCTTTGAAGGCCGGTTTTAAACAAAGTAGCCCTATTAAGTACTTCATTTTTTTTATGATTATGAAAGCTGAGAGTCTGGCGCATTCTTGAAGCCTACTTAGGAATTATGAAGTCACCTGTTAAGATTTTTTATTTAAAGTTGAAAATTTGAGTCATAATTTACCGAACGTAAATTTTTCACTTTAGATCAACATTTTCATAACTTTCATCACAGTTACGAAGCTGATTATTTTATGCATAAAATTACTACTTATGAAAATTCAGTTGCAAAAAAAGAAACTCGATAAAACCCTCTACTTTTTTTTTTAGAATTTTTTTAGGTTGGTCAGGTCGAAAATTTTCAAACATTCAGAAAAAAATTCATAACTCGAAAACTATGAAAAGTCGCGGAACATACATGGGGGTGATTCGAATACCCCACGATACGAGGGACCGAAATTTTATTTTTGGACGTCAATGTTCCGGCCAGCCTGTATAGGGGGGCTCAGAATGATGTCCTGAATACGTGGTACAGTAGTACTCAACTGATAAGGCGCGTCGTGAATCTTCGTTCGCACAGAAAAGAAAGTATGGTCCCGAAGATTAACGATAATGCTTAAAACTTACAATCAACCTTAGATCACTACTATAAGGTTCGTAATACACTGCAGCTGTTAGTTCCATCTCACTCGCATGTATGGCGGCTGTCAAGCGGCGCGCGCTAACATGGCAGCAGCTACCGACCAATAGCGGTACAGGAAAAAGCGTGGAGCGTGCCGATTGGTCAATAGCATTTCCCGCGCTTTGAAAATTCATCTTCTGCGCAGGTACATCGATAAGCCATATTACTTGGGTACTACTGTAACCGTTTGCGCGTCGATGTCCCTTCCACCCTGTATAGCACAGTTTTTCAGAAATCATCAACAAAAATTACATACAAATGGGAACCCTCGGTGCGCGAGTCCGACTCGCTCTTGACCGGTTTTTTTACATGCATAAACTCACGCCTTCTTCCCATGGGGGTAGGCAGAAACTACAGAACGCCACCTGCTACGATCCTGACATACTGCTTTTGTCTCGTTTACGCTCATACACGCACACGGGTTGCGAGTACTTATACGCACCTTATTAGTGATGTCTGAAGAACATCACCAATAAGGTCACTATACAGGATGTAAGGGACAGCCTTCCGCAAACTGATAGGGTGAATTCAGTATGTCATACTAAGATGACCGGTACATGAAATTTTTTCAGGAACGTTAAGGGAATCCAATAAACCTGATTTGTTTGTGTTTTTGTGCACAAATTGGAGCGTCTATTACTGGTTGGGAGGGGTAGGTAATAGGTATGCGGTGAGTTCGATGAACTCTGTAGCTAGACAGTAAGTGAACAGCTGATTTCACGCGTCGTTGGTTAGAGTATTTCAACATCCATTGCTGGTTTTTTTTTTTTGCTGCTTTTTTTTGCAGTTTTTTTTACATAAATGGAGTGCTGCGAACACACAATGCAATTTTACATTGAAATAATGAAAATGTAACTGAAAAAAAAATTGAAAAAATGAAAATTTTCCTGAGAAAATTTCCGGTGGAATATGATTCAAAATGAGGAGCTGAATGCACCCTGTGAGTTTGGAGACGAGAGCGTGTAGCCACAATTGAAATGTAAGGAAATTAATCATAAAAATTTTTCCGGAAATTTTCTCAGGAAAAGTTTCATTTTTTTTAACGTTTTTTTGGCTAATATTCCTTTATTTCAATGTAAAATTACATTCTCTGTTTGCAGCACTCCATTTATGTAAATAAAACAGCTAAAATCCAAAAAACAGCAATGTATGTCGAAATACTCTAACGTACTACGCGCGAAATCAGCTGTTCACTTTCTGCATAGCTTCAGAGTTCATCAAACTCACCGCATACTACTTGCATACAATACAAAGACAAGCGAGACGCTCCGATTTACCGAGTCGCAACAGTATTGCCAACTTAATAAACCTCAATTTGTGAACGAAAATGTTAGATCAAACTTGGTTCACATAAGAACTCCTCTAATGTTAAATGCAAATCTTTTAGTGCACTTAATTTCTAAAGGAAAAACGCACATAATGTGCCCTTGAGTATTCGTGGTAGGTACATACCTAATTACTTAATTAATTCTACTTTTCAAGCGATCACTGGATCCAGTTTCCAAGCCACCCAAGGGCCTTTTCATGGCTTTACGGCAGCTACCGACTGGTAGTCGAGTCGCGAATCGAACGTAAGCCCTCTGCAATGGAAGCCCAGTCTTCTATCACGCTGGGCTATCACTACTATTAATTTGCTTAACATAAACTTTGAATTAAATTGACAAATTAATCGTTTCATTTCTCCAAAAAAAATAACAGCTCTAACATTTAGTCAAGCTTAAAAATAGTGGTATTTTTGTACAACATTTTTGCAAGAAACATGCAAAATTTTTTGAGTAGTTGACAACACTGTTTTTGTGTGTGATTTTTCGTGTAGTCATTAGTACAGTTTAGTTGTCCTGCGACTGTGTCCTGCGCAGTATCGCTCGCTGTTGTTCGCGCAGTCGCGTCGTGAAGTTTACGTACTTACCCATTTGTGTTGTTGTCTGTGAGAAATGGCTACACGAGCACTAAGCTCGTGAATATGGCGAAATGATAATGTGCTACGGGGAAGCTCGGGGAAATGCCAGGGAAGCGCTCAGAAATTACATCGATAGGTATCCTGACCGTCGGCATCCATCAGACTCCCGGATAATTACCAATGTCTATCAACGAGTGCTAGATAACCAGCCCATAGTTCCCAATCAAGAAGGCGCCGGAAGACCACTTCGCGGTGCAACTGTAGAAAGAGTTTTAGACCTGGTCCGTCAAAATCCACGCCTAGGCACACGCACTGCAGCTCGACTATTGCGCCGGAATCATGGAGCCCGCGTCTCACACTTTTAGACTTCTTTTTGTGGGGCTACGTAAAGGAAAAAGTGTTTGTTAGTGCATGTGCGAGTGAGGAAGAAATGCGAGATTGAATCACAGACACATTCCAGCAGCTGCGCTACAGCTGCAACGAAGATCCCAACTTGCTGACCCGCTTGCACGGGGAGACCCTGCGCCGTGCCAATGTGTGTGAAGGTCTCGGTGGAGGTCATTTCGAGCCGTATCTCATACGACCGGAGCGATTCTAAGGTAGGATTAATTTTTGATACCTATTGAAATAAGACTGATTGATTTACATTATTTTTCTATGTAATAAGCATTGTACTTATGGTAAAAACACATAACGCTCCTTTTTTAACTTGCCGCAGTCGGGTAAAAAAACGAAAACCACTTCAACGTTAGTTGTAGCTATTGTTTGGCACAAAATTAACTCTAGTGCTTATTATTTTGTTATCTTTACTCGCTTTACCAAAGCGGAATTCCCGCTGTGTGAAAGGGCAGCTAATGAGAAGCCTGAATGCATGTTTGCAAGTACTTAGTATTTTTTTATTTTTATTGACTGTTTGTTTACAACGTTTTACGTAGGCAAGCCAGAAAAGATAAAGGTTTTTGAGGGAATACAGCCATCATCGTAAATACAAAATAAAAACATTATTCCTTATTTCATAAAACCTACTTATTTTATTTTTCATTGAACCCTACCCGTACTTGACAAACTGACCAATAAGTAGGTACCATACACCACTTTAAACATCTTTCAGTTATAAAAATAATTAAATGAAGGCTAAATTATTGTCGCTTTTACTGTACCTGCGCGTAAGTATCTACCTACTCAACTAACTTGTGCACTACGCTGTCGCTAGTTTAAGCCAAGTGGCGCGAGAATTGACCCCGTGGCGGGTGGGGCAGCCGAACACTCACTGCGCTACCGTTCGCTACGTGCGTTTTGCCACGGAAGCAATACATTGCGTGCGAGGTAATAAAACAAATCAGGTTTATTGGATTCCCATAACGTTCCTGAAATAATTTCATGTACCGGTCATCTTAGTATGATGTACTGAATTCACCCTATCAATCTGCGGAGGGCTGTCCCTTACACCCTGTATTATGTCTTCCCAGTGCGTCCCCTACCGGTACTACTCTACTCACATCTGCTTTATAATACCTTTTGTTAGTCGCCTTCCATTCATCCTCTCAACATGACCAAACCATCTAAACATACTATATTCATTTGCATTGCTCATAAAAATATCAATTTGTTTAAAAAATACAGTGACGTCCATAATGTGAATACTAGAAACAAACACAAATTTGTTGTTCCTACAACCAGGCTGAAGAAAATAAGTGGTTCGTTTAGTTGCCAATGTATACGTTTTTATAATAAACTACCTAGCCACATTCAAGAACTAAGCCTTAATAAATTCAAAAATTGTATAAAGCGGAAACTTTGTCAGAAAGCCTTTTATACTGTCAAAGACTATATTGAGGACAAAAAGGCTTGGGTTTGAGCTGCTCCAATAAATTTACACTATTAATGTTGATTTAAATACCTTTTTACATATTCTATACAATGACATGAATATTTTGTTTGTTATACTATTTTTAATTATTGTGAATGTGAAGACTACGTGGATCATTGTTTTTTATTTATTTTATCCTTTTCTCAGTTTTAGTTATAGTCTGACAGTTTGAGTAATTTATGCGGCCTACCCAAATGTCTTTTCTTTGGTATTGTTCGTCGAATCGTTAAGCTCCTTAAGTTTTGAGTTGAGCTGCACGATTACTGACAAATGCGTGCACTGACTGGACAGGTCCACTCAATCTGTGTGGTTCTTTCATCAAAAGACCATTTCTGACTGCAATCTGCATGGTCTTCACATGATCTGACCAAGATAATGTCTGGACTTTAAAAGAGACTGTGACCTCTGAGTTTGTTTCGGCGTTTCTTCTCAGAGTAGTCAGATAGGAAACGTCGAACTCATCTAGTTTAAAAAAAAATATGTTTGACGTGTAAAAGTGTTTGTACAAACCTACTTACAGAAAATAAATCATTTATCATTTATCATTTATCAATTATTGTCACTACATCTTCTTTTAAACCGCAGAGTTGCCTTGTCACATCATTCCTCAGCCTATCATTCATTGTCGCACCACACATGCTTCGTAAGGAACGCATTATCCCCAGCATTTATTCTACTTTCATGCTTCTTTTGCCACACCCAACATTCATTTCCATACATAAGATAACTTTAGATAACTTTTCTAACTATCTTCGATTTTATTTCACCTACTAATGAAATGTGCGTAATGTTTCTCGAGATAAACCTTGCGTCATCTATTCGAATAAGGATAATATTTTTGTGTTCACCAAAAATATTATCCGTACATCAAAATACTGATCGTGCACCAAATATTCCTGAATGTTACACAAAACACCCGCGCGTCCGAAACTTCACATTGGTGAATCATTTGGGTTAGAATCATTTGGGTTAGGTTAGGTTAGGTTAGAACAGTGACCCTTAACGCGCGACGGCGAGCGAGCGAAGCGAGCGGTGCCGCGGCAGCGGCCGCCGAGCGCCATATCCATTAGATGCTCGTTATGACATATTTTAATGAACATATTTTGGTGCACATTCAATATATTTGGTGGAACACAGGCAAAATTAGGTAAATGAAATGGGAATAAATTGAAGTACTTTTAAATACCATCCTTCGAATAATGGCAAGAATTTCGTAGGTGCAGAAAAAGGATTTCCTTTATTTTTAAAAAAGGAGGAAGTTATCAATTCGGATGTTTATATTTTTTTTTTTTATGAATGTTCGGGCATAACTCTTAACTCTACAAAATTCTTTTTTATTTGAACAGGTATGCTCTCGAGGTATCCCTCTGCTATCAAGTCAGAGTCTGATGAGGGAATCCCATGGAAATCGAGGGAAACTCAAATTTTACAGGCACACCGCGATTTGGGTATTTTTTATAGAAACTCGTGCATTTGCAATTGAAAAGCACCATTTGGTGAAGTGAAACGGATGATGAAGACCACAGATGGCCATAGGAACTACTAAATAATACCTAATATTTCATGGGTTGTCGATTACTTTGAAATGGTTACTAAGCAATTTGTGCTCGTCAGAATGCTTATGGTGATGGTGACTTCACCATCAGCTTCAGGTCTCCTGGTTCTTACTAAGAGAACTTCTCAACAATTAACGTCCCTGCATCAGGAAAAGGAATATTTTGTAAAAAGGTGATGAGCAGTTGATATTAGGCTATTGTAACTTAGATAAATTACAAACTGACCCACTAAAAAGTGAAAAATAAAACACTTATTAAAAAAAAAAAACAACCGACTTCAAAAAAAACACTACAAAGTGAAAAATAACTTTAATTTCGGAAGTCGGTGTCTTTGGATATTTGTTTTAGTTTTTTGCGAAATTGTTTTTTCTTCCGAAATTAAAGTCATTTTTCACTGTGTAGTGTTTTTTTTTTAAGTCGGTTGTTTTTTTTTTGTGATATAAGTGTTTTATTAGACAAAGGTTGAAAACTTATGTTTCAGACATTAACATTTAATTTCAATTTATTCCTCCGTATTCTGCACATTTTGGCGGTCTATGTGAGAGTGGGGTACGCTCGCGAATAGTAGCAGCGCCGCGGAACGTCATTATAAAAAAAATGATAAAATAGGGAAAGGTCATAGTGTAAGACTGTCAAAACAAATATTATCAGTAGCACTCGGCCGCATTATCTTATCCGCATGAAGACAAAAGGTCATGAACGAGGCTTATCTAACAAAATGAAAGACATTGCGGTCGTTTGCCATTTTATGTGCGGTACGCAATTATCCCGCAGGAGCCACGGATATAGATATATGCACTCTCTAGCACGCACGAGCCGTTTATTTATATATTTATTATTAGCAACCCGGTCCTGCCGGTTGATTCAGTAAAAATCTCACCGTGAAAACTTAGGTGAAGTGAGTTTGTTTTTGGTAGGAATTGACACTATTGACAGCTCACTCCACGCTCACTTCACCTAAGTTTTCACGGTGAGATGGTTACAGAATCGCACTACTGCTTCGCACGGTTTCTACGACATGTTTAAACATGTACAAGTTAAATAATAATAGTAAGTATTTAATAAGTAGTTTAGAAGAACAAAGCGGCCACACATACAGATAGACACGAAAAGCGACTTTATTTTATAATAAATACTAGCGACCCAGCCCTGCTTCGCACAGTTTTTACGACTCAACAAATTTTGAAGTTCTATATTACCGCTTTTGTATTTTTTTGTAGCTCTAAAAAAAAATATAGCGGTAATTAGAATTTTCATATAACAAACAATGAAAATATCAATGAAAAAAAAATTTTTTTTTTCTTAACCTATTAAGTAATATCAATTATGATTTTTAATATGAAAAAAATGATTATACACAATAAAAACAAATTATTTCGGATTTTTTTAAAAACATTATTTTGCTAAAACAATAAAAGTGTAAACAAAAATTAAAAACAATATTAAACTTGCCCATTTGTTTATAAAAAAATTCTTAACAATTGATGAAAATAATTTTATTCCAATGTTATGCCATTGATCCAAAAACATCAATTATTTAACTTTTGTTGAAAAAAAAATTAACAACATTTATTGGACTTTTCCTTTTTTGTTTATTTAAAAAAATTCTTATAAACAAAATAATTAACTTTAACATAGGTACTTTCATCGCGTGATCTTTTAAGTATGTTTACAAAAAGGGCTCCACGAAGCCAAAATTTAAAGGTTTATTATTTAAACTTTTATGTCGTCATTTATAAAAATGGAGATTGGAAAAACATGGTTAATTAACAATCATTCTAGGCGCACAGATTTCTTTCATAAAACTACCTTATCAAGATGCCACTCATCGGTAACCGTTAATAGTCAACGACACGATGACGACACCTTAACCACGAAAACTTGATTTCTGTTTAGCCGCTGGCTACTCGGGTGATAGGTTACAGTAATACCCAACTGATATGGCTTACCGATGTACCTGCGCAGAAGATGAATTTTCAAAGCGTGGGAAATGCTATTGACCAATCGGCACGCTCCACGCACCGCGCTTCTTTATCCTGTACCGCTATTGGCCGGCAGCTGCCGCCATGTTAGCGCGCGCCGCGTGGCATTTTAGTCAGCCACCATACTTGCGAGGAGACGGAACTAACAGCTGCAGTGTATTATGAACCTTATAGTAGTGATCTAAGGCTGATAAGTTTTAAGCATTCTTGCGTTAATCTTCCATACTTTCGTTTCTGTGCGAACCACCACAGTACCACTGTTACTAAATGTATGTACGTCATTATGTTACTATCGAGAACAGCAGCTCTTACTCTAACGTGCGATCGCTTTTAGTTCAGTACCTGGTGGGTAACACAAATCAAGTGCGTGGAAAAACATGTAAATTCTGTATAGATGATGAAATCCTCGATCATCATTATAACATTCCGTTACAACGTTTATAATGAAGTGCAGATATTTTAGCCCTCTGTACAGCTGCGACCTTTTGTCTTCATGCGGATAAGATAATGCGGCCGAGTACTACTGATAATATTTGTTTTGACAATCAAACACTATTTGACCTTTCGTTACTTTATTTTTTTTTATAATCACGTTCGCTGCAAATTAGTATAAATAGCGTACTTCGATATAAAATGTTATCCAGTTTCTTTCTGGCCTCAAGATGAAGACTACAAGTTTTGTCGTACTATTGGCGGTACTGCAGTTGTGCCTTCACGGAACATTTGCATATATCTCGAACAACGATGGTGCCGGTGAAGCTTCAAAGTACAGCGTGCTTGCAGATAGTGGAGCAGCAAAGTTCTATAAGCTTGTCGATACCGAAGACGACCTTAACCTTTCAGAAGCGGACGAGCAGAAGCTATTACGTATGATATCTACATTTGGTTGGTGTGGTGTTCACAACACGGCGTACAAATCTAAAATATTATGCAATGTTGGATGTTTACCTTCATGTCTTATACCTGGATGTGGCGGATTCGACCAATGCCTGAAAGCGAACCTTGGCGATGATGTCAGATACATTTGCAAGTGTAAGAAGTGATAGTTCGTGAATAGCAACGCAATATGTGGTGTAATGATTAATGGCGTCGATATGTTATTATATTTTGTTATGTTACAAAATATTATGCTCAACAATTATTATTTTATGTAGCAACGCAACGTATGTTACTTTCTTATTTAACAAAAGATTATGCACTAGCATTATATGTATTTTGCAGTTTAATAAATAAACTATTATCATGAATATGTTGTTTAACTCTCTTCTAGTGTGACATGTGTTTGAACCATGGGTTATCTGATTGAATAGTCGTGTCGATGTTGTGGTAACTAAGCACGTTTATACATACTAGCTTTTACTAGTAGGATTTACAACTTTGACACGAGGATTTTGGGACATTGCAACGTTTGCTAATGGTTTACATGCACACTCACACAAATATGCTCGATGTACTGTATCAGAAAGGTGTGGTCTTATAAGCGTGTGGTACAGACCAGCAAACTGAACAACTTTTTTTACATACATAAAGTCACGCCTTCTCCCCATGGGGGTAGGCAGAAACTACAGAACGCCACCTGCTACGATCTTAACATACTCTTTTGTCTCGTTTACGCTCATACACGCACGCGGGTTGCGAGTACTTATACGCACCTCGTTAGTGATGTCTGAAGAACATCACCAATAACAACAGCTGCTTTTAATCCGCACCTTTGCCTTATCACATCATTCCTCAGTCTATCACACCACACATTCTTCGCATTTCCACAGCATTTATTCTACTTTCATGCTTCTTTTTGGCACACCCAACATTATTTTCCATACATATACCGCTGGGGTCGCGGGTTGTTTGAAGCCGCTGGGGTCGCGGGTTGTTTGAAGAAGATACCGCGGCCCTGGCATAGGCAACTGAAGGAACACGGGTGGGTTTTAGTCAGTAAAAGTCTGACACGCCCTTCCGCTCCACCCAGAGCGGGAGAAGTTATTTGATGATTTCCCACCCTCAAAAAAAAAAAAAAAAAAGCGTAGTTACTTTTTTTTTCAATCTTCGATTTTACCTCGCCTACTAATGATACGTGCGTACTGTTTCTCGAGATAAACCTTGCGTCATTTATTTGGAAAATGGCAAGAGTTTCGTAGGTGCAGAGAAAGAATTCCCTTTATTTTTATTAGACTAAAGTTCAGAAACTTATGTTTCAGACAATAACATTTAATTTCGATTTATTTCTCCTTATTCTCCACATTTTGGCGGTCTATGTGAGAGTCGGGTACGCTCGCGCATAGTAGCAGCGCCGCAGGACGTGATTAAATAAAATGATAAAATAACAAAAGGTCAGAGTGTAAGACTGTCAAAACAAATATTATCAGTAGCACTCGCCCGCATTATCTTATCCGCATGAAGACAAAAGGTCATGAACGAGGCTTATCTGTCAAAATGAAAGACATTGCGGTCGATTGCCATTATATCTGCGTTAACAACAAGATTAAGATAAATTCACCAGATGCCAACGCGTTACGTAAGACCGTGGTCAAGTCTTGCCTTCGCGATAGCAGGCGCACGTTGCGGCTTAGACCAGGGCTAATCCTGTTTGAGGAAAAACAAATTCTTAGCAGTATACGAGTGGTCGGAAAATTTAGCTAATGATGTAAATAACGAAGGAAAAATAGTCCAGACTCGGAAAGGGGGGGGGGGGGGAATATATACGGTTTTAGGGGTTTGTACTCGTTTTTTCCGATTTACGGCTAAACTATGCATCCTATCGAAAAAAGTTAAATGTAAAAGTGGTAGATAATGAAAAAATCTTTTACTTTCTTTTCATACATTTATTACAAATAACCTCAAATTATCAAGAAAAACGCAAAAAACCGTTTTTTTTGGTTTTTAATTTATAACTATAGCAAATATTATTATTTTTTCATGAAAATTTGTGACAATGTTATTTTTTGTGTTTTAAACAAGCCTAAATTTTTTCAAAGCGAAATATTTATTTTTCGATGTTTTATGAAGAAAATACAAAAAAAATTACCTTATTTTCAATCGAAAAATTTGGTTAGTAAATTTTAGATAAACGACCTTTACCAGTGCTCATTTTTTTCGTTGAAGTCTCAGCTTTCATATGGAATTAAAATATAATATTGTTTAAGCACAAAAATATCGTTAAAAAAGCGAACAACCGAAAAAACTACTTTTCAAAAATCGATTTTTTCGAAAACCGAATGTAAATGACAATAAACATTTGCATTCATCAAAAGCGTTATTTTTTACGAAAATCTCTGTTATTCAAGCAATTTACATGTACTTAACTATTCTCGGCTTTCAAAGCATCGAACTAGACATTCGATTTGTTAAACATAGGATGTAAGTAATCACGTACACCCGAGTTGATCACTCTACTTTTCATCAGAAATGCGAGGAAATTATAAAAAACAAACAAATAAAAACTTTTAAATTTAAAAAAAAAAAATTGTCTACTTAAATGGAATGTATGTAGTAAGTATTGGTTTTGCTACATAAACGTAACGTGTATGCCAAATTTGAATACGATGCTATCAACTTTTGAGGAGTTCCCTCATGAAGAAACGACCTTGGCTGCAGCATCAGCACAAACTGGTAATTATTTTAGTTTTGCTAGATAAACCTAACACGTATGCCAAATTTTAAGTCGATGCTATCAACTGTTGAGGAGTTTCCTCATGAAGAAATGACCCTGGCTGCAGCATCAGCACAAACTGGTAATTATTTTAGTATTAATAAATAAACCTAACGTGTATGTCAAATTTGAATACGATGCTATCAACTGTTGAGGAGTTCCCTCATGAAGAAATGACCCTGGCTGCAGCATCAGCACAAACTGGTAATTATTTTAGTTTTGCTACATAAACCTGACGCGTATGCCAAATTTGAATACGATGCTATCAACTGTTGAGGAGTTCCCTCATGAAGAAACGACCCTGGCTGCAGCATCAGTACAAAATGGTAATTATTTGAGTTTTGCTAGATAAACCTAACGCGTATGCCAAATTTGAATACGATGCTACCAACTGTTGAGGAGTTCCCTCATGAAGAAACGACCGTCCGACAAACGTAAAGACATCGACTCGTCCTCGCTTGGTACTTCATTTTAGAAAAAGTGTGTAAGAAATAAATCGGAACATTCTACTTTCATTGATATTAGCTTACACGTAAAATGGTTTAGGTAGCTAGATTTTCCATGTCCTCGGTTTGTACAAGTTCTACGCGAAAAACTGTCCTCGGTTTAGTGATATAAAGTCTAACACAACGTCCGCACTTTGTACAAGCTATAAGAAATATTGTGTAAAAATACGTCCTCGGAAGGACGTCGCAAGGCTTACGAAAGGGGTCCTCGGTTAGCTTACACAAAGTCCTCGTATGTGCATCGCTGGACACATTTAGCTGTGTATTTCAGGTCCTCAGTATGATAGCCGAAATTCATACAGAAAAATGTTGAGATAGCACTATCCCCATATGCTCATCACTATAGATTTACACACCTGTCTCTTTCTATCTTATTCTAAAAGGCCAACGAGGTATTTAAACTAGTTTTTTTGGAGGGTCCTCGGTTCCGTCAAAAACTAACAAGGTCCTCGTAAGGGTGTCTGTTTAAAGGGGGGTGTGTGTGTATGTTTGTTACTTCTTCACGCTCAAACGGCTGTATAAAGGCGAAAGTTTGTGAGTTTGTGTGTGTGTGTGTGTATGTTTGTTACTTCTTCACGCTCAAACGGCTGTATAAAGGCGAAAGTATGTGAGTGTGTGTGTGTGTGTATGTTTGTTACTTCTTCACGCTCAAACGGCTAGACCGACTTGGATGAAATTTGGTATGTAGATAGATTATACCCTGGATTAAAACAATCAATAATCGACCGCAATGTCTTTCATTTTGACAGATAAGCCTCGTTCATGACCTTTTGTCTTCATGCGGATAAGATAATGCGGGCGAGCGCTACTGACAATATTTGTTTTGATAGTCTTACACTATGACCTTTCGTTATTTTATAATCACGTTCAGCGGCGCTGCTACTATGCTGCTACTATGCGCGAGCGGCCCCACTCTCACATAGACCACCAAAATCTGGAGATTATGGAGTGACGAGAGAGCGAAACGAGCATAACGTTTCATTCATTGGCGAGGTAAAATCAAAGATAGAAAAAAAAAGTTGTTCAGTTTGATGGGGACCACACCCTTAACCCGTCGCACGACAATTAGGAGACACAATAGATTTTTCACACCACCTGCTCGAAAATGTCAAATTATATGTCAAGCAACCTTAACCTAAAGTGAGTCATTAGTGGCCGGGGGCACAGCCGGTCAATAATGTTGTACTGGATTTCATTATGACCCGCTGGTCAATAATGTGATTTGAATTTGGAATCTCACATGCTCAGCTAAATTGGCAGTATAGTACTAACAAACACCTTTTGGTGCCAGAAAGAGGAAAGCTATTCTCGAAACCCTTACTATGCGTGGATGATATTCTCGATTTCCTACAAAATCATAACGACTGCTTCTTCATATCGTTGCCATGTTTTCGAAGACATAATATTGTAAGAATAATTAGATAACTACGAACCATTTTTCATTTTTTTTTTAATTTTTTTTTTTTAATTTTGGAACGAAGTTCCTTATCGCGCGTTGTGAAAGGGGGCTAGACGGAAAAAAGTCTCACGAAAAGTTGTCACGACACTTTTTGCTATAGGTAGCTATTGTAAGCCGTGCGGCGTGCGCATGTTTCTCTGTCTGTCTCTCTCTCTCTCTCTTATAGAAAGCAAGCCAGATATTTTCATTTCTATTTCGCATTGAACAGTGTGGTGTCGCGATGATGATGATGATGATGGTGATGATGATGATGATGGTGATGATGATGATGGTGATGATGATGATGGTGATGATAATGATGATGATGGTGATGATGATGATGATGGTGATGATGATGGTGATGATGATGGTGATGATGATGATGATGATAAGTATAAAAATAAAATTTTGTTACAATTCCTTCACTAATTAATCGAAGGGAACATGGTGATGATGATGGTGATGATGATGATGATGATGATGATGATGATGATGATGATGATGATGATGATGATGATGATAAGTATAAAATAAAATTTTGTTACAATTCCTTCACTAATTAATCGAAAGGAACTTCGTTCCATCCGGGTGTCCCTTGACACCTCTCAAGTTTTTTTTTTTAAATTACACATCAACATCTATAAACGTACCAAATAAAAACTTAACTTTATCTTTGCACAACTGGACTAATGTCTCAAATGTTACCATTAACTTCAATTAATATGTAAGTGCATATAACTAACTAGTTCTAAATATGTTATTCTTACTGTTTGTTTATTTAATAAATACTTTGTTTTTCGTACTATGGCTATTATTTTCTCACAGTAGGTGTAAAAAGTAGAGTATCCTCCTCTGGGCTAAAGGTGTCTTTGCCTTGGGCTAGCTTGAATCCCTCGCTGCATTCAGGATTCTTGTATTAACTCCCTCGCTTCGCTCGTGAGTTAAACTCTTAACTACCTCGCTGCGCTCGGGAGTTAAATCCCGAATCCTTCATTGCGCTCGAGATTCAATATGACGCCCGTGACATAAGACACAACTTTAGCCCCTCGGTGCATAATCTACTATTTTATTGTTATCTGCACACCTGGGTGTCTATCTATGTGAAGAAGGTGTGAGCTTATGACTATGTATGTTAAGAAGTTTCCTATTCTTTTACTTCATTATTTTATTACATTTATTAAATCAACTTAATCACATAACTTTTTTCTCCAAGTGAATTATTCAGACATGCTGTCTTAAGATTAATTAAACTACTGCATGAGGGCAACAAATAACGACATAGTTCATATGCTACAATTAACTTTGTGTCTGGGTACGTTCTTACTCATTCTCCAACAACATCTTCTGATACAGTACATCGAGCATGTTTGTATGAATGTGCATGTTATCCATTAGCAAACGTTGCATTGCTACATTGTAAAGCCATGTGTCAATGTTGATCCTTCAAACAGATAACTCATGGTTCTTACACGTGTAACACTCGAAAAGAGTAAAACAACATATTCATGATAATAGATTTATATATGAAACTGTAAAATACATATAACGCACTAACAATAAAAGAAGAGAACAAGAAAATATTATTATATATAACGAAGCCACTAATCATTACAAATCATCATTGCGTAGCTATTCACGAACGATTTTACTTCTGACACTTGCAAATGAATCTCACATCAGCGCCAAGGTTCGCTTTCAGGCAAACGTCGTATCCTTTACATCCAGGTAGAAAACATGAAGCTCTACAACCAACCTCACATAGTACTTCAGATTTGTACGCCGTGTTGTGAATGGCGCACCAACCGAGTTTACCTATAATACTAATTAGTTTCTGCTCTTGCACTTCGGAAAGTTCAAGGTCGTCTTCGGTATCTACGAGCTTGTAGAACTTTGCTGCTCCACTATCTGCAAGCACGCTGTACTTTGAAGCTTCACCGGCACCATCGTTGTTTGAGATGGTTGCAAATGCTCCGTGAAGGCACAACTGCAGTACCGCCAATAGTACGACAAAACTTGTAGACTTCATCTTGAGGCCGGAATTGAACTGGTTAACATTTTAGATCGAGGCACGCTATATAAACTAATGTGCAGCGACGCGGAACGTGTTATAAAAAAGTGACAAAACCAAAGTCTACGCCTACATATGTAATGTCGCATGCGTGATGACGCATTGTCATCACGCATGCATGTCTATCAAAAGTCACTGACACATGGGATCACAGTTTTTCTCTGAAATTTCTTCTGATAGCCTCTCTATATTATCTTTCTTTAATCTCTTTGTTCATGACCTTTTGTTTTCATGCGGATAAGATAATGCGACCGAGTGCTACTGATAATATTTGTTTTGACAGTCTTATACTATGACCTTTTGTTATTTTATCATTTTTTATAATCACGTTCTACGGCGCTGCTACTATGCGCGAGCGTACCTAAGTCTCACATGGAGCGCAAAATATGGAGAATAAGGAGTGACGAGCGACCGAAACGAGCGTACCATTTCATTAGTAGGCGAGGTAAAATCAAAGATAGAAAAAAAAAAGTTATTCAGTTTGATGGTCTGGACTACACCCTTAAAGGACAATGTGTTAAATTGTATGGGTCCCATACCCAAAAACTATGTCTGTCTTTTATGCTCTCGTGGAGTAGTTTAATTATTCCTTAGATAGCTTGTCTAAATTCACTTGGAGAAAAAAGATATGTGAAGGAGTTAATTTGATTTGATTAGTGGAGTTTTATGCAATATTGAATTTGATTAAATAAATAAAAAAAAAATCAAATCAAATCAAATTGTTTGTTTGCTAGAGTGCAGCAAACAATAATTCTTTGGTCCAGCCATTGCGTGAGACGATATTTTATTTGATAGTTAATAATAATTGAGTTCCTGAGCTCTGGGTCTGTGCCGGTAGAGTTTACTTTGCCGAAACAGGTCTAGGGTAAGGAAACAGCCCAAGAGATATACATGAACCAGCAAGGCAGCATGTGGCGAGCTGTTGGGCAGTAGAGACCCCACTGACACTCTCTACCGGTAAAAGAAGAAGTCTTGTCCCTCACCTCTGACTTGCCTTTATTGGCCGGCCTGAGTAAACACTGATGAGGAACAGAGTTCCCACGTCTTTCTTGCCTTAATTGGCCGGCTTGAGTCCAGATTCGCAAGAGAAACATGCTCTGAGTAAGGAAGTATTCCAGTAAGTGCTTGTAGGGATCTTGACCATCTTCCGGGCTCTGGGGTTGTTCTGAGAGCCGTGGAATACCTCTCCACTCCTCAAGCACTTCAGGATATGTTGGCCCCTTATCACTAAGTCACTATGTGCTAGCGACTGTTTCCGGGGACCGATTATGAGTGTGCAAGTCAGCCTCTGCCATTTTGTGTATTTATTATATAACATTGGTTAGGCGCATACACACACACACACAGGACATAGTTCTTCCATAGTTCAACGTACCCAATCCACTAAAGTGATCCTAACCCATAGCCCAATATGTTTTGTTTCCATGTTCTGCAATAGACCTGCACCAACCGGGTGTGAACCTTGGGTGCACTTGCATACAGGATTATTAGTCAGCTAGTGCTTCCTCATCATTTAAAATTGTCTAAGGGACCTCTGCCAGTTGACTTCAGCCCCTCGTACGCCTTCCAAAGATCCGGGACCCCAGGGTCCCGAGATACTCGTATGATATGTTATGATGATATACATAAAAGCCAATTTAAATAATACTGATTATTATTATTATTATTATTTGTTCTGTAGTCTCTACCTGCCCCCATTGGAAGAAGTTGTGAGTTTATAAGAATGTTTAACTCTTTAAACGTCGATTGACACCCAGGTGTGCAGATAACAATAAAAAATCTATTGTGTCTGCTAATTAGCGTGCGACGGGTTAATAATGTGTAGGTATGTAATAATGATTAAATAATATATTATACTCACTGACAATGGTCTCCATGAAGGACTAAGTGCAGAAACCAAATCCTTTAACATAGAGGCGTTGTTCAGATCGTTGTTGATACATCTCTACTGTCTATTCACAGTGGCGTATTTAACGCTTATGTATGGAAGTGAATGCTGGGTGTGGCAAAAGTGGCATGAAAGTAGAATAAATGCTGTGGAAATGCGTTTCTTGGGAAGCAAATGTGGTGTAAGTATGAATTATAAGATGAGGAATAACCCATCCGTACGTCGGAAAGCAAGTCAACCCGTTGGTCCCGGCTGTCATTCGTAGATCTTTGACAGTCGTTACGGGTAGTCAGATGCCCAAGTCTGACAACCAGGCTTTCCAAGTGGTATTGTGTTACGCAGGAACTGGGTTGTAGAGGACACATGGGCAGTCGCTACATGTAAAATACTGGTATTTAGCTGCATTCGGTTAGACTGGAAGCCCTAACATAGTTGGGAAAAGCTAGGAAGATTTGAATGATGTGATAAGACAACGGCGCGGTTTAAAAGAAGATGGAGTGACAATAATTGAAAAGAGTATGCTTAGATAGTTCGGTCGTGTTGAGAAGATGAATGAAAGGCGACTGACAAAAGGCAGGTGGCAGGTGTGGGTGGAAACGCCAGGGGGTTACCATTAGAAGGACATAAATAGTGACCTTATTGGTGATGTTCTTCAGAAAGGTCAGACGCGTAGTACTCGCAACCGGCTTGCATATTTATCCAGATATTTGAACGTAAAAGTAGCAACAGCTTAGTATGTAAGGATCGTAGGAGGTTGCGTTCTGTAGTTTCTGCCTACCCTTATGGGAAGAAGGCGTGAGTTTATGTATGTATGTATGTGAAGAAGTTTCCTATTCTAATAATTTCATTATTTTATTCAATCAATCTGCCTAGCCTTTTCCCAACTATGTTGGGGTCGGCTTCCAGTCTAACCGGATGCAGCTGAATACCAGTATTTTACATGGAGCGACTGCCTGTCTGACCTCCACAACCCAGTAACTGGGTAATACGATACCCCTTGGTAAGACTGGTTGTCAGACTTTCGGGCTTCTGACGACCCGTAACGACCGTCAAAGATCCACGAATAACAGCCGGGACCAACGGCTTAACGTGCTTTCCGAGGCACGGAGGAATCTCGATATGTAAAGATGGTCACCCATCCACTGACCAACCCCGGCAAGCGTAGCTTAACCTGACGGATCGACCCGTGCGGCTGTTATTACTTAGCCACGAGCTCCTCTTTTTCATTATTTTATTACATTTATTAAATCAACTTAATCACATAACTTTTTTCTCCAAGTGAATTATTCAGTCATGCTGTCTTAAGATTAATTAAACTACTGGATGAGGGCAACAAATAACGACATAGTTCATATGCTACAATTAACTTTGTGTCTGGGTACGTTCTTACTCATTCTCCAACAACACCTTCTGATACAGTACATCGAGCATGTTTGTATGAGTGTGCATGTTATCCATTAGCAAACGTTGCATTGCTAGGTACATTGTAAAGCCATGTGTCAATGTTGATCCTTCAAACAGATAACTCATGGTTCTTACACGTGTAACACTCGAAAAGAGTAAAACAACATATTCATGATAATAGATTTATATATGAAACTGTAAAATACATATAACGCACTAACAATAAAAGAAGAGAACAAGAAAATATTATTATATATAACGAAGCCACTAATCATTACAAATCATCATTGCGTTGCTATTCACGAACGATTTTACTTCTGACACTTGCAAATGAATCTCACATCAGCGCCAAGGTTCGCTTTCAGGCAAACGTCGTATCCTTTACATCCAGGTAGAAAACATGAAGCTCTACAACCAACCTCACATAGTACTTCAGATTTGTACGCCGTGTTGTGAATGGCGCACCAACCGAGTTTACCTATAATACTAATTAGTTTCTGCTCTTGCACTTCGGAAAGTTCAAGGTCGTCTTCGGTATCTACGAGCTTGTAGAACTTTGCTGCTCCACTATCTGCAAGCACGCTGTACTTTGAAGCTTCACCGGCACCATCGTTGTTTGAGATGGTTGCAAATGTTCCGTGAAGGCACAACTGCAGTACCGCCAATAGTACGACAAAACTTGTAGACTTCATCTTGAGGCCGGAATTGAACTGGATAACATTTTAGATCGAGGCACGCTATATAAACTAATGTGCAGCGACGCGGAACGTGTTATTAAAAAGTGACAAAACCAAAGTCTACGCCTACATATGTAATGTCGCATGCGTGATGACGCATTGTTATCACGCATGCATGTCTATCAAGTCACTGACACATGGGATCACAGTTTTTCTCTGTCATTTCTTCTGATAGCCTTTCTATATTATCTTTAATCTCTTTGTTCATGACCTTTTGTCTTCATGCGGATAAGATAATGCGACCGAGTGCTACTGATAATATTTGTTTTGACAGTCTTATACTATGACCTTTTGTTATTTTATCATTTTTTATAATCACGTTCTGCGGCGCTGCTACTATGCGCGAGCGTACCTAAGTCTCACATGGAGCGCAAAATATGGAGAATAAGGAGTGACGAGCGACTGAAACGAGCGTACCATTTCATTAGTAGGCGAGGTAAAATCAAAGATAGAAAAAAAAAGTTATTCAGTTTGATGGTCTGGACTACACCCTTAAAGGACAATGTGTTAAATTGTATGGGTCCCATACCCAAAAACTATGTCTGTCTTTTATGCTCTCGTGGAGTAGTTTAATTATTCCTTAGATAGCTTGTCTAAATTCACTTGGAGAAAAAAGATATGTGAAGGAGTTAATTTGATTTGATTAGTGGAGTTTTATGCAATATTGAATTTGATTAAATAAATTTTAAAAAAATCAAATCAAATTGTTTATTTGCTAGAGTGCAGCAAACAATAATTCTGTGGTCCAGCCATTGCGTGATACGATATTTTATTTGATAGTTAATAATAATCGAGTTCCTGAGCTCTGGGTCTGTGCCGGTAGAGTTTACTTTGCCGAAACAGGTCTAGGGTAAGGAAACAGCCCAAGAGATATACATGAACCCGCAAGGCAGCATGTGGCGAGCTGTTGGGCAGTAGAGACCCCACTGACACTCTCTACCGGTAAAAGAAGAAGTCTTATCCCTCACCTCTGACTTCCCTTTATTGGCCGGCCTGAGTAAACACTGATGAGGAACAGAGTTCCCACGTCTTTCTTGCCTTAATTGGCCGGTTTGAGTCCAGATTTGGCATAGAAACATGCTCTGAGTAAGAAAGTATTCCAGTAAGTGCTTGTAGGGATCTTGACCATCTTCCGGGCTCTGGGGTTGTTCTGAGAGCCGTGGAATACCTCTCCACTCCTCAAGCACTTCAGGATATGTTGGCCCCTTATCACTAAGTCACTATGTGCTAGCGACTGTTTCCGGGGACCGATTATGAGTGTGCAAGTCAGCCTCTGCCATTTTGTGTATTTATTATATAACATTGGTCAGGCACATACACACACACACACAGGACATAGTTCTTCCATAGTTCAACGTACCCAATCCACTAAAGTGATCCTAACCCATAGCCCAATATGTTTTGTTTCCATGTTCTGCAATAGACCTGCACCAACCGGGTGTGAACCTTGGGTGCACTTGCATACAGGATTATTAGTCAGCTAGTGCTTCCTCATCATTTAAAATTGTCTAAGGGACCTCTGCCAGTTGACTTCAGCCCCTCGTACGCCTTCCAAAGATCCGGGACCCCAGGGTCCCGAGATATGATATGTTATGATGATATACATAAAAGGCAATTTAAATAATACTGATTATTATTATTATTATTATTTGTTCTGTAGTCTCTACCTGCCCCCATTGGAAGAAGTTGTGAGTTTATAAGAATGTTTAACTCTTTAAACGTCGATTGACACCCAGGTGTGCAGATAACAATAAAAAATCTATTGTGTCTGCTAATTAGCGTGCGACGGGTTAATAATGTGTAGGTATGTAATAATGATTAAATAATATATTATACTCACTCACAATGGTCTCCATGAAGGACTAAGTGCGGAAACCAAATCCTTTAACATAGAGGCGTTGTTCAGATCGTTGTTGATACATCTCTACTGTCTATTCACAGTGGCGTATTTAACGCTTATGTATGGAAGTGAATGCTGGGTGTGGCAAAAGTGGCATGAAAGTAGAATAAATGCTGTGGAAATGCGTTTCTTGGGAAGCAAATGTGGTGTAAGTATGAATTATAAGATGAGGAATAACCCATCCGTACGTCGGAAAGCAAGTCAACCCGTTGGTCCCGGCTGTCATTCGTAGATCTTTGACAGTCGTTACGGGTAGTCAGATGCCCAAGTCTGACAACCAGGCTTTCCAAGTGGTATTGTGTTACGCAGGAACTGGGTTGTAGAGGACACATGGGCAGTCGCTACATGTAAAATACTGGTATTTAGCTGCATTCGGTTAGACTGGAAGCCCTAACATAGTTGGGAAAAGCTAGGAAGATTTGAATGATGTGATAAGACAACGGCGCGGTTTAAAAGAAGATGGAGTGACAATAATTGAAAAGAGTATGCTTAGATAGTTCGGTCGTGTTGAGAAGATGAATGAAAGGCGACTGACAAAAGGCAGGTGGCAGGTGTGGGTGGAAACGCCAGGGGGTTACCATTAGAAGGACATAAATAGTGACCTTATTGGTGATGTTCTTCAGAAAGGTCAGACGCGTAGTACTCGCAACCGGCTTGCATATTTATCCAGATATTTGAACGTAAAAGTAGCAACAGCTTAGTATGTAAGGATCGTAGGAGGTTGCGTTCTGTATAGTTTCTGCCTACCCTTATGGGAAGAAGGCGTGAGTTTATGTATGTATGTATGTGAAGAAGTTTCCTATTCTAATAATTTCATTATTTTATTCAATCAATCTGCCTAGCCTTTTCCCAACTATGTTGGGGTCGGCTTCCAGTCTAACCGGATGCAGCTGAATACCAGTATTTTACATGGAGCGACTGCCTGTCTGACCTCCACAACCCAGTAACTGGGTAATACGATACCCCTTGGTAAGACTGGTTGTCAGACTTTCGGGCTTCTGACGACCCGTAACGACCGTCAAAGATCCACGAATAACAGCCGGGACCAACGGCTTAACGTGCTTTCCGAGGCACGGAGGAATCTCGATATGTAAAGATGGTCACCCATCCACTGACCAACCCCGGCAAGCGTAGCTTAACCTGACGGATCGACCCGTGCGGCTGTTATTACTTAGCCACGAGCTCCTCTTTTTCATTATTTTATTACATTTATTAAATCAACTTAATCACATAACTTTTTTCTCCAAGTGAATTATTCAGACATGCTGTCTGAAGATTAATTAAACTACTGGATGAGGGCAACAAATAACGACATAGTTCATATGCTACAATTAACTTTGTGTCTGGGTACGTTCTTACTCATTCTCCAATAACACCTTCTGATACAGTACATCGAGCATGTTTGTATGAGTGTGCATGTTATCCATTAGCAAACGTTGCATTGCTAGGTACATTGTAAAGCCATGTGTCAATGTTGATCCTTCAAACAGATAACTCATGGTTCTTACACGTGTAACACTCGAAAAGAGTTAAACAACATATTCATGATAATAGATTTATATATGAAACTGTAAAATACATATAACGCACTAACAATAAAAGAAGAGAACAAGAAAATATTATTATATATAACGAAGCCACTAATCATTACAAATCATCATTGCGTAGCTATTCACGAACGATTTTACTTCTGACACTTGCAAATGAATCTCACATCAGCGCCAAGGTTCGCTTTCAGGCAAACGTCGTATCCTTTACATCCAGGTAGAAAACATGAAGCTCTACAACCAACCTCACATAGTACTTCAGATTTGTACGCCGTGTTGTGAATGGCGCACCAACCGAGTTTACCTATAATATCAATTAGTTTCTGCTGTTGTACTTCGGAAAGGTCAAGGTCGTCTTCGGTATCTACGAGCTTGTAGAACTTTGCTGCTCCACTATCTGCAAGCACGCTGTACTTTGAAGCTTCACCGGCACCATCGTTGTTCGAGATGTATGCAAATGTTCCGTGAAGGCACAACTGCAGTACCGCCAATAGTACGACAAAACTTGTAGACTTCATCTTGAGGCCGTAAATAAACTGGATAACATTTTAGATCGAGGTACCCTATTTATACTAATATGCTGCGATGCGAAACAACGAAAGGTCATAGTGTTAGACCGACAAAACAAATATTATGAGTAGTAATCGGTAGCATTATCTTATCCGCATGAAGACAAAAGGTCATAAGTACCTGTACAAAGTGCCAGACTATCTACACTTCATTATCAAAGTCGTAACGGAATGTTGAATCGAGGATTTCAACATTTATACGGAATTTACATCAGCCGTTAACAGCATAATATTAACCTACCGAGCAGACAGCGGTTACACAGAAATCAAGTTTTCATGGTACAGGTGTCGTCGACGTGTCTTTGACTATTAACGGTTACCGATGAGTGGCCCCCCGCTATGGTAGTTGAGTTTATGACAGTCGTGTGATTCTGTAAAGTTATTACTCAAAAACTACATCATGACTCAGCAACTGGTACACGCGTACGATTAGCGCATTATTGAAATCGAGGAGAGCTGAAACATTTCGTTGCCTTAACACCATCACTATGGCTTCGTTGAAGAACAGCTAAAAGTTTGGAAAGATTTAAAGTTACAGATTCAAATCTATGGAGAGAAGAGAACACACAGTTTCACACAGTCCCCTGAAAAGGTCACCGAAAGGTAGCCAAGCCCGATAGAAGCACCCGTGAAGCTTGTTGCTTTGCCATACCTCCTCGCGATCATCAGTCTTTAGCCATGGAGAGTGGGATGAGCCCCTTGTCCACTGCGACCACATCACGATGCATACCCAACTCGGCTTTTAAAAAATATTTCCTGAGGCTGCACACCTCAAGGTTGTGGAAGGCTTTCGCATTTAAAAAGCCTCGGCTCCACACTTCCGCGGGATGTAGTCTCATCACCAATGATCGTGGGTGATGCATGCGGTCAGCAGTGTATGGACCCTCGTATGCAGCGTCGAGTTCAGTCTGAGTACTCTGAGTCCATTCGAGTATGCCGAAAGAGTACATTAAATAAAACCAGCATGACCCAATCATTGAAGGCGTCTTTTGTTTCCGCCTGAAACTAATCAATAATCCGAGAGTTGAATTCCCTCGGGTTACATAATCTTCCCTCGCTTTACGGGTTTGGTATATGTGTGTAAATGTACCCACAACATTTTGAAATATTTAAATTCAACATAACATAATAATCACACACCCGCTCAAATAGGCTCAAATCATTGACATGTTTTGTATGATAATTATCACCTATGGCAGTAACTGCTGATCTCGAGTATAATAGTCCATAGGTTTTTATTTTATCAACAGAAATAGGGGCATAAGGCCGTGTATCATTTAGTCGTTTATTATGGATCGCTGTACCAGCATAATGGGTTGTGGACTTTTTTACTTTTTATAACCATTCCTCCCAACCTTCTTTGTCTCTTGTTTTTAGCATTATCATAATACTCGTAGTCGATTATTTACTGTATCCGATTATTATCTATGGTTCATGCATCAAGTTATGGTGGCTGCTAAACTGCTAACCTCTACCTGGCGCACCGCACTGTTTGTCTTGACGGAGCCTGGGCAAGCGCTGCGGAGCCCAGCGACTTCTCTGTGGTCCTGTGCCACGTGGACACTGCCATCTGCTGCCATAGCCTACCGGCTGTGCCGCTACTTGGCGTCTCCCTGTACCTGCTCTGACGGAGCCTGGGCAGGCGTGGGAGGCGCACAGCGCGCTTCGGCCTGCTGCCGTTCCAACCATCGAGTTTCCACGACGTGCCTGCGCCTGCGTGCAGCTGCTGCGGTGTCCCTAATGGACTAAACCCAGGGCAGTGACTTTCCTCCTTCCGCCGTTTTGAGATCCAAAGACAGTAGAACCTACATTCTAATTCTAATTCTAATTTTGTGTTAGTGTGTTGAGTCTAATAAACTTGTATTTAAGTGGAATCCTGTTTGAATCATATCTACCCTGATTCCCCGCTAGCTACCAACTCATCCACTACGTCACACTATTGCAATCGCAGTGATCTTGGAACCAGTCCAGATCCTCCTGTAATTATAGGTATGCATCCTCAATCAAATCAAATCAAATCAAATTTATTCAAAAATATATAAGGACTAACGATAAATACAGTTTTCCTTAAATCTATGGCAAGTTCACCCATGACTCGTGCCTGAACTAGGTAATCCTGTGTTTCAGGCGATTGGAGGTAACATTAATTATTGATTAAATAATCACTTATCTTATTGTTGCATAAATGTAAAAAGGTGTATAAAAAATATAAAATTATATAATACTACTTAACAATATTTACCTAAGCACAAATAATAACTTCTCTGTATCTTCATAGGACATAGATTGAAGAGCTTCCATAAGGAATTTCTTGCAGTTACTATTATTTAAGGAGTAGATGTTTCCTTTTTCATTTAGCCTATTGTAGAGTAGTGGTCCGAGGTACATGTAAAATTTAGCTGTGAAAGCATGTTTTGTACTTTTTTGAGGGCAAGCTATATCTTTCCGTCTCCTTTTAGTTAAATCAGTGCTGTATGGAAGCGCTGCGTGTTGTTTTAGTACAGTGCTCATTATAAACAACTGTCGAACTGTTAGTACTTTACAAGCTTTATACAGGAGGTTAGTGGGGAAAAGAAAAGGGCGGCAAGTAGCCACCTTGAGAATAGCTCTTTGAGCCCTTTCAATGGGCAATAACAAGGTTTTATTCGCCCCACCCCATGAAGTAATACAGTAACTCAAAATTGACTGACAAAGTGCAAAGTATACTTGTCTAATTATTTTATTTATTTATTTATTTATTTTATTTATAAGGAACAACTAACAGCTACAATATAAAACATAGAAAAGGAAATACACAAAACATATAGACAATATTGCAGCCCACAACGCTGTTCACAGATTAACTACAGGAATACAAACAGTGAAAATAATAATCATCGCTAGGGTTACAAATACATTTTTTTTTTTTTTTTTTTTTTTTTAACTAAACTACTTTATGTATTGTGTTTAAAATAATAATGTGTAATGTATGTGTAGGGGTGTGTGTGTGTGAGGGTGTGTGTGTCTGTGTGTTTGTTTGTGTGTGTGTATATTGTGTGTAAAAATAATGTAGGTACATACATGATACTCAAAAAAATGGCACAAAAAGAAAAATATAAAATTAAAAATTCAAGAAAGCTCCTTATGTATAAGACTTTTGAACCTATAGGGAGCACATGCAAAAATGTCTATATGTTCAAAAGTCCTATTGTAGGAATCAACCATTTTGCGAACAGGCGAACGCAAACCAGAGTTGGACTTGCAGGTGCCCACTGAAAATAATCTACCAGCGCACACCTTTCGCCTATGGACTGTCCTAGGAACCGCATAACACAACATGTTGGACAGTTCAATGCAATCAAATTTGTTTGTAACAATATTATATAAATTCATGGCTTCTAAATATTTACGTCTATTTTCAAGTGTTGCGAGCTTATACTTTGCAAGCAAGTCTTTATAAGGCAAATAATATCCATAGCATCTGTAATGCATGGTACGTAGGAATTTGTGTTGAACACGCTCAATCATTTCAACGTACTTTTTGTAATATGGACTCCAAACGGACACGGCATACTCCAGTTGAGAACGTACAAGAGACTTATACAAGTAAATATAGGAAGAAGGCTTTTTAAAATCAACTGTTGATCGTAATACAAATCCATAAAGTTGATACGCTTTATTAACAATCTTTCCTATATGTAGATCCAAACAGAGCTTAGAGTCAATGATAACACCGAGATCACGAATAAAGTCCACTTTAAGTAGAGGGGCATTGCACAACGTGTATGTATAGTTTATTTTAGTTTTATTTTTTGTAAAATTTAAGAAGTTACATTTGGGTAAGCTTAGTTGTAACTTATTTTTCTGGCAATAACAGGATAGTCGGTCCAAATCTTGCTGCAGCAGAAGGCAATCATTTGTTTGTCGTATGGCTCTATATACCTTGAGGTCGTCGGCATATAGTAAAAACTTGGTATTGCGAAAACATTGGCTGATGTCATTTATATATAAAATAAACAAAAGAGGACCAAGTATAGAGCCTTGAGGCACACCAGAGGTCACTTGTGCGATGTTAGATTGGTGACCATTAATTACAACCCTCTGACTGCGATTGGTTATATAAGAGGTAAACCACCTCAGAAGATTACACGGATTCCGTTGAACGCTATCTTATTTAGTAGTATTTCATGGTCTACCTTGTCGAAAGCCTTACAAAAGTAAAATTATATTTGGATCTGCAATTAAACGTAGCTTTTTGAATACATATATCAGCTTACGAATTCTATTATTAAGTGCTTCCATATGTTGTTTGAAGGAAAGGGTTTGATCTATTATAATACCCAGGTATTTTATTTTATCTGTTTTTTTAATATTGGGACAATTACACTGGCTATCTGCGGGGATTGGGCAACAATGAGCATGCAACGCTGAAGGGATGTTCGATGTTTGCTTGCGCATCGAAAACTTAATGTAATTTGTCTTCTCTGCATTCAGGGTTAGTGAGTTATTTTTAAGCCATTTACCTACAATATTGAAACCGCGTTGCGCAAGATTGTTGACTTCATTTTCTGAGTCAGCCGAAAAAAGTAGAGCAGTGTCGTCAGCGTAGGTTATGATAGTGCCATGCTCTAGCTTTACATCGCAAAGGTCATTTATGTAGATCAAAAACAGAGTGGGTCCTAAAATACTTCCTTGAGGAACACCAAAAGATGTGGTTTTTTGAACATCGCTGAGAACATTGCCAATCTTTACGCACTGGGAACGATCTTCTAAATAACTTTTGAACATTTTCAGCTGGGTGCCTCTTACACCCATGATCTCAAGCTTGCGCAACAGGATTGGGATGGAAACTGTGTCAAAAGCTTTGGCGAGGTCCAGGAAAATTCCTATTGTGTGGTTGCCCTTGTCAAGTTCTTGCGCCAGATAGTCAGTCAGCTGGTGTACCGCATCGGCAGTAGAAACTTTAGGCCTAAATCCAAACTGCCGTTCAGACAGAATTGATTGATCTTCCAAATATTTCAACAACCTTCTGTTTATAATTTTTTCCAATATTTTTGACATAGAAGGCAGTAAAGAAATAGGTCTATAATTTGTCACTTGCTCTTTCCTGCCTGAATGGTTGACACATGACTCAGAATTTTCATGCCATCCGCGTATATTAAAATTTTAGAATTTAGGAAATAGGAGGCGATGTCATTTACAAAAATATTGAATAAAAGAAGTCCCAATAAGGATTCTTGGGGAACCCCCGATGTAATGCTCTTGAGGAATAACCGTTGAGGACTACAGTCTGGCATCTATTTTCAACATATGATACAAACCATCTGTACAAGCTACCCTTCACATCAATCCCTTGCAATTTGCGCATTAGAAGTGCATGATCTATTCGATCAAAACGTTTGCTGTAGTCAGTATATATAACACACACACTCGCCTCCGATATCACTTCGCGGTTTCATGTTCCTGTAGAAATCGAGGCCAAAAGGACATACACGACCGAGTCCTGTTTATCGGTAAAAAGTTTCCAGTTACGGATAGCATAGACTAAAAAGAGGACAGCAATCGCATACGCGTAGACATAAGACAATTGATAGTTGCGCCCATCACTAAGGTGACCGAAGCAGCTTGATGAAGGAGAGACCGTCACCGTGAAGCCTATAATTTCATAGAATTGGTTTTGAATGATCTCAGAACCCTGCTGCTACCAAAGATACTGTACGAGCACGGCGTCGACTCAATGGCGGTATAATATGTCTAGTGCGTGGGGCATGTGTATTAGTGTATGTAAAGTTTGCATTTTTAAGTTATGTTACATCATAACTATAATTATGAAGATTAATGTAGGTAGGTAGGTACAGTTAAGGGAATAAAATACTTTTTACCCACTGGAACGTCCAAAGTCAAAAAGTCACACGAAATGAAAAGTGACCCGGAACGAACGGGTGACAACAGCCGCGTTCTGGGTCTTACTTTTTTTAATTAAAAGAGGAAAAAATAAAAAGTTAGATGGCTTTAGTTGCAGTAGACATAACAAATTATTGAGTTGCTTAAAAACAACTGCAGCGCGGCGCGTGGAGGCCCGACGCGGGTGACGTATTTGTAAAAAATATTTTTGCTTTTTTAACCGACTTCTAAAAAAGGAGGAGGTTCTCAATTCGGATGTTTGTATTTTTTTTTTTTATGTTTGTTCGCGCATAACTCCGTCGCTTGCCAACCGATTTGAAAAATTATGTTTTTGTAGGAAAGGGTATACTTCTCAAATGGTCCCATTTTTGTCAAAATCCAGTTCTGATGATGGGATCCTGGAGAAATCGAAGGAACTCTTCAAATATTATAGGCACACCTATAGCGATTTGGGTATTTTTTATAGTAGCTCGTGCATTTGCTCTCGGAAAGCACCACTTGGTGAAGTGGAACTGATGATGAAGACCACAAATGGCTACCGGAACTACTCAATGATAAATATTTCACGTGTTGCGATTCGATTACTTTAATATGGTTGCTAAGCAATTTCCGCTCGTCACACAATGCGTGCGGTTAGTGGTTGTTGAGGAGTTCTCCTGGTTCTTACCAGCAGAACTCCTCAACAATTAACGTCCCAGCATCGGGAAAAGCAATATTTTGTAACATGTGATGAGCAATTGACATTAGACTATTGTAACTTATACAAATTATAAACAGACCCACTAAAAAGCGAGAAATAAAAACTTTTTAACAAAAAAAAAACCGACTTCCAAAAATCACTACAAAGTGAAAAATAACTTTGATTTCGGAAGTCGGTGGCAAAAAAAAAGAAAGTAAATAAAAAACGAAAGACACCGACTTCCTAAATCAAAGTTATTTTTCACTTTGTAGTGATTTTTGGAAGTCGGTTTTTTTTTTTGTTAAAAAGTTTTGTTATTTTATGATTGACAAGAATTAATTTTAGTACTCAATATCCTTTGTTTGGTTTAGAAAATGTATTATTGATATTAATGTATTAAAATAGTATCAACTTTCCAAAAAAAAAATAATTATTTGGAATGAGATATGTGAAACTACAATAATTTATATCTATTATATCCACTTTAATATTTTCCTTTCTCTATCGGACCTATTTTGAACACACCTTTCTGATAGGTACACCCTGTATATACAGTACATCGAGCATGTTTGTGCATGATAACCTTTAGTAAACGTTATCCTCGAGTAAATTTGTAAATCTATACGTGTCCAATGAGTACTGTTTGAAGTATTCTGAGCATCGACACGAGTTCAGAATACTTCAAACAGCTAACCCATGGTTCATAGACGTGTAATATTCGAAGATAGTTAAACAACATATTCATGATGATAGATTTATTTATTAAAAAATATAAAATACATATTTTAATGCTAGTGCATATTTTTTGTAAATAAAGATATTATAATAACATATCGACGCCATTGATCATTACAACACACATTGCGTTGCTATTCACGAACTATTACTTCTTACACTTGCAAATGTATCTGACATCAGCGCCAAGGTTCGCTTTCAGGCATTGGTCCATTCCTTTACATCCTGGTAAACTACATGAAGGTTTACAACCATATTCACATAGTACTTTAGATTGGTACGCCGTGTTGTGAATGCCGCACCAACTAAATGTAGATATAATACGTAATAGCTTCTGCTCGTCCGCTTCTGAAAGGTCAAGGTCGTCTTCAGTATCTACGAGCTTGTAGAACTTTGCTGCTCCACTATCTGCAAGCACGCTGTACTTTGCAGCTTCACCGGCACCATCGTTGTTCGAGATGGTTGCAAATGTTCCGTGAAGGCACAACTGCAGTACCGCCAATAGTACGACAAAACTTGTAGACTTCATCTTGAGGCCAGAATTGAACTGGATAACATTTTAGATCGAGGTACGCTATTTATACTAATGTGCAGTGACGCGGAACATGTTTTAAAAAAAAATTATAAACTTACGAAAGGTCATAGTGTTCGATTGTCAAAACAAATATTGTAGTACTTAGTAGTACTCGACAGCATTATCTTATCAAACCATGAATACAGTTATGAAGCTGTACAGAGTGCCAATATATCTGCACTTCATTATAAAAGTTGTAACGGAATGTTATAATGATGATCGAGGATTTCATCATTTATACGGAATTTACAAGTTTTTACCACACACTTGATTTGTGTTACCCATCAGGTGTTGAACCAAAAGCGATCGCACGTTGGAGCTGTTGTTCTCAAAACTAGCATAATGATATTTACCTAACCACGTGTCCCGAGAAGACAGTGGCTACACAGAAATCAAATTTCCATGGTACAGGTGACGTCGTCGTGTCGTTGACTATTAACAAAGCGGTCTCCAATACCGAGACTACGGTTACCGATGAGTGGCATCCGTCTATGGTAGTTGAGTTTATGATATATGTGCTAGACTGACGTACAGTGTAAATCTAGGCAGCACATCATTAATTGCTACAATTGATTGAATCAAAATCATGTTCCATTAAATTTTGTATTGCCGATCGACTTAGTCTTGTGTTATTCTGTAAAATTAGTATTCAAAAACTACAACATGACTCGCCACGTGGTGTAAGCGTACGACTGGCGCTTTATGGAACCCGAAGAGAGCAGAAACGCTTTGATATCTCAACCACGAAACACTATGGCCCCTCTAAAAACAGGCGAAAGTTTAGAAAGATTAAAGTTAAATATTCGAGTCGTAAGTAGGTATGTATGTATGGCCTCAACAATGACGGTGACATTGTGTGCTTTCGAATGAATTATGTGAAAACATCGGTGCTACTTGAATTCCCGGAAGCTTTCGACCTGTCCGACGACAAATAAATGGCACGGTGTGCGCGCTCTGCTACTGAGCACGATCTCTGTCGCGATGACAAGGGCATTGACAACGTCAAGCACGTGCGTAAGCAACCGCTGTGTGGTGCCAACAAGGAGAAAATATTTGCTTGGTCGAGTTCAGCAGTCGTGTCGGGCAGGAGGTGTTTACGAACCTGCCGGTCTATTGTGTAAAAATCTTACGGTGAATACTTAGGCGAAGTGAGAATGAAGTGAGCTGTGATTACAGGGATGTTGTTTGGGATTGACATTATTGACAACTCACTTCACCTATGTTTTCACGGTGTGATTTTACAGAATAGATCGGCGGGTGCGTCGTATAAACTTCCGCGTCGAGGCGAGACGAGCGCCAATGTCTTTCTGAGATACACCACGGTTGTGGTGAAGTTGAAATTGACTTCATTGTAGATTTCGGCTGCGAGCAGTTTCGACTCATAATCGTCCCATATCGGAATGTGTTGATATAGCGAGCCACGCATTATCACTTTCAAGCTAATCGCTGGTATTGCACTTGAAACAGTAATTAGTTTCACATCCATTCATGCAAAAGTTGTGTGTACAAGCTGTGTATAAGTGCTAGGCACTCCGTCGCGCGCCGACAAAAAAAGTCTCGAACATTCCTGATGACGTAACGCGCGGGGGCCGGTCGCGTTAGTGGATAGTACACGTACAGCTTGTTCGCGGCTACCGTTGCTGTTGGTGCTATACAATCGACTATCGAGATCTACGAGATCCGAAGACTTATATTAAGGTTTCATCGTGTGCATACGTCATACATGCGTAAGTGTGTGTAGGGGTGTGTATGTGTACGTGCGCATCTATTATTAACATACACGTGTATCGACTAATTATTTGGGTTTATTGACTGTTTTACTAACTTCGACACGCCTTATAATCAACGTCGACGGATCATCCCACCATCCTCATCATTGTGCGTGCTAGAGAGTGTGTATATCTATATCCGTGGCTCCTGCGGGGTAATTGCGTAACGCAGATATAATGGCAATCGACCGCAATGTCTTTCATTTTGACAGATAAGCCTCGTTCATGACCTTTTATCTTCATGCGGATAAGATAATGCGGCCGAGTGCTACTGATAATATTTGTTTTGGCAGTCTTACACTATGACCTTTCGTTATTTTATCATTTTACTTAATCACGTTCCCCTCCACCCTCACAGGTAGCGGGACAGTTGCGCAAAACAGTTGCGGAAATAAAATTTCTTCATAACATCTCGCCTTTATTCTTTCAAGGGGTTAGGCAGGGATGTAGTACAGTACATTTTAAAAGAAAAACTGTTCTTATTTAAGTATACAGAAAAGTACATTTGAGTGCCTACTTATTTCTTTCTAATATCTTATTATTTTTTTTTATTTTAGTTAATTTTTGTTTTCGACATGGGCGTCATTTTCTTGGTTGCTGTTTTCCAGTCGCTGAAAACGATAATGAGGTCAAAATGAAAATCAAAGATGGCGGCTGCGAAAATTTTCAAATGTTTTGTCATGGATGTCGTTTTTACCGTTTACGAGGGTGCTAAAACCGATAGTGAAGTCAAAATAAAAATCACTATCGGCTTTAGCACCCTCGTAAACTGCGAAAATTTTCAAATCATCTCATGATGTTTGTTTGTGATCGTTTTGAGATCAGTAGTGATGGAATTATTTTCACTAATTAAATTGCCTGCATGGGTTCGAACCCACGACCTACAACTCGTAAGTCGGGGCCGTTACCACTGGGCTACCACTGCTCCCGTATTTTGATGACTTTGGCGTAAATAAGATGTCACCTAATTTCCTGTTTTTCCACCACCAACTTTTTCTTACCACCAATTTTTTTCTGTTTTCCATACATTACTTCCGTTTTGCGTAAAAAGTTCGGTTTTCTGAATATTCACGGCCGAAATCTCCAAGCAAATTAATATGGCGAAAATTCAGAAACTTTTCGAACTTTTTACGCAAAACAGAAGTACAGTACCCGGCGATAAATATTGCACATCGACCTTTGGAAAGAGACAATCGGCTAATTTCGACTTCGTAGAGCGTTATCTCTGTCGCACACTACATAGTTGACGTTTTGTCAGTCGTTGCTCAAGTGCGATAGAGTGTTAGTTCAAAATATATATTTAGAGTTGTTAACACCCCCAAATTTAAATAATTTAAAGTTGGCATCTTTAGGAAAAAGAGGGAAACCTTTACGAGGTCAGTCACGCGAAATTATCTACAATGTTTATAAATATTTTGTAACCGAAGCTGACAGATTTAAAAACAGCTGTAATTTTCCAAAATAATTAAATACGTAAACATAATGTGAACTTGTTTTTTTAATTTTATTTTACCCCAACCTAAAGCCATCACCTAAAGAAAAATTGGTGTATTTAATACAAAGAATAAAAATAATTATCAAAAGAAGCAAATCATAATTGTTTTAACAGCTCCTAATAAACCCCGGACTGTTTGTATTTCGTGCGACAGAGATAACGCTCTACGAAGCCGAAATTAGCCGAGTGTCTCTTTCCAAAAGTCGATGTGCAATATTTATCGCCGGGGACTGTAATGTTATTGAAAACAGAAAAAATCTGTGGGTTCACTGTTCTTTGTCGTTGTTTGTCTGTTTTTTGTTTGTGTTTATTGTGGCGGTAGTGCAACTGAATGAATTGGTATTCAGCAGTAGCGCCATGACACTGTTCCACAGGACCACCCCGGTCCGGTCCGGTCTACCTCGGCTTGGTGAGACCTCCGGTTACCCGGAGGAGGCCAGCTGGCAGACAAACAGCGACAAAGGTGTATCATAACAAAGAAAATTTATAGAAAACCAATTGTTTTAGACCAATTCGCAATACAGGGTGTAAGGGACAGCCCTCCGCAAACTAACAAATGCATTCAGCTCCTCATTTTGAATCATATTCCACCGGAAATTTTTTCAGGAAAATGTTAATTTTTTCAATTTTTTTTTTTCACTTTTTTTTTTATGTGTCCATAAATATTTTAATATTCATCTATTTAATATAACTTAAAAATACAATATCTTAAACTAAAACTAATAAAAAACTAAAATATGGCGTCGAAAAATTCCTCCGCATCGCTGTCGACTGGTAGAGTACCCAAGAGACTGCCGGCATTGCCACGTTGTATGGCAATGCTAAGCCTCTGGCCAAGGTAAAAGCCAGCCCTTGGGTCACGGGAAGTGTCAACAAGCCGTTTGGAGATTTCCTTAAACAAACTATGAGCACTCGGACCCCACGGCCCAAGGGTTTCAACCCCAAACGGCTCAAAAATATAATTACCGATAAGGTTATTATACTTCCGCCGCTTGAGGTTTTCCGCAGCCGCAGCAGCAGTGCCAGCACAGCACGCCGAGCCAGGAAGATGGGATGGCGCAAGAGTATCGACACAAGTTGCGTCCCACACTAAAGGCCTTCCCACCTTCCATGGAAATAATGACATGCCGTCCGGTCTCTTGCCATCGTCGCGTGCCAAGCCATTGGGTTCTAATACTTTTTTCACTTACATTTTCATTATTTCAATGTAAAATTGCATTGTGTGTTTGCAGCACTCCATTTATGTAAAAAAAACTGCAAAAAAAAAACCAGCAATGGATGTTGAAATACTCTAACCAAAGACGCGTGAAATCAGCTGTTCACTTTCTGTCTAGCTACAGAGTTCATCGAACTCACCGCATACCGATTACCTACCCCTCCCAACCAGTAATAGACGCTCCGATTTGTGCACAAAAACACAAACAAATCAGGTTTATTGGATTCCCTTAACGTTCCTGAAAAAATTTCATGTACCGGTCATCTTAGTATGACATACTGAATTCACCCTATCAGTTTGCGGAGGGCTGTCCCTTACACCCTGTATATGAATGTAAATCTTTATAAAAGATAAATAAAAACGGATGCTAAGTGAAAGTATAGGTTGTGTAGTGTCTGATGTATGTAGATACTATAGGTGTAGACTTTAGACGCTCCCCGCTGAGTGTGTAAACCCCGTCTGTAGACACTTCCAGGTTGAGCCGGTCACGCTCCAGCCAGCATTGTGTTGCGTTAGACCGCTCATGTCAGCGATTGAATTGTGTGCCGCACATTCAATGTGTGAGTTTAGGCGCACGTGGAATTGCACGTGTATGGGGATCGGTGCACGTCGTGCTTATACTAACTTAGGTCACATGATGTCTATGAAGTATCATTGTGAGAGTAAACCACGTGTAAGTGAGGGTGGCTTATTCAGCCGTCCAATAGGCACATACTGTCAGGTAGGCGCGCATGCAATGCAAGCATGCCAGTTGTGGTTACCGTGAGCCCAAGCAGATACGTTAGTACGCGCGAACATTTTGACGCGAGGCGCCAGCAGTAGACGTCCAGGCTCTCGATCCTAAGACCCGCTGGATTATATGTCTCCTCACCTAGTGAGGGGCAGCGGTGATTTTCCGCAGCGTCAGGTTCTGCTGCGCGTGGTGGAGCTTCTTGTTGGTCTCGCTAGTGAGGGCGAGCGAAACTGGGGCAGCGTACGTAAGAAGCGGACGGATATACGTTTTATTACACACCCAGCTTGGTACGCAGTGGGAGGTGGGGTGAGAGCACCTGTGGTGACCATGCGATGTCGACTTCTTGCAGCTGTGGTGGTGGTGGGAGGTGGGCGCCTCCAGCGAGCAGCGCCTGTGTCTTACTCAAGTTAACCGACAACCTGCAGTTTATCAGCCAGTCGGGAAGCAGATTGAGGCCCCGCTACATTTTAACAGTCGCGTGTCTCGCTTTGATAGAAACAGAGATGTACATGTCGTCGTCGGCACCAGCGCGAGCGTGGTGCTTGTTCTTTACTTACGTGATACGATTCATTGTCGAGTTGAGCAGTCTCTGTTTGGAAACTGTGTGCCATTCCATAAGCCTACCATGGCAGTCGTGGAACACGCCATTGATTGATTGATTTGATTTTTAAAGGTCTTTATTTACATAAAGGTAAACACAAGTTAACAAAAAGTCTTATTCTAAATGTAAACTAACATAAGCGAGCGATGTTAAATAGGCTAATCCACCTCTTTTAACTTACAACATATTATGATTGTTAATGTGACAAATAATTTAATAAATACATATAAGACTGTAGGTACTGTATATGTAGGGTTTGCAGACCCACATTTTTAAATTTATACTACCCAGCCCCCCCTTTAATTACTATTTTGAAATTATTAAAATACATTATTACTTATCTATTGTAGAATAATTGTAAACAAACAAAATAAAAGTATATATTTACGAATTTATACATAATAATGTACATATTAGTGAGTTAGGTGACAGCAATCACGCTGGACAGGTGGTAAGTGAGCTAACATTAATCCACCAGGAAATGGTGATGCGGCAGTTTGTATTTATTATAAGTCCTGGCATAAGGTAATCGGGTTAGTCTACTCTTACCAATGTGTGAGACTAGAGTATTACGGTGACGTGGATTATTAAAGAGGTAAAAGTTTCGGGATACCTTCAGAACGAAATCCCTTACAGGTGGAAACTTGATTGAAACGTGGAACACGCCATTAATGCTCTCGTTGATGGCGTGTTCCAGTACTGCCACCGTCATGATGCGATCTGCCGCTTCTTGCTTGTTATCAAAGTTGTTGCTACTCATTCACTATGGTTGATACATTTATTTTTTCACGAATTGTATCGACTCTTGCCCAAGGAGGAGGAGGTTCGTATGTAAGATTTACTGTAAAAGTTGTACAAGTTTCCGCAATAAACCTTTTTATTTTTTTTTTTTTTTTTGCCTAGTCAATGTGCCTTACATCTTTTTCTTCAGTCCCTGGTCCCGTTACTTAGGGTCAGGTCTCCTCACTTTTCTGCGCCAAGTACTTCTGTCTTCGGTTAACGGTTCTGGAAAAAAAAAGTTACTCAAAGTACCTTATTATTTTTTACTTATTTTTTTTTTAACCTGTATTGTCCCACTGCTCGGCAAAGGTCTCCCTCACAGCTTTCCACTCTTACCTGTGTGTTGCCTTCTCCAGCCAATCCCCCATAATCGCCTGTCAGTCATCACGCCAGCGTTTCCTCGGACTCCCTTAGCAAGGACGCCCGTTCTCTGGGTCCGACGACACTGGTTGACCTGTCCCGATGTATCCTACATACATAGCCTGCCCAATCCTACATCAGCCTAGCAGACTTCTTGCCTACATCCAGTTTTAGAGCGTATCATGGTCGCTGAGCTTAGTACCCAATACGCTACGGTCCATCACCCTTTGGCGACCTTGAGTTTGGACCTTTGAGACTCGGTCAGGGACCAAGTTTGAGCACCGTAGGGGAGGATGGGCAGAATGCACATGTCAATGAGTTTGCGTTTCAGGGATAAAGGTAGGTTAACCTTCATTAACGACTTCATGGACCAGCAACCCTTCCAGGCGTTCTCGACACGGCGGACAATTTCTTTGTTATGCCTGTTTTCAAAGGTTTACTAACTGGTCCAAGTAAATGTAGTCATCAAAATTATCAGTTGTCCCATACATTTGGGTTGAGTAAGTATAAAAGCTTTGTACGGGACAGCTGATAAGTTTTGCTCGCTTACGATGTTGGTCCCATGGAAAAAGTTGTTCAGTATGATGGTCTGCACCACATCCTTTTTGACCACACTTTTCTGATAGACCCTGTGTATATAGTACATCGAGCATGTCTGTGTGAGTGTGCATGATAACCATTAGCAAATGTTGAAATCCTCGTGTCAAAGTTGTAAATATGTATAAATAAACGTGCTTAATTAGCACTACATCGACACGAGTTCAGGATACTTCAGACAGTTAACCCATGGTTCATACACGTGTAATACTCGAAGATAGTCAAACAACATATTCATGGTACTTGATTTATTTATTAAAATGTAAAAAACATTTATTATAACGCTAGTGCATATTTTTTTGTAAATAAAGAAAATATAATAACATATCGACGCCATTGATCATTACAACACACATTGCGTTGTTATTCACGAACTATTACTTCTTACACTTGCAAATGTATCTGACATCAGCGCCAAGGTTAGCTTTCAGGCATTGGTCCATTCCTTTACATCCTGGTAAACTACATGAAGGTTTACAACCATATTCACATAATACTTTAGATTGGTACGCCGTGTTGTGAATGCCGCACCAACTAAATTTAGATATCATACGTATTAGCTTCTGCTCGTCCGCTTCGGAAAGGTCCAGCTCGTCTTCAGTATCTACGAACTTGTAGAACTTTGCTGCTCCACTATCTGCAAGCACGCTGTACTTTGAAGCTTCACCAGCACCATCGTTGTTCGAGATGGTTGCAAATGTTCCGTGAAGGCACAACTGCAGTACCGCCAATAGTACGACAAAACTTGTAGACTTCATCTTGAGGCCGGAATTAAACTGGATAACATTTCAGATCGAGGTACGCTATTTATACTAATGCAATGTGCAGCGACGCGGAACGTGATTTTTTAGAAATAAAATAATGAAAGGTCATAGTGTTAGACTGTCAACAAATATTATCAGTGGTACTCGGCCACATTATCTTATCCGCATGAAGACTAAAGGTTATAGTTGTACAAAACAATATGTTCATGATAACAGATTTATTTATTAAACTGCAAAATACAATAATGATAGTGCATGATCATTTTTAATAACATATCAACGACACCAATCATTGCACCACACATTGCGTTGCTGCCCAAAAATATAAATGATGATAAAATATCGAAGGGTCATAATGTTAAACCGTCAAAACAAATATTATCAGTAGTACTCAGCCGCATTATCTTATCTGCATGAAGACAAAAGGTCATAGCTGTACAGAGTGCCAATATATCTGCACTGCATTGTAAAAGTTGTAACGAAATTATGATCGAGGATTTCATCATTAAGTATATGGAATTTACATGTTTTTACCACGCACTTGATTTGTGTTACCCACCAGCAGGCCAATTGTCGTACCTAAAAACGTTTAAATTTAAGTCGCCATCTCATGACAGTGACAATCAAATGTCAAAAATGTAGGTAAACGCTACACAATTTTTGACAGATTGCGACTGAGATGACATTGCGAACTTTGTTAAAAATACGGGCATTGCCCCTCTGGTGGTGAACCAAAAGCGATCGAACGTTGGAGCTGTCGTTCTCGATAGTTGCATGATGATGTACATTTAGTTAACCTCCTGTCGCCCGAGTCCATAGCGGCTACACAGAAATCAAGTTTTCATGGTATAGGTGTCGTCGTCGTGTCGATGACTATTAACGCAGCAGTCTCCAATTCCGAGACTAGGGTTACCGATGAGTGGCATCCTGATATAGTAGTTTTATGATAGAAATCTGTGCTGCCTAGACTGACGAGATGTGTTCGAATAGTGACGCATGCTCCTAGAACATTTCAACTTACTAGTTGAAATGTTCTAGGAGTTAAGCCGTGAAGATTCCATGCTGTTCTTGTAACTTTTTATAACAAGCTACCTTCTTCTTTGCTAGATTTGCCTTTTAATGCGTTTAAAATTAAAGTTAAATCCAATCTTTTTTCAAAGGCATACTATTCTATCAACGATTACTTAAACGATAAGAATAGTTGGTCGCTGTGATTAACTCAAGACAATGTAATTTATGTTATGTTCTTTCTCCAGGATCAGCTCACATAATGACAGGTTACATGAGTTAAGTACTAAAATTGTTTATTTTATTTGACAAAAATATAATTTAACTAGCTTTTGCCCGCGGCTTCGCCCGCGTGGATGTCGGAAAATATCCCACGGGAACCAAAATTCCTTCTTTATTTCTTATCTACCTTATATAGGGAACCTCTGTGCAAAATTTCAGCTTTATAAGTCCAAGGGTTTGGGCTGGGCGTTGATGAGTCAGTCAGTCAGGACTTTTCTTTTTATCCACCCACGCGCCTATAGTCTTCCGCAAAAATAATTATTAAAGTCCGACTGGTAGTTCCAGAGATTAACGCGTTCAAACAAATAAAAAAAGTGTGTGTCAGCTCCGATGCACGACTGGAGTTTACTCCTGTTTGTGTGCCCCACCTCACCTCCCCGATAACCTCCCCCTCACCCTATAACACCCTCTCACACCCCTTCACCGCTTTCCCCTCACCCTCTACCCTTACCAACTCCTCCCCTCCCCCTCTTTCCTTCTCCACACCCTCTCCTTCCCTACACCCTCCTATCTCTCTCCACCCTCTCCCCCTCCCCTCAATCATCCACCCGCTCTCCCTCACCACCACCCCTCCCTTCCCCCTTTCTCTCCTCACCACCCGTCCCCTTCCCCCTTTCCCTCCTCACCACCCCCTCCACTCCGCCCTTCCCCTGTAACCTTCCCTCTGGGGCAAAAACTATTACTGACAAACTTTATTACTTGCTTAGGCAAGTATTTGTGCCAAGTTTCAAGTTAATTAACCAAATGAATAAGATTTTTCATATAAACTATAATCCCTGTTTTCACCCCCACAGGGATGGAATTTAAAAAAAAAAACCGGTCAAGTGCGAGTCGGACTCGCGCACGAAGGGTTCCGTACCATATTATATGTTTAACAATCGCAAAGATAACTTTTTACTTATTTTATAATGATAGTGTGAATTACAAGGTTATTTTTTGCAGTTGCAGAAAATCACGCATGTTTAAACAAAATACCTTATGAATCGCCGTTTTCAGTATTGTTGATTAAATACAGTATTCATGGTACCTACATGGTATAAAGAAGTTTCAAAATCCTAATTTGTTGAATTGTTGCGCTAGAGCTCGTACAAAAATGGTCTAAAATTTACAACTTTTGCGGCCCTCTATTTCTTAATTTTAAATGATTTAATAAAAATATGTTTGTACTCTACTCAATGAGTTCTAGACGATGACACCCCACATGCTAGATTAAATTTTTTTTTTTTTTCAAAATGAAAAGTTTATTGTATGGGGATCGACCCCTTACATGCTTTATTTTTATTATTTGTTGTTATAGCCGTAATCGACAGCGGAGGCTTAGTAAGTTTGTACTGGACTGTACGTGGTTGTCTGATTTCATGGAATTTAATTTTCTTGCGCGGAACCCTAATTATTTTTCTAAAATAAAAATAGCCTATGTTACTCCTTAAAACATCAGCTATATGTCGTCAAAATCGGTGAAAATTCGTTTGGCAAGTTTCCTAACTTGACTCAAAGTACCATTTTTTTAATCGGACTGCGCTTTAAAATTCTTCTATACAAACTTTAACATCCCTAACCTCATTTGAGGCGTAGTTTTGAAAAACTAATAATGACAAACATTATTAATTACTTATGCAAGTATTTGTGCTAAGTTTCAAGTGCATTAACCAAATTAATAAGATTTTTCATATAAACTGTATCTCTGTTTTCACGAACACAAATAAAGAATTTCAAAAATCGTCTGGTATGTTTCCATAACTTGACTCAAACATTATTTACACCAATTTTAGAGTTAATCAAGCCCCCAATAAAATCCTCCGCTATAAAATTAACTTTTCACCCCTTAGGGGTAGATTTTTGGAAAACCCTGATACAATTTTTGGTCTGAAGTATAAAAACTGAGTTTTGAGTTAATCGGACCGCGTGTTAAAGTTCTTCCATACAAACTTTGACACCCCCAATCCCTCCTTAGGGGGTAGTTTAGGAAAACTAAAAATGATAAACTTTATAATTTACTTAGATGAATATTCGTGCTAAGTTTCAAGTCTATTAACTCAAGGGATAGGATTTTTTATACAAACTTTCATCCCCTATTTTACCCCTTTAGGGATGGAATTTCCAAAAATCCTTCCATAGTGGATGTTTACACTATATAAGGTATCTATGTGCAAAATTTCAAGTCTCTAGGTCCATTGGTTTGGGCTGTGCGTTGATATATTAGTCAGTGACTCAGTCAGGACTTTGATTTTTTTTATATATATAGATTTACCATGTTATTTTAAGACCACAGACTTCTTATAGGTTTTCCTGTAATCTACAGGTATAGAACTATTTTCTATATTTTTTTCAAAATTTTAGGCTCAGTAGTTTCGGAGATAAGGGGGGGGGAATGGTCAATTTTCGTCAATTTTCTTAAATAACTTTAAAACAATATATTTTACAATTATAAAAAAAATATATTTGAGACCCTCATAGTAAGCCCTTTCATTTGGTACATCACACGGTACAGTTTACAAAACTTTTTTTTTAATGTTCTTATTTTCCCCCTAAAAGTGACTCTCATATTCAAAATTCATATATTTACTTTAGCTGTACGTGTTTGGGTCACAAAAATCCACATGTGTACCAAATTTGAACTTAATCGGTCCATAAGATTCGGAGCAAATTGGCTGTGACAGACGGACAGACAGACAGACAGACACACGAGTGATCCTATAAGGGTTCCGTTTTTTCCTTTTGAGGTACGGAACCCTAAAAACGTTTGGGATATTTCCGTAACTTGACTGAAAGATTATTTACACCGATTTTCGAATTAATCAAGCCCCGCAGTAAAACCTGCTCAGTAAAATTTACTATCCCTTTAGGGGTAGATATTCGAAAAACCCTGATACACATTATTCTTTATTTTTGATCTCAAGTATAAATACTGAGTTTCGAGTTAATCGGAACGCGCGTTAAAATTCCTTCATACAAACTTTGACACCCCCCCAATACTTCCTGAGGGGGTACTTTAGGAAAACTAAAAACGACAAACTTTATAATTTACATATATAGATATTCATGCCAAGTTTCAAGTCTATTAACTCAAGGAATAAGATTTTTCATACAAACTTTCATCCCCTATTTGTCCCCCTTAGGGATGAAATTTCCAAAAATCCTTCCTTAGTGGATGCCTACACTGTATAAGGTATCTATGTGCAAAATTTCAAGTCTCTAGGTCCAGCGGTTTGGGCTGTGCGTTGATATATCAGTCAGTCAATCAGTCAGTCAGGACTTTGAATTTTATATATATAGATGTATTGTGTTGCGTAAATTATTTTTGCATAGGTACTATTGTATAGAATCTAGTTCTTCTAACTGAACAGACAGCTGTGCTGCTGGGGAGTTTGTTCCGCTACTTCTTCTTCCCAGCTAAAGCACTAGGAAGTGGTGAAGGGCGGGCGTTTTGTGGGGACTGTCTTACTGTAATTTCGACGTTAAAAAAGTGCTGATTCTCAGCCTAATTTGAATAAAGGACTTTTGATTTTGATTTTGTTCACATCCAGCGATCCCACACGTCTATACATGCCAGGCTCATGATCTTTGACGTAAGCACCGGTGTAGCTGGTAGTAGCCGTTGTTGCGTCACCGTTACGTATCGACGTCATGTCGTCGTGCAGAGCAATGTTGCGTTTTGTGCATTCCAAGAACATGAGATGATACACCCTCCTCTGTTGACGTTGGTAGGGTATCATCACGAACGGCGTGTGTGTGATGCGCGACATTTCGTGCAGAGAAGTGATATGGGAATACTTATAGCACAGCCGCAACGTGAGCCCACTATCGCGGAGGCAATACTTGGCCACGATCTGGCGTAACTCGTTCGCATCTGGTGAATTTATATTAATCTCGTCGTTACATCGTATCAAGTCGGCAAGGGTTACCGGATCTTTGCCATCGTTTAAAGCTGTGTATAAGTGCTAGGCACTCCGTCGCGCGCCGACAAAAAAAGTCTCGAACATTCCTGATGACGTCACGCGCGGGGGCCGGTCGGTCGCGTTAGTGGATATAACACGTACAGCTTGGTCGCGGCTACCGTTGCTGTTGGTGCTATACAATCGACTATCGATCGATGACTTTTTGCGAGATCCGATACCAAAAAGACTTATATTAAGGTTTCATCGTGTGCATATGTCATTCATGCGTGTGTGTAGGGGTGTGTATGTGTACGTGCGCATCTATTATTAACATACACGTGTTGTATCGACTAATTATTTGGGTTTATTGATTGTTTTACTAACTTCGACACGCCATATAGCGCAAGAATAAAACAACGTCGACGGCGCCATCACCCATCATCCCACCATCCTCATCATTGTGCGTGCTAGAGAGTGTGTATATCTATATCCGTGGCTCCTGCGGGGTAATTGCGTAACGCAGATATAATGGCAATCGACCGCAATGTCTTTCATTTTGACAGATAAGCCTCGTTCATGACCTTTTATCTTCATGCGGATAAGATAATGCGGCCGAGTGCTACTGATAATATTTGTTAGTATTTTGGCAGTCTTACACTATGACCTTTCGTTATTTTATCATTTTACTTAATCACGTTCCCCTCCACCCTCACAGGTAGCGGGACAGTTGCGCAAAACAGTTGCGGAAATAAAATTTCTTCATAACATCTCGCCTTTATTCTTTCAAGGGGTTAGGCAGGGATGTAGTACAGTACATTTTAAAAGAAAAACTGTTCTTATTTAAGTATACAGAAAAGTACATTTGAGTGCCTACTTATTTCTTTCTAATATCTTATTATTATTTTTTATTTTAGTTAATTTTTGTTTTCGACATGGGCGTCATTTTCTTGGTTGCTGTTTTCAAGTCGCTGAAAACGATAATGAGGTCAAAATGAAAATCAAAGATGGCGGCTGCGAAAATTTTCAAATGTTTTGTCATGGATGTCGTTTTTACCGTTTACGAGGGTGCTAAAACCGATAGTGAAGTCAAAATAAAAATCACTATCGGCTTTAGCACCCTCGTAAACTGCGAAAATTTTCAAATCATCTCATGATGTTTGTTTGTGACCGTTTTGAGATCAGTAGTGATGGAATTATTTTCACTAATTAAATTGCCTGCATGGGTTCGAACCCACGACCTACAACTCGTAAGTCGGGGCCGTTACCACTGGGCTACCACTGCTCCCGTATTTTGATAACTTTGGCGTAAATAAGATGTCACCTAATTTCCAGTTTTTCCACCACCAACTTTTTCTTACCACCAATTTTTTTCTGTTTTCCATACATTACTTCCGTTTTACGTAAAAAGTTCGGTTTTCTGAATATTCACGGCCGAAATCTCCAAGCAAATTAATATGGCGAAAATTCAGAAACTTTTCGAACTTTTTACGCAAAACAGAAGTACAGTACCCGGCGATAAATATTGCACATCGACCTTTGGAAAGAGACAATCGGCTAATTTCGACTTCGTAGAGCGTTATCTCTGTCGCACACTACATAGTTGACGTTTTGTCAGTCGTTGCTCAAGTGCGATAGAGTGTTAGTTCAAAATATATATTTAGAGTTGTTAACACCCCCAAATTTAAATAATTTAAAGTTGGCATCTTTAGGAAAAAGAGGGAAACCTTTACGAGGTCAGTCACGCGAAATTATCTACAATGTTTATAAATATTTTGTAACCGAAGCTGACAGATTTAAAAACAGCTGTAATTTTCCAAAATAATTAAATACGTAAACATAATGTGAACTTGTTTTTTTTTATTTTATTTTACCCCAACCTAAAGCCATCACCTAAAGAAAAATTAGTGTATTTAATACAAAGAATAAAAATAATTATCAAAAGAAGCAAATCATAATTGTTTTAACAGCTCCTAATAAACCCCGGACTGTTTGTATTTCGTGCGACAGAGATAACGCTCTATGAAGCCGAAATTAGCCGAGTGTCTCTTTCCAAAAGTCGATGTGCAATATTTATCGCCGGGGACTGTAATGTTATTGAAAACAGAAAAAATCTGTGGGTTCACTGTTCTTTGTCGTTGTTTGTCTGTTTTTTGTTTGTGTTTATTGTGGCGGTAGCGCAACTGAATGAATTGGTATTCAGCAGTAGCGCCATGACACTGTTCCACAGGACCACCCCGGTCCGGTCCGGTCTACCTCGGCCTGGTGAGACCTCCGGTTACCCGGAGCAGGCCAGCTGGCAGACAAACAGCGACAAAGGTGTGTCATAACAAAGAAAATTTATAGAAAACCAATTGTTTTAGACCAATTCGCAATACAGGGTGTAAGGGACAGCCCTCCGCAAACTAACAGGGTGCATTCAGCTCCTCATTCTGAATCATATTCCACCGGAAATTTTTTTTTGGAAAATGTTCATTTTTTCAATTTTTTTTTCACTTACATTTTCATTATTTCAATGTAAAATTGCATTGTGTGTTTGCAGCACTCCATTTATGTAAAATGAATGAAATACTCTAACCAAAGACGCGTGAAATCAGCTGTTCACTTTCTGTCTAGTTACAGAGTTCATCGAACTCACCGCATACCGATTACCTACCCCTCCCAACCAGTAATAGACGCTCCGATTTGTGCACAAAAACACAAACAAATCAGGTTTATTGGATTCCCTTAACGTTCCTGAAAAAATTTCATGTACCGGTCATCTTAGTATGACATACTGAATTCACCCTATCAGTTTGCGGAGGGCTGTCCCTTACACCCTGTATATGAATGTAAATCTTTATAAAAGATAAATAAAAACGGATGCTAAGTGAAAGTATAGGTTGTGTAGTGTCTGATGTATGTAGATACTATAGGTGTAGACTTTAGACGCTCCCCGCTGAGGGTGTAAACCCCGTCTGTAGACACTTCCAGGTTGAGCCGGTCACGCTCCAGCCAGCATTGTGTTGCGTTAGACCGCTCATGTCAGCGATTGAATTGTGTGCCGCACATTCAATGTGTGAGTTTAGGCGCACGTGGAATTGCACGTGTATGGGGTTCGGTGCACGTCGTGCTTATACTAACTTAGGTCACATGATGTCTATGAAGTATCATTGTGAGAGTAAACCACGTGTAAGTGAGGGTGGCTTACTCAGCCGTCCAATAGGCACCTACTGTCAGGTAGGCGCGCATGCAATGCAAGCATGCCAGTTGTGGTTACCGTGAGGCCAAGCAGATACGTTAGTACGCGCGAACATTTTGACGCGAGGCGCCAGCAGTAGACGTCCAGGCTCTCGATCCTAAGACCCGCTGGATTATATGTCTCCTCACCTAGTGAGGGGCAGCGGTGATTTTCCGCAGCGTCAGGTTCTGCTGCGCGTGGTGGAGCTTCTTGTTGGTCTCGCTAGTGAGGGCGAGCGAAACTGGGGCAGCGTACGTAAGAAGCGGACGGATATACGTTTTATTACACACCCAGCTTGGTACGCAGTGGGAGGTGGGGTGAGAGCACCTGTGGTGACCATGCGATGTCGACTTCTTGCAGCTGTGGTGGTGGTGGGAGGTGGGCGCCTCCAGCGAGCAGCGCCTGTGTCTTACTCAAGTTAACCGACAACCTGCAGTTTATCAGCCAGTCGGGAAGCAGATTGAGGCCCCGCTACATTTTAACAGTCGCGTGTCTCGCTTTGATAGAAACAGAGATGTACATGTCGTCGTCGGCACCAGCGCGAGCGTGGTGCTTGTTCTTTACTTACGTGATAAGATTCATTGTCGAGTTGAGCAGTCTCTGTTTGGAAACTGTGTGCCATTCCATAAGCCTACCATGGCAGTCGTGGAACACGCCATTGATTGATTGATTTGATTTTTAAAGGTCTTTATTTACATAAAGGTAAACACAAGTTAACAAAAAGATCTTATTCTAAATGTAAACTGACATAAGCGAGCGATGTTAAATAGGCTAATCCACCTCTTTTAACTTACAACATATTATGATTGTTAATGTGACAAATAATTTAATAAATACATATAAGACTGTAGGTACTGTATATGTAGGGTTTGCAGACCCACATTTTTAAATTTATACTACCCAGCCCCCCCTTTAATTACTATTTTGAAATTATTAAAATACATTATTACTTATCTATTGTAGAATAATTGTAAACAAACAAAATAAAAGTATATATTTACGAATTTATACATAATAATGTACATATTAGTGAGTTAGGTGACAGCAATCACGCTGGACAGGTGGTAAGTGAGCTAACATTAATCCACCAGGAAATGGTGATGCGGCAGTTTGTATTTATTATAAGTCCTGGCATAAGGTAATCGGGATAGTCTACTCTTACCAATGTGTGAGACTAGAGTATTACGGTGACGTGGATTATTAAAGAGGTAAAAGTTTCGGGATACCTTCAGAACGAAATCCCTTACAGGTGGAAACTTGATTGAAACGTGGAACACGCCATTAATGCTCTCGTTGATGGCGTGTTCCAGTACTGCCACCGTCATGATGCGATCTGCCGCTTCTTGCTTGTTATCAAAGTTGTTGCTACTCATTCACTATGGTTGATACATTTTTTTTTTCACGAATTGTATCGACTCTTGCCCAAGGAGGAGGAGGTTCGTATGTAAGATTTACTGTAAAAGTTGTACAAGTTTCCGCAATAAACCTTTTTATTTTTTTTTTTTTTTGCCTATTCAATGTGCCTTACATCTTCTTCTTCAGTCCCTGGTCCCGTTACTTAGGGTCAGGTCTCCTCACTTTTCTGCGCCAAGTACTTCTGTCTTCGGTTAACGGTTCTGGAAAAAAAAAGTTACTCAAAGTACCTTATTATTTTTTACTTATTTTTTTTTAACCTGTATTGTCCCACTGCTCGGCAAAGGTCTCCCTCACAGCTTTCCACTCTTACCTGTGTGTTGCCTTCTCCAGCCAATCCCCCATAATCGCCTGTCAGTCATCACGCCAGCGTTTCCTCGGACTCCCTTAGCAAGGACGCCCGTTCTCTGGGTCCGACGACACTGGTTGACCTGTCCCGATGTATCCTACATACATAGCCTGCCCAATCCTACATCAGCCTAGCAGACTTCTTGCCTACATCCAGTTTTAGAGCGTATCATGGTCGCTGAGCTTAGTACCCAATACGCTACGGTCCATCACCCTTTGGCGACCTTGAGTTTGGACCTTTGAGACTCGGTCAGGGACCAAGTTTGAGCACCGTAGGTGAGGATGGGCAGAATGCACATGTCAATGAGTTTGCGTTTCAGGGATAAAGGTAGGTTAACCTTCATTAACGACTTCAGCCGACTTCAACGACACCAGCAACCCTTCCAGGCGTTCTCGACACGGCGGACAATTTCTTTGTTATGCCTGTTTTCAAAGGTTTACTAACTGGTCCAAGTAAATGTAGTCATCAAAATTATCAGTTGTCCCATACATTTGGGTTGAGTAAGTATAAAAGCTTTGTACGGGACAGCTGATAAGTTTTGCTCGCTTACGATGTTGGTCCCAAGGAAAAAGTTGTTCAGTATGATGGTCTGCACCACATCCTTTTTGACCACACTTTTCTGATAGACCCTGTGTATATAGTACATCGAGCATGTCTGTGTGAGTGTGCATGATTACCATTAGCAAATGTTGAAATCCTCGTGTCAAAGTTGTAAATATGTATAAATAAACGTGCTTAGTTAGCACTACATCGACACGAGTTCAGGATACTTCAGACAGTTAACACATGGTTCATACACGTGTAATACTCGAAGATAGTTAAACAACATATTCATGGTACTTGATTTATTTATTTAAATGTAAAAAACATTTATTATAACGCTAGTGCATATTTTTTTGTAAATAAAGAAAATATAATAACATATCGACGCCATTGATCATTACAACACACATTGCGTTGCTATTCACGAACTATTACTTCTTACACTTGCAAATGTATCTGACATCAGCGCCAAGGTTCGCTTTCAGGCATTGGTCCATTCCTTTACATCCTGGTAAACTACATGAAGGTTTACAACCATATTCACATAATACTTTAGATTGGTACGCCGTGTTGTGAATGCCGCACCAACTAAATGTAGATATAATACGTAATAGCTTCTGCTCGTCCGCTTCGGAAAGGTCAAGGTCGTCTTCGGTATCTACGAACTTGTAGAACTTTGCTGCTCCACTATCTGCAAGCACGCTGTACTTTGAAGCTTCACCGGCACCATCGTTGTTCGAGATGGTTGCAAATGTTCCGTGAAGGCACAACTGCAGTACCGCCAATAGTACGACAAAACTTGTAGACTTCATCTTGAGGCCGGAATTAAACTGGATAACATTTCAGATCGAGGTACGCTATTTATACTAATGCAATGTGCAGCGACGCGGAACGTGATTTTTTAGAAATAAAATAATGAAAGGTCATAGTGTTAGACTGTCAACAAATATTATCAGTGGTACTCGGCCACATTATCTTATCCGCATGAAGACTAAAGGTTATAGTTGTACAAAATAATATGTTCATGATAACAGATTTATTTATTAAACTGCAAAATACAATAATGATAGTGCATAATCATTTTTAATAACATATCAACGACACCAATCATTGCACCACACATTGCGTTGCTGCCCAAAAATATAAATGATGATAAAATATCGAAGGGTCATAATGTTAAACCGTCAAAACAAATATTATCAGTAGTACTCGGCCGCATTATCTTATCTGCATGAAGACAAAAGGTCATAGCTGTTGTAACAAATCTACTAGCCTAGAGAAATAAAAGGGGCTAAGGAATTAGCCCAACTTTTTCGTGGCACCACTAAGCACCTGCGATTAGGGTATAGAACCGGGAAATCCCGTTCCCGAAAGTACCGGGAAATCCCGGTTCTTTCGCAGTAAAAAAAGAACCGGGATTTAAAATAAATCCCGGTTCTTTCGGTTCTTTTGATAACTAACGTTTTGTTTTTTTTTTTTTTTTTTTTTTTTTTGTACTGGCAACACTGGCAGCCGGTCGTCAAAAAAACGATCTTAGGTTAATTATTTTATAAAATTCTTAAAAAGTGTTATAATTATGTTGAAATAGTGTTATATAGTCGTTCCTAGTTATTATGTAGTTTAACTAGTTATTATACAGTGTTTTTTGTCGCGAGAACTTCGCACAAAAAGGATATTAAACCGGCTCGATACCGGCTGTCAACTCGAACGGTGGCGGATTTCAAAATATCATCAATCCCGGGGAGTATTTTGTTTTAATTTAAGAGCACCTAATAATAACAGACCACTGAACAACACAAATACTGCTCAGCCTCTGAGCTACGTCCATCACACATTGGCACGGTTTATGTGTCCTTTTGCTTGACAACTAGTGGAAGCAGAATCGATGACGAAAACATTCGCTCAGACAATAAACACTACATAATTTACTTCACAAAAATAGGCTTACCTATAGCTTATTAATTATTATTTATTTAAGTATGGTATAAAACTTGTAATGTGTCATAAACTTGTTATTGTCAATCAAGTTTATCTGTGTCTAATATTAAAAGCAGTGCATTCCTTGTAACTTTACTTCTGTTTAACATTCCCATCTAATTCCATATTAACTTCATCTAATTGTAATATCTATTTGGTATCAATTCATTACTTATTTTTATTTTTTTTCTCTTCTACCTCCTACCTACTAATCTAAATATTTGAACAACTTTTCTTACACTATTATTTAGCTGCATAACTTCACACATTGCAGGAGACTAACATGTCGAAAATGATGACCCGCAGTGCTACAGTAAAGGAGATGGAAGCAAAATTAAGAGCTACCTTGACGGAGCTTAAGGCTTCTAACGCTATGTGCAAACAGTTGCTCCAGGAAAGGGATGACAGTGAAGTGGAAGTGGAAAACATTAATTTAAAGAACACCTCCCTTAAGAATGAGCTGTCTCAATTACACCTACAACACATGGACTTAGCCGACCAGCACGTTCAACTTCAACAGCTAGTGTCAACATTTCAAGAGTGTAGTGAGACCCACGAACTGGCTTTGAATCGAATTTCAGAACTTGAACAGAAATTGTGTGAAGCCCAAAAGGCACTATCTCTATCAGAGTCAATTAAAGTTAGCAAACAGGTTGCTAGGACTAGTAATCTATTTGATGAGCTGGTAGGTAGTAACTCAAAATCACTGTATGAGCCAGCTGTGATAGATTTGACTGGTGATGATACTATACCATTATCTCCTATTGTTATGAGTCACAATAAATTAAAGAAATATATTAATATAAAGAAAATAATTAAACGGTCACAGAGAGTAATTAAAAAACAAAATCTCTTAAAATTAAATCTTTCGCTTAGAAAGGAACGTGTTGTCTTATCTCAAAGTTTAATTACTTGTAATATTGAGTTAAATAAATGTAGGGAAAAATATGACACAGATATCCAGCTCCTCTATAATGATATACAACACAAGGAACACTTGCTGAAGGATATTTTTGAAAAATATGAGCATTCACAACAACAACTTAGTGACCGCTTATTTGAGGCTGGGGAACTACTGGATTTGGTGAAGTGTAATGCTGAGAGGTATGAGTCTTTAACTAATACCCTCTCTTTTAGCTGTGTCTGCTCCCAGGAGCCCCAGCCTCAACTTGTTACACCCGCACCCTTAGTGGCTCAGCCAGTAGGTAGCTGTATGGATAAAGATATCAATATTATGAATAGTTTGACAACTTATGTTTTTTCTGACAAATTTGGTCAAGGTTTTGGTAGTATATTTAATCAGTGTTTGCAACACTATGTAATTAATAATTGTTTACCCGGTGCCAGTATTAGCCATTTAATTAAAAATATTAAATTGACAAAAATAAACCCCAGTTCCACTGTTATACTATTATATGGGGATAGTTTATCTGTAAGAAAAAAGGACATAATTGAATGTGTCCATTTGATGTTACATCTCAATGAGACTAAGAACTGTAAATTTATTTTCTGTGCATTGCCTTATTCAACATATTTGTCTGATGAGCAAAATAGTCACATTTATAATTTAAATATGTTAATTTATAATAGAACTTGTCATCATAGTGACGCTATTTTATATTTTGATTGTAATCAATTTATTACTGATTACAAACTGACTAATTATGAAATGTATTTGCCACCTAGTTGTAGGAGACATATTGCTAATCTTTTAGCATACAATATACATAGTGACACCGGTACTTGTAGTGTACCATCGAATACTGTTAGTAGTAGTACTAATATCATTTTTGATACGCCTTGTAGTTTAAACTATTAGGTGTGACAATGGGTAGGCCGCATAACTTGAATGTTGTACATCAAAACATGCAGGGTCTGTCCGGCAAAGAGTTAGAGTTAAGTTTATTTATGGAGAACTATGATGTTCAGGTGTTATGTTTGACTGAACACTGGTTGAAAGAACATGAAGTAGTCTTTATGAATGATGATTATTTTACTGTACAAAGTGCATTTGTGAGAAAAAGTGCTATTCGCGGTGGGTCTTTAGTTATTGTTTCAAACAAGTTGAAATGTAAACAACGTTTAGATATAGTTAATCTTTCTATTGAGCGCATTGTTGAGTTGTCTTGTGTTGAACTCGAGCGATACATTATAATTTGCGTTTATCGACCCCCCTCTGGGGATTTTATTCGTTTCGAATTGGTTATGGAAGATACACTCAATAGGTTAAAATCAAGTAATAAAAGCAAATGTCCAAGGATATTTATTTATTTATTTTATTTATTTTTATAATTTTATGTGGAGATTTTAATATTAATATTTTAGATGTTACTCCATTAAGTATTAGACTTCTCAATCTGTTTAGGTCTTATAATTTAATTAACTTGTTTTTCGAACCTACTAGGATCACGGCAACTTCGTCAACATGTCTTGATAATATATTTAGTGATTGTGAGGTCAAAAATAAATTAGTGCTAAGTGACCTAACATCTGACCACTGTGGTTTATTAGCTAGCTTCCCTATGCCATTACATAAAAAGCTGCTTAAAAGAGAATGCAGGCCTTATACAGCTAGTCGTTGCAACAAGTTTAAAAATAATATAGCTCGTAGAATTACACCATCTCTAGCAGAACACGAGAATCCTAATGAAATCTATGGAGCCCTTTTTGATGTTGTGCAAAAAGAATACCAATCTACTTTCAAGACCAAAACCATTAACATTAATGGCACCTCCGTTGGCTTTAATCAATGGGCTACTCCAGGTATTTATAAAAGTAGAGCGAGACTATACGAGTTATACGGTTTGAAAAAATACAGGTTTGATACTTCTTTCCTAGAGTATGTCAAAAAATATTCAAAATTATTTAAAAACATTTGTGTTTTTGCTAAATCTAAATTTTTAAGCGATACAATTAAGAAATCCAATAATAAAGTAAAAACAACCTGGAAAATTATTAACAATGAAACGGGTAAGTCGGTGAAACAAGAAAAACAACTTGAGATTATGGTTGACAATAAGTTAATTTGTAAAGCAGCTGACGTAGCTGAGGCATTTAATGAGTTTTTCGCCAACATACCTATTACTACGACTCGCTCCTTAAATTCGTCCCCATCTAAAGCTGAAAACCTTTTGCATAGTAGTGTGCCCAAATGTAGTCGCTTATTTAGCTTCGAACGTGTAACACCTCGTGATGTAGTTAATGTTTTTAACACACTTAAGTCTAAAAACACTGGTGATTACTGGGGCATCTCCATTAAACTATTAAGTAATACAATATACATCGTAGCCCCCTATCTAGCTGTTACTTTTAATAAATGTGTTGATTTAGGAACTTTTCCTGACCTCATGAAAAGTAGCAAAGTCATACCATTATTTAAATTCGGTAATAAAAATGACGTTGGAAATTTCAGGCCTATTTCTATCTTACCTGCATTTAGCAAAATATTTGAAAAGTTAATACTCAAGCAGTTGCTAAAACATTTTAATTTAAACAGACTCCTTCACGATGAACAATATGGCTTCACTAAAGGCCGTTCGACTACGGATGCGGGTGTTGCTCTGCTGAAACACATATTTAACGCTTGGGAGAACTCGCAAAATGCTATTGGAGTTTTTTGTGATCTCTCCAAAGCCTTTGATTGCGTGCACCATGACACGCTTTTGCGTAAATTACGTCATTATGGTGTCCAAAACGAAGCTCTCAAAGTAATAAATTCTTATTTACATCATAGGTTCCAATGTGTAGATGTTAATGGTGTGAAATCTTCCGGGCTACCAGTTCAGTTAGGTGTACCTCAAGGCTCAATACTGGGTCCGTTCTTATTCCTAGTGTATATTAATGACTTACCATTCTATTTAAAGGGTATCTGTGATGTTGTACTGTTTGCAGATGACACCTCCCTTATTTTTAAAGTTGACAGAAACAGACATGATTTTGATGATGTAAACAGTGCACTCTCAATGGTTACGGATTGGTTTACGACAAATAACTTAGTTCTCAATGCCAAGAAAACTAAATGTATAAAGTTTGCCTTACCGAATGTTAGAAATCTGGGACCCAACATCGCCTTAGATGAAGAGGTACTTAAGACTGTAGAATCAGCAGTTTTTCTGGGTATAACAGTAGATGCTAAACTTCAGTGGGGCCCACATATATCAAGCCTAGCGGGAAGGCTCAGTTCAGCCGCCTACGCCGTCAGGAAAGTAAGACAATACACTGACGTTGATACAGCTCGGTTAGTCTATTTTAGTTATTTCCATAGCGTTATGTCCTACGGTATTCTGCTATGGGGCAAAGCGGCTGATATTCAAAATATTTTTGTTCTTCAAAAACGAGCTGTTCGAGCAATTTACCAGCTAGGAGCTAGAGTTTCTCTGAGAGAATTTTTTAAGGATATTGGTATTCTCACGGTGGCATCACAGTTCATCTTCGCCAACATCTTATACATTAGGCAAAATATACATTTGTACAGTAAAAACAGTGATATTCACAATATTAACACCAGAAATAAGGACAAATTACGTGCTCCATTTCATCGGCTTCATAAGGTTCATAACTCATTTGTTGGTCTTGGTATAGCTTTTTATAACAAGCTACCTTCTTCTTTGCTAGATTTGCCTTTTAATGCGTTTAAAATTAAAGTTAAATCCAATCTTTGTTCAAAGGCATACTATTCTATCAACGATTACTTAAACGATAAGAATAGTTGGTCGCTGTGATTAACTCAAGACAATGTTTATGTTATGTTCTTTCTCCAGGATCAGCTTACATAATGACAGGTTACATGAGTTAAGTACTAAAATTGTTTATTTTATTTGACAAAAATATAATTTAATGTATTGTGTTGCGTAAATTATTTTGCATAGGTACTATTGTATAGAATCTAGTTCTTCTAACTGAACAGACAGCTGTGCTGCTGGGGAGTTTGTTCCGCTACTTCTTCTTCCCAGCTAAAGCACTAGGAAGTGGTGAAGGGCGGGCGTTTTGTGGGGACTGTCTTACTGTAATTTTGACGTTCAAAAAGTGCTGATTCTCAGCCTAATTTGAATAAAGGACTTTTGATTTTGATTGACTAAAAATTTTGTATTAAAATATCAGATTTTATCAACATTTTAAGTATAAGTATACATTTTCTTTTGTTCCACTTATTTGTATTTGCAGTAGGTTGGCTACTTGTGTAATTTGAAGGTTTACAGTAAATTTATATTTTAACTTTTAACTAAGTGTAAGAAAAAGAAAGAATTTGGCTGGAGCCATATCTGGTGAATAAGGTGGTTGCTCGATGGTATTTGTTGAGTTTTTGGTCAATAATTCGTTCACTATGACGGCCTTGTGCGAAAGCGCATTATTGTGGTGCAAAATCCATGAATTTTCATACCAAAAATCTGGCCTATTTCATCGAATTTGCTCTCTTAAACGCCGCATAACGTTCAAATAATATTCTTTACCTATTTTCTTTTTGACCTTCCGGCAAGAATTCCGAGTGCACAACACTGCGATAGTCAAAGAAAACGGTCAACATGACTTAGACTGTTGATCGACTTTGGCGTGGCTTTTCAGTTTCGGTTCAGTTGGACGGCGCCACTCTGAAGCTTGTTGACTAGTTTGCATGTCAAACTCGTAAACCCACGTCTCGTCACCAGTAACAATGCGTTTCATGAATGTTGTTTCGGAATTGACTCGTTCTGGCATGTCCTCAGCGACTCTTATGCGATTGAGTAAATTCAGGTCTTTTGGGACTAGCTGAGCGGCAACATGTTTCATACAAAAGTGATTATTTAAAATGGTACGGATCGATTCGTGAGACACAGAAAGTTCAGCGGCCATCTCCCTCAATCTTTAATGATTAATGTCAGTCACTATTACCTTCACTTTTACGATGTTAACTTCAGTTGAAGACGTTGATGGCCTACCAGAGCGAGGCAAATCTTCCATCACATCTCGACCACTTTTGAACGCTTTGTACCACTCATAAGCACGTGTTTTTGATAAAGTCGATTCACCGTAAGCCTTCTATAACATTTTCAGGGACTCCGAACACGAAATTCCATTTCCATTCAAAAAGACAAACTCTTTGTTTGATGTTTTTGTCCATTATGAAATTCGCAATACACACTAGATATGATCTAACTAAAAACAGCACTGTATTTAATCCAATTATCAGATGCATCTCAAACTCGGCGCCAAAATGGGAAACAGTTATGTCAATCTAACAAAAAATTTAATTTGGAACCATAAACAAAACATCCATTCCCGATACTTTGTTGACTGAATGTATACCACAAGTGTATATTTACAAGGTAAAAAGTTTTAAGTCTGATTATTGTAGTATCTAATTAAAACTAATCCATGGCATCCATAATTCCATACCATAAGCCATTAACCATCAAACTAAATTATTTAATTCAATAATAAAAACATTTCTCTTGGTCAGTTTTTCCTTTTTGTAGCTATCGCAATTTGATCCCTTCACGTAATTCTTGTTATACGTAAACCTTCATCTTAAACCGTTTCTACATCGTCAAAGAGAAGAAAAGAACTGGTACCGAAAGTACCGAAAATAACGGGAAATCCCGGTTCTTTTGAAGACTAGTACCGAAAATCCCGGTTCTCAAAAACAGTTCCGGTTCTCGATTCCCTACCTGCGATGGTGACGAATTCAGCGACTTGATTTTACCGACCCAAGACGATTGGGTGCGGATGAAGGACAGCTCCATCGGGTGTCAACGTATATGCCCGCTACCATCAGTACATCCAGCGATCCCACACGTCTGTACATGCCAGGTTCAGGATTTTTGACGTAAGCACCGGTGTAGCTGGTGGTAGCCATCGTCGCGTCACCATTACGTATTGACGTCATGTCGTCGTGCAGAGCAATGTTGCGTTTTGTGCACTCCGAGTACATGAGATGATACGCCCTCCTCTGTTGCCGTTGGTAGTGTACCATTACGAACGGCGTGTGTGTGATGCGTGACATTTCGTGCAGAGAAGTGATATGGGAACACTTATAGCACAGCCGCAACGTGAGCTCACCATCGCGGAGGCAATAAGTATATGGCCATGGTCTGGCGTAACTCGTTCGCATCTGGTGAATTTATATTAATCTCGTCGTTACATCGTATCAAGTCGGCAAGGGTTACCGGATCTTTGCCATCGTTAAAAAAAAACCTTTTGGCTGTGTATTAGGGCTTCAACCGAAGTGGAGTACGTGAAACCTGGCTGCCGGCAAATTCAAGGTATCCAGAGTCACCAATTACTTTGGCGACAGAACTGTAAAAAAATTAATACCATATCTATTGAATAGGCAGAAATAAGGAGGGAATCCAACAAAAACCGATTTAGAAATCAATTATAAAGATATTATTTAGAAATGTGTAAAAGTGCTACCTAAGTCTAAGTATGAAGTTTAAGAAGTAGTGTGGTGTTTTTGAAACCTTCAAATTTTGTGGAGACGTAAAAACCGTACGAAGCAGGGGGGTCTACTCCCTAAGCACGGGGTCCGTAGTTTCAGCCTTCGTTACGGGCGTTTCCTGCTCCGTATCACCTTTTTTTTTTTTTTTTTTTTTTGAGGGTGGGAAATCATCAAATAACTTCTTCCGCTCTGGGTGGAGCGGAAGGGCGTGCCAGACTTTTACTGACTAAAACCCACCCGTGTTCCTTCAGTTGCCTATGCCAGGGCCGCGGTAACCCCTTCGGACAATCCGCGACCCCAGCGACGTCGGCCCTATTGGGCCCCGTCACTTGCTGACATCTCTTTGAGGCGCGCGTGGAAGACAACGCGCCGTCGACTCGGGCCTGGTCCTTACCGGACGCGAGCTACCCGCTGCTCACCGTCCGCAGGCCCGCGCCTACGGTGGCCGGAAATCGCCCCGCGATTCCCGCCGCCCAGGGCGTCTCCTGCGGTGACTGAGGGCGTGAGGCTGCCTCTCCCTCACGCGTTCCGCCTCCTCCTTCGCGAGCATCACTGCTTCGCAGAAGGAGGTGACGGCCTCCCATGCACTCTCGCTCCGCACCATGGCCTGGACCAGGCTCGGACGCGAGAGATCGCCGCCGCCGATCGCCTCCGTGAGAACACGGCGGTGCTCTGCCCAAGCCGGGCAGACCTCCACTGTATGCTCCACCATGTCCTCCGGGCGATCCGCACAATGGTAACACCCGGGCGTTTCCTCCCGCCTTATGCGAAACAGGAACCTCCCGATACAACCGTGTCCGGTGAGGAACACCACCACCACCACCACCACCCACCACCACCACCACCACCCCTCCACCACCACCACCTGCGTCAGGCGGAAGGTGAGGACGCCGTGGCGCCTCTCTAACCACTCCTCAAAGAGGGGACTTATCGCCGCAATTGTGGCGTGCCCATGCTCCGTATCACCTACGGACAGATGATTGCTTCTGGGCCCGAACGAAGTATCTATGACACACGACACATGAACACGATTTGACAGTTGTCCCTACTCCCGATGTGTTTTTGCACGTCCGAAAAATTTAAGTTTTACACTCTTTTTGATGGATCATTATGTCAGACGGACAGACGAATGGACGGATGGACGGACGGACGGACTTAGGGAGTAGGCCCCTTGGGCTGTGTCGCTAGTACTTATTATAAAATAAATTCACTTTTAATCTCTATCTGTGTGGCCGCGTTGTTCTTCTAAACTACGCAACGGATTTTGATGCGGTTTTCACTATCATTTGGACAAAATAAAATCCCTTATTGTTATTTTACCAATACACTACACATATTATAGACCTTCATGTTATAACATGTCGTAATGTCGCGAAGCAGGACCGGGTCGCTATTAATAAATAAACGGCTCGTGCGTGCTAGAGCGTGTGTATCTATATCCGTGGCTCCTGCGGGATAATTGCGTACCGCACATAAAATGGCAATCGACCGCAATGTCTTTCATTTTGTTAGATAAGCCTCGTTCATGACGGATACGTCCGTGGGGAAGGCCAGTCTTCGGGACGGTGCACCCTGGGGTGCGGGCAATGGTTCCCCTTAGGCACAAGTGCCTAAGGGGTTTCGTTGCCCGTATGCCAATATCCTGTCGGAGGAACGCTCCAACGTGTGTCCCTCTGCTCTAAGCAGAGACGCACAGCGGCGGAGTAAGAACGGGCTCGGTGTGCACTAACCCTGCCGCCGGGCAGGCAGAAGGAAGCCATTCATCCACCATCAATCATCATCATCCCCGCCACCATACACCATTCATCATTCACCACATCATCATTCCCATCCCATCATCCACCATCAATCATCATCATCCCCGCCACCATACACCGTTCATCATTCACCACATCATCATCCCCATCCCATCATCCACCATCATCATTCCCATCATCATTTCCATTTTCATTTCGTCATTTCCTTCTGCCACCGTTAGTCTCGTAGCCCCGAAGATCGTTCAAGGTCATGTCTCTGACTTTTGACGGGGGTCGAGGGTCTTGGCTTAACCGCCCGGACCGCGAGGAAGAAAACCTCTATAAAAAATTACCCCAAACCTCCAAGCGGCGGCGCACCGTGAGGGAGGTTGGTAGCTTGATTAATGGGTAGCTAAATTAATCGCTAGTGCGAACCACTTTGTTTTGAGCCAGTACACAAAGTTCATACTCGTGGGAACAAAAATGGATGAATCTATAAAAAACCCAAGACGAGACGAGGAGAAGGCGAGGAGTGATGCGGGGTCGGAGTCCGACGCCGCATCGGGGGCGAAGGCCGCGAAGGGCTCTTTCAAGAGCCCGGAGGGCGTAGTGGTGGGTTCCGCTGGCAGGAATGCTTTCCTGAAGCGGAACGTGGAGGAAAAACCGGGGGATGGCCAGGGGTCATCTTCCTCGGACGGAGGAAAGCGCTCGGCCAAAAAAGCTCGACGGGTCCTTGGTTGGAGTCACACCAAGTCCAAGAGCAAGAGCCGGGCAATGCAGGAGGATGACTCCGTCGGCTCGGCCGAGGGGAGCACTCTGGAGGCGTCTGGCGATGAGTCGGACGCCTCTGGTGGCTTCAAGGCAGAGAGGGCCAGGTTCGCGGAGGTCGTGGCTGCTGCAGTGAAGGATGTGGCCTTGAAGAAGAAGCAGTCTTCGAAGGACAAGGCCATACCTGCAGCCAAGGCCTCCATTATGGCGGCAGCGGAGGCTCTGATGCAAGGGCCTCCGTCGGACGGCATGTCCGAAATGCGGGCGGAGGTCGCCCGCTTGACAGCCGCCATGGAGCTTCTCCGAAAGGAGAACGAGGAGCTCCGAGCGGACCTGGCCAGGCTCCGCGATGCCGGCCCTCAGAAGGCGCCGCAGGAGGGGGCGCAGCAGGGGCAGAGCGGGCTTGGGCCTGCAGAGGAGAAGCTACTGACCCTGGTGCGGAAGGAACTGGCTGCGTTCAACAGCCGGTTCTCTGTCCTGGAGGGCATTGTCCTCCGGCCCCCGCTGGCGGCGAGCCGGCAGGCCTCAGGCCAGCCAAAGGCGGCATCGTACGCCGCCGCCACAGCCGCCACGCCCAAACCTGGGTTGGCGGGGCAGGCGAAGGGCGGGGCCGCTCCTGCAAAGGCGCCTGCGAAGGCGCCTGCGAAGGCGCCTGCCAAGGCGCCTGAGAAGGCCCCGGCTGTGGTGGCGGCGACGACGACGCGGCCGCCCCCGCCTTCTAAATCTCCTCCGGCTGACGCCGAATGGCAGGTAGCCGGGGAGAAGAAGAAGGAGGGCAAGGCGGCAAGGGCGGCCAAGCGAAAGGAGAGGCGGCGTCGGCGCAAGGAGCGAAGCGTTGCGGCGAGGTTGCGCGCCCCAAAGTCCGCAGCTGTAGTGATCACACTACAGCCGGAAGCGGAGAAGAGGGGCGTGTCCTACCGCGACGTGCTCACCAAGGCGCGGGCGGCGGTGAACCTGGAGGAGGTCGGGGTCACGAAGGGCATGCGAGTTAGGGTCACGGCGACCGGGGCTCGTATGCTCGAGATTCCCGGTGCGGCCAGTGGCCCGACCGCTGACGCTCTGGCTGAAAAGCTCAGGGCGTCCTTAAATGCGGACGAAGCCCGGGTGTCCAGACCCGCCAAGTGTGCTGACATGCGCATCCTGGGTCTGGACGACTCCGTCACAGAGGGGGAAGTTGTGGCCGCCGTGGTCAAGACTGGGGGGTGCGCTATCGAGCAGGTGAAGGTAGGCACCATCCGTCCAGACTCCACGGGGTTGCGAGCCGTTACGGTGAGCTGCCCCGTATCGGCGGCCAACAAAATCGTTGGGGAGGGCCCGAGATTTCAGGTGGGCTGGGACTCCACGCGGGTAAAACTGCTGGAGCCCAGACCTCTGAGGTGCTTCCGTTGCCAGGTGGGCAACCATGTGGGAGCCAAATGCACCTCGGGGGTGGACCGCAGCAGTAATTGCTTCCGCTGTGGTCAGCCCGGTCACAAGGCCGGCTCGTGCAATGCCACGCCGCACTGCTACCTGTGTGCGGCAGCTGGCAAGTCGGCCGATCACCGGGCTGGAAGCAAGGGCTGTGGTCCACCCGCGAAAGCCCGGGGCAAGGGCAAGCCCCCCGCCCCCTCTACCGCCGTCACCGCCGCAGCCGTCGCCACAGGCGCCGTCGCTGCCGCCCCCACTGCCGTCACCGCCGTACCCACTGCGGCGGAGCCCTCACAGGGGGCTCAGGAGGGGGCTGCAATGGAATGCCAGTAGTGGCCCCATTACGCCTCCTCCAGGCGAACATCAACCACTGCGCCGCCGCTCAGGATCTGTTGATCCAGAGCATGGCGCAGTGGTCGATTAACATCGCCGTGGTCGCTGAGCCGTACTTTGTCCCGCCCAGTGATTACTGGGTGGAGGACCTGAGCGGCTCAGTGACCCTCATTTCGTCGGCCGCCGCCGGTACCCTGTCCCTTGAAGCCGTCAAGAAGGGACAGGGTTGCGTCGCAGCACGGTTCGGGGGGATTGTCGTGGTGGGGACATACTTCTCCCCGAGCCGAACTCTCGCCGAGTTCCACAACTCCCTTGCGGAGTTGAAAACCGTCGTCGTCGGGTATGGTTCCCTTCCCGTGCTTGTCCTCGGGGACTTCAACGCCAAGAATGTGGCTTGGGGTTCCCGGTGTACGGACACACGGGGCAGGATGGTGGAGGACTGGGCTCTGGAGACAGGCCTGGTCGTCCTAAACCGGGGTTCTGTCCCCACGTGTGTGCGGATGCGGGGCGAGTCGGTGGTGGACATTTCGTTCGCCAGCCCCGCTCTGCTGCCGCACGTGGTTGACTGGCGCGTCATGGAGGGGGTGGAGACCTATTCCGATCACCGGTACATCCGGTTTGACGTCTCCGCCCATACCTCGAGCGCGCCGGTCCGACAGGCCCCGAGTGGTCCGCGGTGGGCGCTGAAGAAGCTGGACCGGGAGCTCCTCCTGGAAGCCTCGATCGTGCAGGCCTGGGTGTCACCACCGGACAGGCCTGCCGACATCAACGACGAGGCGGAGTGGTTCCGGGAGGCCATGTCCGAAGTGTGCGACGTGGCAATGCCCCGGGTCCAGCCCAGTCGCGCCTTTCGCCAGGTGTGTTGGTGGTCGCCGGAGCTGACGGCACTGCGCGAGGCGTGCGTCGCTGCGCGACGCCTGTACACCAGGCACCGCAGGCTCCGTATCCGCCCTCCGGATACGGAAGCCATTCAGGCGGAGCTGTACGAGGGGTACAGAGCGGCGAAGACCGCCCTCCGAGCGGAGATCTTGCGGTCCAGGGATCTGGGCCGCGAGGAGTCGCTGGAGACTCTGAACAGAGACCCATGGGGGCGCCCCTACAAGTTGGTGCGGGAGAAACTCCGCCCATGGGCGCCCCCGCTGACGCAGAGTCTCCGGCCTGAGCTCGTGGAGGACGTGGTGAGCGCTCTGTTCCCTTCGCGAGGGGAACATACTCCCCCGCCTATGGCTCCGCCTCATGCGGTGCCCGCTGCGGACCACGACACCGACGACGACGTTGATACTCCGGAAGTGACCGAGGTAGAGTTGAGAGCGGCGGTACGTAGGCTTAGTGCCAAAAATACCGCCCCAGGACCCGACGGCTTACCTGGAAGAGCCTGGGTTCTGGCCTTTGGGGCTCTCGGGCCTCGACTAGGGGGGCTCCTAAGCGCATGCTTGGAGAGGGGCCAGTTCCCACTTCGCTGGAAGACGGGGAAACTGGTCCTCATTAAGAAGCCGGGGCGCCCTGCGGACTCTCCGTCCGCTTACCGGCCCATCGTGCTGCTCGACGAGGTGGGCAAGCTCTTTGAAAGAGTAATTGCAGACCGCCTCGTCGGGTGGCTGGTGCAGGAGGGGCCGGATTTGGCGGAGACCCAGTTTGGTTTCCGCAAGGGGCGCTCTACGGTGGACGCCATCATGCGCGTGCGAGCCCTCACGACGGGGGATGCAGTGGCCCGGGGTGGGGTCGTCTTGGCGGTGTCCCTAGACATCGCCAACGCCTTTAATACCCTGCCCTGGAGTTGCATCAGGGAGGCATTGCGGTATCACCGGATGCCGACCTACCTCTGTCGAGTGGTCGAGGCCTATCTGACGGACAGGGCCGTCATCTACCCCGGTCATCAGGGAGAGTGGAACCGGCGAGAGATGTCGTGCGGTGTCCCACAGGGATCGGTCTTGGGGCCGCATCTGTGGGACATCGGTTACGACTGGGTGCTGCGCGCCGACCTCCCAAGCGGCGTCAGCGTAGTATGTTACGCTGACGACACGCTGGTCCTGGCGCAGGGGAGGTCGCACCAGGCGGCGGCTGAACTAGCGACACGCGGGGTTGCGATAGTCGTGGAGAGGATCCGGCAGTTGGGACTCGAGGTGGCCTTGCACAAGTCCGAGGCCATGTGTTTTCATGGTCCTCGGAATGCGCCACCGTCGGGTTCCGAAATAACGGTGGGAGGGGTTCACATCGGAGTCGGGTCGACGATGAAGTACCTGGGACTCGTCCTCGACAGCCGGTGGAACTTCGTGGAGCACTTCCGACGTTTGGCTCCCAGACTGGCACGGGCTGGGGCTGCCTTGAGGCGGCTCCTGCCCAATCTGGGGGGTCCAAACGCCTCCTGCCGGAGGCTCTACGCGGGGGTCGTGCGGTCCATGGCCCTTTACGGAGCACCGGTGTGGGCGCGTTCCCTAAGGCTGGGACCAGCCGGCAGGTTGAACGCGTCCCAGAGGGTCATGGCCATCCGGCTAGTCCGGGGATACCGCACGGTCTCCCGGGAGGCGGCGAGCCTCCTTGCCGGATTGCCGCCGTGGGATCTGGAGGCAAAGGTCCTCGCGCACGTGTGGGAGTGGCGCGAGGAGGCGAAGCGCCGGGGCGTAACTCCGCTGCCGCGAGAAATCACGGTACAGCGGACAGAGCTCCGGCGGGATCTCATGGCGGCATGGAGATCGCGACTGTCGCAACCCAGCGCTGGGCACGCCACAATAGCGGCGATAAGTCCCCTCTTTGAGGAGTGGTTAGAGAGGCGCCACGGCGTCCTCACCTTCCGCCTGACGCAGGTCCTCACCGGACACGGTTGTTTCGGGAGGTTCCTGTTTCGCATAAGGCGGGAGGAAACGCCCGGGTGTTTCCATTGTGTAGATCGCCCGGAGGACACGGTGGAGCATACAGTGGAGGTCTGCCCGGCTTGGGCAGAGCACCGCCGTGTTCTCACGGAGGCGATCGGCGGCGGCGATCTCTCGCGTCCGAGCCTGGTCCAGGCCATGGTGCGGAGCGAGAGTGCATGGGAGGCCGTCACCTCCTTCTGCGAAGCAGTGATGCTCGCGAAGGAGGAGGCGGAACGCGTGAGGGAGAGGCAGCCTCACGCCCTCAGTCGCCGCAGGAGACGCCCTGGGCGGCGGGAATCGCGGGGCGATTTCCGGCCACCGTAGGCGCGGGCCTGCGGACGGTGAGCAGCGGGTAGCTCGCCGTCCGGTAAGGACCAGGCCCGAGTCGACGGCGCGTCGTGTTCCACGCGCGCCTCAAAGAGATGTCAGCAAGTGACGGGGCCCAATAGGGCCGACGCCGCTGGGGTCGCGGGTTGTCTGAAAGGGTTACCGCGGCCCTGGCATAGGCAACTGAAGGAACACGGGTGGGTTTTAGTCAGTAAAAGTCTGACACGCCCTCCCGCTCCACCCAGAGCGGGAGAAGTTATTTGATGATTTCCCACCCTCAAAAAAAAAAAAAAAAAAAAAAAAGCCTCGTTCATGACCTTTTGTCTTCGTGCGGATAAGATAATGCGGGCAAGTGCTACTGATAATATTTGTTTTGACAGTCTTACACTATGACCTTTCGTCATTTTATCATTTTTTATAATCATGTTCTGCGGCGCTGCTACTATGCGCGATCGTATCCCACTCTCACATAGACCGCCAAAATGTGGAGAATAAGGAATAATTAATCGAATTAAGTTTTTGAGTCTTTGTCTATTTTTTTTATTAGCCCACTATGTATGTATGTGTATGTGTCCCACTGCTGGGCAAAGGCCTCCCCTTTATCCTTCCAAACCTCCCTGTCTTGTGCTATCTCTGGCCATGTTGCCCCTGCAAACCTTATCAGATCGTCACACCACCTTCGCCGTGGCCTGCCTCGACTGCGATGTCCTCCCTCAGGCAACCAGTGAGTGACGATATTTGCTCATCTCTTCGGGTGCATTCGTGCAACTGCGACGTGACCGGCCCACTCTCACTACAGCCTAGCTGTTTTTACTCCAACATCTGCTACTTGAGTTATGGAGCGTAGGGTGGTGTTTCTAACTCAGTCTGTACGCTTGACGCCTATTATGCTGCGCTCCATTTGCCCGTTGGCAAATCTTGAGTTTGGCCTTTTGTTGTTCAGTAAGTGACCAACTTTGTGCACCATAGGTTAGAACGGGCAGAATCCACATGTCGATGACTTTCCTTTTAAGTGTTATAGGAAGACTACCTTTCATGTGTTCGTTAAAGGCCCAGTCTTGTCTTTTGTTGAAAGACACTATCTGGCCCAAGTATGTATTCATCGACATATTGCCACGAATCAGGCAACTTATTAAAAACCTCTTGCAGTGCGCTTGTGAACAGCTTAGGTGAGAGTGGATCGCCTTGTTTAATACCTTTTTCTATGTTGATATTTGGACTAGAAATATGTAACTTGATATTCGCAGAGCTACTTCGATAGATGGTGTCAATGAGATCAAGATAGGGGTGAGTAACGTTTTAGGACTCCAAGGCATCAATAAAATGACCGATCGTCTATGTTGCCGAATGCCTTGGCATAATCCACAAAGGCCAGGTAAAGCGGTTTATTAAATTTGTTGTATTTTTCTATTACATATTAATGGTATGGAGATGATCGACTGTGGAGAAAAAATTGGAAATTCTTTCTCTGCACCTACGAAATTCTTGCCATTGTCCGAATAAATGACGCAAGGTTTATCTCAAGAAATGATACGCTCGTTTCATTAGTAGGCGAGGTAAAATCAAAGATTGAAAAAAAGTTACCAACCTAACAGTTACCTACGCTTATGTATGGGTGAATTGGGTGTGGCAAAAGAAGTATGAAAGTAGAATTAAATTAAATGCTGGGGATAATGCGTTCCTTACGAAGCATGTGTGGTGCGACAATGAATGACAGAATACAGAATACAGAACACACAGAATACACACACACTACTACAATTCTATATACTACAGAATGATGTGATAAGTCAACGGTGCGGTTTAAAAGAAGATTTAGTGACAAAAAATTAAAAGAGAATGCTTGGATGGTTTTGTCATGCTGAAAAGATGAATGAAAGGCGACTAACAAAAGGTATTTACAAAGCAGATGTGAGTGGAAACGCCGGGGACGCCCTAGGAAGACATAAAATATAGTGCCCTTATTGGTGATGTTCTTCCGACATCACTAATAAGGTGCGTATAGTATTCGCAACCTGCTTGCGTATAAGGCCATAAACGAGACAAAAGGATGGTAGCAGGTGTCGTTCTGTAGTTTCTGCCTACCCCCATGGGGAGAAGGCGTGAGTTTGTGTATAAAAAAAGTTGTTCAGTTTGTTGGTCTGTACCACACGCTTATAAGACCACACCTTTCTGATACAGTATACATCGAGCACGTTTGTGTGAGTGTGCATGGTAACAATTAACAAACGTTGCAATGTCCCAAAATCCTCGTGTCAAAGTTGTAAATATTTATATACGTGCTTAATTAGTACTATATCGACACGAGTTCAGAGTACTCCAAACATGTAACCCATGATTCATCCACGTGTATCACTCGAAGGGAGTTAAACAACATAGTCATGATAATAGGTTTATTTATTAAACTGTAAAATACATAAAATGCTTGTGCATAATCTTTTGTAAAATAAGAAAATAAAGTAACATACGTTGCGTTGCTACCTATAATAATAATTGTTGAACATAATATTTTGTAAACAAAAAAATAATTATAGTAATATATCGACGCCACTAATCATTACAAATCATCATTGCGTTGCTATTCTCGAACTGTTACTTCTTACACTTGCAAATGTATCTGACATCATCGCCAAGGTTCGCTTTCAGGCATTGGTCGAATCCGCCACATCCAGGTATAAGACATGAAGGTAAACATCCAACTTTGCATAATATTTTAGATTTGTACGCCGTGTTGTGAACACCACACCAACTAAATGTAGATATCATATTTAACAGCTTCTGCTCTTGCGATTCGCTTAGGTCAAGCTCGTCTTCAGTATCTACGAGCTTGTAGAACTTTGCTGCTCCACTATCTGCAAGTACGCTGTACTTTGAAGCTTCACCGGCACCATCCTTGTTCGAGATGGTTGCAAATGTTCCGTGAAGGCACAACTGCAGTACCGCCAATAGTACGACAAAACTTGTAGACTTCATCTTGAGGCCGGAATTAAACTGGATAACATTTTAGATCGAGGTACGCTATTTATACTAATGCAATGTGCAGCGACGCGGAACGTGATTTTTTAGAAATAAAATAATGAAAGGTCATAGTGTTAGACTGTCAACAAATATTATCAGTAGTACATTATCTTATCCGCATGAAGACTGAAGGTTATAGTTGTACAAAACAATATGTTCATGTTAGCAGATTTATTTATTCAACTGCAAAATACAATAATGATAGTGCATAATCATTTTTAATAACATATCAACGACACCAATCATTGCACCACACATTGCGTTGCTGCCCAAAAATATAAGTTATCTTATCTGCATGAAGACAAAAGGTCATAGCTGTACAGAGTGCCAATATATCTGCACTTCACTGTAAAAGTTGTAACGTAATGATGATCGAGGATTTCATCATTAAGTATATGGAATTTACATGTTTTTACCACGCACTTGATTTGTGTTACCTAGCAGCAGGCCTATTTTCGTACCTAAAAACGTTTAAATTCAAGTCGCCAACTCATGACAGTGACAATCAAATGTCGTAGAGCGCACACCTATGCCTTTCCGATCCGAAGTCAGAATGGCAGCCCAACTTTTTCGTGGCACCACTAAGCACCTGCGATGGTGACGAATTCAGCGACTGGATTTTACCGACCCAAGACGATTGGGTGCGGATGAAGGACAGCTCCATCAGGTGTCAACGTATATGCCCGCTACCATCAGCGGTGCCATAAAAACCGAGAGCTGTCTTCAGGGGATCGTCATCAACAGGTCAAGGGCGACGCACGATAGCCACTAGTTTACAGACGCATGCAGCTCTTCAGAGTGTCTGTACAGCGGCTTGACATAATCGACTCTGGAATCACGAAATGGAAACTGAGACCGCGAGTTTTTTGCGAAGGCAATCGAAGTCGCATAATGTTTCCTGAAGTCACCTACGACGAGCCCCCACTTCGTGAGACCATGACGTATGACGAAAAGTCAACTTACAATATACTAACTATACAAATGGGCACGTGGCCGCATTCAGATTGGCGGCAGAGTGGTTTGTCGAGTCAAGATGGACTTACCGTGGAATATGTGGCTTTTCAGTCGACTGGTGGCCAAGAAACAGTACGTGCCCGTAAAGAGTGACCTCAGCGACTTGGTAGACGTAGTCACATAAACAATCTCTTTTGTTTTTCATCAAAGTTAGTCTCGTTAATCTAACCTTTAAACCGTGAAGATTACATGCTGTTCACGTCCAGCGATCGCACACGTCTATACATGCCAGGCTCAGGATCTTTGACGTCAGCACCGGTGTAGCTGGTGGTAGCCATTGTCGCTTCACCATTACTTATCGACGTCATGTCGTCGTGCAGAGCAATGTTGCGTTATGTGCACTCCAAGTACACTCTGCAAATCAATTAGGTTTACATTCACACACGGATAGCTGTATCGGCATGAATAGTTGCGCACACAAACGGTAACTATTAGATACGAGCGAGCTCAGTTTTTTATTAGTGTGCGTATGTAGCAGCAGCGCCGATAGGCAGTAATAATGTATATAATTGAATGAGTTAGAATATTTCGCACTTGTTCATTGTAACAGATTTAGCACAATGGCTAACGTTTCTGGTTGGTAAACGAGATGTCCTAAGTTCAAATCTCGGTGCTATATTATTCTCTTTTTGTAAATTCTCTAATCATAATTTTCCTAAAACATATTACCTAGTTGAATTGCTAATGATTCAATCCCGTTCATAGATGAGTAATTTACAACGTTTGAGATATGAGCACGGAATTCTCAGCCAACTTATTTTGACTGTATAGCATATCACTACCCACAATTTTTGTGTTATATTATTTTTTACACTTCACCTTAATTTACAAAAAAAAATAGCGAAAGAATGCTAAATCATTAAAATGTTGCAGATTCTGTGGTAATGTTATTATTATAAATGGAAATGCATTTTTCTATTATGTTGATTCACTACATAATACAGAATATGTAATACTTAAATCTGTAAAACATTTTACAAATTAATTCATTTTCTTTTTCTTTTTTTTTCATGCCGCTTTTAAAATGTTTATAGTTGAATATGATATTATAAAATGTTGGTATATTAATTTTGAACTAAGAACGTATACTTACTATAACTTAATTACTTAAGTATATTTTAATTAAATAATAAACATTTTCATTTCTTGCAAAGATTTTGTGTTATTTCTATACAAAATAATTTATAAAGATATTTCCCGCCTTCGTTCGTTAAAGAAAAGTAAAAAAAAAGATAATAATTAAAAACAAAACATTGTGAACAAAAACCTATAATTAGGTTATTCCTGGTTTTGAACTCAGGCAACGATGATTATCGAATTGACTTAGTGACCATGAGACCAACTCAACTCTTATTAAACATCTTGAAATTTAACTTTATTTGTTATGCTAGACGCAAGATTCTAAAGAATTTGAACCTTAGCGTATATTTTCATAAAGTTCAATATCGCACAACCACAAGCAGCTATTAAAATGAATCACGGAATTAGCTACATATTAACCGTAGAAACTTAACTTTAGGTGTTTCTGATGCGCGATATTTTTTTATTAATCCACCCTCGCCTTTTTTATTTTTAGTAGTCGTGTTACTCATTAGACTTTCAACCTTAATGACAAAAATATAATGATTAATGTCGCGAGTATCCTTACTCAAGTGTTGGCCACATTTTATATTTTCTACCCTCTAAAATGACATATCATGCTAAGCAAGTAGTTTACGTTCATAATGCTATTGACCATCGGACTTTCGTTACGTTTTTAGCCATTATACCCAGCGTGTTTTGATTGAGAAGTGCTTTTATTTTTGAATCACTATGAATCACATAACTACACTTTTAAAAGCTGAGATAATTATTTTGCATGAGCAAAACGTTTCAATTGGTATAATTGCGAGGCGTTTAAAGATATCGGTGAGTAACAAAATGTTATTAGGTATTATGTTTTGAAGTTTAATACTTAGGTTTAATTTATTGTTTATTGTAACATTACTTTATTATTGTTCACAGAGAATAACTGTGCAATTGTGGGTCCATCGTTATGCAGATTCGGGAAGGATTGATCCTCGCCGACCGGGACCAAAGGCTGGATTTACCAATGTGCGGCACTGTGATAAATATGACTGAGCCCTTCCTCACTACTCGTTCCATGGCGACTAAACATGACGTGACATTACAAACTGTACGGAACCAGTTGCGTGTGTTATATTTGATCATTATTTTTATAATTTTTAGCATTATATTTTTAATTGTTAAGTGAAATTGAGATTACCTTGAAGCCGGAAGTTGATTCGGTTGTGATTTAAATCGTACAATCACTGTAACACCACCTTTAGATAAAACTGTTTGTTGGATAATGACATCTGTCACATTTACGAAGCTTAGAACCAATATAGAAGTATCTAATTTGACTAGTTATTGTGTTTATAAAATATACGACTGTTATCTTGTAAATATCGTATAGATGTTATTGTTGTAAATAATTACGTAATATTTAATAGTACCAGCAATATATTTTAGAATTTATATTGCTATTTTAATATAATAGGTTGTTTTAAACGATTGGTACAATACTGTCAGTTGACGTTTGATGGAAAGAGGGGGTAGTAGGATATACAAAGGATTGTAATGACATTATCGAGGCAATTGCTCGGTGGACGTTCAAGTGGTTAGTGCTAGTGCCGTTGTGATGTGAAATAGACCTACCTACCAGGTGTCACGTAAGTTACGTAATTTGATATTATACCTTAAATATTGTTACTATGTCTAATTGAACCATGTTATTTTAGTAGCTATTGTTATTATGTTGCTATTATTCTGAGTTCTCTTGGACCATTGTCCAAGAGGTAGAATATTATCTGTTTGAGATAACTATAATTTATAGAAATATAAGAAATAAGAAATGTGTTGATAAAAATACTTAAACACTGTTTCCGTGGAGTTTCTTGTTCGTTCTTCTCCACGAAGACCTAGTTTTGCGAACGGACAATAGCTTTCTCGTTAAAGATGAATAATTATTGACAAGCTTGATTGAAGAAATATAAATATCTAGTCTTGTCTTTCTGTGCTTTTAATTATGAAATCCTTCCCTTACACACCATATTCATAGAACACAGTAAAACACAGTAAACAATAATACTTTAATACACAGTAAATAAAATAACTAATAACCATCCTGACATTCAAGGATTGACATTTGTGTAGTATCTATATATACAGTTATAGTTATATAATATATTATATCAAATCTAACATCAGAAGTGGGATTCTTACATAACAGATTTCTAATGAATTTTATTTTGCTATTTTCATGATCAACGTTGGAGTACTGTGTTCTGCTGGAAGCCATTGGTAACGGCGGGTTGTTGACTCAATCCTCACCATAACGATGACAACGTGCTGCCAACTGAGAGCCTGGACTGCGGACCTGCAAGTTGCTGTGACACCTTCGAAAATGATTCCAAGAAATCAATGGAGCAGGAGTACCTACGAAATTGGCTAAAATCGGTAACGCCTCTAGAGGCTCTGCTTTATTATTATTATGAAATTTGAGACTATCTACAGCTGATGTGTATCAATTTTGCTGTTATTTTTAACGGACCTAAAGAGCAGGTTTTGTTTAAGTACCTACTTAAAGTAAGATGGAAGCTTAGCTTATAAAATCAATAATGAATATGTGGTTACCCACTAGATAATAATTAATTCTAGTTCTCACAAAGAGGACTGAGAATAGGATGCAAATTTTCAGACAGGATTAAGATTTAAGATTGTAGCTCGACAATAAAAATGCAAGGGTTATCAAAAGTTCTTGGCAATTCCAAATGATAAGCTTTGTTGCTTATCATTAGAGTGATATTTTATCTGTAGTAAAATTAGTTTGTGAGCATGTTATTTCAAAGAGATAATTGTGAAATAATTATTGTATGTCGTACTTGATTTGAATTTCCCGGACTCACAAGGGTGAGGCTTGAGAGGTTGGATCATTACGATGTAAAAGAAACTGATAACGATGAAACTTGGCATGGGTTGACATGACACTCTAGCTCACGGTAGTTGAGGCTGAGAGTTGTATGGTCGAAAATAAAAATGCAAGTGTTCACGGGAACCTAATTTAAAATTGCTAATATTATTGCTCTGTTGTTCACAAATTAATTAAACAGTACCTATGGATAAAAACCAGTTTTTCACTTTCAAAGTCCTTAACGATTATGCTGCAGTTCTTTATACTGATATGGGTTATAATTATAACCTTTTACTACAAAGTAAAGTACTTGGTGCCAACACAGTGACCATGTTCACATTTGGAATTATTTAACAAATACAAATACAAAATACAAAAATCTTTATTGCAACAGAAAACAACAGAAAATGTAATTAGGATAACCGATACAATTTGCGATGATATTGTCAGGTTGACCGAGCGATTTATTGTTTTGATTAGTTATTATTAGGTTTCACACTATTGTTTTTGTATAATGATAATTATCTTGTACTTTGAGAACAAAGTACATGTAAGTATGGCCGTATATGATAATTATAAATAGCCGACTGTGACTGTGCCTGTGGCTGTGCCGGGTGGCTGTGCCTGTGGCTGTGCCTGTGGCTGTGCTGGGTGGCTGTGCCTGTGGCTGTGACTGTGACTATGGCTGTGCCTGTGGCTGTGCCTGGTGGCTGTGCCTGTGGCTGTGCCAATAATAAAAAACAAAAAAAATTTTAAACCAAATTAATCGACTGCCAGAAATGTACTTCTAAACTTAAATTTCAAAATAATTTACAAAAAAAATGTTTTTGTACTTCGAGAACGAAGTACATATCAGAATGGCCGTGTTATATTTGATCATTATTTTTATAATTTTTAGCATTATATTTTTAATTGTTAAGTGAAATTGAGATTACCTTGAAGCCGGAAGTTGATTCGGTTGTGATTTAAATCGTACAATCACTGTAACACCACCTTTAGATAAAACTGTTTGTTGGATAATGACATCTGTCACATTTACGAAGCTTAGAACCAATATAGAAGTATCTAATTTGACTAGTTATTGTGTTTATAAAATATACGACTGTTATCTTGTAAATATCGTATAGATGTTATTGTTGTAAATAATTACGTAATATTTAATAGTACCAGCAATATATTTTAGAATTTATATTGCTATTTTAATATAATAGGTTGTTTTAAACGATTGGTACAATACTGTCAGTTGACGTTTGATGGAAAGAGGGGGTAGTAGGATATACAAAGGATTGTAATGACATTATCGAGGCAATTGCTCGGTGGACGTTCAAGTGGTTAGTGCTAGTGCCGTTGTGATGTGAAATAGACCTACCTACCAGGTGTCACGTAAGTTACGTAATTTGATATTATACCTTAAATATTGTTACTATGTCTAATTGAACCATGTTATTTTAGTAGCTATTGTTATTATGTTGCTATTATTCTGAGTTCTCTTGGACCATTGTCCAAGAGGTAGAATATTATCTGTTTGAGATAACTATAATTTATAGAAATATAAGAAATAAGAAATGTGTTGATAAAAATACTTAAACACTGTTTCCGTGGAGTTTCTTGTTCGTTCTTCTCCACGAAGACCTAGTTTTGCGAACGGACAATAGCTTTCTCGTTAAAGATGAATAATTATTGACAAGCTTGATTGAAGAAATATAAATATCTAGTCTTGTCTTTCTGTGCTTTTAATTATGAAATCCTTCCCTTACACACCATATTCATAGAACACAGTAAAACACAGTAAACAATAATACTTTAATACACAGTAAATAAAATAACTAATAACCATCCTGACATTCAAGGATTGACATTTGTGTAGTATCTATATATACAGTTATAGTTATATAATATATTATATCAAATCTAACACGTGCAGCTGGTGTGAAATGTCGTAGGCCAGCCAAGAAAATTTTACTGTCAGATATTTACATGCAAAACCGGGTACGCTTCGCAAGAGAATATTTGGATTTCGTTAGGTGCAATAATAATTATAGTTATAAATAGCGATGAAAAATGTTTTAAGTCGGACAAGACAAGGACGGTCGCAAAATATTGTGGCGACAAGATGGTAAGCGCTATACTAAAAAAAATATTCTTCTTCTTATAATTAAAAAAATATGGTTGCTAGCATGAGCTATTAATTAAAATATGGGGGGGTAATTAAATTTGTTTTATGTGAGTGATGTTATTGTTAGTGAGACTACAATTTAGGATACCTACTGTATCTTAATATCTACCTTACTTACATGTTTATTCATATCACTAACAAATAAATTAGCCACTAAATATTAAAAATAATGTTGATTTCTTGTCCGGCTTAGAATATTTGTCATGCACAAAACTTTATAATTTGTAATTATAATTTTAAAAACCTAGTCAATAAATATTGTTGTTTTCTTATTACAAATTGTTTAATTTTTACTTCCATATATTTTTTTCGAATGTTTTTATTATCAGGTAAATTACTTAAATAAAATTCATCAAAATGAAAAAAAAAGTTTTTTATGATGCAAAAAATTTGCGCCGCCTGCGGTGAGACTCGATCCTAAGACATTTGATTTACCAGCCGAATGCTTATGCACCTATGCCACGGGACCAGATAGTTACGTTGTTAAATTTATGCTTCATATTCTTTGCTTCATATATATTGTGAAGCAAACACTAATAGGCGTAGAGCAATACACCCGTTGACTGTACGCACACCAACAACTGTGTTGATGTGCTATGCATACCGATCTTTTTTGTTGTGTGTACATGAGATGATACACCCTCCTCTGTTGACGTTGGTAGTGTATCATCACGAACGGCGTGTGTGTGATGCGCGACATTTCGTGCAGAGAAGTGATATGGAAACACTTATAGCACAGCCGCAACGTGAGCCCACTATCGCGGAGGCAATACTTGGCCACGGTCTGGCGTAACTCGTTCGCATCTGGTGAATTTATATTAATCTCGTCGTTACATCGTATCAAGTCGGCAAGGGTTACCGGATCTTTGCCATCGTTAAAAAAACAGGTTGGCTGTGTATTAGGGCTTCAACCGAGGTGGAGTACGTGAAACCTGGCTGCCGGCAAATTCAAGGTATCCAGAGTCACCTATTACTTTGGCGACAAAACTTAAAAATGAATACCATATCTATTGAATAGTCTGCCGGCAGAAATAAGGAGGGAATCCAATAAAAACAGATTTAGAAATAAATTATAAAGATATTATTTAGAAATGTGTAAAAGTGCTACCTAAGTCTTAAGTATGAAGTTTAAGAAATAGTGTGGTGTTTTTGAAACCTTCAAATTTTGTCGAGACGTAAAAACCGTACGAAGCAGGGGGGTCTACTCCCTAAGCACGAGGTCCGTAGTTTCAGCCTTCGTTACGGGCGTTTCCTGCTCCGTATCACCTACGGACAGATGATTGCTTCTGGGCCCGAACGAAGTATCTATGACACACGACACATGAACACGATTTGACAGTTGTCCCTACTCCCGATGTGTTTTTGCACGTCCGAAAAATTTAAGTTTTACACTCTTTTTGATGGATCATTATGTCAGACGGACAGACGAATGGACGGATGGACGGACGGACGGACTTAGGGAGTAGGCCCCTTGGGCTGTGTCGCTAGTACTTATTATAAAATAAATTCACTTTTCATCTCTATCTGTGTGGCCGCGTTGTTCTTCTAAACTACGCAACGGATTTTGATGCGGTTTTCACTATCATTTGGACAAAATAAAATCCCTTATTGTTATTTTACCTATACACTACACATATTATAGACCTTCATGTTATAACATGTCGTAATGTCGCGAAGCAGGACCGGGTCGCTATTAATAAATAAACGGCTCGTGCGTGCTAGAGCGTGTGTATCTATATCCGTGACTCCTGCGGGATAATTGCGTACCGCACATAAAATGGCAATCGACCGCAATGTCTTTCATTTTGTTAGATAAGCCTCGTTCATGACCTTTTGTTTTCATGCGGATAAGATAATGCGGGCAAGTGCTACTGATAATATTTGTTTTGACAGTCTTACACTATGACCTTTCGTCATTTTATCATTTTTTATAATCATGTTCTGCGTCGCTGCTACTATGCGCGATCGTATCCCACTCTCACATAGACCGCCAAAATGTGGAGAATAAGGAATAATTAATCGAATTAAGTTTTTGAGTCTTTGTCTATTTTTTTTATTAGCCCACTATGTATGTATGTGTATGTGTCCCACTGCTGGGCAAAGGCCTCCCCTTTATCCTTCCAAACCTCCCTGTCTTGTGCTATCTCTGGCCATGTTGCCCCTGCAAACCTTATCAGATCGTCACACCACCTTCGCCGTGGCCTGCCTCGACTGCGATGTCCTCCCTCAGGCAACCAGTGAGTGACGATATTTGCTCATCTCTTCGGGTGCATTCGTGCAACTGCGACGTGACCGGCCCACTCTCACTACAGCCTAGCTGTTTTTACTCCAACATCTGCTACTTGAGTTATGGAGCGCAGGGTGGTGTTTCTAACTCAGTCTGTACGCTTGACGCCTATTATGCTGCGCTCCATTTGCCCGTTGGCAAATCTTGAGTTTGGCCTTTTGTTGTTCAGTAAGTGACCAACTTTGTGCACCATAGGTTAGAACGGGCAGAATCCACATGTCGATGACTTTCCTTTTAAGTGTTATAGGAAGACTACCTTTCATGTGTTCGTTAAAGGCCCAGTCTTGTCTTTTGTTGAAAGACACTATCTGGCCCAAGTATGTATTCATCGACATATTGCCACGAATCAGGCAACTTATTAAAAACCTCTTGCAGTGCGCTTGTGAACAGCTTAGGTGAGAGTGGATCGCCTTGTTTAATACCTTTTTCTATGTTGATATTTGGACTAGAAATATGTAACTTGATATTCGCAGAGCTACTTCGATAGATGGTGTCAATGAGATCAAGATAGGGGTGAGTAACGTTTTAGGACTCCAAGGCATCAATAACTGAATAATGGTCTATGCTGTCGAATGCCTTGGCATAATCCACAAAGGCCAGGTAAAACGGTTTATTATATTTGTTGTATTTTTCTATTACATATTAATGGTATGGAGATGATCGGTTGTGGAGAAAAAATTGGAAATTCTTTCTCTGCACCTACGAAATTCTTGCCATTGTCCGAATAAATGACGCAAGGTTTATCTCAAGAAATGGTACGCTCGTTTCATTAGCAGGCGAGGTAAAATCAAAGATTGAAAAAAGTTACCAACCTAACAGTTACCTACGCTTATGTATGGGTGAATTGGGTGTGGCAAAAGAAGTATGAAAGTAGAATTAAATTAAATGCTGGGGATAATGCGTTCCTTACGAAGCATGTGTGGTGCGACAATGAATGATAGGCTGAGGAATGATGTGATAAGGCAACGGTGCGGTTTAAAAGAAGATGTAGTGACGAAAATAGAAAAGAGAATGCTTAGATGGTTTTGTCATGCTGAAAGGATGAATGAAAGGCGACTAACAAAAGATATTTACAACGCAGATGTGAGTGGAAACGCCGGGGACGCCCTAGGAAGACATATAAGTGCCCTTATTGGTGATGTTCTTCCAACATCACTAATAAGGTGCGTATAGTATTCGCAACCTGCTTGCGTATAAGACCGTAAACGAGGCAAAAGGATGGTAGCAGGTGTCGTTCTGTAGTTTCTGCCTACCCCCATGGTGAGAAGGCGTGAGTTTGTGTAAAAAAAAAAGTTGTTCAGTTTGTTGGTCTGTACCGCACGCTTATAAGACCACACCATTCTGATACAGTACATCGAGCATGTTTGTGTGAGTGTGCATAGCAACCATTAACAAAGTTGCAATGTCCCAAAATCCTCGTGTCAAAGTTGTAAATATTTATAAACGTGCTTAATTAGTACTATATTGACACGAGTTCAGAGTACTCCAAACATGTAACCCATGATTCATTCACGTGTATCACTCGAAGGGAGTTAAACAACATAGTCATGATAATAGGTTTATTTATTAAACTGTAAAATACATAAAATGCTTGTGCATAATCTTTTGTAAAATAAGAAAATAAAGTAACATACGTTGCGTTGCTACCAATAATAATAATTGTTGAGCATAATATTTTGTAAACAAAAAAATAATTATAGTAATATATCGACGCCACTAATCATTACAAATCATCATTGCGTTGCTATTCTCGAACTGTTACTTCTTACACTTGCAAATGTATCTGACATCATCGCCAAGGTTCGCTTTCAGGCATTGGTCGAATCCGCCACATCCAGGTATAAGACATGAAGGTAAACATCCAACTTTGCATAATATTTTAGATTTGTACGCCGTGTTGTGAACACCACACCAACCAAATGTAGATATCATATTTAACAGCTTCTGCTCTTGCGATTCGCTTAGGTCAAGCTCGTCTTCAGTATCTACGAGCTTATAGAACTTTGCTGCTCCACTATCTGCAAGCACGCTGTACTTTGAAGCTTCACCGGCACCATCGTTGTTCGAGATGGTTGCAAATGTTCCGTGAAGGCACAACTGCAGTACCGCCAATAGTACGACAAAACTTGTAGACTTCATCTTGAGGCCGGAATTAAACTGGATAACATTTTAGATTGAGGTACGCTATTTATACTAATGCAATGTGCAGTGACGCGGAACGTGATTTTTTAGAAATAAAATAATGAAAGGTCATAGTGTTAGACTGTCAAAAAATATTATCAGTAGTACTCGGCCACATTATCTTATCCGCATGAAGACTAAAGGTTATAATTGTACAAAACAATATGTTCATGATAACAGATTTATTTATTAAACTGCAAAATACAATAATGATAGTGCATAATCATTTTTAATAACATATCAACGATACCAATTATTGCACCACACATTGCGTTGCTGCCCAAAAATATAAATGATGACAAAATATCGAAGGGTCATAATGTTAAACCGTCAAAACAAATATTATCAGTAGTACTCGGCCGCATTATCTTGTCTGCATGAAGACAAAAGGTCATAGCTGTTGTAATAAATCTACTAGCCTAGAGAAATAAAAGGGGCTAAGGAATTAGCCCAACTTTTTCGTAGCACCACTATACCTGCGATGGTGACGAATTCAGCGACTTGATTTTACCGACCCAAGACGATTGGGTGCGGATGAAGGACAGCTCCATCGGGTGTCAACGTATATGCCCGCTACCATCAGTACATCCAGCGATTCCACACGTCTGTACATGCCAGGCTCAGGATCTTTGACGTAAGCACCGGTGTAGCCACCGTCGCGTCACCGTTACGTATCGACGTCATGTCGTCGTGCAGAGCATTGTTGCTAGAGCGTGTGTATCTATATCCGTGGCTCCTGCGGTATAATTGCGTAACGCACATAAAATGGCAATCGACCGCAATGTCTTTCATTTTGTTACATAAGCCTCGTTCATGACCTTTTGTCTTCATGCGGATAAGATAATACGGGCAAGTGCTACTGATAATATTTGTTTTGACAGTCTTACACTATGACCTTTCGTTATTTTATCATTTTTTATAATCACGTTCTGTGTCGCTGCTGCCATGCGCGAGCGTATCCCACTCTCACATAGACCGCCAAAATGTGGAGAATAAGGAGGTATTAATCGAATTAAGTTTCTGAGTCTTTGTCTATTTTTTTTACTAGCCCGCTATGTATGTGTGTGTGTATATGTCCCACTGCTGGGCAAAGGCCTACCCTTTTTCCTTCCAAACCTCCCTGTCTTGTGCTATCTCTGGCCATGTTGGCCTTGCAAACCTTATCAGACCGTCACACCACCTTCGCCGTGGCCTGCCTCGACTGCGATGTCAACCCTCAGGCGTCCAGTGAGTGACGATATTTTCCCATCTATCCGGGTGCATTCGTGCGACTGCGACGTGTCCGGCCCACTCCCTCTTCAGCCTGGCTGTTTTTACTCCAACATCTGCTACTGGAGTTATGGAGCGCAGGGTGGTGTTTCTAACTCAGTCTGTATCCTTGACAGCTATTATGCTGCGCTCCATTGCCCGTTGGCAAATCTTGAGTTTGGCCTTTTGTTGTTCAGAAAGGGACCAACTTTGTGCACCATAGGTTAGAACGGGCAGGATACACATGTCGATGAGTTTCCTTTTAAGTGTTATAGGAAGACTTCCCTTCATGTGTTCTTTAAAGGCCCAGTCTTGTCTTTTGTTGAAAGACAATATCTGGCCCAAGTATGTATTCATCGACATATTGCCACGAATCAGGCAATTTATTAAAAACCTCTTGCAGTGCGCTTGTGAACAGCTTAGGTGAGAGTGGTTTAACACCTTTTTCTATGTTGATATTTGGACCAGAAATATGTAACTTGATGTTCGCAGAGCTACTTCGATAGAAGGTGTCAATAAGATCAATATAGGTGTGCGTAACGTTTTTGGACTCCAAGGCATCAATAACTGAATGATGGTCTATGCTGTCGAATGCCTTGGCATAATCCACAAAGGCCAGGTAAAGCGGAATTTGTTGTATTTTTCTATTACATATTAATGGTATGGAGATGATCAGTTGTAGGAAAAAAATTGGAAATTCTTTCTCTGCACCTACGAAATTTTTGCCATTGTCCGAATAAATGACGCAAGGTTTATCTCAAGAAATGGTACGCTCGTTTCATTAGCAGGCGAGGTAAAATCAAAGATTGAAAAAAAGTTACCAACCTAACAGTTACCTACGCTTATGTATGGGTGAATTGGGTGTGGCAAAAGAAGTATGAAAGTAGAATTAAATTAAATGCTGGGGATAATGCGTTCCTTACGAAGCATGTGTGGTGCGACAATGAATGATAGGCTGAGGAATGATGTGATAAGGCAACGGTGCGGTTTAAAAGAAGATGTAGTGACGAAAATAGAAAAGAGAATGCTTAGATGGTTTTGTCATGTTGAAAGGATGAATGAAAGCCCTAGGAAGACATAAAATATAGTGCCCTTATTGGTGATGTTCTTCCGACGTCATTAATAAGGTGCGTAGGTATAGTATTCGCAACCTGATTGCGTTTAAGACCGTAAACGAGACAAAAGGATGGTTTTAGGTGTCGTTCTGTAGTTTCTGCCTACCCCCATGGTGAGAAGGCGTGAGTTTGTGTAAAAAAAAAAGTTGTTCAGTTTGTTGGTCTGTACCACACGCTTATAAGACCACACCATTCTGATACAGTACATCGAGCATGTTTGTGTGAGTGTGCATGGCAACCATTAACAAACGTTGCAATGTCCCAAAATCCTCGTGTCAAAGTTGTAAATATTTATATACGTGCTTAATTAGTACTATATTGACACGAGTTCAGAGTACTCCAAACATGTAACCCATGATTCATCCACGTGTATCACTCGAAGGGAGTTAAACAACATAGTCATGATAATAGGTTTATTTATTAAACTGTAAAATACATAAAATGCTTGTGCATAATCTTTTGTAAAATAAGAAAATAAAGTAACATACGTTGCGTTGCTACCTATAATAATAATTGTTGAACATAATATTTTGTAAACAAAAAAATAATTATAGTAATATATCGACGCCACTAATCATTACAAATCATCATTGCGTTGCTATTCTCGAACTGTTACTTCTTACACTTGCAAATGTATCTGACATCATCGCCAAGGTTCGCTTTCAGGCATTGGTCGAATCCGCCACATCCAGGTATAAGACATGAAGGTAAACATCCAACTTTGCATAATATTTTAGATTTGTACGCCGTGTTGTGAACACCACACCAACTAAATGTAGATATCATATTTAACAGCTTCTGCTCTTGCGATTCGCTTAGGTCAAGCTCGTCTTCAGTATCTACGAGCTTGTAGAACTTTGCTGCTCCACTATCTGCAAGTACGCTGTACTTTGAAGCTTCACCGGCACCATCCTTGTTCGAGATGGTTGCAAATGTTCCGTGAAGGCACAACTGCAGTACCGCCAATAGTACGACAAAACTTGTAGACTTCATCTTGAGGCCGGAATTAAACTGGATAACATTTTAGATCGAGGTACGCTATTTATACTAATGCAATGTGCAGCGACGCGGAACGTGATTTTTTAGAAATAAAATAATGAAAGGTCATAGTGTTAGACTGTCAAAAAATATTATCCGTAGTACTCGGCCACATTATCTTATCCGCATGAAGACTAAAGGTTATAGTTGTACAAAACAATATGTTCATGATAACAGATTTATTTATTAAACTGCAAAATACAATAATGATAGTGCATAATCATTTTTAATAACATATCAACGACACCAATCATTGCACCACACATTGCGTTGCTGCCCAAAAATATAAGTTATCTTATCTGCATGAAGACAAAAGGTCATAGCTGTACAGAGTGCCAATATATCTGCACTTCACTGTAAAAGTTGTAACGTAATGATGATCGAGGATTTCATCATTAAGTATATGGAATTTACATGTTTTTACCACGCACTTGATTTGTGTTACCTAGCAGCAGGCCTATTTTCGTACCTAAAAACGTTTAAATTCAAGTCGCCAACTCATGACAGTGACAATCAAATGTCGTAGAGCGCACACCTATGCCTTTCCGATCCGAAGTCAGAATGGCAGCCCAACTTTTTCGTGGCACCACTAAGCACCTGCGATGGTGACGAATTCAGCGACTGGATTTTACCGACCCAAGACGATTGGGTGCGGATGAAGGACAGCTCCATCAGGTGTCAACGTATATGCCCGCTACCATCAGCGGTGCCATAAAAACCGAGAGCTGTCTTCAGGGGATCGTCATCAACAGGTCAAGGGCGACGCACGATAGCCACTAGTTTACAGAAGCATGCAGCTCTTCAGAGTGTCTGTACAGCGGCTTGACATAATCGACTCTGGAATCACGAAATGGAAACTGAGACCGCGAGTTTTTTGCGAAGGCAATCGAAGTCGCATAATGTTTCCTGAAGTCACCTACGACGAGCCCCCACTTCGTGAGACCATGACGTATGACGAAAAGTCAACTTACAATATACTAACTATACAAATGGGCACGTGGCCGCATTCAGATTGGCGGCAGAGTGGTTTGTCGAGTCAAGATGGACTTACCGTGGAATATGTGGCTTTTCAGTCGACTGGTGGCCAAGAAACAGTACGTGCCCGTAAAGAGTGACCTCAGCGACTTGGTAGACGTAGTCACATAAATGTGGTATCTGTCTAATAATTGTAAGTTGCGGGTAAGCCGCTAATAAACAGTTGGTTCGTTGACTTGGTGTTTCTTTGTGTGCGCTCCCGAAAATATTCATTAAATACTACTGGCGACGAGTAAAACGGAGTTAAATTACCACTAATAGTTAGTGTTGAGTGTTATTGTGAAGTTACAATAAAATGCCGATCGGAAAAATAGAACAATTCGATTTATCGAGCAAAAAATGGTTGGCATACATTCGACGCGTGGAACAGTTCATGGCGCTCAACGAAATCAAACCTACATTACAAGTGGCTACGTTAGTTACGTTAGTGGGTGAAGCTACTTATGATCTGATGTGTGATCTTTGTGCGCCTGACAATCCGGAGACCAAAAGTTTTCAGGAGTTAGTGAACATAGTCGGCGACCATCTCGAACCAAAGCGCTCAGAGATAGCTGAGCGGCATATATTTAGAATGAGACGTCAGAATGGCGGCGAAAGTCTGAGCGATTATTTGCAAGTTCTAAAACATCTAGCCAGCACGTGCAACTTTAAAAGTGGTCTTGAAGAAAATCTACGAGACCAATTCGTGTCAGGTCTAGTGAGCGATGACATGAGATCGCGGCTCTTCGCCGAGCCGACACTGACGTACAAGAGGGCGGTGGAGTTGGCCTTCGCACTCGAAGCGGCTGACCGGCATGCTCAAGCGAGCGGCACGTGCAGCGGAGCAGCGCCTGAGACGTCGACGAGTTCCGGGGCGCCGGAGACAATGCACCGGCTCTCAACGGGACGAGGTGCGGCGCGCGCTGCGACCGGCAGCAGCGGCAGCAGCGTCGAAGGGACGCGCGCCTCGGCCGCGCCCGCGAACGAGACACAGCGCGCGACGCATCAGCCTTGTTGGCGGTGCGGCAAGGGTCATCGAGCAGTCGTGTGTCGTTTTAAAAATTATTCTTGTGACGTGTGCGGGCAAAAAGGCCATCTTAAAGTTATGTGTAAACGAAATCCCCGTCAGGGCGAGGTGCGGTCGTCGAGGGCAGGTCAAAATTATATGGCTAATAGTGATAGCGACTTGGACTCAGACCTGAATAATCTAAATGTGTGCAATAACAGTGATCGGCCATACAATGTGTGCGTAAAAGTGAACGGTAAGGCGATGACGTTTGAACTGGACACTGGCAGTAAGTTGTCTGCAATTAGTACTCATTCATTAGATGAACACTTCAAGGCGTTGCCACTTATTGCTAAGGATGTTTGTTTACATTCTTATAACGGCACTCGGGTTGAAGTGATCGGTTATATTGTGGTTAATGTGGAGATCGGGACACACTCGGCGAGAGATTTAAAACTATTTGTCATTAAGAATGGTGGACCACCTTTGTTAGGTAGATCATGGTTGAGTAAATTAAATATCGATCGCATTCAAATTAACGAATTTATGATGAACTTATCAGATGACAAATTAGTAGATACGTTGCAAAAAGAATTTCCCACCGTGTTTGCCCCGGGTCTTGGCACATGTACCAAGCAACTTTCATTAAGATTAGGTGACATGACTCCCGTGTTTATTAAAGCGAGATCATTACCACTAGCTTTACGTAAACCTGTTGAACTAGAGTTACGACGACTCGAGGCAGAGGGTACTATTCGTAAGGTGGATTACTCTGATTATGGTACACCCATTGTACCGGTTATAAAGAAATCTGGTGAAATACGTATCTGCGGAGATTATAAGGTCACCATTAATCCAAAGTTGATTCGCGATCCGTATCCCATGCCACGAATCGAGGAGTTATTTGCTGCACTAACTGGTGGCGAACTGTATTCTAAAATCGACCTAACCAACGCGTACCAACAGTTATTTTTGGATGAGAATTCGCAGGCTTGTAGTGCAATAACAACGCATATAGGCACTTTTATTTACCTTCGTACTCCTTTCGGTTTGACATGTATTCCCGAGAAATTCCAGAAATTTATGGAAGAAACGCTAAGGGGTTTGAAGGGAACGGCTGTATTTTTGGATGACGTGGCGATCACAGGCGCCTCCAGGTCAGAACATATAGATAATTTAAGGGCTGTGTTGTCTCGCTTACGTGAGGTCGGTTTGCGGATTAAACTTAAAAAGTGTAGTTTTATGAAAGAAAGCATTACTTATTTAGGCTTTATTATCGATAAGCAGGGTTTGCATCCAGACCCAAACAAAATAAAAGCCATCGTGGATGCACCACCACCAGAAGATTTAACTCAGCTCAGATCATTCCTTGGTATGATTAATTATTACGCCAAGTTCATACCGCAGCTGAGTACTATTTTACATCCTTTACATAGTTTGTTGCGTAAACAAAGTGTTTGGGTCTGGTCAGCAGATTGTGGAAAGGCTTTTCAGGATATAAAAGCGGCTATTCTTAGTAGCAAGGTGTTGGTACACTATAATCCAAAACTGCCATTAGTACTAGCCGTGGATAGCAGTTCATATGGTATCGGCAGTGTGCTGTCACATCGCTTTCCTAACGGCGACGAGCGTCCGATTTGTTTCGCGTCACGGACGTTAAATGCAGCCGAACGATCATATAGCCAGCTGGACAAAGAGGCTCTCGCAATTATCGCTGGCGTGATCAAGCACCATCAATATATTTATGGTCGCCATTTTATTATTAAAACGGATCATAAACCCTTAACTTTTATTTTTGGATCGAAATTTGGGTTGCCGCAAACGGCAGCTAGTAGGCTGCAAAGATATGCCACCAGGCTGGCGTCTTATGATTTCGAGATCGAGTTCGTCAAATCGAGTGACAACTGCAATGTCGATGCACTGTCGCGACTGCCGCTGCCATATGAACGGAAACATTGTGATGACCTGGGTTCGGTATCATATATAAATTATGTCGAGGAATCAATCCCAATCAGTGCAAAGGAGGTGGTGGCATGGACACAGAAAGACAGCGTTTTAAATAAAATAAAAGAATATCTTATCACTGGCTGGCCAACAAAAATAATAGCCGAGTTAGAAAAGCCTTATTACCACCGGAAAGATAATTTAGTGTTGGATCGTGGTTGTATTTTATATAATCACCGGGTAGTCGTGCCGGAGCCATTGCGAAAATCAGTTTTATCCGAATTACATGAAGGGCATTTAGGGGTAGTTAAAATGAAAAATATAGCAAGGAGTTACGTTTTTTGGCCAACATTAGATGTCGAAATTGAGAGTCTCGCTAGAGATTGTAGTGCTTGTCGCCAGCAGCGTGACGCACCTCCACGTTCTCTGTTACATCCGTGGGAGTTCCCCGCACGACCCTGGCAAAGACTACATATCGATTTCGGCGAATTTCAGGGTAAACATTATCTCGTCACCGTGGACGCTCATAGTAAGTGGATCGAGGTACAGAAAATGACTAGCACTACCGCCACGGCGACGATAGGTAAACTTAGAGAATTGTTCGCTCGTTTCGGTCTTCCCTCACAGGTTGTGAGCGACGGCGGGCCGCCTTTTGGGTCTGCAGAGTTAGCAAATTTTTTCACACGAAATTTCATCACTCACACTATTACTAGTCCCTATAGGCCGGCGGGTAACGGAGCGGCAGAGAACGCGGTGAAGTTAGTTAAGCGCGCAATGAAGAAAGCGGCGCACGAGACGGTCGATGTTGATACGGCAGTCAATAAATTTTTATTTCAATACCGTAATTGTGAACACATGACTACAGGCATCGCGCCTGCTGAGGCGATGCTGGGTAGGCGGCTCCGTGGTAGGTTGGACGTGCTGCGGCCGAGCGCCGAGCGCGCCAGCGAGCAGGCGGCGGGCCGCGCCGCGCGCCACAGCCCGGGCACCGAGCGCCACGCCGCGCCCGGCGACCACGTGCTAGCGCGAGACTACCGCGCGCGCGCTGACAAGTGGGCGCCGGCCGTGGTCACCGCGAGAGAGGCGCCGCTAACCTATCGAGTGCGTTGTGCAGACGGTAAAGAGTGGAAAAGACACATTGATCAATTGCTACCCGTAGGGACGTCTCGCACCACTAAACGGCATTCCGTGTTTACACCCGATGATTCAGACCGCGTCATTATAGAGGATAAGTTAGAGGACACGATCGTGGACGATACCGACGGTCAGGATAGTAGTTCAACGGAACTTACAAAATCCCAAGAAAACATTTCTAATGCCCCCGGAGCCTCAAATCAACAAGTACAAGTACCGAAGCCAGGTCAGCTATTAGGTAACAATGAGACTCCTGAGAAGTCAAGTACGCGCCAACAACGCGCTTGTACATTAATTAAGAAGAAGTACAAATATTAATATTATGATAGGTATTTTAATATTATTGTGTAAGAAGTATTTGTAAAACCACTCATGGATTTGCTGACTTTTTTTTTTAAACCATTGTTTTTTTTCTCTAAATTAATGGTACCAACTTTGTATGTTTGATAAAAACCTACTCTGAAATTTATATGTTATCTTTTGTTTTAAAATTGTTTACTTTTTTTTCTCTAAATTAATGGTACCAATTTTGTATGTTTGATAAAAACCTACTCAGAAATTTATATGTTATCTTTTGTTTTAAAATTACGTAATTTGTTTGTAAGTAGTTTAGTAACGTTACAGCAAGACTTTCACTCAAGGACAAACGCTTTTCAATTTATAAGCGTAAGACTATAAATTAGTAAAATGCAGTAGGTAGTAACGGATCCTATTCCTTGAGCGAAATAATGCTTTAGTTTATAACTTAGCAGATATCAGTATTGTATACCTAGCATAACAGTTGCTATACAACAGCTACAGCGATTTGTTTATGTAGATACCTATTGATACAAGTATCTATGTTCGTGTTTTTTAAGAGGGGACGTGTGGTATCTGTCTAATAATTGTAAGTTGCGGGTAAGCCGCTAATAAACAGTTGGTTCGTTGACTTGGTGTTTCTTTGTGTGCGCTCCCGAAAATATTCATTAAATACTACTACAATCTCTTTTGTTTTTCATCAAAGTTAGTCTCGTTAATCTAACCTTTAAACCGTGAAGATTACATGCTGTTCACGTCCAGCGATCCCACACGTCTATACATGCCAGGCTCAGGATCTTTGACGTCAGCACCGGTGTAGCTGGTGGTAGCCATTGTCGCTTCACCATTACTTATCGACGTCATGTCGTCGTGCAGAGCAATGTTGCGTTATGTGCACTCCAAGTACATGAGATGATACACCCTCCTCTGTTGACGTTGGTAGTGTATCATCACGAACGGCGTGTGTGTGATGCGTGACATTTCGTGCAGAGAAGTGATATGGAAACACTTATAGCACAGCCGCAACGTGAGCCCACTATCGCGGAGGCAATACTTGGCCACGGTCTGGCGTAACTCGTTCGCATCTGGTGAATTTATATTAATCTCGTCGTTACATCGTATCAAGTCGGCAAGGGTTACCGGATCTTTGCCATCGTTAAAAAAACAGGTTGGCTGTGTATTAGGGCTTCAACCGAGGTGGAGTACGTGAAACCTGGCTGCCGGCAAATTCAAGGTATCCAGAGTCACCTATTACTTTGGCGACAAAACTTAAAAATGAATACCATATCTATTGAATAGTCTGCCGGCAGAAATAAGGAGGGAATCCAATAAAAACAGATTTAGAAATAAATTATAAAGATATTATTTAGAAATGTGTAAAAGTGCTACCTAAGTCTTAAGTATGAAGTTTAAGAAGTAGTGTGGTGTTTTTGAAACCTTCAAATTTTGTCGAGACGTAAAAACCGTACGAAGCAGGGGGGTCTACTCCCTAAGCACGAGGTCCGTAGTTTCAGCCTTCGTTACGGGCGTTTCCTGCTCCGTATCACCTACGGACAGATGATTGCTTCTGGGCCCGAACGAAGTATCTATGACACACGACACATGAACACGATTTGACAGTTGTCCCTACTCCCGATGTGTTTTTGCACGTCCGAAAAATTTAAGTTTTACACTCTTTTTGATGGATCATTATGTCAGACGGACAGACGAATGGACGGATGGACGGACGGACGGACTTAGGGAGTAGGCCCCTTGGGCAGTGTCGCTAGTACTTATTATAAAATAAATTCACTTTTCATCTCTATCTGTGTGGCCGCGTTGTTCTTCTAAACTACGCAACGGATTTTGATGCGGTTTTCACTATCATTTGGACAAAATAAAATCCCTTATTGTTATTTTACCAATACACTACACATATTATAGACCTTCATGTTATAACATGTCGTAATGTCGCGAAGCAGGACCGGGTCGCTATTAATAAATAAACGGCTCGTGCGTGCTAGAGCGTGTGTATCTATATCCGTGACTCCTGCGGGATAATTGCGTACCGCACATAAAATGGCAATCGACCGCAATGTCTTTCATTTTGTTAGATAAGCCTCGTTCATGACCTTTTGTTTTCATGCGGATAAGATAATGCGGGCAAGTGCTACTGATAATATTTGTTTTGACAGTCTTACACTATGACCTTTCGTCATTTTATCATTTTTTATAATCATGTTCTGCGTCGCTGCTACTATGCGCGATCGTATCCCACTCTCACATAGACCGCCAAAATGTGGAGAATAAGGAATAATTAATCGAATTAAGTTTTTGAGTCTTTGTCTATTTTTTTTATTAGCCCACTATGTATGTATGTGTATGTGTCCCACTGCTGGGCAAAGGCCTCCCCTTTATCCTTCCAAACCTCCCTGTCTTGTGCTATCTCTGGCCATGTTGCCCCTGCAAACCTTATCAGATCGTCACACCACCTTCGCCGTGGCCTGCCTCGACTGCGATGTCCTCCCTCAGGCAACCAGTGAGTGACGATATTTGCTCATCTCTTCGGGTGCATTCGTGCAACTGCGACGTGACCGGCCCACTCTCACTACAGCCTAGCTGTTTTTACTCCAACATCTGCTACTTGAGTTATGGAGCGCAGGGTGGTGTTTCTAACTCAGTCTGTACGCTTGACGCCTATTATGCTGCGCTCCATTTGCCCGTTGGCAAATCTTGAGTTTGGCCTTTTGTTGTTCAGTAAGTGACCAACTTTGTGCACCATAGGTTAGAACGGGCAGGATCCACATGTCGATGACTTTCCTTTTAAGTGTTATAGGAAGACTACCTTTCATGTGTTCTTTAAAGGCCCAGTGTTGTTTTTTGTTGAAAGACACTATCTGGCCCAAGTATGTATTCATCGACATATTGCCACGAATCAGGCAACTTATTAAAAACCTCTTGCAGTGCGCTTGTGAACAGCTTAGGTGAGAGTGGATCGCCTTGTTTAATACCTTTTTCTATGTTGATATTTGGACTAGAAATATGTAACTTGATATTCGCAGAGCTACTTCGATAGATGGTGTCAATGAGATCAAGATAGGTGTGAGTAACGTTTTAGGACTCCAAGGCATCAATAAAATGACCGATCGTCTATGTTGTCGAATGCCTTGGCATAATCCACAAAGGCCAGGTAAAGCGGTTTATTAAATTTGTTGTATTTTTCTATTACATATTAATGGTATGGAGATGATCGGTTGTGGAGAAAAAATTGGAAATTCTTTCTCTGCACCTACGAAATTCTTGCCATTGTCCGAATAAATGACGCAAGGTTTATCTCAAGAAATGGTACGCTCGTTTCATTAGCTTAGCAGGCGAGGTAAAATCAAAGATTGAAAAAAAGTTACCTACGCTTATGTATGGGTGAATTGGGTGTGGCAAAAGAAGTATGAAAGTAGAATTAAATTAAATGCTGGGGATAATGCGTTCCTTACGAAGCATGTGTGGTGCGACAATGAATGATAGGCTGAGGAATGATGTGATAAGGCAACGGTGCGGTTTAAAAGAAGATGTAGTGACGAAAATAGAAAAGAGAATGCTTAGATGGTTTTGTCATGTTGAAAGGATGAATGAACGCCCTAGGAAGACATAAAATATAGTGCCCTTATTGGTGATGTTCTTCCGACGTCATTAATAAGGTGCGTAGGTATAGTATTCGCAACCTGATTGCGTTTAAGACCGTAAACGAGACAAAAGGATGGTTTTAGGTGTCGTTCTGTAGTTTCTGCCTACCCCCATGGTGAGAAGGCGTGAGTTTGTGTAAAAAAAAAAGTTGTTCAGTTTGTTGGTCTGTACCACACGCTTATAAGACCACACCATTCTGATACAGTACATCGAGCATGTTTGTGTGAGTGTGCATGGCAACCATTAACAAACGTTGCAATGTCCCAAAATCCTCGTGTCAAGTTGTAAATATTTATATACGTGCTTAATTAGTACTATATTGACACGAGTTCAGAGTACTCCAAACATGTAACCCATGATTCATACACGTGTATCACTCGAAGGGAGTTAAACAACATAGTCATGATAAGAGGTTTATTTATTAAACTGTAAAATACATAAAATGCTTATGCATAATCTTTTGTAAAATAAGAAAATAAAGTAACATACGTTGCGTTGCTACCTATAACAATAATTGTTGAGCATAATATTTTGTAAAACAATAAAATAATTATAATAATATAACGACGCCACTAATCATTACAAATCATCATTGGGTTGCTATTCACGAACTGTTACTTCTTACACTTGCAAATGTATCTGACATCATCGCCAAGGTTCGCTTTCAGGCATTGGTCGAATCCGCCACATCCAGGTATAAGACATGAAGGTACACATCCAACATTGCATAATATTTTAGATTTGTACGCCGTGTTGTGAACACCACACCAACCAAATTTAGATACCATACGTAACAGCTCCTGCTCTTGCGATTCGCTTAGGTCAAGCTCGTCTTCAGTATCTACGAGCTTGTAGAACTTTGCTGCTCCACTATCTGCAAGCACGCTGTACTTTGAAGCTTCACCGGCACCATCGTTGTTCGAGATGGTTGCAAATGTTCCGTGAAGGCACAACTGCAGTACCGCCAATAGTACGACAAAACTTGTAGACTTCATCTTGAGGCCGGAATTAAACTGGATAACATTTTAGATCGAGGTACGCTATTTATACTAATGCAATGTGCAGCGACGCGGAACGTGATTTTTTAGAAATAAAATAATGAAAGGTCATAGTGTTAGACTGTCAAAAAATATTATCCGTAGTACTCGGCCACATTATCTTATCCGCATGAAGACTAAAGGTTATAGTTGTACAAAACAATATGTTCATGATAACAGATTTATTTATTAAACTGCAAAATACAATAATGATAGTGCATAATCATTTTTAATAACATATCAACGACACCAATCATTGCACCACACATTGCGTTGCTGCCCAAAAATATAAATGATGATAAAATATCGAAGGGTCATAATGTTAAACCGTCAAAACAAATATTATCAGTAGTACTCGGCCGCATTATCTTATCTGCATGAAGACAAAAGGTCATAGCTGTTGTAACAAATCTACTAGCCTAGAGAAATAAAAGGGGCTAAGGAATTAGCCCAACTTTTTCGTGGCACCACTAAGCACCTGCGATGGTGACGAATTCAGCGACTTGATTTTACCGACCCAAGACGATTGGGTGCGGATGAAGGACAGCTCCATCGGGTGTCAACGTATATGCCCGCTACCATCAGTACATCCAGCGATCCCACACGTCTGTACATGCCAGGTTCAGGATCTTTGACGTAAGCACCGGTGTAGCTGGTGGTAGCCATCGTCGCGTCACCATTACGTATTGACGTCATGTCGTCGTGCAGAGCAATGTTGCGTTTTGTGCACTCCGAGTACATGAGATGATACGCCCTCCTCTGTTGCCGTTGGTAGTGTACCATTACGAACGGCGTGTGTGTGATGCGTGACATTTCGTGCAGAGAAGTGATATGGGAACACTTATAGCACAGCCGCAACGTGAGCCCACCATCGCGGAGGCAATAAGTATATGGCCATGGTCTGGCGTAACTCGTTCGCATCTGGTGAATTTATATTAATCTCGTCGTTACATCGTATCAAGTCGGCAAGGGTTACCGGATCTTTGCCATCGTTAAAAAAAAACCTTTTGGCTGTGTATTAGGGCTTCAACCCAGGTGGAGTACGTGAAACCTGGCTGCCGGCAAATTCAAGGTATCCAGAGTCACCAATTACTTTGGCGACAGAACTCTAAAAAAATTAATACCATATCTATTGAGTAGGCAGAAATAAGGAGGGAATCCAACAAAAACCGATTTAGAAATAAATTATAAAGATATTATTTAGAAATGTGTAAAAGTGCTACCTAAGTCTTAAGTATGAAGTTTAAGAAGTAGTGTAGTGTTTTTGAAACCTTCAAATTTTGCCGAGTCGTACAAACCGTACGAAGCAGAGGGATCTACTCCCTAAGCACGAGGTCCGTAGTTTCGGCCTTCGTTACGGGCGTTTGCTACTCCGTATCACCTACGGACAGATGATTGCTTCGGGGCCCGAACGAAGTATCTATGAAAACACGATTTGACAGTTGTACTCCCGGTGTGTTTTTGCCCATCCGAAAAATTTAACTTTTACACTCGTTTTGATGGATCAATATGTCAGACGGACGGACGAACGGACGGATGGACGGACGGACGGACTTAGAGAGTAGGCCTCCTGGGCTGGGTCGCTAGTACTTATTATAAAATGAAGTCACTTTTCATGTCTATCTGTGTGGCCGCGTTGTTCTTCTAAACTACGCAACGGATTTTGATGCGGTTTTCACTATCATTTGGAGAAAAAAAAAATCTCTTATTGTTATTTTACTTAGACATATTATAGACTTTCATGTTATAACATGTCGTAATGTCGCGGAGCAGGACCGGATCGCTAGTAATAAATAAACTGCTCGTGCGTGCTAGAGCGTGTGTATTCTGTATCCGTGGCTCCTGCGGTATAATTGCGTAACGCACATAAAATGGCAATCGACCGCAATGTCTCTCATTTCGTTAGATAAGCCTCGCTCATGACCTTTTGTCTTCATGCGGATAAGATAATGCAAGCAAGTACTACTGATAATATTTGTTTTGACAGTCTTACACTATGACCTTTCGTTATTTTATCATTTTTTATAATAAATAATAAATAAATAATAAATAAAGATTTATTGAACAAAAATGGTTGAACAATCAAACACAAACAACACCACGAGTATACAATAATAGCGTATTACAATTATATAACCACTAGTGTTATAAGCAGTCTGTATGAACTCTGGTATCCAAAGAAAGATTTAACTTGTGTTATGGATACCAGCATTCTCACATAAATGACATACAAAGGTTACATTGGTTGCAACAGACGACGATGTCAAGAGTGGCGCAGTGTACAAGAGAAAATCACACTAATATTATAAAGGTGAAAATTTGTGTGGGGGTGTGTATATGTGTGTGTGGGGGTGTGTATGTGTATGTGTGTGTGTGCGTGTGTGTGTGTATTTGTATGTTTGTAACGGCGGGACCAATTTTGATAAAACCTGGTATGGAGGTAGCTGACACCCTGGATTAATACATGACTACCTTTAATCCCGGTCTTCGCGGGTGAAACCGCAGGGCGCAGCTAGTGCGAAAATAAAACACATGAGTGAGGAAAGGTTTTGTATTCAAGTCTGAAGGATCATCCATCGTACCAGGTTAGCGTGTGTCTAAAGAAGTGATGCTTAACATGATAACTTTATAAGATTTTCCGTTTCTTCGTAGCTTTGCGCTTGTAACCACCTTTTGACCCTAACTTTCAATTCTTTAAAAGTAGTGGGATATATGGAGCAATGTTTGTTACTTAAATTATACAGTCGACTCCCGATACCATAGAAATGCCGACGAGCAAGTGCCGTTCTGCACCATTGAGTAGGGCATACCGAGTAATACCGACGTTTGTCTCCGGCATGGGAATTATACTTCACCGTCAGGTGCTTACGCATAACTGTGTGAAGCACAAACAGCTGCCTAACAGAAAGTACCTGAGTTTCTTTGAACAGACAAGATGTAGGATGTCTAAACGGTTTGAAGGTCATAACCTTTAGGACAGCTCTTTGCGCTCGCTCAACTTGCAACATGTGAGTCTTTGAAGCCCCCCCCCATATATAGATGCAATAAGAAAGTATTGATTGACTTAGAGCGTAATAAACAGTCTTTAAGGTAGCAGTATCAGCCGAGTACCTCAATTTTTTAAATATATATATAAGTTTTCTAACCCGTGCAGTGAGGTTATCAATATGAGACTTCCAGTTCAAAAGGCTATCAATATGTACCCCAAGATATTTGATGGTAGTTGATCTTGTTAATTGTGGGCAAAAACATTGTGATATTGGAGTATCTTGCAAACAAGAGTGGGCTCTTAAAATAATGGAGTCTGGGGAGGGTAATGAAACGGTCTGCAAGGCAAAGGGCAGAAAAACGGTCTTACTCAGATTTACAGTTAGAAAATTATTATACAGCCAGCTCATAACCGATGCCAGGGCTTTTTCAGCATGTGCCGATGTCTCAGCCCAATTATCTCCGTGTACAAGTAAGGCCGTGTCATCGGCATATGTGAAAATAGAGAAATTTGTCAGTGACAGCTTGCACAGGTTATTCATATAGATGAGGAAGAGCGTGGGTCCCAGAATTGAACCCTGAGGCACACCGAAACTTACTGTCTCACTATCACTGACACACCCATCAATCTTGACACATTGCATCCGATCAGTGAGATAATCCTGAAAGATATGGAGGGCATGACCCCTAATACCAATAGCCTCTAGCTTTGATAGAAGGTGAGGAACAGACACAGTGTCGAAGGCCTTGGAGAGGTCTAGGAAAATACCTAAACACTTCATCTTGCAGTCTAACTTAGCGATTGTACAATCGATAAAAGAACCAACAGCGTCTTCGGTTGATTTGAATTTTCTGAAACCATACTGGTTATCAGCTAAAAGATGGTTCGATTCCAGAAAACTGATCAGCCTGTTGTTTAGAATTTTTTCTAATATCTTTGACAGAGCAGGTAATATAGATATAGGCCTGTAATTATTGACACTGTGTCTGTCGCCACCCTTGAAAATTGGACGCACAAGGGCTTTTTTAAAAGCTTTGGGGAAGCAACCTGAAGTTATGGAGCAGTTGCAAATATGTGTAATAATTGGAACAAGTGCTTGGGAGCAAGATTTTAAAAGTCGAGGTGGTATTCCATCCCATCCCATTGCCGCATCCGATCTTAATCCCATGATGACTCTGTAGTAATTTGGCCGGGTTGACCAAATCTACCTGAGTCGGGAATCGAACCCGGAATCCAATAATAGATTCAAGTGAAACGTAGCGGAAGGATGAGATAGCGAGAGAATGAGTATAGGCGAAAGATGAAATGAAGAATATTATTAAGCACTGATTATTAAATTATATTATTAGAATTAAAATAAATTACAAAGCTAAATAAACGAACTGATACAATTTAAAGCAATATTAAAAGCGCGGCGCGACCCGAACGGTATGGTAGCTAGTCGAACGTGCACTGATGCTCGTCGCTCGGCGCACGCGCAAGTAGCTTCGTGATCACGTCGGGGTCACCAATGTAGTAATTTGGCCGGGTTGACCAAATCTACCTGAGTCGGGAATCGAACCCGGAATCCAATAATAGATTCAAGTGAAACGTAGCGGAAGGATGAGATAGCGAGAGAATGAGTATAGGCGAAAGATGAAATGAAGAATATTATTAAGCACTGATTATTAAATTATATTATTAGAATTAAAATAAATTACAAAGCTAAATAAACGAACTGATACAATTTAAAGCAATATTAAAAGCGCGGCGCGACCCGAACGGTATGGTAGCTAGTCGAACGTGCACTGATGCTCGTCGCTCGGCGCACGCGCAAGTAGCTTCGTGATCACGCCGTCGTCTGCAACTCAAGGACATCGCCGCCTCAGCCGGTACAAATCTCACGCGCTATGCGCGTGTGCGCGGCACGTGTAGCCGTGCGGTCGTTGACCTCCGCGAAGAACAAAGGATCACCTGATTTTCGGAGTTGGCGCAATCTCATAAGCGGTAGCGTTTTCTTGTGACTGTATGGTGGCGGTTTAATTATGAAATGTTTTCGCCACAACTCTTTCAACCTCTGCTTCGTCGGTGGGCAAAATAACGATGGATTTGGCTGGTGCGTCGCGTAAGGGTTCTCTAATAGGTAAGTTAGCAGTAATTTTTTTAGCTAGATTTTCGCCTACAGTTGCAAAAAAATTGTTCACTTTGTTGATCGACGATAAGTAATTGTCAGGTGTCAGAGTAAGTAGTTCGGTGGGAGAAGTTACTGCTTGGTGCATATTTGTAATGTTTTTTATGGCTTTCCAAGTGGCTTTGGGGTTTGTTCCGGCTTTTTGTAATTCTGATGTTTCATAGGCAACTTTTAAATTCTTCAGCAGCTTATTGCAGAAATTCCGATATCTGGTGTAAGTAAGTTTAAGGGTAAGGTTATTGGGATTTTGTAACAGATTTCTACCCATTTCATCTCTGTTTCGGATGCAGCGCAGCAGCCCACTAGTTATCCAGGGCTTGATGATTCTGAGCCTAGAGGGTATGCGAACGCATTCAGAATTTTTTTCTATGACCGAGCCAATAGCAGATATCAGCATGTCCGCTGCTATGTTTGCATCATGAACATTAAAGATTGGATTGAAATCCATATCTGAGATTTCTGAAATAACAGAAGGGTAATGAACTACAACGCGATTCGCCCTGGGAGTAGGAGATAATACTGTGGATTTTATACTGAGAAGTGTCGGCTTGTGATCAGTAATATACGTATCAAAGACAAGAGTAACAGTTCCTAAGTCAGTCTTGACCATTACATGATCTAAACAGTTTGTATCACGGGTAGGAAACAGATGCGAAGGAAGAAGACCATGACTGGCAGTTAAATTTAAATATTCGGTGGACTGATGGCCTAGGTTACTCGGTATTATATTAATATTAATATCACCCAATAATGCAATATTTTTGTAAGCTGACATACCTGTAAGCAAGTTATTTAATCCAATAAGGAAATTGTCAATATTCCGAACAGCTGGTGAGCGATACAGGGCAATAATACATAGGTCAATATTTTTAAGATGACATTGCAAACAGCTAACATCTGAAAACTGGGGTTCTGTTACAACGTGAGGGAGATCGGCTCTTATGTAAACTATGACACCATCATTTTGATTCTTAGGCAAGCTTGTATTGTACACAGTATAACCATCAAGTGGCGGAAGCGACATGGAAGTTAGTAACCAACATTCGGATAAAATAATTAAATCGCATGTTATTTTAATGCTCGCTAGAAACAGTCTCAAACTATCAAAATTACTTTGAACACTGCGAATGTTCAATTGTAATATTTTAACGGAGTTAATAGCATTACCCAGAAAGTCTGTGCACATTTCAGGCTTGCAAACATAAGCCTGAGTTGCACCATATGAGTCAATCTCATCTGAAATGGAACTAATGTCAGTCATTTTTAAACGATGTTAAATAGTGCGCAAGGTAATGAATCATGTCGGTGTTTATAAAAATTCCCATTTGAGTCAAAAATATTGCAGAATACCCCCATGACCGGCGTATGTATTTACGCAAATTACTAAGAAACACTGCTATTTTGGTGTGTATAAAGCTGAAACTTATCTTTTCATTTACTAAAAGACAAGTATTATGTGTATATGAGTATATGTGTAGTGTAAAGTGACAAGGCGTACAAATTTCATATTTTAATTTAAATATAATGACTGATGGATCAAACATAATTTTTGTGTAACGAAACAAGTTACAATAATAACAAAAATAACAAAGCTCTGTGGGTTTACAAGTTACTTTAAATTTTAATGAAAAATAACACGCTTTATATTTACTAAAATAAACTAAAAATAAAAGTACAAAAAATAAAAGAACAAAAAATAAAAGAGAGACAATTACTGAGTTGTTTTTTGCAGTTTCTTGAGACAAGATGGTGAATTAATAATAATAGACTTATAGCCTTCCTTTTCGCGGAGAAAAATCTTTCCGTTTTGAATCCAGCAAAATTGATAGCTGTTAAGTTTAGCAAAGCTACGTGCCTCGAAAAATAGCTTCCTCATACTATCTGGAAGATGCTCAGCGACGTAAATTGGTTTAACTTGGCCACCAAATCCGATGTGTCCAGAATTTAATTTTTCCGACGTTGCTCGGTTTTTATTGAACGTGCGAGACGCATCAATAACCTTTGTTTTGATCGGTACTGTGATGAACTCTGCTATAATCGGTCTATTAAATTCTTTTTTACCTGGCAGCCGGTATATGTCACGGATTTGTGATGAATCCACTTGAGCCTGGATCGCACTACAGGTTTTCAGCACTAAGCCGGTGAGGTCAGCACTTGTCTCATTTTCACTGGATGGGACATTTCTCAACTCAATGGCTGATGAGCGCGAACACTTTTGCAAATCTTCGACTCTTCTTTCTAATTCCAAAATATAATCATTCTGATCCGAGCGCACCTTTTCCAGGTTATCAACTTTTATTTTCAGACTATCATATTCTCCATCCATGAAATCTCTCCACTTTGCAGTTTCAATATAGTTTTTTTGCATCTCCTTAAATTCCTTTTTTAGTTCCATAATTTTATTTATTTATTTATCTACTTACATCTACCATTACAGGATATAACCCAATGCGGTAAATGCGCTTATCCTAACTAATCTAAGTTAACATCTATAACTAATTATAAATAATGCATTCCTTGTGAATTCACTCAGAGAACAACAGAATAAGTCCGTCTCACTCGCTATGAGGTTGAGCGTGCGCAGCGCACGCGTCAGGGGCGCCTCCCTTACAAGGTTGGTCCGAGCGCGTGGTTCCACTAGTAGAGGCGGCTGCCGTCGCCGCCACACATACCTGTCCGGAACGCACAGACTCACCTGCCCTAAAATAACTGCATTATGCACCTTCCCTCTCAGTACTTTAAATATATATGAGGTGAGTGCAAGATCCCTCCTAACCCTTAGCTCATTGTATCCTACCATACCTAAAACAAATAAGGTAGGATACATTAACGGGTAAAAGGGATAAACACCGTAATACCGCATATATAAGTATCTTATAAACTTATTTTGTACCCTCTCCAGCATGAGACTATATTTAGCTTCATGCGGAGCCCAGATGACTGCATTACATTCTAACTGGCTCCTCACCAATGCATTATATAATGCAATAATAGCTTTCACGTTCGTGAACCCTCGGACGGTACGAAGCATGAAACCTAAATTTCTGTATGCTCTTTTACAGAGACGCATGATGTGATCCCGAAAAGTCAAACATGTGTTAAAGCCTACTCCCAAGTCCTTGACTTCTGTGACCCGCGCCATAGGCAACCCGTCCATATGGTAGGGATGCGAGATGGGATTGTGTGCGCGAGAAAAAGAGATGGTTACACACTTCGAGTTATTAAACTGTAACAGATTTTCCTTGCTCCAGCTCACTACCCTATCAATGTCCCCCTGTAGCCTGGCACAATCATCACCGCTTTTTACCGCGAGGGACAATTTGAGGTCGTCGGCAAACAACAAACAGTTAGCGTCTTGGACTACTTCTGGTAGGTCGTTTACCATCAGAAGGAAGCCCAAAGGGCCAAGGTTGCTACCTTGACTTACCCCAGACCTCGTGAAATAAGGATCTGACACGTGTCCCGCATATTTCACATATTGTTGCCTATCCCTCAAATAACTGGCAAAAAACTGTAGTGAGTGTGGGGTGAAACCAACACGTGCTAACTTTCTAAGCAACATGTCATTTTCGACTAGGTCGAATGCTTTTCTGAAATCAAAGTAAGCAGCATCAGTTTGTCCCCCACTATCCACCGTCGGCACCAGGTGAGCCATGTGGCAGAGAAGATTACTGGTGGTACTTCTGCCCGGTCTAAATCCATGCTGAGCATCAGATAGCTGTGCGCTCACCTGAAGGTATATGCTCTTATGGATGGCAGTTTCAAATATTTTTGCCGGCGTCGACAATACCGCGACTGGCCTATACCCATCTACTGATTCAGCTGACCCTCCCTTCGGAACGGGAACAACGCGGGTCACTTTCCACCTCTCCGGAAACACGGCAGCTTTTAGGCACTGGTTATAAATATGAAGTAGCGGCTTAGCTAGCACGGATCGACAATCTTTGAACACGTAAGGTGGAATGCCGTCAGGACCTGCTGACCGTTTCGGCTTAAGATCTTGAAGCGCACGACCTACGTCTACTAACTGTAATCGGTCCAAGTGCACTCGCGCCGCTCCGTTTCCGCTACCTGCATGAGCTATAGCCGCGTCTACATCCAACTCCGGTTGCTCTGCCCTGTACACAGAATAAAAATACTCCGCAAACTCTTCCACAGACCTTTGACCAGATAAAGCCACCCCGTCTTTCAAAATCGCTTGCGGACTTCTCCCACCTCTCTTAGACTTGGCATAGTTCCAAAAAGATTTAGGATCACTCAACATTTGACTTTGAACACGGTTCCGATATTGATCATGTGCCACTGCTAACATATTTTTAATGTTGGTTCTACACCGAGCAAACGCTTCGTAATCGACCCTCGACCCGCTTGCCTTGTACTGTTTGTGCAGAATAGCCTTTAATTTTATGTCGCGAATTATTTCAACAGTGTACCACTCAGGATAAATGTACCTTGAGTTTACACGACTAATATCCGACGTGAGGCGTTTTAGCATGTTGTCCTGGTCTTTTTTCCAGTATGTCAGCATATTCATTATTCTAGTTTCAAAAGTTTCTGAATCGCCATCAGGAGAGTAGGTAGGCCGTGGGCATTTGTTTTTGTTCCTAGAAGTAACATTTACAAACTTCGAGTTTGATGCAGCTTCGGTGGCTGTTATGTCTGGAGAGGATTGAGCTCGCTGTATTTCACCCACAGGAGTAGCCGGCGGCGAGCGTTCGACTCGGGGCATTTTATAAAAAACAATTGATGTGTATTAAAAACAAGACTAGACCCCGTTTGTTGTTGTTTACGTAGCGGACGACGTGCGCGCTCGAACACTCGAACACTCGAGCAGGAATATAATATAATCACTTTCTGTGGCGCTGCTACTTACTATGCGCGAGCGTATCCCACTCTCACATAGACCGCCAAAATGTGGAGAATAAGGAGGTATTAATCGAATTAAGTTTCTGAGTCTTTGTTCTATTTTTTTTATTAGCCCACTATGTATGTGTGTGTATATGTCCCACTGCTGGGCAAAGGCCTTCCCTTTTTCCTTCCAAACCTCCCTGTCTTGTGCTATCTCTGGCCATGTTGGCCTTGCAAACCTTATCAGATCGTCACACCACCTTCGCCGTGGCCTGCCTCGACTGCGATGTCCTCCCTCAGGCGCCCAGTGAGTGACGATATTTGCCTATCTATCCGGGTGCATTCGTGCGACTGTGACGTGTCCGGCCCACTCCCACTGCAGCCTGGCTGTTTTTACTCCAACATCTGCTACTTGAGTTATGGAGCGCAGGGTGGTGTTTCTAACTCAGTCTGTATCCTTGACGCCTATTATGCTGCGCTCCATTGCCCGTTGGCAAATCTTGAGTTTGGCCTTTTGTTGTTCAGTAAGGGACCAACTTTGTGCACCATAGGTTAGAACGGGCAGGATGCACATGTCGATGACTTTCCTTTTAAGTGTTATAGGAAGACTACCTTTCATGTTTTCTTTAAAGGCCCAGTCTTGTCTTTTGTTGAAAGACACTATCTGGCCCAAGTATGTATTCATCGACATATTGCCACGAATCAGGCAACTTATTAAAAACCTCTTGCAGTGCGCTTGTGAACAGCTTAGGTGAGAGTGGATCGCCTTGTTTAACACCTTTTCCTATGTTGATATTTGGACCAGAAATATGTAACTTGATATTCGCAGAGCTACTTCGATAGATGGTGTCAATAAGATCAATATAGGTTTGCGTAACGTTTTAAGACTCCAAGGCATCCATAACTGCTGGATGGTCTATGCTGTCGAATGCCTTGGCATAATCCACAAACGCCAGGAACATCCGTTAATTATGTAGATCCAAATACATAATTTTTATGTTGATTTGTAAATAAAATGCAAGGTAAACAATACAATATGTTTGTGTGTACACAACCTTTAGCTATTAGCCAGTAACAATTATCATAATACTTTTTATGTAAATAACGAGTACGTAGCATTACCTTTTTTTGAGTTAAACCAAACCCCGGGTACACACGGACCCCTTTGCAATCAATTTAACTTCTTCCTCAAAATATAACGTCGAAAAAGCCGCAGATTTTAATTTATTTGAGCACACTTGGCCAGCACAGGTGTCACGGGTATAATTTTTAGTTTTTTACAATAAACTTACTAAATAATTTGATCAGATAAAATCAGCCATTCAAATAGCACAACATCATTACTTACCATCACACATTACAAATAATCAGGTAATAATTATCAGGTGTCGATGATGATTGAGATTGATGATTTACATCATGCATTACTTAGACAATCAATCACTTCCGCCCAGAAATACAACCGAATAATGATATTAAATCAATCGAAACAATAAATATTACGAAAAACATAGCAATTACGAACTAATACGAACAAATAAATTGTTAATCCGACTAAAAAAAGCCGATCCTCTACAATCAACAAATAAGCGGTGCTTTTACGGCTTCTCAATTTGGACGGTTTGCAATGTAAGCTCTGGTTCTAAAACTCCAACACGCGCACACATTTTCACGCACACAGTCACACTTTTGCTGTGTACTACACGAGAATTGACGAGATGCGTTGTATGAAAAATAAGCAAGACGTAGTAGTGCTTTTGCTCACGGGAGCGCTGCTTACGCAGCGCGATGAATCAGTGGCGCGTGTTCGCCGCTCCAACGAGTTAGTTCCATAAAAAAATAATAGATGGCGCGGAATCGCATTATAAACACGGGAATTCAAATGATGGATTTTAAATTAGATTCATTTAATACCTATCGTGTTTTTTTTTTAAATTTAATTAAGTAGTTATTTATCGTTTAGAGGGGCATGCATGTATGTATGGGACTATAGGGTATGCAGAGCTCATTTGCATGTATGGAGTGCACGCCACTGCCTAGCTTGATGTGTAGCCGTGTGTACTACCGGGATAAAAAGTACCTTATATGTTAATTCAAGTAAGCCGACGTTCGCACGGACGCCAAGATATCGCGGCGGGATGTTATCGCGCATTGGATTTTCAACTTTTGGTTTTGATCCGAGCTTCGAGAATCCAATTTAACAACAACAGAGTGCATCCCAGCGCGACGAAAAAACACACAGTTGGAATTTTAACTCTCGGGGCTAAGCAGAGCGTGGAAAATGCAGTGCGCGAAAAAAAATCGCCGCGATATTTTTATGCCCGTGCGAACGTCAGCTAGACAATATCTTCTCGCACTGCTTATTATAGTACTCGAGGAGCGGCGCGCAGATTGATTAAAGATTGCTGGAGGATAGTAAATCTTAAAACCAAACAATAGTAAACGGAAAATTACCAACTTGCATGCCTTTGAAAGCAACTTTAAAGAGAAAGTATAAATCCTCTTTATTCCCTATCCCGTGGGAATTAAAAAAATATTAAGACTAAGCCCACGTTCAATCCCGCCGTGATTTTTTTTTACGTCCGTGGGAACGTCGGCTAAGTGTTACTTCAAGATACAAACCACCCAATCCCTTAAATCTCTTAAAAAGAGGTACTTACACAAACATTTTAATAGTGTTTGTGAATTTTAAAATCAACCCCTAGTTTACCCCCTTAGGGTATGATTTTTTCATAAATCAAAACCATAAATTTGAATTATCATACCCCTAACTTAAGAAATGCTGGGATTCTCATAAAACTTTCGCCCCCTGGAGGATTTTTTTTTAAGACAAAAAATAGATTATGTCCTTCTCCAGGATGCCAAAGAATGATGGCATAATTTGTACAAAAAAAAAAGATTTGTAGAGAAGTTGGAATTAAATTTTTATACTCTTGGATGCCTAAAGAGTATCTTCTGGCATCTACAATATTTTATAACCCTATGATAAAAAATATAATGTTAAAAGCAAATAGTTTAACGAAGAGCTCATTATTTCAGAACGAAACGGCGGCTGCCAGTGTAAGACCCGCTAGACCATAGATTAAACACTTACGACAGGGGCTTACTTGAGTGTATGACTTAAACACCGTAATAATATTTATTTTACATTTTAATAATTTTAAACATTAAACTAAATAAGATATTATTTATGTACCTACTGGTCTTTTTCTGTGTTATATATGTGGCCTCTTTGCTTCGACTTACATTTCTTTTTAAATTATGTCATGTCATCCTGTTTGTCACTGTCACAAGAATAAAAATATTGAATCTTTATTAAAATAATTATAATAATTTAACTAAAAGATACATAAACAATAAACATAAACCGTTTCGCATGTGCTCTTTGAGTTTATTCAAAGGCGTTACCCTGATTAGAACAGAAACCTTCGGAACACCCAGATCTTTCACAGATGTTCAGGAGACGTAATCAACTTCTGGAGGGAGATGGGCTGGTTGGAATAACCATCCTCGGCCGCCATGGCTCACGTACAATGGTCCACTTGAAGAACTAAATACAGAAACCAAACCCAAACATAGAACATAGATCTTATGTATCTAATAGTTTTATAACTATGGTCTCTTTGTCATACAGTGAGTACCTAAGTGTACCTATGTAGTTTTTTGGAAATTAAATATGCACAATTTGACCTGCGTGTGGCTCAATTTTATTGTTTCATTTCACGTCATTTCTATGAAAGAAAAGAAAAGACAGAAAGACAGAAAATACATTTATTTAGAACAGACTAAAAACTAGATAGATAGATAGATAGATAGAATACTCTTTATTATGCACACCATAAAAATTACAGATATAAATGTTGAAATTTTACATAGGGTGACACAATGGGCGGTCTTATCGCTAAAAGCGATCTTTTACAGACAACCTTTGGATGGATTATGGGGAGAAAGGAGAGAATACTGTAGGTAGACTGTGGTGTACCTTATATACATACAATTTATATATACATAAATACAGATACTTATATAAATATATACTTATATATCCTACTTGAAATAGAGCAAGGAACTATACACGTAATGACGATGTTTAAAGAGAGAGGAAATGTTTTTTCACCAAAATTTTAAAAGTTGACAAAGATTGTGCACGCCTTATCGACACGGGCAAGTCATTCCACAATCGTACTGCTTGAACAGTGAATGACCGGTCATAAAAACTGGTGGAATGTAGCGGCATCTCTAGCCTCAAGTTTTCCGATGACCTCAGATATCTATTATGTGTGTCATGAAGGAACTTGAAACGCTCTTTAAGATAAGAAGGGGTTTTAGGATTGAACAGAATACTGTAGAGCTGAAACAAGATATGAGAATTCCGGCGAAGACGTATGGGAAGCCACTTGAGCTTTGTACGAAATTCAGAAATGTGATCATATTTGCGCAGGCCAAATATAAATCTTATGCAAAAGTTTTGAAGTCGCTCAAGTTTATCTAGTTGTGCCTCAGTGAGATCGAGATAACTGACATCAGCGTAGTCAAGGATGGGAAGTAAAAGGGATTGAGCAAGCGCAGTTTTAGTGGCAGTTGGAAGAAAGTTCCGCAATCGCCTCAGGGACTTACCAGATGCAAAAATTTTGCGACTTACGTCCTGTAACTGGGGACCCCAAGAAAGATGTTTGTCGATCCAAACTCCAAGGTTCTTAACCTTCTCGCTCACCGGAATAACAGTTCCGTTAAATTGAACTTGGGGAAGCTGCGCCCAGTTTATTTTGGGGGTCATCCTTGAGCTGCCAACAACAATGACCTGAGTCTTCAACGGATTAACCTGCAATCCATGTGCCTCACTCCACTCGCAAATTGAAACCAAATCCTCGTTTATGGTATTAATTGCATCAGCTAAATCCGAAAGAGCAGCGTGTTTATATATTTGTAAATCATCTGCATAAAGGTGGTAGGAAGAAAGAAGTTTTTTGGAAATAGAGTTTATAAATATTGCGAAAAGTAAAGGAGATAAAACGCCACCCTGAGGTACACCGGCAGAAGTATAACACCAAGAAGAGCAAGACTCTTCTATGCATATACGTTGCCGGCGGCCATACAGGTAACTACGAAACCAGTCAATCGCCGTTGGAGATATGTTAAGCGAGCGAAGCATGCCAAGCAGGATATCAAAATCGACAGTATTAAATGCGTTACTAAAATCCAGTAATCCAAGAACCGTCAAATTTCCTCTTTCCATGCCTAACCGTATGTCATCAGTGACGTTAACTAACGCTGTAGCGGTACAGCATTAATCCTTATCCAATTAAGTACCTGAAATAAATTGTTCATTTACTATAGATCAATATGGCCCTATAAAGCATGTAATTTAAATGAATATTTTCGAAGATATTATAGATTTAAAATGCGGGGACATAGCGGGCGGCGGTACATAAATAGCGCGTCGAAGGCCGCGCTTCGCCCTATAGCACTTTATGATTAGCAGTGATCGCACGCGTTTATCGGAGCTCTCTAGCGATGAAAATAACAATGATCCATACTAATATTATAAATTCGAAAGTAACTCTGTCTGTCTGTAACCTTTTCACGCCGATACCACCGAACAGATTTTGATAAAATTTAGGAATGCTATAAGGTGGTATTCTAGGGTAGAACTTAAGCTACTTTTTGTCTCAAAAATAACCCTACAGGGAGTGATGTAGGGGATGAAAGTTTGTATGGGAAACCCAGCATTTCTTAAGTTAGGGATATGAAAATTAAAATTTATGTTTTTGGTAGGAAATAATGAAATAAGTGGTTCAGCGTTTTTGGAAAATCGTCTCCTAAGGGGGTAAAATAGGGGTTATTTTAAAATCTACAAAACTGCACGGATGTCGATACAACTAGCCTACATGTATAAGTCAACCGCATATCAATGGTAACAAAACTAGTAAAAGCAGATCCTGTCCTCTGTAAAACGTATTATATTAAGCCAGTTCCGCTTCAAATGGTTTTGTTACCTTTGATATGCGGTTGCACCAACTAATGTTCCATCCCGTACCAACAATCATGGACGTATAATAAAAAAAGTACTTAACTTTTTTCTATAAGGTCCATGCTATACAACATGTCCCAGAATTGAAGGCACAACCGTTTCGGGTTAATGTACTCATCATTATGACCAACTTTTACCCTGGTACGAAACCGAAATTGCGAAAAAAAATCAGCTGCTGACGAGTTGATGTACGGAACAGCTGATTTTTTTTTCGCAATTTCAATTTCAATTTCAGTTGCATAATAACTTGTCAGATGTGGTGGTCTCATTGAACCTGAATAGGCGCTCATCTGACTTTATAAGTATCACAGCTGATCGGGATAATGTATTATTCTTCCCGCGATTAGCCTATGATGACTTATTATTATTTTCCTTGGGTACTTACCAAATACGGCAGGCTAACTCTTATTATAGTGAACATATTAAAATTAACGGCACCTACATAATTGAAGTATGTGCTGAACTACCAAGTTACATCAGTCTGTCTCAAATGAATGTCAATGAAACTGAGGGCGTTACATTATTAAGGGGCAAAATACGTTCACGGCATGTGGGAAGAAAAACTTATTATGTTTATATTTTGACTAAAACTAATTTATCTGGATGCCATCCGTAGCCTTGCCCCAGGATGCCATCTGTAGCCTTGCCAAATTGTATCGACATCCGTGCAGTTTTGTAGATTTTAAAATAACCCCTATTTTACCCCCTTAGGAGACGATTTTCCAAAAACGCTGAACCACTTATTTCATTATTTCCTACCAAAAACATAAATTTTAATTTTCATATCCCTAACTTAAGAAATGCTGGGTTTCCCATACAAACTTTCATCCCCTACATCACTCCCTGTAGGGTTATTTTTGAGACAAAAAGTAGCTTAAGTTCTACCCTAGAATACCACCTTAAAGCATTCCTAAATTTTATCAAAATCTGTTCGGTGGTATCGGCGTGAAAAGGTTACAGACAGACAGAGTTACTTTCGAATTTATAATATTAGTATGGATCATTGTTATTTTCATCGCTAGAGAGCTCCGATAAACGCGTGCGATCACTGCTAATCATAAAGTGCTATAGGGCGAAGCGCGGCCTTCGACGCGCTATTTATGTACCGCCGCCCGCTATGTCCCCGCATTTTAAATCTATAATATCTTCGAAAATATTCATTTAAATTACATGCTTTATAGGGCCATATTGATCTATAGTAAATGAACAATTTATTTCAGGTACTTAATTGGATAAGGATTAATGCTGTATTGCTTAAAATAGCTTCGTAAATAAGCCATTATTTCTCGTAAAAAGTAAAGGATAAAAAATGGTTATTGTGGGTTATCCCTAAGAGATAGACATACCATCGCGGATTTTTTTGCAGATCTTTTTAAGGTGTACAATACTGTTGTACATTATTTTGATCTATCTCGTAGGATTCAGCAAGCGTTTGCAATGTAAGCGCAAAAAAATGTGCTTATTTACGACATCACATTAGAAACCTCTAAAATTATCAGTGTTTCTCTACTATATTATGCATGTATTATACTAAATCTTCCTCTTGAATATCTCTATCTATTAAAAAAACCACATCAAAATCCGTTGCGTAGTTTTAAAGATCTAAGCATACATAGGGACAGATAGACAGCGGAGCGACTTTGTTTTATAATGTAGTGATAGTGATAGTGATGATAGTATTAGTGATGATAGTGATAGTGATGATAGTGCTAGTGATGATAGTGATAGTGATGAAGTGTGATAATACAGAATTTACATGTGTTTACCACGCACTTCATTTGCGTTACCCACCAGGTGATGAACCTTAGGCGATCACACGTTGGAGCTGCTGTTCTCGATGAGTAGCATAATAACGTACATTCAGTTAACCTCCTGTCACCCCAGTAGACAGCGGCTACACGGCACATACATCAGGTTTTCATGGTACTTACTCGTGTGTTATTCTGTAAAGTTAGTACAGAATATAGCACCTGAGTAAGTAGAATACACATACAATATACAGTACATCAATTTTTTTTGTGGATGGGAAGTCGTCAAATGACTTCCCCCGCTCTGGGCGGAGCGGGAGGGCGTGTCAGACTTTTACTGACTAAAACCCACCCGTGTTCTTTCAGTTGCCTATGCCAGGGGCACGGTATCTCTTTCGAACAACCCGCGACCCCGGCGGCATCGGCCCTATCGGACCCCATCACTGCTGACATCTCTTTGAGGCGCACGTGGAACACACCGCCGTTGACCCGAGCCTGGTCCTTACGAGACGGCGAGCTACCCATTGCTCACCGTCCGTAAGCCCGCGCCTATGGTGGCCTGGAATCAGCTATTGATTCCCGCCGCCCAGGGCGTCTCCTGCGGCGACTAGGGGCGTGAGGGCGCGAAAGTTGCATCTCCCTCACGCGTTCCGCCTCCTCCTTCGCGAGAATTACTGCTTCGCAGAAGGAGGTGACGGCCTCCCATGCACTATCGCTCCGTACGATAGCCTGGACCAGGGGGTCTACTCCCTAAGCAGGAAGCCTGTAGTTTCGGCCTGTATTACGGGCGTTTCCTACTCCCGCTACTCTTTTGGTTGGGGGCCCAAACGAAGTATGAATGACAACACGGTTTGACAGTTGTCCCTACTCCCGATGTGTTTTTGCCCGTCCGAAAAATTTAACTTTTACACTTGTTTTGATGGACTGACGGACGGACGGATGGACGGACGGACTTAGGGAGTTGACCCCCAGGATCGGACGCGAGAGATCACTGCCACCGATCGCCTCCGCGAGAACACGGCGGTGCTTCGCCCAAGCCGGGCAGACCTCCACTGTATACACTACAGACTCGCCACGTTGTGTACGCGTACGACTGGCACATTATTTAAGTCTAGGAGAGCAGTAAACACTTCGTTGCCTTAACACCAACAATAAGGCGAAAGTTTAGAAAGATTTAAAGTAACAGATGGGAATATATGGATGAATCCATATATTCCCATCTGTTACTTTAAATCTTCGTATCCTCAGCACTAACACTATGGCTCCGATAAAAAAACAAACGAAAGTTTAGAAAGATTTACAGCTTCAGATGAAAATGTATGGAGTCAACAATGACGGTGAAATTGAGTGCTTTCGAATGAATTATGTCACGACATCAGTGCTACTCGAAGTCCTGGATGATTTCGACCTGTCTGACGACCAATTATGGCACGGTGTGCGCGCTCTGCTACGGCACGATCTTCTGTCGCGACGAAAAGGGCAATGACAACGTGAAGCGCGTGCGTAAACAGCCGCTGTATGGTGCCAACAAGGAGAAAAACTTTTGCTTGGTCGAGTTCAGCAGTCGTGTCGGGCAGAAGGCGTTTATAAATAATTATTGTAAAATAAAAAAAAGCACAATAACATATGGTATCGATGCCCCCACACATGGCGATGTTATTCATGGACTGCTGGTTACACATGCATGGTATCAGGGCCATGGTTCGTTTGCTCGCATTTGTTGAATCATCCATGTAAAAGTAATTATTTGCGATTTGTATGCAGTGTTGTGAGGGAAGCACCACCTCATATTTTATTAACATATCCCTTACCCCCTTCCCCTCCCCTTCCTTCCTTTCTTTCCTTTAGTGTTCCTTCTTCTTCTCTTTCCCTTTATATACCTTCTGCTTTTCCGCTTCGGTTATGTTAAGGTCATCGTTGGTGATTATCAACTAAGAAAAATATTAATTTATTTCAATGTAATATAAACATCACACTAATATTATAAAGGCGAAAGTTTGTGAGTGTGTGTGTGTGTGTGTATGTTTGTTACTTCTTCACGCTCAAACGGCTTACCCGATTTGGATGAAATTTGGTATGTAGACAGCTTATACACTGGATTAACACATAGGCTACTTTTTATCCCGAAAAAATGTAGTGCTCCCGTGGGAAGAGCAAGGAATTCAAATACATTTATTATGCTACTCTTTCAAACTCAAACGGCTCGACCGATTTCGATGAAATTGGGTGTAAAAGTAGCTGACACTTTGGATTAACACATATACTACTTTATATCCCGAAAAAATGTAGTGTTCCCGTGGGATGAGCAAGGAATTCAAATATATTTGCTTCTCTTTCAAACACAAACGGCTCGACCGACTTTGATGAAATTTGGTGAGAGAGTAGCTAACACCCTGGATTAACACATATGGTACTTTATATCCCGAAAAAATATAGTGTTCCCGTGGGATGAGCAAGGAATTCAAATATATTTGCTACTCTTTCAAACTCTAAAGGCACAACCGATTTTGATGAAATTTAGTAACGAAGTAGCTGACACCCTAGATTAATACATAGGCTACTTTATATCCCGAAAAATATTATAGTGTTCCCGTGGGATGAGCACGGAATTCACATATATTTTTAGCCACTCTTTCGAACTCAAACAGCTCAACCGATTTTAATGAAATTTGGTAAAAGAGTAGCTGACACCCTGGATTAATACAGAGGCCACTTTATATCCCGAAAAGTTATGAAATTTAGCGTGGTAGTAGCTGACTCCTTGGATAACACATAAGTCACTTTATACTCTGAAAAATGTAGTGTTCCCGAGGGATGACCAAGGAATTCAAATACATATTATGCTACTCTTTCAAACTCAAATGGCTCGACCGATTTTTTGTGCGAAATTTGGTGTGAACGTAGCTGACACTTTGGATTAACACATATACTACTTTATATCCCGAAAAAATTTAGTGTTCCAGTGGGATGAGCAAGGAATTCAAATATATCTGCTACTCTTTCAAACTCAAACGGCTCGACCGATTTTGATGAAATTTGGTGTGGAAGTAGCTGACACCCTGGATTAATACATGGCTTACTTTATATCCCCAAAAATGTAGTGTTCCAGTGGGATGAGCCAGGAATTCAAATATATTTGCTACTCTTTCAAACTCAAACGGCTCAACCGATTGTGATGAAATTTGGCATCGTAGTAGCTGACACCCTGGATTAACACATAGTCCACTTTATATCCCGAAAAATGTAGTGTTCCCGAGGGATGAGCAAGGAATTCAAATATATTTGCTACTCTTTCAAACTCAAACGGCTCAACCGATTTTGATGAAATTTGGTAAAGGAGTAGCTAACACCCTGGAATAATAGATAGGCTACTTTATATCCCAAAAAAATATGGTGTCCCCGTGGGATGAGCAAGGAATTAAAATATATTTGCTACTCTTTCAAACTCAAACGGCTCGACCGATTGTTATGAAATTTAGCGTGGTAGTAGCTGACTCCTTGGATTAACACTTTATACTCTGAAAAATGTTGTGTTCCCGAGGGATGAGCAAGGAATTCACATATATTTTTAGCTACTCTTTCGAACTCAAACAGCTCAACCGATTTTAATGAAATTTGGTATAAGAGTAGCTGACACCCTGGATTAATACAGAGGCCACTTTATATCCCGAAAAAATTTAGTGTTCCAGTGGGATGAGCAAGGAATTCCAATATACAGGGTGTCCCGTAAATAATGGATAATCTCTTAAGGGGTCATCGTACTCATCATTATGAACAACTTTTACTATGGGACCAAACCTGGAATCGCGAAAAAAAAAACAGCTGCTCCCTACATTTTGACGAGTTTGATGTAGATAAATGTACTGGTCAGCTGATTTTTTTTCGCGATTTCAGGTTTGGTCCCATAGTAAAAGTTGTTCATAATGATGAGTACAATGACCCCTTAAGAGATTATCCATTATTTACGGGACACCCTGTATTTGCTACTCTTTCAAACTCAAACGGCTCTACCGATTTTGATGAAATTTGGTGTGGAAGTAGCTGACACCCTGGATTAATACATGGTTTACTTTATATCCCCAAAAATGTAGTGTTCCAGTGGGATGAGCAAGGAATTCAAATATATTTGCTACTCTTTCAAACTCAAACGGCTCAACCGATTGTGATGAAATTTGGCATCGTAGTAGCTGACACCCTGGATTAACACATAGTCCACTTTATACCCCGAAAAATGTAGTGTTCCCGAGGGATGAGTAAGGAATTCAAATATATTTGCTACTCTTTCAAACTCAAACGGCTCAACCGATTTTGATGAAATTTGGTAAAGGAGTAGCTAACACCCTGGATTAATAGATAGGCTACTTTATATCCCAAAAAAATATAGTGTACCCGTGGGATGAGCAAGGAATTAAAATATATTTGCTACTCTTTCAAACTCAAACGGCTCGACCGATTGTTATGAAATTTGGAATAAGAGTAGCTGACACCCTGGATTAATACAGAGGCCACTTTATATCCCGAAAAAATATTGTGGTCCCGTGGGATGAGCAACGAATTAAAATATATTTGCTACTCTTTCAAACTCAAACGGCTCGACCGATTGTTATGAAATTTAGCGTGGTAGTAGCTGACTCCTTGGATTAACACATAAGTCACTTTATACTCTGAAAAATTTAGTGTTCCCGAGGGATGAGCAAGGAATTCAAATACATATTATGCTACTCTTTCAAACTCAAACGGCTTGACCGATTTTTGTGCGAAATTTGTTGTGAACGTAGCTGACACTTTGGATTAACACATAATATATACTACTTTATATCCCGAAAAAATTTAGTGTTCCAGTGGGATGAGCAAGGAATTCAAATATGAATGAACAATTTTTTTGTGAATACTTTTTTCACCGATTAAATAATACACGTTTTAGTGTATCTCATAAACCGCGGGTAACACCGCGGGGCGCAGCTAGTTTGTATAAAAAATACCCAAATTGCTTTAGGTGTGCCTATAATATTTGAAGAGTTCTCTCGATTTTGCCAGGATCCCATCATAAGATCCTGACTTGATGACAGTGGGCTCAACTGGGAAGAATATTATTTCCAAAAAAAAAACCAAATCGGTCCAGCCGTCTCCGAGTAATCGCGAAAAATACATAAAAAAAAGATTCCGATGAACTGAGAATCTCCTCCTTTTTTGAAGTCGGTTAAAAAATATGATAAAATAACGATAAGGTCATAATGATAAAGTGTCAAATAAAGATATATCAGTTTTTATTGCCATAGTATACTATCTGTATGAAAAAGAAAAGGTCATAGGTGGTTGTGCAGATTGGCAAACTATCTGCACTAAAATATAAGATGGGACCAAACCCGAAACCGCGAAAAAAATTCAGCTGTTCAGTAATAGTAAATAGTAATAGTAATAGCTCCACCGCAGTATCTCTACGTTGACGTCGTGGTGGGGCTTGCGCGCTCCGAATTTTAGGTCTGTGCCGGTAGAGTTTACTTTGCCGGAACAGGTCCAGAATGAGGAGCCAGACCAAGAGAGATACAGAAACCCGCAGGGCAGCATGTGGCGAGCTGTTAGGCAGTTGCGACCCTACGGACTCTATCTCCCGGGAGAAGTCTTGTTCCTCACCTCTCGCTTGCCTTTATTGGCCGGCTGGAGTGAACACTGACGAGGATCAGAGCTCCCACCTCTTTCTTGCCTTTATTGGCCGGTTTGAGTGGAGATTTGCAAGAGCAAACGTGCTCGGAGAGAGGAAAGTATTCCAGTAAGATGCTGGTAGGGATCTTGACCGTACTTTCGGGACTGTCCCGATAGCCGTAGGATACCTCTCCACTCCTCAGAAGCGCCTCAGGACATGTTGCCCCCTTGCCGCTACGACAGTATGTGCTAGCGACCATTTTTGGGGGCCCATTATTGAGTGTGCAAGTCACCCCCTGCCATTTTATCTGTGTATTGTATACAAAACATTAGTGAGGCAGGGACCATAACATTTCCATAATTCAAGGTAACCAGTCCACACCCACCCAAACCCATAGTCTAATATGTTTTGTTTCCATGTTCTGCAATAGTCCTGCACCAACCGGGGGTTGTTCTTGGGTGCACTTGCATAGTGCATACAGGGATAATCGTCAGTTGGTGCCTCTTCGTAGTTAAAAATTGTCTAAGGGGCCTCTGCGAGTTGGCTTCGGCTCCTCGTACGCCTTCCAAAAGTCCGGGACTCCAGGGTCCCGAGATATGTCAAAGACAAAAAATAGTAATAGTAATCTTTATTTAACTCTCTTCACAAAGGTTCACTTAGTTTATTTTATAAATAGAGACACCAATAATGTTATAAATAGCTTCCAAGAAAACCAAAATGTCGACGGGAGAAAGCAGTAGGTATGGAACCGAATTGAAATACAGTTATGTCAGTTAGTATCAGTCAGTACATTTAAATTAAAATCAAAAACAACTTTGCAAATAAAACGACTAATAAAACACTACCTTACAGTGGATCAATACAAAGTTCCTCCAGATCTTTCACAAATACATACCTAAATAATTTAATTTTAATAACAAAATATTTTAATGTAAACAAGCGAGACGCCTCACTCGCACATAATCTTTCATTATTAAGATTAAGCGATGTGTGATCAAAACAAAATTATGTAATGTTTCTTTGAAATAAAAAGTTTTAAATTTATTTTTTTTTTTTTTATGTTCGCATAATTCGTTCAAATGTATGGAACAGCAGATTTTTTTTTCGAGATTTCAGGTTTGGTCCCATAGTAAAAGTTGTGATGATGAGTACAATGACCCCTTAAAAGATGGCGGATGCCCCGCGACTGTGGCGGGGCAACCGCCGCGCCCAGCCATCTACAATCCTTCACCTGTCATTCGCTTTATTCTTGTGCGGGCATCGCAGCGTCTATTTTTTTTTAAGTAGTGAGTGAGTAGTGAGTGTGGGGTAGTGTCGTTGTTTTTGTTGACAGTTATGATTCTGAGCTGTGTTGACCTTACTGGGTTGGTCATAGTTAGATCACTTGGACTCAATAGATAGCCGGAACAATTTTATGTTTATTTTATAAGTAGCCTCACTCTTTATCTCCACTCGGAACGTGATCTCATTTCCACTGATATCATTATCAAAGTCAACCTATGATACTTGAATATGATGTTACAATCTTTCGAAATATGACAGCACGTTCGAGTGTCATAGGTTGACTTTGATAATGATATCAGTGGAAATGAGATCACTTACTGAGTGGAGATAAAGAGTGAGGCTACTTATAAAATAAACATAACATTGTTACGGCTACCTGTTGAGTCCATGTGATCAAATAATGACCTGTCGGTCATTATTTGATCACATGGACGGTAAGGTCAAAGATGATAATTATGATTATAAAGGTGATTATTGAGATGACGACTGATAGAGATGTAGGGAAGAAGAGGACATGCTGCGCCCACCACTAATAAAGATGATATGGCTAGAAAGGAGGTGACTATTGAGATGACGACTGATAGAGATGTATGGAAGAAGAAGACATGCTGCGCCGACCACTAATAAAGATGATATGGTTATAAAGCTGACTATTGAGATGACGACTGATAGAGATGTGTGGAAGAAGAAGGCATGCCGCGCCAACCACTAATAAAGATGATATGGTTATAAAGCTGACTATTGAGATGACGACTGATAGAGATGTGTGGAAGAAGAAGACATGCTGCGCCGACCACTAATAAAGATGATATGGTTATAAAGCTGACTATTGAAATGACGACTGATAGAGATGTATGGAAGAATAAGACATGCTGCGCCGACCACTAATAAAGATGATATGGATATAAAGGAGGTGATTATTGAGATGACGGCTGATAGAGATGTATGGAAGAAGAGGACATACTGCGCCGACCACTAATAAAGATGATATGGTTATAAAGGTGACTAATGAGATGACGGCTGATAGATATGTATGGAAGAAGAAGACATGCTGCGCCGACCACTAATAAAGATGATATGGCTAGAAAGGTGACTATTGAGATGACGGCTGATAGAGATGTATGGAAGAAGAAGACATGCCGCGCCGACCACTAATAAAGATCATATGGTTATAAAGGTGACTATTGAGATGACGGCTGATAGAGATGTATGGAAGAAGAAGACATGCTGCGCCGACCACTAATAAAGATGATATGGCTAGAAAGGAGGTGACTATTGAGATGACGACTGATAGAGATGTATGGAAGAAGAAGACATGCTACGCCGACCACTAATAAAGATGATATGGTTATAAAGGTGACTATTGAGATGACGGCTGATAGAGATGTATGGAAGAAGAAGACATGCTGCGCCGACCACTAATAAAGATGATATGGTTATAAAGCTGACTATTGAGATGACGGCTGATGGAGATGTATGGAAGAAGAAGACATGCTGCGCCGACCACTAATAAAGATGATATGGCTAGAAAGGAGGTGACTATTGAGATGACGGCTGATAGAGATGTATGGGAGAAGAAGACATGCCGCGCCGACCACTAATAAAGATGATATGGCTAGAAAGGAGGTGACTACTGAGATGACGGCTGATGGAGATGTATGGAAGAAGAAGACATGCCGCGTCGACTACTAATAAAGATGATATGGCTAGAAAGGAGGTGACTATTGAGATGACGACTGATAGAGATGTATGGAAGAAGAAGACATGCCGCGCCGACCACTAATAAAGATGATATGGCTAGAAAGGAGGTGACTACTGTGATGACGGAGAGATGTATGGAAGAAGAGGACATGCTGCCCCGACCACTAATTGCAGTAAGGTAATAATTGAAATATCTTATAAAATGGAGTAACTTATTATAAAATTTTCCAGTCTTTACAAAAAACAGAGTGCAAATATAGATAAAACACAAATTACAACACACATTTATATGCACGTGTTATATTTGATGATTGATTTTTATAATTTTTAGCACTATATTTTTAATTATTAAGTAAAATTGAGATTACCTTGATTCCAGAAACCATAAGATCATTGTAAAACCACCTTTAGATATTTCATTTTGGTATTATTTTATTACTGTTTGTTGGATAATGACATCTGTCACATTTACGAAGCTTGGAACTAATGTAGAAGTATCTAATTTGACTAGTTATTGTGTTTATAAAATATACCACTTTTAACTTGTAAAAATCTTGTGGAGTTATTACTATAAATAATTATGTAATATTTAATAGTACTTGGACTATATTTTAGAATTTATATTGTTATTTTAATATAATAGGCTGTTTCAAACGATTGGTACAATACTGTCGTAGATATTTTAGATGACGGTAGTTATAAAAGTCAGTTGTTTGTTCACGACTAAAAAAAGGGGGAGCTCCGGGTGTCAGGACAGAATTCTTGATCCAGAAGTCGACCAGAACGGAGCTCCGGCCTACAGATAAAAGTTAAGTAATTATGTTGCCAATATGTTTTAATTTCTATTTTCTATTTGTTATTATGTTTGATTTCTACTGTTATTATGTTGTTCTGTATATGTTATAAATATGGCCGGTAGTGCCAGTGTGTCGAATTGAACAAAGGAATATTAATGTTCCTTTCCTAACTATTGTTATTATGTTGCTATTAATCTGAGTACCCTCAGATAGAATCGACTATTTTTGAGATAACGATACTTTATGGAAATATAAGAAATATGTTGATAGAATACTTAAATACTGTTTCCGTGGAGTTTCTTGTTCGTTCTTCTCCACGAAGACCTAGTTTTGCGAACGGATATAGCTTTCTCATTAAAGATGAATAATTATTGACAAGATTGATTGAAATAATAAATACCTACCTAGTCTTGTCTTTCTGTGCTTTTCTTTATGAAATCCTAACACTCCACTTAATCTAACATCAGAACTGGGATCCCAAGTACCATACTAATCTCACTGTATTTTCAGGATTTTTTTGCCGCCACCAAAATGAAACCGGAAGTTATCGAAGGGCTGCTTACTGCTATCAAAGAAGCGTTGTCCAGCAAGAATCGGCAGGATGACGTGGCTCTCCCGATATTCGATCCAGCCACCACGGACAACGGTGCAGCGGCGTGGTGTGCAGACATTGACAGACTTGGAGAAGAGTTTGGTTGGAGCGGTTTAGCAAAAATTGCAAAGGCAGGTAAGGCCCTCAAGGGCTCTGCTTTGATATGGTATGAGTCCTGGCAACCACAGGAAGGACGATCATGGGAAATTTTCTGTGCTGAATTAATTTCACTATATCCGGAAAACAAAAATCTCTCGGAACGGTTGTACAAAGCTGTAGTTTATTGTTCAGACTCTGCTGACTCTTATTGCGAGTACGCAAGAGAGAAGATTCGATTATTGAAAAATACTAAAATTGTATTTTCTGAGCCTCAGTTAATAGAACTGGTCTGTGGTGGTATTCGAGACAATAATGTGAAAATGGCATCTTTCAATAGTAATGTCAAGACAACATCAGAATTAATAGCTTTATTCTCTGCTTACGTAAAGACAAAAAAGCGATCATTGGAGCAATCATCCGAGAATTTGCCCGGACCAAGTAATAAAAAACGTTTTAAGCCAACACTAAAATTAGAAGAGTTTATTAAAGAAAAAATATGTTTTACGTGTGGTGAGAAGGGACATCTCCGCTTTCAGTGCACTAAACTTAATGAACCGACTTCTTTACTTCAGAATATAAAAAAATGTACAGTTTGTAAGAAAATAGGACATGATGCAACAACTTGTTTTCTTAATCGTGAAAATTCAGACAAACAGCAATTAAGAATTGAAAAAAAATGACTAGATGCTCGAGTCAATACTATAATTAATGTATCAAATTTTAAGCCTACTAATGTCACCATTCGCAATGTGTCAATTGATTCTATTGTCGATACAGGAGCAAGTTGTAGTATTATACGGGAATCTATTGCCAAACGAGTAAATTGTAATTTTTTACTATGCTCAATGTACGTTAATGGAATAGGTAACGGTAAAATACATATTTTCGCTATTATCACAGTGCCGGTTAAATTTGAAGACGTCTGTATTGAGCTAGATTTACACGTGGCCCGTGACCAAGATTTTCCATATGATCTTCTTATTGGTAGGAATGTGGTTAGTCATCCTGACATTCAAATTACTGTAGATTCTGAAGGTTGTAGGCTAGCATGGAAAGAACTGTCACTTGCTGCCACTATATGCCTAGCTAATGATAGTCCATATGATGCTTTTGATGAGCTTCAATCTTGTATACAGAATTTGGACACAAATTTACAAGAAAGTATTATTAAAATATTTAAAAAATACCCTAATGTTTTACCAACACCTTCTCATATTGGTAATGTCCAAACTGGTCAATTAAAGTTAAGATTAAAAAAGGATGAAGTAGTAAATTACAGACCGTATAGGTTAGCTCCCGTTGAAAAACAGAAAGTAAGCATAATAATTAAAGATTTACTTGACAAAAAGATCATTCGCGAAAGTCATTCCCCATTCGCTAGCCCAATTTTGTTAGTAAAAAAAAAGGGGGGCGATGACCGTTTATGTATTGATTATCGTTCGTTAAATAAATTAATAGAAAAAGACAGGTACCCACTACCATTAATAGAAGACCAAATCGACCGTTTGGGTAATGCAAAATTCTTTATAACTATAGATATGAAAAATGGTTTTTATCAAATTCCTGTAGCCTCTGATTCAGTAAAATTTACAGCCTTCATAACACCCGACGGACATTACGAGTTTTTAAAAATGCCATTCGGTATTTGTAACGGTCCAGCTGTCTTTCAACGGGCAATAACCAAAGCGATTGAACATCTAAAATTCTTGCTTACATACGTTGATGATTTGTTGATTCCATTCACTAGTATTGAGGAAGGTCTTTCATATTTAGAACTTACAATGAAAGCACTCTCTGAGGCCGGATTTACCATAAACTTAAAGAAATGCAAATTTTTTGCAAATGAAATCCAATACTTAGGTCGGCATATATCTAAGGAGGGAGTTAGACCAAGCGACGAAAAGGTATTGGCCCTAGTAAATTCTCCTACACCTAGAACTGTTAAGCAAGTGCGCCAGTTTATGGGCCTTGCCAGCTATTTCCGGAAATTTATTCCTGAATTTGCTCCCCGTACAACTTGTATCACCAAATTAACCAGTAACAATCAAAAATGGGAATGGGGGTATGAACAAGAGGCTGCCCGAAATTATGTAATACAATGTCTGACTTCTAAACCTTTACTAAGCATTTATAATGCCGATTTGCCGACCGAATTGCATACGGATGCTAGTTCTCTAGGATACGGTGCCATTCTATTGCAAAAAGATAATAATAATGTCAATAAAGTTGTTGCCTATTTTAGTAAACGTACTTCTCCAATTGAATCCAGATATAGTTCTTATGATTTAGAAACGTTGGCTATATACAATTCTTTAAAACAATTTAGAGTTTACCTGTTAGGTATTAAATTTAAAATCATCACTGATTGTAATGCTATTAAATCTACGGCAAATAAGAAAGATTTAGCTCCAAGAGTAGCACGTTGGTGGACGTATCTGCAAGACTTTGATTTTGAGATAGTCTACAGAAAGGGTAAATTCATCAGCCACGTGGACTTTCTTAGTCGTAACCCTGTTGAGGTACCTATCACGACTACCCCCGATTGTTCGTCCCATTCAGTTAACCTACTTTCAAATGATTCTCGATCTTGGCTTGAAACAGCACAGCAAAATGACCCAGAAACACTTTCGCTAATTCAACGGGCTGAGGTTGGAGACTTGGATGAAAACCAGTACGTCGTATTAAATCATTTATTATATTACAAGGCAGATCCGAACGTTTCACCTAAATTGTTTGTTCCCAGAAACAATAGAATTCCTTTGTTGAGACTGTTTCATGACGAAAATTGTCATGTAGGTTTTTATAAAACGTTGGATAAAATTAGAGAAAATTTCTGGTTTCCATCTATGGCAGCATTTGTGAATAAATATTTATACCATTGTTTAATTTGTATAGAGCAAAAAGGTCATTCGGGCCCAAAAGAAGGGCTATTACATCCAATATATAAATCAGCGGTGCCTTTCCACACTATTCACTTGGATTGTACGGGGCCTTTCCCACAATCAACAGAAGGTTATAAGTATATCTTACTAATTATTGACGGCTTCACTAAATTCTGCATCCTGAAAAAACTTAAGACCTTGGGTGCCACTGAGTTAGTACCTGTAATTCGAGACACGATTACCCTATTTGGTACCCCATCATTGGTAGTCACTGACCGCGGCACTAATTTTAGCTCCAATTTAGTTCGTTCGTTATTTCGAGACTTGGAAATAGAGCACCACATGATAGCCACCGGAACACCACGAGGTAATGGTCAAGCCGAAAGATACGTCTCAACCGTAATCAATATGTTGACTATTAGGTGTAGTAATGTGTCAGATTGGCCGAACGAACTATGGAAAGTACAGCAGTCCATAAATACCACCATTCAAAAATCCACGGGTTTTTCCCCTATTCGATTATTAGTTGGTAGTAATGCAAATATACCTTGTGTTCAGGCTCGCTTAAACGAACTTCATGGTGATCACGTTGCGCAACAAAATTTTGACATTCGAGCAGATCGCGAACTCGCTTACAATCGTCTCAGGGTAGTGGCTCAAAAATTTAAAGAACGTTTCGATACAGTTCGCCGTCAGAAAAAAACGTATCATGTTGGGGATGTAGTTTATGTTTACCAGGACCATAGACGTCATGAAAAACTAAAGCCAAAATTTCGAGGGCCGTACGAAATTCACGAGATTTTGGATAATGATCGTTATAATTTGCGTGGCAGAGGTCAAAGGAATCTCGTTATTTCGAAAGACAAATTACGATTTTGGCCAGGTGAAATGGTCTCTGAGAATGCTATTATTGAAGATAATATTTAAGTCTAAATACTGATAAATTATTTATGAAAAAAATGTTGATTTTGATTATTCATGTTTTGTATTTCATGAACTGTGCCTAAAATAAAGGATATAAAAAGAAAGTAAATACTTTTATTTACCTGAGCCTGTGGCTGTGCCTGTGGCTGTGCCTGTGGCTGTGCCTGTGACTGTGCCTGTGGCTGTGCCTGTGGCTGTGCCTGTGGCTGTGCCTGTGGCTGTGCCTGTGGCTGTGCCTGTGGCTGAGACTATGCCTGTGGCTGTGCCTGTGGCTGAGACTATGCCTGTGGCTCTGCCTGTGGCTATGACTATGACTGTGACTATGACTGTGGCTGTGCCTGGTGGCTGTGCCTTGATTATGATTATGACTATGACTGTGGCTGTGCCTGGTGGCTGTGCCTGTGGCTGTGCCAATAATATACAATCTTAAAACCAAAGTAATCGATTGCCAGAAATGTACTTCAAGGATACGTCCATAGCAGAATGATTTATATTTTTAATTATACAGTTATATTTTTTAAAAAATTATTTAATAAAAAAAAAAAAGAGTTTTTGTACTTCGAGAACGAAGTACATATCAGAATGGCCGTGTTATATTTGATGATTGATTTTTATAATTTTTAGCACTATATTTTTAATTATTAAGTAAAATTGAGATTACCTTGATTCCAGAAACCATAAGATCATTGTAAAACCACCTTTAGATATTTCATTTTGGTATTATTTTATTACTGTTTGTTGGATAATGACATCTGTCACATTTACGAAGCTTGGAACTAATGTAGAAGTATCTAATTTGACTAGTTATTGTGTTTATAAAATATACCACTTTTAACTTGTAAAAATCTTGTGGAGTTATTACTATAAATAATTATGTAATATTTAATAGTACTTGGACTATATTTTAGAATTTATATTGTTATTTTAATATAATAGGCTGTTTCAAACGATTGGTACAATACTGTCGTAGATATTTTAGATGACGGTAGTTATAAAAGTCAGTTGTTTGTTCACGACTAAAAAAAGGGGGAGCTCCGGGTGTCAGGACAGAATTCTTGATCCAGAAGTCGACCAGAACGGAGCTCCGGCCTACAGATAAAAGTTAAGTAATTATGTTGCCAATATGTTTTAATTTCTATTTTCTATTTGTTATTATGTTTGATTTCTACTGTTATTATGTTGTTCTGTATATGTTATAAATATGGCCGGTAGTGCCAGTGTGTCGAATTGAACAAAGGAATATTAATGTTCCTTTCCTAACTATTGTTATTATGTTGCTATTAATCTGAGTACCCTCAGATAGAATCGACTATTTTTGAGATAACGATACTTTATGGAAATATAAGAAATATGTTGATAGAATACTTAAATACTGTTTCCGTGGAGTTTCTTGTTCGTTCTTCTCCACGAAGACCTAGTTTTGCGAACGGATATAGCTTTCTCATTAAAGATGAATAATTATTGACAAGATTGATTGAAATAATAAATACCTACCTAGTCTTGTCTTTCTGTGCTTTTCTTTATGAAATCCTAACACTCCACTTAATCTAACACACGCATCACATCATCAGCCTCAAGAACTCGTCTCGTGTCGTGATTTATACAACGTGCCGCCACTACAGCGACATTAATTAAAGACACATGTAGCTAGTGGTCAGTAATCATAAAAATTATAATAAGATAAAATATGTATTTAATAAATTGAAAAAAAAAGTAATTTCAAACAAACTAAATAATAAAATAATAACCAAAATTAGGATCACTCTATGCAAACGACCATTCATGAAGTTATTGTTCTATGTCAGCTGGTAAAAGGTTGTTGACCGTCACCTTTTTTTTTTTTGTTTATCTTTTGTCGTTATGACCCAGCTGTGAGTAGCTTCATGATTGAATTTTTTGCAAAACCCTTAGGAATAAACTCGAGTGGCGATACCTTTTTTTCTCGTTCGTTTTAATTTCATCTCTGCGCTACAGGTTGCTCCAAGATGCAATTAAATCAATAAATAATAAAGTATAATGAAATTAACATATCTTTACAAAACGAAAACGCGGAACCGTATACGCGTGTCGCGTAACGTCGTGATTGAAGCAGCACGTTGTATATTATGTACAAATTATAAGAACACCTATAAAACTGAATCACAGTCGGTTATCAGTTCTTTTCACAGTCGTTACGGGTAGTCAGAAGCCTGAAAGTCTGACAGCCAGGCTTACCAAGACGTACCCATGTTACTCAATAACTGGGTTGTGGAAGTCTGATAGGCAGTCGCTCCATGTAAAATACTGGTACTCAGCTGCATGGATGTCGACCCCGACATAATTGGGAAAATATCTTTTTCCCACATGATGATGCAGGACGTTTGCTATCTTGTGTCATCAACAACGTCATCATTCCTATTCCCATATTTAAGTGCTTCATTCAAGTTCTTGGTCAGTGACTCCTCCTCATCACTGTAGCTTGAACCTTCAATAATCTTTCGGAGCAGCTCGGCTTTTAACTTCAGTCTTCTATCTTTATTCTTTGTCTCCGATTTTCGTAACCTTTCTTTAATTTGATAGAAAAGTATTTTATCTTTGAGGTTTAATTTCGACTGACTTGATGTATGGAATCTGCTGGATGCGCGAAGCACAGGACCGGTTGATTTAGTGACGCTCTGGTGCCCATGTTCAACAGTGGACGTCTTTCGGCCAAAATGATGTTGATGGTAAAATGTTCTCACGGTACTTTTATCATTTTTAATGTCAAAGGAATGAAGTTCTTCTTGAAATGTTGGCGTCTTTTGGTAGCTTGGCTTTATAATCCTGGCTGGTTGTTGAAGGTTGAAGTAGGCAGTTGTCGGTGTTTTATTCTTCATTCTATAACTTTTTGTAGTGGTAACTCTAAACTTCGGCTGGTCACTTGTTATTGGTATCATAGTTCTCAAAATGGATTCCTTTGAGTCTTTATCTTGGCTGAATTGCTTTCCATATATATTTTTAGTGTTATACTCTGGTGTACGATGTCCCTTTCTTTCTCGCTTCTTTTTGTGTGGATGATGATGTCGTTTTCTCTTTCGTTTTCTTGATTGGGATTTATTCTTAGGGCTTGCTGTGAAAAGATATATTATTACCTTTTATGGGTAACGATAACAAGATTGAAGGCGTCCTTCCAATCTCAATCTGCTTAGCCTTTTCCCAACTATGTTGGGGTCGGCTTCCAGTCTAACTGGATGCAGCTGCGGACCAGCATTTTGCATGGAGCGACTGCCTATCTGACTTCCACAACCCAGTAACTGGGTAATACGATACCCCTTGGTAAGACTGGTTGTCAGACTTTCGGCCTTCTGACGACCTGTAACGACTGTCAAAGATCCACTAATAACAGCCAGAACCAACGGGTTAAAACGTGCATTCCGAGACACGGAAGAGTCTCGCTATGTAAAAATGGCTATGGGCTATTAAGTAAAACTGTCAACCAAAAGTCAGACAACCAGTCTTACCAAGGGATATCATGTAACCCAATAACTGGGTTGTGGAAATCAGATAGACGATCGCTCCATGCTTACAATGCGTTTCACTAAGAATAGGAATGACCTTGCGCCATATTGTGATAATTTAACAAAACCGCACCTCGTTTACACATTTGCAAAGTCAGTGACATAGTTATTTTAACAAAAACAAATTCCAAAAACAGAACTAAAATGGATAAGGATAACACTACAAAACTTTGCAAGCCTTAGATTTCTAGTTTCAGTTGACAGTTAGAGGTCATTGACGTTCCTATAATTCTTAGTTGAATCACATTGTAGCTGCATCCGGTTAGACTAGAAGCTGATCATCCATAGTTGGGAAAAGGCAGATGATGAAAGACTTATCTGTACCGTCACGAGTTTCTTCATTATGTTCTCTCAAAAGATGAGGGAAGCGTTGTTTTACGACTTTGTTAAGTTTTTCGATCAGTCGTTGTCGGCGTCGCGTGCCGGACAGACGTCGGAATGGCAGTAGGAAGGTTTCTATAAGGCTGTCGCACAGCCAATAACCGTTTTTGGTTGCTGAAATCAGATATTAAATACAAATTAAATTAAATGAACAAATTCACAAACATTTAGAAAGAAAGAAACACTGTTCCTATACAACAAATAAATAATGTGAATAATTTGTGTGTGTGTGTGTGTAATGTTAATGTGTTATGTTGTTGTGTTGTATTGAAACTGTTATGTATGTTCATTTCATACAGAATATTATATTACTGACAGAAGACTGGCCAAATATTCATTGTTTCTTCACAAGTGTGTTGAATATCATTTGATATGAGAGCATTCAGCATTTGACATTGCACTTTTAGTTCCAAACTTTGTACAGTTGCGTCAAAATGTACATTTTCTATTCTATTTAATTTTTACTAGCAGCGCCCCACGGTTTTACCCGCGTAAGTCTCGAACCCGTAGGAATATCGGGATTAAAAGTATTAGGATATATATTTATCCAGGTTATAAACTAATTGTGTGCCAAATTTCATCAAAATCTGTTCAGTAATTTTTGCGTGAAAGCGCAACAAACATCCACATTCATCCATCCTCACAAACTTTCGCGTTTATAATATAAACTAGCATTTGCTCGCGGCTTCGCCGGCGTTTATTATACACATAAACCTTCATCTTGAATCACTCTAAGTATTAAAAAAAAACGTATCAAAATCCGTTGCATAGTTTTAAAGATCTAAGCATACATAGCCACAGACAGACAGCGGGAAGCGACTTTGTTTTATACTATGTAGTGATAGCGACTAGCTGCGCCCGCAGTTTCACCCGCGGATAAAAAGTAGGCGAAGTGTTAATCCAGGGCTATCTACATGCCAAATTTCATCCGAATCGGTTCAGCCGTTTGAGCGTGAAGAAGTAACAAACATACACACACACTCACAAACTTTCGCCTTTATAATATTAGTGTGTTAATAGGATTCCACTCACTTTTAGGGTAATCCTCAAACTGCTTCAAGGACTCTAAGAGGCGGTCTCCTTCGTCATGGTTATAGAACAAGTCAGCCTCATCAATGATGGAGTTGACTTCTGCAGACAGCGTCTGCTTCCTTTTTAACAGCATGTGGAACATCATTGAAGCGTAGGCTGTTGGAAATATCTATTTCAATATTGAAATACTGGTAGTCAACCCGCAACTGTAGTTGATTTTAATAAATAAACCATTTATTCCAGGCGACACAGCCCCATAGATTAACCTTAACAACATAATTGAATATAAACAAAACTTGTGTTAATAAAATAGGTTTAAGACTACCTATGTTAGTAACACTTCACTTTGCACTAGCTAGCTAGCGGTGTCATGTTAACGCGCACGGCCTATAAAGCAATTTATAGGCCGTGCGCGTTAACATGACACCGCTTGAATGAATTACGTATAAAGAATTGAGTGCAAAACATTTTTAGCCGACTTCCAAAAGGAGGAGGTTCTCAATTCGTCGGAACCTTTTTTTTTATTTTTTTTTTTTATGTATGTTCCCCGATTACTCGAAAATGGCTAGACCGATTTGGAGTTTTCTTTTCAAGTGGTCCCATGATCATCAAGTCAGGATCTGATGATGGGATCCCATGAAAATCGAGGGAAACCCTCAAATTTTATGGGCACACCTATATGGATTTCGGTATTTTTTATAGTAACTCGTGCATTTGCTCTCGGAAAGTACTATTCGGTGAACTGGAACTGATGATGAAGACTACAGAGGGCCATCGGAAATACTCAATTATATCTAAGTATATCACAGGTTGCGATTCGATTACTTTAATATGGTTTATGCTCGTCAAAATAGTGGGAATGGTGACTTCACCATGAGCTCCATTTCTCCTGGTTCTTACTAGGAGAACTCCTCAACAATTAACGTCCCTGCATCGGGAAAAGCAACATTTTGTAAAACGTGATGAGCAGTTGACATTGGGTTATTGTAACTTAGATAAATTACAAACTGAACCACTAAAAAGTGAAAAATAAAAACTTTTTTACAAAAACAAAAACCGACTTCCAAAAAAACACTACAAAGTGAAAAATAACTTTAATTTCGGAAGTCGGTGGCAAAAACTAAAATACAGATCCAAAGACACCGACTTCCGAAATTAAAGTTATTTTTCACTTTGTAGTGTTTTTTGGAAGTCGGTTTTTGTTTTTGTAAAAAAGTTTTTTTGAGTTTTATTTTAGTTTTTTGAATATCAACATTTAATTTGCGCTGAGTAGTTTCTCATAACATACTACTTTACGATGCTTTAAACGTGACAAAACATAGTGTTTAGACACAATTCTGTTTTCGAGCCAAGTGCCATGTTTATACGCACGGGCTTATACTTTGGGTTCTTGTTAAATCGCGATCGGCGCTTCCTCCTGTGCACCGTCACGAAACCTTCCTCATTATCAGCCCTGTTCCGCGCCTTTTCTGGCATGGGTTTTGAATTACTTATAAACAATAACCGGCCAAGTGCGACAGTGCGTGTCGGACCACGCACAATGAGGGGTTCCATAGTTGAAAAGAATTTACCTATACCAAAAACAAACTTAACATTGTAAACGCAAAAAAAATTTTTATGTGATATTTACAAATTACTAAACAATTTTTGGCCTTTTTCCTTTACTTGTGTGAGACCTTGCTTCTTGCCAAATTTCATGATTCTAGGTCAACGGAAAGTACCTTATAGGTTTTGATTTACTTGCGAGTATCAAAATATGTCGCATAAATGGCCGTATTTTTATTGCGTTAACTTAGAAGCTTAATTGTTTTAGAACTTCAAGGGACCATAAATGTACGTATTTGATATTAATTTCAACTTGGTACCTCCACGCGTTCCTGAAAAAAAGGGTCTTGACAGAAAAACAGACAGACAGACCTACAACGAAGTGATCCTATAAGGGTTCCGTTTTCCTTTTGAGGTACGGAACCCTAAAAATAAATGTGATTCGTTGCGTTGTTGAGTACGATGAAATGAAAATCAACGGCATTTTTTTTGTCCTTTTTGTTTGGCTCCTATCTGTAACTTTTCAAATATATCGAGGCATGAGGAACAGGGTGTAAATCTAGCGATGTAAATCTTTGGGGGGTGGGGTTTGACTTAATGTCGAATACTGATGAAAATTACAGATTTTCATGACATTACGCCCACTTTCCTAGATTTTTATGTTACTTCTCTGAGTGCAGCAGTTAGGGCCCATCGTCACGCAAAATCCTGCACCGCGCAGAGTTTACCGCGCGACTAGCATATATACAACGTCCCAACATCAATCGTCGGGCAGTTGCCCACCAGACACGACACCCGTCTGGTCGGAGGATCCTCCCTTTTCAATATAGGATGAGTGAATTTTACTCTCTGTTACTCATACCTCTAAAATAAAAGAAAGAAACCGTCCCGCCAGCGCTATCGCTAGACGGACTCTGCCAGCCGAACTGTCATCTCCGCAGGAGGCTTCGAGCTGACTCGAGGAACGGGTCTCACGTCCAGGCCCCAGACGCTTCTCTAGATCCTGGCGGCGAGACGAATCTCTAGAGGTGCCTCTCGGTTGATTAATGGTGAAGGCACTAGACTGTAAGATCCTCGACTGGCTGGAGAGCTATCTGCAATGCGTTGCTTGGAATCCTCTCAAGACATGAAATAATTTATTTTTTTATTTTTTTTGAAACGTCGGGAAACAAGTAGACCGTACCTGTTTACCTCGTAAAAAAGGAAGATCGCGATAAGACCCGTTCTCGATATTGTTTTATAAAATTTAATTTGTCAGTACGGCGTGTTTTTTAAGCAAATAAGAGAAAAAAAAAATAAAAAAATGCACATAACGGTTTTGGCAGGCCCACTGACGATGTTTAAGACACAATGTTTCTATTGTTACGGGACTTTAGGAGGCCCATCGACAGTTGAGAGGTCCCTAGCTGTGTCGGATGTTGTGGGGAATACTGGAATGGTCGCTCCAGTGCTTGGAGAACTACGACCAGCAGTAGACATCTGTCCGCTAAAAGATGGTGATGATGAACTTACTCCGAACCAGATCTATATCTCTTCCTGACATTATTATTGACAGCTTCCAAATGACAGTTTCAAGTGGGTCTCCGATCCAAGCGAGGCGGCCACTGTTCCACAAACTGTAAGAAAAAGCATTACTTATATACATTCTGTAATATCCAACGACACATTTTGCCCTGCAGGTTTATTAAAATTCTTTAATTCAGACCATAGATCCATAAATAGTGTTAGAGCCTTAGCTTATTGGGGAGGAAAACTAACTTTTTATCACGCTAGGTGGCACATGATCGACTGTCCCTTTTTCATTGATTTGACATAACGAACGATTGTCAAATTGTATGGATTTGTTTGTAAAACAATGTACAGTCGTTCAGAGCGCCATCTACAAACAGCTTTGCGTGTGGCTCCCCAATGGGGAGCTACACGCAAAGCTGTTAGTTAGTTGTTAGTCATTATATTTAAGACTTGACTAACAAAAATTATCACTTTAAAGAACTTTATTTCAGAAACGGTCCCTAAATCGAAAAATTGTTTTTACAAATCCGCAATATTTTTGAAAACACTATGGGGTAGACGAGAAAAAAAAAAACATCCACACTTTACGTGTACAGAAGGTACCGTTAAAATTTTTTTTCTTGATTTTATTTTACCACTTTGGCAGCGTGATGAATATGTATATCCATGATTCCATGCCAAATTATAGCTTTCTAGTATTAGAGCTAAACTGCGGACGGACAGACAGACAGACAGACAGACGGACGGACATAGCGAAATTCCTTGTTAGCTACTAGTCCGGTCAATTTAGACCAAAAAATGAGAGTGAAGTTACATAAAGTCCCAACAAGCTGAATTTCAGTGAAATTGTTCAAAATATAATTATAAACAATGTCTAGAAGTTCCCCATCATTCCCCTGTAAGGAAAAAAAAATATTCAAGGTCAAAGGTCAAAAAAAATAGTTTTTGCGATTTTCAGCAAAACGGTAAGTTTTATCATAAAAGTACCTCAGACAAAAATTGTAGATCATAAAATTATCATCATCATAATATAATACTTTTTTTCTTACGAGCCACTGTTTCTGAGATATAACGATTCATAAAGTTATAAAAGTTGTTATCGTCATAATATACATGAGTACGCCACGTATATACATCTAGAGTTGTTATATTAAAAAAAAAAAAGAAAAAAAAAAAGAAGCTGAAGTTTTTAAAAAGAGTAATTCAACTCAACAAGAAGTTATTACCAACGGCATCCGCTTTCTTCTTTCTATGTACGGAGCTCCTAAAAAAACTACCTGTTTAGATAAGCATCGATATGCATGTTTCGTTAAAAATACTAAAAATAAAAAACAAGTTCAATTAGCTTGTCTTCCTCCAACCTCAGTTGCTGCTCACCAACATCTTTTTCGAGTATATTACCAAGTTCAAATGTGGCTTGGTTATCAGCTAGACCCTACAGACTGGGGTTGGAAGTTGGTCAACAACATATTAGAGCCAGTTCAAACTTTACTTCCACCTGCGCCGGAAAACTGCTGAACACTATTTTTTGCAACTGCAAAAAGGGATGCAGTGCTAAATGTGGTTGCAAAAAAGTCGGACTGTCTTGTTCTTTGTCATGCACAAATTGTAAAGGCCGGTCGTGCTCTAATATTGAATCACAAACAATGGAGGATTCGTTTGACTCCGACGAAGTATCATGCGATACATCGCTATTGACGCAATTTACTTGCATCCAAAATGAAGATGAAGAAGAAGCAGGAGAAGAAGAATAAGAAGAAGATCAAGAAGAAGAACAAGAATTTGAAACTTACGAATAAGACGAATAAATTTCAACACTTTTTTTTAATTTACATCGCTTTTATCTTTCCCAATCTTTGAAAATTTCCGTTATTATGCAATAGTTTTACATTAAACAGGATCACAACTGACCCGTGGAGTAGGCCACTGGGGAAACCACGTTAAAAAAACGCGCTAAGTACACTACCTCATAGGTGGCGTGGAAACGTGTGCATATTATGACGATAACAACTTTTATAACTTTTTGAATCGTTATATCTCAGAAACGGGGGCTCGTAAGAAAAAAAGTATTGATACATTTTTATTGATAATTTTATGATCTACAATTTTTGTCTGAGGTACTTTTATGATAAAACTTACCGTTTTGCTGAAAATCGCGAAAAACTCATTTTTTTTACCTTTGACCTTGAATAAATTGTTTTCCTTACAGGGGAATGATGGGGAACTTCTAGACATTATTTATAATTATGTTTTGAACAATTTCACAGAAATTCAGCTTGTTGGGACTTTATGTAACCTCGAATGTCTAAATTGACCGGACTATACGTTTATGAATGTGAGAACGTTGCAGGCCTATTAAACTGTACATTTGTTGACTATTTTCTATTTTGTAAAGTACCTGGTAGTTTTTGAAAGGCTTACATTGTCCTCCAATAGCTGTTATTTGAAAATATTGTAAAAGCCAATTATTTTTAAAAGAGTAACCATGGAGTTTCTTGCCGGCTCTTCTCCTTATGAACAATCAATTTGGAACCGTGCACCTAGCTTCTGACGTTTCATAACTGGTTTTAGTGGTTTTATCGTCACGCGTTTCGGCAGCGCCGTTGGAACGCGCGCGTTCGAATATGTAGTGCGATTCTGTAACCATCTCACCGTGAAAATTTGCGTGAAGCGAGCGTGGAGTGAAGTGTCAGTGTCATTCCACCTGATGCTAGGGATGGACCAAGCACATTTTTACAGTCATAATCGAGATTTTAATAATATTTTTTACGCTATTTTCTAGTGATCATTTTATATTAATTCAAAGCTAGTATTTAAGTGTCTAAACATTACTATTTACGGTATGTTTAAATCAAAATTTCAAAACAGAAATTCAGTCACAAACTCAATTTCGTTTTTTTATTATTTTTTTTTTTTTTTTTTGCAAGACTAGTCCTTAAGTAAGTATTTATACTGAGGTGATGTATGGGGTAGTAGTTGCGTTTCAAAGTCACGCGCTTGAGCAACTTGTGCTGTTAACAGCGCGCTGCTCAGCGGCCCGTCTAGCGGCGCGGCGTGACGATAAAACCAGCCTAAGTGCCCATGTTTATGTAACAAAAAAGTACTTTAAATGACAAATACCTATTGTAGATCATCTCCGTATGGTACAGAACCTCTCGCACTTCCCGCCGGTCCTTCACGGCGACCATCCTGCACAGCTCAATGATGAACACCATCAGGTAGCCTTCACCCAGATGATCCATCAAGTCCAGGTAACGTTGCTTCGGCAAAGGTGTTGAGGGCTTCTGTACCGGGATTTCTGCAAAGAAATAGTTGGAATTGATATCAGAAGCCACACTCGAGTGAAAGCTCATTTTTAGGGTTCCGTACCAAAATGGTAGAAAGGAACCCTTATGGTGCGACTCAGTCTGTCTGTCTGTCCGTCTGTCACAGCTGGATATCTCAAGAACTACTAATGCTATCAACTTGAAATTTGGAACAGTTTTAGATGACGTTTATCCAACTATTATGCAAATAAGAATGATTTTTATGTTTTTTTTTGCTATAAGGACTGAAAGGGGGTGTCTCGAAAATTCGAAGTAGGGCTACTAGGGCATGCGAAAGAGCGCTGTTTGCACATTCTCAAACATTTTTTTTTTTTTTAGGCCGCATAGTTTTCGGCTTTTGATGAAAAATGTAAAAAAAATACCGTTTCCCCCCTTATCTCCGAAGTTTGCCTAGAGAAAAACTGAAATGAAGTGATAGAAGTTTAAACCTCCTCCTTTTTGAATAATTCAATTCAGTACTGCAACTACCGTCTATTATGATAACAGCCAATAGAGATGTATGGAAGAAGAAGAATGCTAGAGGATGACAGGAGGATGAGATGAGTTGCAGTTAAATACAAGTAATAAGTAAAACTACAAACTTCCATGCAACACATCTCCAGCCGTAGTCGATTTCCAGTTCTTATCAGGGTCCGCTGTTTCATTCCCTGGTCTTCCATCCTGCTCCAGAAGAGTCACGTAAAGGCCATGCTCATCCTCATTGAAGGGCTGTCCTGTATTAGCTGTTTCAGTTGAGAACCAATAGTCATGTATCTTGAACGTTCTGTTAGCAATAGGTGCTGTGGTCTTCTGGCTGTGATGTGGTGATGGTTGGTCTTTTGAGAGGTTCTTAAATTTTTCTTTGATAGGTGTATACGGAGCGATCTCTTTCAGCCAGATCTCTGCGTCGTAACTAATTGTTGGAGTCAATATAGTTGATGAAAGAATAGTAACCGGTGGAAGTGTTTTCAAACTTACTGCTGGATCGGAGATAGGAGGAGAAATAGTTGGATGAAGAGAATTTAATAGGTGGGGATTTTTATGAAGAAACGGTAGTCCATTAGGTCTAGAAGGACCTGATGTATACGAAGGATTAGGTATATAAGGACCAAGTGATTGAAGATAAATATTTTTGTATTTAAAGTCTGAAAGAATCTCAGGAGGCAGTCTATGATACATCGAATACATAGGTCTTAATAGGTATCTAGGAGAGGTAGGTCTTTGTCCAGGATTTTTTAACGGGAATAAACCCATGGGATACGGTGTTGATGGCTGAAGCATCAACACCGTGGCTAATGGAGGTAATGGTTCTTTAAAACCTGGAATGGCAGGTGGCAACCCGTAAGATAGACCTAGTCGACGATCAAAAGGGTCGTATTGTGGAGATGGATGAAATTTTGCTGGAAGTCTTTTATCCTCCTTTGGATTTTTGGCTTTTGGCTCTATCCCCGGGGCTCTGCCCGTCTGCCAATTTGTGATGTTCTCGTAAACAAACTTCTTGTCTCTTGTTGTTCCATTTTCGTAGTCATTTATTAACACTGATTTCTCGAGTGTTTTTTGTTGCACGTCTTTAAGAAAAGCGTTTACTTGGAGGAGGTTTTGATGATGTTTATCTATTAACAAGGATTCGTTGAATTTTGCTGGAAGTTAAAAATAAAAGTCGTGTTCAATTTGTGAAGGAGTAAAACTGTCATTTCAATCATCGACTTCTTTACGTGACCAGAGGGCTGTCATATTTTTTTAAGTCAAAGAATCAACATTGCCTGGATACAATGACACTTAGTAGATCGAGCCACCGGGATACAACGTGGCATTGCTGACAGCCTTTTGGGTACTTAGTTTTCCTGTTGACAGTGATGCGGACTAATTTTTATGATGTCCTTTTGTTTCCTTCCCCCTCTTTTCCAAATAGTAGCATTTTAAGGAAATCTGAGCCATTCATAGAGATATAAAAATTAAACTGCCTAGCCTTTTCCCAACTATATTGGGGTCGGCTTCCAGTCTAACGTATAAAGTATTTTACATGCAGCGACTGCCTACCTGACTTCCACAACCCAGTTACTGATAACCTTGGTAAGACTGGTTGTCAGACTTTCGGGATCCTTACGATCCGTAACGCCTGTCAAAGATCCAAGAATGATAGCCGGTACCAACGTCTTATCGTGCTATCCGGGGCACGAAGGGGTCTCGTTATGTAAAGATGGTCAAGTCGCCACCCACGGACTGACAGCGTCAAGCGTAGCTTAACCTGATCCATCGATCCGTGCGGCTGTTATTACTTAGCCACGAGCCTCTAAAAGAGATATAATAATAATTATAAAAAAAATAACACATAGGTACCATTCGTCACATGTTCATCGCAATTTAGTATATCGTAATGTAAATAGAAACATATTAAAAAAGGTAGCATAGTTTGTTGTTTCTTCAAAACGAATTACAATTGAAGTGAAATATTTGACTGTTAAAAATTCAACGGCCATATTTGTTTTCACACATTTTAAAAGAGCTTCCATTTTTTTTTGCCATTAAATTATTTATTTTACATTTTTAACGTTTTATAGTTTGAATTTAAAGTCTTGGTAAGCACCACACACTCCTAAAATATTTTTTTTTTTAAGTCAGATAAAATAATGAAAATAACTGCACAGATTTTATTAGATAATATTCACAACTTTGGAGTGTGGTTTGTGTGAGAGGATTAAGAAATCATGAGTTGATCGATTGACTAATTCTCAATTAATATCTAATTATTTTCTTTCTGTGATGCATAATACAGTTAAACTTAAATTTAAAGAATTAAAAACAAGGGTTCGTTTAAACTTCGAAAAATATCAAAACGTAACTTTATTTTAAAGTAGTTACTTACCTACTATTTCAGTTTTATTATGATGAATAAAATTGTAATAATATTTTTATTGAATTAGGAATGAAAAACTGGCCAAGTGCGTGTCGGACAACGCACAATGAAGGGTTCTGTAGTTGGGATGAATTTATGCCAAAAACAAACTTAACATTGTAGTTGAAAACCTGTTGTTGTTGTTGTTGTATCGATATATTATACGCCTGACTGCAAATGTAAGTCTGTGATCGCAAAAATATATGTCATAAAAAATAGACGTATAAAAAAGGAGAACTCCGCGCCACGCTTATCGAAAGTGAAGCACCGTACCGATCTATGTGTGCGTGATTTGAGTACCTGCAAAGCCGCCGTCGCTCGTGTCACGTAATGGCGGCCGGTCGGCATACTATGATGTAAATGTGTTACTGTGCTTCAATATGCGTGGCGCGGAGTCCTACTTTTTTTTTATTTCTATGTCATACAACTACAAATTAACAATTTTCAGACTTTTTCCTTTACATGTGCTGTCAGGTGAGACCTTGCTTCTTGCTAAATTTCATGATTCTAGGTCAACGGGAAGTACACTACAGATTTGATTTTTATTTGCGAGAATCAAAATACTTTGCAAAAATGGCTGTATTTTTTTATTTCGTTGACATATTGAAGCTTGATTTTTTTAGAGCTCTAAAAAATTCTTTCGTATTTGATATTAATTTCAACTTGATACCTTCACGGGTCCCTGAGAAGAAAGGTCTTGTCAGAGTGACAGACAGGCAGACGGACAACGAAGTGATCAAATGTGAGTGATGATTAAGGGTTCCGTTTTTTCCTTTTGAGGTACGGAACACTAAAAAATTGTTGCATGAGCTTGTGCACCTTGTAACCAGTTTTATAATTCCATAAAAATGCTATATTTTTATATTAACATGAGACTGTTGACATATTTTCTTCTGTTCAGGATATTTGGTACTTATTTTGGTGTTTATTTTTAACCGACTTCAAAAAAAGGAGGTTTCTCAATTCGACCGTAGGTAAGTATATATTTTTTTTATGTGTGTTCGCGGATAACTTCGTCGTTTATGAACCGATTTTGATTGATGATTATTTTTTATTTATATCCAACGGTGGGGTAAAATCGTGCCCAAACGTTAAAATTGAAGCAGTATTATGAAACAAATCTTCAAATTCAATACTCCATAATATAGGAATAACAAACAGTCGCAAGAACAGTAACAGCTCCCCGTTGGGTTCCCGCATTGTTGAGGCAGGGGGCTCAGTAGCCGTGGCTTGGTCACCCAGGGTGAAGCGAAGAGGAACCCGAGGAGGGGCCGCTCGTCAGGGCTTTTGCCAATAAGCCTACGACGTAGCGGCCAACAAGTAGGTTGAAGTGCTACTTGGGTGACATCGCAACTGAGGCGGGCCGCGATGTCATATGGGAGGTGTTAAAAATGTTATGTTATCTGTATGCATTTCATTAGTCTGTACTGACAGAGGCAACCTCTATGGTTTTGCTTTTTGGTTGCCTTCCTTTAAAAAATGGCCGTCTCCGGTTGTTCCATGTCCGTCTCCTTTTTACTGCTTAATAATGTGACTAATTATAGTAATTCTAATCCATGTTAATCGACACTAATTGTGACGTGTATGTGCTCGTATTTGGTGATCAAATAAAGACAGACACATACAAGTTTGGAATATTATTTATTTCTGCTCCATACGCCTTGCCTTTTAAACATCGTGGCGGCCTGTTTGTCTGGTTTGGTATAGATTAACGCTGAATTGAAGATCGCTGCACAACGTTTGCTCATCAGGTTATGGTACCAGGAAAATCTATACTACGGATCACCGATCAAACCCAGAAAGGTACGAAACTTTTTTTTGAATCTAATACGAGATGTCTACAATGTCGAACAATGGAAATTCATCGATTGAAAAATTGGAAGGAGTTTCAAATTACATTAATTGGAAATTTAGCATCAAAATGCTACTTACATTAGAGGGTCTATGGGACTGCGTCTTAGGTATTGAGACTGATGTAATTAAATTACAAAAAGCTCTTGCCAGAATTTGTTTATGTATTCAGCCTAGCTTATATCAGCATGTGCGAGAGTGTACCAAACCAAAAGAAGCTTGGGACAAGCTTGCCAACACTTTTGAACACAAAGGTTTATATAGAAGAGTGCTACTCTTACGTCAACTTCATAGAGTTGAATATCAACAGTTCTCCAATATGTCAGAGTACATAGAAGGTGTCATGAAACTTGTACACCAATTAGATGACATCGGGAAGAAGATAGATGATGATGAAGTGGCAGAAATTCTTTTAAGCGGCCTATCCCAGGAGTTTGATGTATTGGTATCTAGTCTCGAGACTGCACAATTGAGTGACAATATCAGCACTGAATTAGTGATAACAAGACTTCTACAGGAAGATCATCGACGCGTCAGTTCCAGTTCAATGGCTTTTTTAATGAAAAAGAAGGAATTCAAATCTATTACCTGCGATTATTGCAAGAAGTCCGGCCACAACTCAAAGCGCTGTTTTAAGAAGAAAAGGGACTTGAAGACTAAAAAGAACCCAGAGCACACACTTTATGCAACAGCTTATATGGCTTCAAACTCTGATTCTTTTATTATTGACAGTGGAGCAACTTCACATATGTGTTCTAATCAAAATTTGTTTTCTGAAGTAAGGAATAAACATACTGTTGTATCAGTAGCCAATGGACAGCAATTGAACAGTAATTTTACAGGTAAAATACCTCTGAATTCTAATATAAGCCTTGAAAATGCTCTTTTAGTTCCCGATCTTTCTTGTAATTTGATTTCCGTTAGTCACATAACTAGTATTAACTACATGGTAGTATTTACAAAGGATGAATGTAGGATTTATGATAAATGTAAAATCACTGGCAACCACATCTTATCTGCCAATAAGGTTAATGGGTTATATGTAGTGAAACCGCAAGTTGAGCCCGTCTCTGATTTGGAGTGTTCTAAGCCCCTGTCTGATATGCAGAGGACAGTGATTGCTCATGCTGCTTCGTGTGTGCCTGTATCTACATGGCATAAGCGTCTTGGCCACTTGTCAGAAAAAGGTATGAAAATACTTGGTGGTGGGAACCAATGTGTGGGTGTTGTTTTACAGCAAACGGAGAAGATACCCAGTGGCTGTGTTCCATGCCTTACTGGAAAGATGAGCGATGCATCTTATCCACTGGCTGTTCAGGAACGTGCTACTCAACCATTGGACATCATTCATTCGGACGTGGTGGGCCCGATGCAAGTCAGCAGCTGGGGCGGAGCGAACTTCTTGCTAACGTTCACTGACGATTGTACAAGAAAAACATGGGGATATCTCATGAAGCATAAATCGGAGGTGAGTGCCCATTTTAAATCTTTTAAATCTATGGTAGAAAAGCAGACTGGTTTGCATATTAAAATTTTACGCACTGATAATGGTAGAGAATATTGTAACAATGATTTGGAAAATTGTCTCAAACAAGAAGGCATTCTGCACCAGACTACTGTACCGTACTGTCCACAGCAAAACGGTGTTGCAGAACGAGTGAATAGAACAGTGTTTGAAAAAGCTAGAGCCATGTTACATGGATCCAATTTGTCTAATAGGTATTGGGGAGAGGCAGTTATGACAGCCATATATTTAAAAAAATAGATCTCCTACCAGTGCTCTACCGGCAAATGGAATTCCTGAGTATGTTTGGACGAAACATCCAGTCAATTTGAGTCATTTACGTGTGTATGGCTGTGTGGCTTATGCACTTATTCCAGGAGCTAAGCGACGCAAACTCGATGTTAAAGCCAAACAATATATCTTTGTTGGATATAGCGATATTTGTAAGGGCTACCGTCTCAGTGATCCTACCAATCCTAAGCATGTTATATATGCTAGAGCAGTAAAGTTTTTAGAAAATGAATTTATTTGTGATATACACATGGCGGAACAGGAGAATACTGGTCAATTTTATTCTTATGAAATAAATTCTAATAATTATTCAAATAATGAATGTAATAATGAATTTTATTTAAATAGTGAATTTAATAATAATATTGAAGACGACCTGGAGGAAAATAGAATAAGTAATGAAAACTGTGATAATAGCTTAAGTTCTAACAGGGAAAATGTTATTTCAGATGAGGTGATAACACAAGCGTGTTCTCCACTGTCTGACAACACATATGCCACTGGTGATGAGGGAGATGACTCTGAAGGTGATGAAGCTGTTGTGGGTAACCGCATTGCAACTTCTCTGCCGGAAGGTACGTCTCAAGGAGGAGATGAGGCCTCGCCGGTTGTTGCCGAGCGGCCTGTCACTCGTCCTGTACGTAGCACGCGTGGTAAAGTACCTGAGCGCTATACAGATTACGATTTATCTGCATTGATGGCTGGAGAAAAAACACCAGCTGAGCCTGAATCGTATAAGGAAGCTATGAGTTCAGCTGAGAAGGAGGAGTGGTACAATGCTATGCACAGTGAGTACTCTTCTTTAATTAAAAATCAGGTGTGGACTCTGGTGGAACGTCCTAAAGGTAAAAATGTTGTAAAATGTCGGTGGATATTTAAGAAAAAGTATGATGCGTCTGGAAATTTTGTAAAATATAAGGCTAGATTGGTTGCCTGTGGTTACAGTCAAAAACAGGGCATTGATTTCTCTGAAACTTTTTCACCGGTTGTAAGACATTCATCTCTTAGGATTTTGTTTACAATAGCTACTGAATTAAATTTAAAAATTAACCATGTTGATGTTACAACAGCTTTTTTAAATAGTGAACTTGAAGAAACTTTGTATATGGAACAGCCCCAAGGTTTTAAAAATGATAACAAAGTGTGTTTATTAAAGAAAAGCATATATGGGCTTAAACAAGCGAGTCGAATGTGGAACGCTAAAATACATGCCGTTTTAACACAAAATGGTTATTATCAAAGCAAATGTGAGCCTTGTATTTATGTTAAAAAGAATGACAAAGAGTATATAATAATAGGTTTGTATGTAGACGATTTATATATATTTCATAATAATAATGTATTAATAATGTATTATCAATTTTAAATGATAATTTTGAAATTCGTGACTTGGGAGAACTTAAAAATTGTTTGGGCATGAATGTTACTAGGAGACAGGGTGTTATAATTTTAGACCAAACAGAGTACATAGAGCGTTTATTGGACAAATATAATATGTCGAAATGTAAGCCTGTGCAAACCCCCTTGCCAGTAAATTATAAGTTTGAAAAATCTGATAAGAAATGTGTAGATGATGAAGTATATAAATATAGACAACTGTTGGGAAGTCTTATGTATTTAGCTGTCTGTACTCGACCTGATATTGCATATACTTGTAGCCAGTTAAGTCAATACAATAACTGTTTTAATGAAAGTCATTGGCGCATTGCAAAGCGTGTACTTCGCTATTTAGCAGGGACTAAAAATTATGGACTTTATTTTGTTAAAGCCGGTAATTTTGATATAACTGCATATGCAGACGCTGACTGGGCAAATGACTTATTAGACCGTAGATCTTACACAGCTTTTGCCATAAAAATGGGAAATAGTGTGATCAACTGGGAAGCTAGAAAGCAACGTTGTAATGCTCTTTCTAGCACAGAGGCAGAATATCTGGCTTTAGGAGATGTAAGCAAGGACATCTGTTTTGTGAAAAATTTCATTTCAGAAATTTTAAGCAAAAATTTGAATGTCATTGTATACAATGATAGTCAGAGTGCACAAAAATTGTTGTATGTAAAAGAGTATTCACACAAAAGAACCAAACACATAGATCTGCGTTATCACTTTATAAAAGACTTAGTACAAAAGGGCTATCTTAGTGTAAAATATTTAGAAACCGACTCTATGATTGCTGATGTTTTGACAAAACCTCTATGTGTTATAAAACATTGTAAATTTGTAAAAGGTTTAAATGTAGAGGTATTGTAATTAAAATGTATTTTGTGTATATGATACGAGTTATATTTTTGTAAGCATGTTTGTAATAAGTTCGGTGGACAAATGTAATGCATAAGGAGGAGTGTTAAAAATGTTATGTTATCTGTATGCATTTCATTAGTCTGTACTGACAGAGGCAACCTCTATGGTTTTGCTTTTTGGTTGCCTTCCTTTAAAAAATGGCCGTCTCCGGTTGTTCCATGTCCGTCTCCTTTTTACTGCTTAATAATGTGACTAATTATAGTAATTCTAATCCATGTTAATCGACACTAATTGTGACGTGTATGTGCTCGTATTTGGTGATCAAATAAAGACAGACACATACAAGTTTGGAATATTATTTATTTCTGCTCCATACGCCTTGCCTTTTAAACATCGTGGCGGCCTGTTTGTCTGGTTTGGTATAGATTAACGCTGAATTGAAGATCGCTGCACAACGTTTGCTCATCAGGAGGCATCGCGGCTGAGGATTGGAGGCCGCGGCGACAGAGGAGTTCCGGTATTGCGGTGTGCCGCTCTCCCTACCTTCCACGGCCTTGACTGGGTCGCCACCCAGACGGAGGAGTGTCGGTATGACATTGGCCGCTCTCCCTATCCTCGGCGGCCGAAAATTGGCAGGCGGGGCGGGGCTAATGACCTGACCCGTCGCAGGGGGACCAAGGGTGCCCAGACACGTTTTTTTTTGTCGTCGGGAATTGTTCATTGGGTACTTTTATTCGCAGAACTGAGAACAGGTAGATCTCGCGTCGCGAGCACTATAGTTATTCTTCTGAGCGAGCACCGAGCACTAACTTTTTTGCAACACAGCGCGATCTAGCTGTGACAAGTAGCGCCATCTAGTGACCTTATTGTAAAGCCTCGTTTTTTATAATTCTGATAATTATTTTCAGAATTTTCTAGTTTTGTGATGACAAAAGTGGTCCCAGGTGCTCCATCAACCCGTTAAAGGGCGGATTCCACTGGTAGAAATCTAAAAATGAGCCAATTTATAGCATTTTTAGGAGCTATTCGGCTCATCACGCCTTAGATCCTCATCAAATTTTCACCAAATTATGAGACCAATTTTAGACTACCTTTAAATAATAAAAAAGAACCGATGAAATAGGATGTCATAAGGTGGAGATATCCAGTAAAAAAAGAAAAGAAAAAGTTCTAGTATCCAAGACGACAAAAAAAAAATATACATAAAGTAGTAAAAATACTAACTGATTTTTGTATTGAGGTAACACTACTGCTTGAAATTAGAAATAGTAAGTTTATATTTTCTTACTCTGGCAACTATCAGTTGATATTTTTTTGACACGCCTAGTTGGTACTCTTCAGCTAATTTTACGAAAATCGTGTGATATCTTGTGTTATTTTATAAAAACTAAGTGAAATATTGTGTTTTACGAACTGTTTCATCTTTCATATATTGTGTTAAGTGACTTAAACCACGGAATCGCTGCTATTCATCAGGTAAAAGTAGCTATACTAAGTTGTCAACATATAAACCTACCAATTTAAATAACCCTATTTTAATACGTACATCAATAAATTGATAACACTTTTAAATTCCGTTGTATAGTACCGTTGTATTTATAATTAGGTTTCTTATTTATTTAGAGCCCAAAAACATAGATAGCAACGAAAATAATTAAGAATCTAACCAAAACCTTGATTTTTGCTCATGTTTGACTCATAATTTCCTTACGAAAACTTTTTGAAAGGTGAGAAAATCCATAGTTTCGCAGTGAGTCATTCATTGTTACTTGAATTCGTAAGTATACAAATATGTACTTTCAATACTGTTATCTTGATATTTCCGTTATTGAAGTACAAGAAAAACACATTCCGTGGTGTTTTCGATTATATTTCTTCCCAACTTTCACTTGTCTGTGGTCATAAGTTGTGAATAGGCTGGTTTGACGAATTCCTTTGCAAAATCTTGAGGTTTCGTTATTGTTCTATCTATTAGCATTCTCTCAAGATTGAAGAAACAAAAATGTCACAGAATAAAAAATATATTGGAGGTCAAAAAACAACTGTTTTGAAACTTTCTTCTCAAAATAAAGATCTAACAACTCTACAAAACTCGGCATAGTTTTATTTAGTACTTATTTACTTATTTCTCTTTTGGCTAAAATGTGGTGTATCTTCCACAAAAGCCATTAATATTATCATAATTCATTTTTCACACAAGCCATGTACTGAGCAATTATATTAATAGTTATAACAATCTACTAATTGTTTCCCATTGTGTGAGGTAAGGTGTCAAATTCACCATCAAAGCCAACATTGTATAAGGGTCAAATACTTGCCTACAATTTAAAAACAATGAGATCTTTGTGCAGCTATTTTAGGGTTATAATTTCTATCTTATTATTCAAATTCCTGTAAAGAACCACTTTTGAATTGTCAAGGGGTCGGTCAGTCAGAATAATGAAGCTTGTCGCCCATTCCAAAGAGTAGTAGGTACATATGGAGAAGAACCGGCAAGAAACTCGACGGACACTCTTTTATATCAAAATATGTGTTACATCCCTTTTGTTGAAATTATACATGTGAGAACGATACACAATGTTAAAAGCGTCTATAGTAAAAATGGTAAAAAAAAAACAGTTAAAATAAGCCGTGGCAGCTAAACAAACACTTCCATACAATAGGAATAATGGACAGTCCCCTGTGCAGGGCCTGCATGGAGGCTGAGGAGACCATTGCGCATGTGCTCTTTATTTTTATTTTATTTTATTTTATTCAGGGACAATAAACAGCTACAATATGTGTTGAAACAGAGAAAAGATATACAAAATAATAACAATATTGCAGCCCACTACATTATCCGCATATTAACAAAAAAAAAATATGATAATGAGTGCCACTAGATGGGTAATAGAAATAATAAATAATTACATCACATTAATAAAAAATAAATTAATTACATAATGCAAAATAGAATAGACATTATAATAGAATTCTTGGCATAACTAACACTAAAAAGCAAAAAAAAAAAAAAAACCTAAACAAATAAATAAATAATAAAGTTAAAATTAAATTAAGACATTCTTACATTCCTATAATCATTATTGGTTTATAATAATATCCATAACATTATATATAAATTTAGATTTAGAGCATACAAAAATATCAACATCAACAAAATTACAATTATAACATTCAACCATTCGACGGATAGGGCAGCGCAAACCAGAATTTGTTCGGCAGGTATTGACCGCGAAAAGGGTACCTGCACGGATACTACGTTTATTAACAGTGCGTGGAACTACATAACACAGTTTGCTCGCATAAGCGTCACCCAGATTAGAACAGAAACTCTTGGAATACCCCGATCTTTCACAGATGTTCTTAATAGACCCAGAGATTTGATTAACTTCTGGAGGGAGGTGGGCTGGTTGGAATAACCCACGAAGGCCGCCATGGCTCACGCACAATGGTCCACATAAAGGACTAAGTGCGGAAACGAAATCCTTAACATAGAACATAGAAGCCGTGGCAGCTACAATATGACCAGATACTGTTTGAACGACACTAAAGGCCCATAGACATCATAACAATAAAACTGATATTGTGTCTCATTTACTATCTCATACAGCTCTGCTGAAAGTGTTAATTAAGGATGATGCGTAGTTGTAGCCCGCAAAATTCTTTTTTTTTTTTTGAGTTTTTTGCAATTTGCAGGTCCGTGTCAGGTTGTATCTTGATCAAAGTATGATACGCGGAAATAAAACATATGTATTTACATAATTTTAACCATCAAAATCATCAATACATCTCTCTAAGTTAGATTTCGTGCAGATTCGTCAAACGATCGAAATCTAACGAATCTGCACGAAATCTAACTTAGAGAGATGTTATGTTTTATTTCCGCGTATCATACTTTCATCAAGATACAACCTGACACGGACCTGCAAATTGCAAAAAACCAAAAATAAATATAATTTCGCGGGCTACACAGCGCAATCACCTTAATATGTACACACAGCTACATATCAAGCTGTACATTTCCAGTATAAGCTGAAGCCCAATTTAAGTTGCCATCTCATGCCAGCGACAATCAATTGTCAAAAATGTAGGTAAATGCTGTACAATTTTTGACAGATTGAGACTGAGATGAGATTACAAATGTTGTTAAAAATACGGGAATTGCCGCTCTGATCTCTTATTGCATAGGATTTTCATACAATGCGAGGCCAGCTTATACTGCAAATGTATAGCTTGATATGTAGCCGTGTGTACAACGTTACAAAGTATAGATGTGTAGAAAAAGAAAACTGGGTAATAAAATTATCAGATAAAAAAACTATTAAGTAAATATCATGCAAACAATAAAATACAAAAACGCAATGGCAAATGATAATACAAACGTTGTTCAAAATTATTGTATAGACTAATGATGCTTTATTTATAGGCATAATTTAAAGTTCAATTCTAGGTATAAAAATTCATATGAAGTGAATGTAAATGAAAATATAATTTTTAGAAAGAAATTATGTTCCTGGGCTGACATGGTTATGTTTATGACCAAAAGCCTCTAAATTAAATAAAGATTTAAAAAAAAATACATTTCTAATGAATATTAAAAGAAATACCAACTATAATAGAAAGTTGAAGTTCAATGTCAATGATAACACGATTGTGGCGGCATCTACATCGCCACATTCGAACTACGCATTACACTGACGTCACGCAAAATCCTGCATCGTGCAATCAGAGTTTACCATGTGACTAGCATATTTAGTAGTATTGTTAGTTGTTCTAACAATAAAGTTCTAGAACCAAAATATCTGTGTGTTCAAAGATCAAATAACAGGTATGTAAATGGAGTACAGTAATCTTTTAATAACCTCATCAACCTTCTTATTCCAGCAACCATGGGTACAATGACTGACCAGTACGGCACAACGGGGACCCTGACCCTCAAGTGGGACCCCCGCAACCTGGAAATACGCACCATGTCGGTGGAGAGGACGCTGGAGCCGCTGGTGCTGCAGGTCACCACCCTCGTCAACAGCAAGGACCGGGACGCTAAGAAGAAGAGACGTGAGTTAACTAGACAGTAACCTCCGGATCCTGCAGACCATTGATATATTAGAGGAAGATATGCTACGCGCTGACATCCAATCACGAAACACTCTGCGCACAGCGAAACTGGCACATCTGTGATTACAATCGCAAACCTATAGTTACCAGTAAAATACAGGTATTCAGCTGCATCCGGTTATACTGGAAGCCGACCCCAACATAGTTGGAACCCGACAAGCCCATTTTAAATTAAATAAAAGTTGGGAGCAGGCGGGACCCATTTGAGTTTGAAAGTATAAAAAATGGAATGGGTCCCGCCTACTGCCACCTTTTATTTAATTTAAAATGGGCTTGTTTTTACCTTTTCAGTGTTTTACCGCAGTGGGGTTTTTTAGTTTTTTTTAATTAGGTAGGTACTCTTTTTTTATTTCCAGCCTTTTAGTTTTCAAATGTGAAAGATTATACAGACGATTTAGTTCTAGCAAGTAGTTTTGGTCGTGAGAGTTATTCAAAAGCTTTTTTGGATCAAATGCACAAATAGCCAAGCCTTTTTTAACCATATAAGTTGTATATATTTTTGTAATCACCTTTTAAAACTCTTTATTTTGATACCCCACTCGACAGGTTTTGAGAAAAAACAAAATTTAAGACATAATTTGGCGCCAAAAATCCGCCATTTTGTTTTTTTTATTTTGATATACCCAGTGTCACTCTCACAGTAAATACGAATCTAGCGACACCTCTCAAGCTAAAATCCATCTAGCCGTTCAGGCCGCAGAGCGTGCCAAATAATTATACATACATACATACTCTCGAAAAACATAACCCTCCTTCTGGCGCAGTCGGGTAAAAAGGCTAGGCCGATTGATTCATTGATTGTATTCTTTACTTTTTGACTAAAATCAATTGTAACCTTTTCAGCGGGCAAATCCAAGCGAGCCAGCGCTCTGGTAGCGACCGTAGAGCGAGCGACGGAGATCTTCATAGAGCGAGGACAGGGCATCGCTTACGAGAACCCCGAGATCACGCAGCAAATGCTGACGGCTGTGGAGGAGGTGCGGAAGGCTGGTACGTACTCATATAACAGCGGTTCTTATCATCAGAATTATAATCATTAGAATCAGTCATTCATTTTTCATTTTCAAATATCTTTAATACAAAACAAAATGCACTTAACCTAAGCTTCATTAACATATAAATTGAAACACTATTAGGCTAACGATTCGCCTTTCAAACTTTTACAAGACTTGATCCTAAGAAACTGTTTACAATATAAACTCGACACTCGATCATTACAATGGGAACATGACCAGCACAGCATGCGCAGCATGTCGCGGGTTCGATTCCCGCACGGAACAAATATTTGTACGACCTACAAGTATTTGTTCCGAGTCTGGGTGTTTTTCTATCTATAATATGTATGTATTTACAAAAAAAAAAAGTATATAAGTAGTTTATCAGCCATCTCGTTACCATAACACAAGCATTAGGTTGCTTAGCTTGGGACTAGATGGCGTTGTGTGAAATGTCCAAGGATATTTATTATTTTATTTTTATTTATTATGATTTTAACAATGCAAATTATTTAGTAAATTATAATTTTGCTACCTGCATGTAGGTACATCAACAATAAAAACTTTTTTACAAAAACAAAAACCGACTTCCAAAAAAAACACTACAAAGTGAAAAATAACTTTAATTTCGGAAGTCAGTGTCTTTGGATCTGTATTTTAGTTTTTTGCCACCGACTTCCGAAATTAAAGTTATTTTTCACTTTTTAGTGGTTCAGTTTGTAATTTATCTAAGTTACAATAACCAAATATCAGCTGCTCATCACGTTTTATAAAATGTTGCTTTTCCCAATACAGGGCCGTTAATTGTTGAGGAGTTCTCCTAGTAAGAACCAGCAGAAATGGAGCTCATGGTGAAGTCATCATTACCATTATTTTGACGAGCATAAACCATATTAAAGTAATCTAATCGCAACCTGTTATATACTAAGATATAATTGAGTATTTCCGATGACCATCTGTGGTCTTCATCATCAGTTCCAGCTCACCGAATGGTACTTTCCGAGAGCAAATGCACGAGTTACTATAAAAAATACCGAAATCGATATAGGTGTGCCCATAAAATTTGAGGGTTTCCCTCGATTTCCATGGGATCCCATCATCAGATCCTGACTTGATGATCATGGGACCACTTGGGACGTATACCCTTTCGAACAAAACAAGAAAAATCCAAATCGATCTAGCCATTTTCGAGTAATCGGGGAACATACATAAAAAAAAAAAAAAATGTTCCGACGAATTGAGAACCTCCTTCTTTTGGAAGTCGGTTAAAAAGTACTATTAGAATCAGTAATACAACTCCTTTAGTTAGTACTAGCACTTCTTGGAAAATATCCCACGGGAACAAACAGCCTTCCTTATTCCTTGTCTACATTATAAAGGGAACATCTGTCCAAAATTTCAGCTTTCTAGGTCAAAGGGTTCGGGCTGGGCGTTGATGAGTCAGTCAGTCAGTCTCTTTTTATATAGATAGAATTCGCACGCGATGTAAGGAATTTTTACTCCTCGGGTTACATTATTGGAGTTTTAGTTAGGATTCTTAATTTTTTTGAAAATATATTAAAGCCTATGTCACCCGGGGATAGTGTAGCTCCCAACGGTGAAAGAATTTTTTAAATCATACCAATAGTTTCGTAGCCTATTCAATGCAAACAAACAAACAATCAAATCTTTCCTCTTTTATAGTAAGTACAGATAATCTTCAAATGTCAAGATTTCATGAAATAGACATTGAATAAGATTACTTCGTCTGAATGGGTTGTATTGATGTCTTTAATGATTATAATTCTGTAAGTAAATACATACTTGAATCGTATTTTGATAAACATACAACCTAATACCGACTTGAGCGGTGAAGGGGGAGGGGAGGGGGGAGGGGGTGGTGAGCGGATGAAGAGGAGGAGAGAACCATCCTATGTTTTTGTCCAACAATAGAATGTTGGAACGGCACAAAAAACAGAACCAAACTCCAGTCGTTTTATATTGATATCTTTAATTCTGTAAGTAAATACATAATTATTACGGTCGTGAATCGTATTTTGATCAACATACAACCTAATACCGACTTCAGCGGGGTGGGGGGAGGGGGAGGTGAGCGGATGAAGGGGGAGAGAGAACAATAGATCCTTTGTTTTTGTCCAACAATAGAAAGTCGGAACAGCACGAAAAACGAGTAAACTCCAGTCGTGCGTTGGAGCTTGACACACACTTTTTTTTCATAGGAGCAGCCATGAGCCTCGCAGCCCGAGAGTTCTCCGAGGAGCCCTGCGCGTCCCAAGTGCGCTCCAGCATGGTGCGCGCAGCCCGGGGGCTCCTGTCAGCCGTGACGCGCCTGCTCATTCTGGCGGACATGGTGGATGTGCATCTGTTGCTCAACAAGCTGAACACGGTGAGTGCATCATCAGACCCTTGGTGATAGCACAGATTAATACAGATGGGACACTCCGCAAAATCATTTAAATAAAAAACCGGTCAAGAGTCGAGTCGACGAGTCGGACTCGCGCACCGAGGGTTCCATTCCGATTTCTGAAAAAGCGTGCTATTTAAAAAAATAAAAAATGAAAAAATAAAATGAAATTCATTTAATTCAGATAACAGAGATCCATAAAAACAACAACCAATTCTGAATTAAAAATATTAAAATTAAATTAAATTCACACACACACACACAGTACACACACACACACACACACACACACACACAATAAAAATTTACACATTCAATAAAATTAAGATTAAAACATTCCATAAAATAAAAATTATCAAGAAAATTAAAATTATATCAAAATTATTAAATTAAAATTAAATTATTTAGAGACATCGTTTTATTTTTCCTGTAATCTTTACATACACTTCTATCACATAGAATAATTTTAGATTTTTCTCTATGCAAACTTCGAAGATAAGGGGGGGGGGGGGGGCCCCCTGTTGCAAAAAAAAAAAAAATATTTCTTTATTTTTGGCAAAATAGTTGGGGTAACGTCATCTAAAACTGTTCCAAATTTCAAGTTGATAGCATTAGCAGTTCTCGAGATATCCAGCTGTGACAGACAGACAGACTGAGTCGCACTATAAGGGTTCCTTTTACCATTTTCGTACGGAACTCTAATAAAATGTAAAATTTTAATAATTGCTTTTGATCAGACATTTTACCGATTTTGTATTTACTACAAATAAAAAAAGTCTAACGATTAATTTCTCCTCCCCAGGTTGAAAACGACTTAGATAAGCTAAAGTCAGCATCATCTCAATCAGAGCTGATGGAGTCAGCTCGTCAGTTCGGGCGGTCAGCCTCGGAGCTGGCTGCTCAGGCCGCTAAGAGGCAGCGCGAGCTGAAGGAACCTCGCATGAAGGACGAGCTCGCAGCCGCTAGGGCGGTGCTGAAGAAACATTCTACTATGTTGCTGACGGCTTCTAAAGTGAGTTTTTGTGATATCATTGTGGTATACAGGGTGTCCGGTAAAGAATGGATAACCTTGGAATAGCATATTACAGACATGATGGCCGTTCTTAAAAAAATACAAAAAAAAAATATATCCCCACTAGTAGGTACACACGGCTACACATCAAGCTATACATTTCTAGTTTAGACTGACCTCTCACTGTAAGGAAATCCTATACAATGCGAGATCAGCTTATACTGAAAATTTGATCTGTTGTCGTGCGTATATTATGATTTTTTGGATTCTCCAAAAAATCATAATGTGCGTACATTATGATTTTTTGGAGTAAAATATTTTTTTTTTTGTATTTTTTTAAGAACGGCCATCATGTCTGTAATATGCTATTCCAAGGTTATCCAATCTTTACCGGACACCCTGTATAAAAGGCTGAAGTCAGAGAAACGTCTTTAAACGCGTTAATTATTGAAATCTATCTATCTATATGTCGGAGATACAACGTCCTCCTCGACATCGTTTTTAGTATTCACGTCGAGTCTAGTGGGCGTCATTGGGATATGCGAGCACAAAACACTATTTACACACACACGATTTTATTAGAGTTCTACAAATGAAATCACTAGGTAATTTTAACTATAAAGGAGCAGCAGGTTCGCAGCACCGATCTAACTTCACCACTTGTGATCCACCTCGATCAACCACCGTTACAAGACTGCACGCTCCACCCGGCGAACGTTAATATGGCGCCTCGACCCCACTCTAGGTCTATCCTCTGCTCTGATTGGACGTTATACAATGCAGTGACTTTTAATAAATTTGTTAGGTTTTACACAATGTAAAAATGTAATAAATCAAATTAAATTAAGACTTAATTAGCCATCAATATTATCTATTCGCATGCAACCAACAATCAACTTTTTGTTTGCTTTCTCCGACATATATAAATAAGAAGAGAAGTCCTGACTGATTGACTGACTCATCAACGCCCAGCCCAAACCCTTGGACGTAAAAAGCTGAAATTTGGCACAGAGGTTCCATTTATAATGTAGACAAGGAATAAGGAAGGAATTCCCGGTAGCACGTTCCCGTGGGATATTTTCCGAGATCCACGCGGGCGAAGCCGCGGACAAAAGCTAGTAAACTAAATAAAAACACATAAAAATACATCTTGCAGAAAATTAAAAAACCACGTCTTCACAAAGTGTTCACTACTTCATCCAAAGCCAACTGTCATTGTACCTTTTTAAAATTTTTACGAGTTTGATGTAGATAAATGTACTGAACAGCTGATTTTTAGGGTTCCGTACCAAAATGGTAAAAAAGGAACCCTTATGGTGTGACTCAGTCTGTCTGTCTGTCTGTCACAGCTGGATATCTCAAGAACTACTAATGCTATCAACTTGAAATTTGGAACAGTTTTAGATGACGTTTACAAATAAGAAAAAAACTTTTTTACAAAAAAAAAACCGACTTCCAAAAAAAACACTACAAACTGAAAAATAACTTTAATTTCGGAAGTCGGTGTCTTTGGATCTGTATTTTAGTTTTTTGCCACCGACTTCCGAAATTAAAGTTATTTTTCAGTTTGTAGTGTTTTTTTTGGAAGTCGGTTTTTTTTTTTGTAAAAAAGTTTTTATTTTTCACTTTTTAGTGGTTCAGTTTGTAATTTATCTAAGTTACAATAACCCAATGTCAACTGCTCATCACGTTTTACAAAATATTGCTTTTCCCGATGCAGGGACGTTAATTGTTGAGGAGTTCTCCTAGTAAGAACCAGGAGAACTGGAGCTCATGGTGAAGTCACCATTACCATTATGCATTTTGACGAGCATAAACCATATTAAAGTAATCGAATCGCAACCTGTGATATACTTAGATATAATTGAGTATTTCCGATGGCCCTCTGTGGTCTTCATCATCAGTTCCAGTTCACCGAATGGTATTTTCCGAGAGCAAATGCACGAGTTACTATAAAAAATACCGAAATCGATATAGGTGTGCCAATAAAATTTGAGGGTTTCCCTCGATTTCCATGGGATCCCATCATCAGATCCTGACTTGATGATCATGGGACCACTTGGGAAGTATACCCTTTCGAACAAAAAAAGAAAAATCCAAATCGGTCCAGCCATTTTCGAGTAATCGGGGAACATACATAAAAAAAAAAAATAATAAAAAAAAAAAAAAAAAAAAAAAAAAAGGTTCCGACGAATTGAGAACCTCCTCCTTTTGGAAGTCGGTTAAAAAAGTAAAAATATTTATATTTTTTTTGTAACAGGGACTGAAAGGGGGTCTTGAAAATTCAAAGTGGGGCTACTAGGGCATGTGGGGTATCATATGAAAGAGCGCTGTTTGCACATTATCAAGCATTTTTTAATTTTTTTTTAGACCCGATAGTTTTCGTGTTTTGATGAAAAATGTAAAAAAAAATACCGTCCCCCCCCCCCTTATCTCCGAAGTTTGCAAAGATAAAAATCTGAAATTATTCTATGTGATAGAAGTTTATGTAAAGATTACAGGAAAAATAAAACGATTTCTCTAAATAGCACACTTTTCACACACACGCACACTTTCACAAATTGGAACGGAACCCTCGGGGCGCGAGTCCGACTCGCTCTTGACCGGTTTTTTTTTCGCGATTTCAGGTATGGTCCCATAGTAAAAGACCCCTAGTAAGAGTCCTTAAGAGGTTTAGTACAAACAAAAACTAATGTTGTATATGCGGCCTAAAATAAAAGAAAAAAATTGTTTGAGAATGTGTAAACAGCACTCTTTCATATGATACCCCGTTTATACATGCCCTAGTAGCCTCTCTTCCAAATATTAAGACCCGCTTTCAGTCCATGTTGCAAAAAAAAAAAACACTGCACTTGGGCAAAACGTCATCTAAAACTGTCCAAATTTCAAGTTGATAGTATTAGTAGTTCTTGAGATATCCAGCTGTGACAGACAGACAGGCTGAGTTGCACCATAAGGGTTCTTTTTTACCATTTTGGTACGCCGACCCCAACATAGTTGGTAAAGGGGTAGGCAGATTGACAATGTTAAGTTTGTTTTTGGGATAAATTCTTTTCAATTACGCACTTGGCCGGTTTTTTCTTATATTTTTAGGGGCAAATAAGAAAATTTAAAAAAAAGTTTTGCAAACTGTACCGTGTGACATATCAAATGAAAGGACTTACTATGAGGGTCTCAAATATATTTTTTTAATAACTTTAAAGTAAATAGTTTAAAAGTTATTTAAGAAAATAGACGAAAATTAAAATAAAATATCCTTGGACATTTCACACAACGCCATCTAGTCCCAAGCTAAGCAACCTAATGCTTGTGTTATGGTAACGAGATGGCTGATACACTACTTATATACATTTTTTTTTGTAAATACATACATATTATAGATAGAAAAACACCCAGACTCGGAACAAATACTTGTAGGTCGTACAAATATTTGTTCCGTGCGGGAATCGAACCCGCGACATGCTGCGCAGCAGTCAATCGCTCAACCACTGCGCCAACCGTGTCGTCAAATGACAATTGACCATTCCCCCCTTATCTCCGAAACTACTGAGCCTAAAATTTTGAAAAAAATACAGAAAATAGTTCTATACCTGTAGATTACAGGAAAACCTATAAGAAGTTTGTGGTCTTAACATAACATGGTAAATCTCACAATATTGTGAGTACAAACTTACATTTACTGTTGGAATGTATGGGTGAACATGTTTTTCTACTATAATGTTAAGTTTGTTCTTGGGATAAATTCATCCCAACTACGGAACCCTTCATGTGCGTAGTCTAACACGCACTTGGCCGGTTTTTACATAATTTTGTAAACATTTTCTGAATACGACCCTGTTGCATCCTGTACTTAGTGACATCTAGTGTGAGATAGTTACGTTACTACAAAGCAAAATTGACAGAACGAGCAAATAGTTTGGCTATTGACCGGTAGATGGAAGATAAAGAAGTGGGCGGGATCTAACTCCCCCTCACCCCACAAATTGTCACGCGTTGTTTCATAAGGAAATCTAATTACAACATCTCCTCTTTGTATTTGTTCCGTGTCAGAAACTCGGCCTGTATAAAACCTGTAACAACCCGTGTTCTCTACAGGTGTACGTTCGCCACCCCGAGCTGGCGGCCGCCAAGGCCAATCGCGACTATGTGCTGCGCGCTGTGTGCTGTGCGGTCGACAGCATCTCGTGCGTGGCTAAGGGACAACCCATACCCGTCGTCGGTGAGCTTTTTATATATTCACAAGGCGACAACAGGTACAGTAGTACCCAACTGATATGGTTTATCGATGTACCTGCGCAGAAGATGAACTTTCAAAGCGCGGGAAATGCTATTGACCGCTCCTGTTTCCTGTACCGCAGTTGCCGCTATACTTGCGAGGAAAACGGAACTAACAGCGGCAGTGTATTATGAACCTTATAGTAGTGATCTAAGGTTGATTGTAAGTTTTAAGCATTCTTTCGTTAATCTTCGGAGCCATACTTTCTTTAAAAAAAAAAAAAAAAATTTAAAACTTTTTATTTCAAAGAAACATTACATACTTTTGTTTTGATCACACATGGCTTAATCTTAACACTGAAAGATTATGTGCGAGTGAGACGTCTCGCTTGTTTACATTAAAATATTTTGTTATTAAAATTAAATTATTTATGTATTTGCGAAAGATCTGGAGGAACTTTGTATTGATCCACTTTAAGGTAGTATTTTATTAGTCGTTTTATTTGCAAAGTGGTTTTTGATTTTAATTTATTAGTTAATTGCTTAGGGAGTTTATTCAACAAGTTATGTAACAGGTACCTCCAGGTCCTTCTTCCATATTCATTGTTACATTTCGGCAGATTATATAATGGTAGGTATTCTAAACATCTTAAGTTGTTGGGTCTTATTTTCTTACTTAAGTTATCAATTTCGTTAGCATATTGTGATATTATTGTGCGAACGAAGATTCACGACATGCCTTATCAGTTGGGTACCTCTGCAACAATCACAGTATATCTTAGAGCCTATTTCACGATGTCCGAGTACCCCGTCCGTAGGTGGTGAAAAAGGCCCTAAGTGATGTTACGTTTAGTGGGTCGATCCATCAGGTAAGCTACGCTTGCCGGGGTTGGTCAATGGATGGATCTTTACATACCAAGACCCTTCCGTTCCTCGGAAAGCACGTTAAGGCCGAACTATACGCCAATGACCTTGAGTGGTTAGCTTGCGCATTCTGGCCTGAGCTCACGCAACGCGTCGTACGTCCAGCCAGTAATAGGACTCGCCCATCAAGGAGCGCTGTCCCAAATTAGACGCATTTTTAATTTATTATAATAAAAAATATACATGTTTTTAAAAAGTAACAAAACCAAATCATTTTCGTTTGTATTGCAAAGTAGTAGATATTTTTTTTATATTCTTTTGTTAAGAAATGAAGGAGTAAAATGGTTTCATCTTAACGATTTGGAGGTGATTTTGGGGTTTTTTTTTTCTTATTATGTGATACCGATAGAAAAATTATGGCTAACCAAATTACGACTCATATTATGTAGATTACTAACAATTTTTTTCAGATGTAATTTCTCTGTAGGGTCCGGCGAAAAACTGCTTCATCTGTTTTTAAGCTTTTTTCGAAAGAGTAGCCTTAAGCCGTTAGACCAGGCTGTCATTGGTGGATCTTTGACAGTCGTTACGGGTCGTCAGAAGCCCGAAAGTCTGACTACTGTCCGCGAGGTTTAAGCTGAGTTTTACATTTGTGTGAGTGCACATAGATAGTGTAGGTGTGACGTCCGGCATAGAGCGCGACGCGTTCGTTGTTTGGTTTAAAACCGGTTTATACTGCTTTTTGGCAATCGGCTTTTGTTCTTTTAGTACGAGAGGCCATGATCAAAACCATGTCGCATCGTTGTAAAACGTAAAACGATAAGACGATTGAAGATTTTGTCTTACGTACGAGTAAAACGATAAGACAAACATTTTGGTCAAGCGCTCTCGTACCCACACAAATGTAAAGCTCAGCTTACGCCTCGCGGACTGTACCAGTCTTACCAAGCGGTATCGTATACCAGTTACTGGGTTGTGGAGGTCAGATAGACAGTCGCGCCATGTAAAATACTGGTATTCAGCTGCATCCGGTTAGACTGGAAGCCGACACCAACATAGTTGGGAAAAGGCTGGGCAGATTGATTTGTTGAAGTAAAAATAAAAAACACTACAAAGAGAAAAATTTCACATTTCAAAATGGAGGATTCTAACGATACCCCATGCATCGAAATCTGTTCAGGCATTTAAAAGTTATGGTGGAATAAAGAAACTCACATCAACCCTGAAAACATTACACTTTTTGGGCTGTCGTGTAATAATAACATCAATTGGAAAAAAGGATTTTATTTTATTTTTCAAATTCAAATTCAAATGTTTATTGCACATAATCATAAATTCTAGATGTCAGGTGAACGTGCAGTCAACTGTGTTGCACCAATTTTATTCAGGGACAATAAACAGCTAAAATATGTGTTGGAACAGAGAAAAGATAATACAAAATAATAACAATATTGCAGCCCACTACATTATCCGCATATTAACAAAAAACAAATATGATAATGAGTGCCACTAGATGGGTAATAGAAATAATAAATAATTACATCACATTAATAAAAAATAAATTAATTACATCATGCAAAATAGAATAGAAATTATAGCAGATTTCTCGGATTTTTATATTTTTTTTTTTTGACCTGATACTAAACACTACACACTAACATTAAACACTCTCATAGACACACACATACACACAGACTCAGGCGCCTTGATTAACTTTTTGTGTATAGTTTCTTTTTAACTTCTACCCCCATAATTATAATAATTTAAGTTTTTAGTCATAATCTTCTCCATACATAACGTTAGATTGTAATAACATATTCTTTTGGTAAATAAAACTTCCTGTTCTTCCGTGGGGTGGGGACCTGGTGATTTGTAATACAGGTTTTTGTGCCTACTGCAGACACCAGCTCCTCACAATGCTAATAACAACAAATAATATGTGAAACCTGGAATAAGCTTGTCATTGTGAGGAGAAATAAAGAACTATTACTATTACTATTACTATTTCTTGGCATAACTAACACTAAAAAACAAAAAAAAAAAACTAAATAAATAAATAATAAAGTTAAAATTAAAACATTCTTACATTCCTATAATCTTTACTGGTTTATAATAATCTCCATAACATTATATTTAAATTTAGATTTAGAGCATACAAAAATATCAATTGATTGGATGGATTTGATTAGACTGCAGTCAATAATGTGTTATTCAATTTGTTTCAGGTGGAAATCGTCCCGTAGAAGGTCCAGGGGAATTGGCGCAAGCGCTCGATGACTTTGATGTGAGTAACAATAACGTACTTAAAAAAAATTTTAAGAGGCCATAGACGTATAAAAAAAGATTGACTCCGCGCCACGCATATTATTATCGAAAGTGAACCACCGTACAGTAGTACCCAAGTAATATGGCTTATCGATGTACCTGCGCAGAAGATGAATTTTCAAAGCGCGGGAAATGCTATTGACCAATCGGCACGCTCCACGCTTTTTCCTGTACCGCTATTGGTCGGTAGCTGCCGCCATGTTATCGCGCGCCACTTGACAGCCGCCATACTTGTGAGTGAGACGGAACTAACAGCTGCAGTGTATTATGAACCTTATAGTAGTGATCTAAGGTTGATTGTAAGTTTTAAGCATTCTCGTTAATCTTCGGGGACATACTTTCTTTTCTGTGCGAACGAAGATTCACGACGCGCCTTATCAGTTGAGTACTACTGTACCGATCTATGTGTGCGTGATTTGAGTACCTGCAAAGACGCCGTCGCTCGTGTCACGTAATGGCGGCCGGTCGGCATACTATGATGTAAATGTGTGCGTGAGGCGTGTACACTTTCGATATGCGTGGCGCGGAGTCCTCCTTTTTTTATAAGTCTATGCTAGAGGCATTATCTTTCTGATTGACCGACCTAAGACCGACCCCTTGACAATTCAAAAGTGCCTGTAATTGGTTTATTTGAAATAAATGCTTTGAGTTTGAGTTTTTTTATTACATCTCGACAGTGATTTTTGCGATTTTTCGTTTTGCGTAAATTGGCGTTCTTATTCTAAGAAACTGAAATACTTCCGACAATTTTGACTTATTAAGGAGAATTCGCAGTGGTAGCCCGCGAAATTCAATTTTTTTTGGGTTTTTTTGCAATTTGCAGGTCCGTGTCAGGTTGTATCTTGATCAAAATATGATACGCGGCAGTAAAACATATGTATTGATATGATTTTAACCAAAAAAATCATCAATTTCGTTCGTTCGAGTAATCTGCACGAAATCTAACTTAGATAGATGTATTGATGATTTTTATTTTTATGGTTAAAATTATATAAATGATTTTTATGGTTAAAATTATATAAATACATAATTATATTTTACTGTCGTGTATCATATTTTGATCAAGATACAACTTGACACGGACCTGCAAATTGCAAAAAAATAATTTCGCGGGGCTACCACTGCGCATCCCCCCTAAGTGGTGGAGCATAGTTATTATCGAGGCCTTGCTTTTTGCAATTTTTTCTTATCATAATCATTTATGATTCTGAATTCAAGTTAACATGATTTCGAATATCTTTTCAATATTTTTTTTTTAAATTAATACTGTTTTATAGGTTCTCTGTGGTCTGTATTAAAATTTTATCATTATATTTATTGACAGGAACGCATGGTGATGGAACCTCTCGCTTACTCCGAGCTGCGCACGCGCCCCTCTCTGGAGGAGAGGCTCGAGTCCATCATATCTGGAGCCGCTCTCATGGCTGATAGCTCTTGTACCAGGTAAAAGCATCATTACATTTTGAGCCTATCTCCCATCAAAATAAAGATGATTTTTCAATAAATGTATCAACTTCGCAGGGACGAACGTCGCGAGCGCATCGTTGCAGAATGCAACGCGGTGCGACAGGCGTTGCAGGATCTGTTGCACGAGTACATGGCTAATGTAAGTGTTTTATTATTATACAGGGTGGTCCAAATAGTGACGTCAAATAGATAAATCTGAATTCCTCATACGCAGGGCAAAAAAAATCCCCATTGTACGTTCCGCGGATTTTTGCAGTTTTCGAGGTATTTTTGTTTTTGTAATTATTTAGAGTTTTCTGACAGTGGAGCTTCAAACATTCACATAGTGTTGTGTATTTTTCAGATTTTTTTTTTGTGACATGAAATTAACATTCAAGACGCTATCGTCTTGAATGTTACTTTCATGTCACAAAAAAATTAAGACAAATGGCCAAATCACTCTAAGCCGTTGGTCCCGGCTGTCATTCGTGTATCTTTGACAGTCGTTACTGGTCGTCAGAAGCCAGAAAGCATGACAACCAGTCTTACCAAGGGGTTGTTGAGGTCAGATAGGCAGTCGCTCCATGTAAAATACTGGTATTCAGCTGCATCCGGTTAGACTGGCAGCCGACCCCAAAATAATTGGGAAGACGCTAAAGTACCCGTCACGAGAAGCTATAAATTTTGTAAACAAGTGTTCAGGAGTTCACAACATTTGGACCAACAAAAAAAATGAATTTGTTTAAGATTTAATAAATTATTAAGTAACAAATATTAATTAACATATATTATTTAAGAATAATTATTCGTCAGATTCAGATGTTTCCATTTCTGTGTCAGAATCAGTGACATGTATCACGAAGCATTCGAAACTCGAATGACGCGTTTATTTCAAAATGGCGTCCCGATAGTTTACAATCCCTGCGACGGACGCGTTCCGGTACCAAGAAACACAAACGATAGCGCTTTGTGTCGTTAAAATATGATCCGACTAAATTAAATAGGTTGTTACTTTCATATAACCCGTCTATATTTCATGTCGATTGAATATGGTCAATTTATTATTATCTCGCAGTATAAAATGTTTACTCACGTTTTTATGTTGTTTGTGTTTGTTTTCTTTTGTTTGTTGTTTGTTTGGTTTTTTATGTTTATGTGTTTTTGTTTTGTTTGTTTATGGGCGGTCTTATCGCTTTTAGCGATAAGACCGCCCATTGTGTCACCCTATGTAAAATTTCAACATTTATATCTGTAATTTTTATGGTGTGCATAATAAAGAGTATTCTATCTATCTTAGTAAAAGATGTTTGTTTACATAATTTATAGCTTCTCGTGACGGGTGATTTAGGCAGATTTGATTGAGTGTCACAAAAAAATATCAAAAATATCTTAAATATCAAACCCAAATCTAACAGAACGCAGTCTTCTTCGCAGAGTGGCAAGCCGGAGCAGTCAGGCGGCCTGGAACGAGCTATCGAGAACATGTGTCGCAAGACCAGGGACCTGAGGAGGCAGCTGAGGAAGGCGGTCGTGGATCATGTGTCTGACAGGTAATGTACCATGTTATTATTAAACCCTAGCTTTTGCCCGCGGCGGAAAATATCCCAAGGGACCCTGCTACCGGGAATTCCTTCCTTATTCCTGGGGGCTTACTATGATGTATTAAAGCCATCATAGTTCCAGTGTGAGAGAGAGACGGATATACAACCGATAGCACCATCCTTTTTTCACAACGAAACCATGATGGCATTAACACGTCATAGTACGGCCCCTTGTCTACATTATAAAGGGAACCTCTGTTCAAAATTTCAGCTTTCTAAATCCAAGGGTTTGGTCTGGGCGTTGATGAGTCAGTCAGTCAGTCAGGACTTCTCTTTTTATTTATACAACGTGTAACGTTAAATGCGCAAAACCAAGGGGTCATTGTACTCATCATTATGAACAACTTTTACTACATGACCAAACCTGAAATCGTGAAAAAAAAAACAGCTGTTCAGTACATTTTGACGAATTATGCGAACGTATATGTACTGAATAGCTGTTTTTTTTTTTGCGATTTCAGTTTTGGTCCCATAGTAAAAGTTGTTCATAATGATGAGTACAATGACCCCTTAAGAGGTTTTGCGCATTTAACGTTACACGTATAGATAATCAGCCTATAATGTTCCCACTGCTGGGGACACAAGCCTCCTCTCAGTGAGAGAGAGTGGGCCGTTATCCACCACGCGGGCTCAGTGTTGTCACATGTCTCCTAAATTTTGGTTCTAGGACACGCCGGTTTCATTAAGGTGGATCCGCTGTGGCCCGCGTAATTCAAATTTTCTTGTGTTTGTCACTACAATAAAATAATTCCAATTTGTTGGTAGGTGTAAGGTTGTATCTTGATCAAAATGTGATTCGCGATAATAAGAAATATGTATTTACATAATTTTAACCATAAAAATCATCAATACATCACTCCAAGTTAGACTAAACTATCTAAGATGTATTGATGATTTTTATGGTTAAAATTATGTAAATACATATGTTTTATTGTCGCGTATCATATTTTGATCAAGATACAACCTGACAAGGACCTGCAAATTGCAAAAAAAAAAAACAAAAAAAAAAACTTTTTTTTTTATATAATTCTTTCCCGTTAAGGCGAAAGCGCCTGGGTATACCGCGAAATTCAAAATTTCTTACGTTTTTAGCAATTTATAGGTCAGTGTGAGCTTGTATGTTGATTAAAATATGATTCGCGGCCGTAGCTAATATTGCTTTACAGAATTATAATCATTAGAATCAGCAATACAGCTCCATAAGTTAGCATTTACCTCAAACCTCATGATTTCATGAAATCGCTAGATTTGAGATAAATGCTAACTTATGAAGTTGTATTGCTGATTCTAATGATTATAATTCTGTAAAGCCATATTAGCTACGGCCGCGAATCATATTTTAATCAACATACAAGCTAACACTGTCCTACAAATTGCAAAAAACGTAAAAAAATTGAAATTCGCGGGCTACCCTGGAGCATCAACCTTAATAGAATTCTTTCTTTTTTTTGGAACGAAATTCTTTAACGCGGCCTTCGGTAGGAGTTAACTGGTAGAATCGTCATCGTAACGAAACAGCGCTATGCCCCCTCCATGCGACTCTCCGTCAAAGATGGCGACTGCGAACATTTTCAAGCATCATGGGTATCGTTTTCATGGTTTTCGAGGGTGCTAAAACGTATAGTGAAGTCAAAATGAAAATCCAATTTGGCTGCGATTTTTTTTTCTTTCCTAACATATTATAATTATTCTCCCACAGTTTCTTGGAGACGAACGTTCCACTGCTGGTCCTGATGGAGGCAGCTCGCAATGGTAACGAAAAGGAGGTCGAAGAGTACGCACTCGTCTTCACTGAGCACGCCAACAAACTTGTAGAGGTGAGCACTTATTGACAAACTAGCTGCGCCCCGCGGTTTCACCCGCGTAGACCGGGATAAAAAGTAGCCTATGTGTTAATCCAGGGTATAAGCTGTCTACATACCAAATTTGATCCAAATTGGTCCAGCCGTTTGAGCGTGAAGAAGTAACAAACATACGCACACACACACGCACACACACACTCACAAACTTTCGCCTTTATAATATTAGTGTGATACTAGCTGCGCCCCGCGGTTTCACCCGCGTAGACCGGAATAAAAAGTAGCCTATGTGTTAATCCAGGGTGTCGGCTACCTCCATACCAAAATTGGTCTAGCCGTTTTAGCGTGAAGAAGTAACACACACACACACGCTCACAAACTTTCGCCTTTATAATATTAGTGTGATTGTAAAATATCGTACAGCACATAGACGCTAGGGGTTTGTGGTTAAGTAATAACAGCCACACGGATAGATCGGTCAGGTTAAGCAACGCTTGTCGCGGTCGTTCCTTGGATGAGTGGTCCTTACATACTGAGACTCCTCCGTACCTCGGAAAGCACGTTAAGCTATTGATCCCGACTGTCATTCGTGGATCTTTGACAGTCGTTACGGGTCGTCAGAAGCCCGAAAGTCTGACAACCAGTCTTACCAAGAGGTATCGTGTTACCCAGTAATTGGGTTGTTGAGGTCAGATAGGCAGTAGCAGTAGCTCCATGTAAAAATACTGTTATTCATATGTATCCGGTTAGACTGGAAGCCGACCCCAATATAGTTGGGAAAAGGCTAGGCAGATGATGAGATGAGTTGGTGCCAGTCGCGTGGTAAACTTTGCTTGCGCGATGCAGGATTTGTGTGACGTCAGGACTTTGATACAGTGGTACCCAACTAATAAGGCGCGTCGTGAATCTTCGTTCGCACAGAAAAGAAGGTATGGCCCCAAAGATTAACGAGATTGCTAAAAACTTACAATCAACCTTAGATCACTACTATAAGGTTCATAATACACTGCAGCTGTTAGTTGCGTCTCACTCGCAAGTATGGCGGCTGACTAACATGGTGGCAGTTGCCGACCAATAGCGGTACAGGAAAAAGAAGCGCGGTGCGTGGAGCGTGCCGATTGGTCAATAGCATCTTCTGCGCAGGTACCTCGGTAAGCCATATCAGTTAGGTACTACTGTAAATAGTTCGCATGTGGCGTTGTAGATGCCGCCACAATATTATAAGTAGTGTGTTGATCATACAGCTTCAAATGTTTTCCTAAAATCATGTTATTTGTGTCAGGTGGCCAACCTGGTCTGCTCGATGTCGAACAACGAAGACGGCGTGAAGATGGTCCGTCACGCCGCCGAACACATCGAGGCGCTGTGCCCACAAGTAAGTGTACTATTAATTTGATGCGTGGTTTATTTTTGCTGAAGAGCTCGTGGCTAAGTAATAACAGACGCACGGGTCGATCCAACTTCTAATTGTACCATCTGTTCTAGTAGATTCTTCTTTTGAATATTATACAGGGTGACCTGAAATTAGTGGCGGACCCGTTAAGTGGTGATAGTAGGCATCAATTCCAGTAGATATCACTCTTAGACCTACTGTCCTAAAGTTAACCCATTTCAAGATATTCCTACTTAAAGAATTTTACAAAAAATAACGATTTTCGCGTAAGATACCGACATTTACGAAGATATCGCTATTAATAATTCCTTACTTAGAATATCTTTGATGGAAAACAAAACAAAAAAACCGGTCAAGTGCGAGTCGGACTCGCGCATGAAGGGTTCCGTACCATATTATATGTTTAACAATCGCAAAGATAACTTTTTACTTATTTTATAATGATACTGTGAATTACAAGGTTATTTTTTGCAGTTGCAGAAAATCACCCATGTTTAAACAAAATACCTTATGAATCGCCGTTTTCAGTATTGTTGATTAAATACAGTATTCATGGTACTTACATGGTATAAAGAAGTTTCAAATTCCTAATTTGTTGAATTGTTGCGCTAGAGCTCGTACAAAAATGGTCTAAAATTTACAACTTTTACGGCCCCTATTTCTTAATTTTAAAAGATAAAAAAAATATGTTTGTACTCTACTCAATGAGTTCTAGACGATGACACCCCACATAACACATAATCAGCCTATAATGTTCCCACTGCTGGGACACAGGTCTCCTCTCAGTGAGAGGGAGTGGGCCGTAATCCACCACGCGGGCTCAGTGCGGGTTGGTAGATGTCACATGTCTTCGAATTTTTGGTTCTAGGACATGCCGGTTTCCTCACGATGTTTTCCTTCACCGTTTTGAGAGCAGCGGTGATGAAATAATTACATGACACCCCACATGCTAGATTAAAATTTTTATTTTTTTTTTCAAAATGAAAAGTTTGTTGTATGGGGACCGACCCCTTAAATTTTTAACTTTGCTTTATTTTTATTATTTGTTGTTATAGCCGTAATAGACAGCGGAGGCTTAATAAGTTTGTACTGGGCTGTACGTGGTTTTCTGATTTCATGGATTTTAATTTTCTTGCGCGGTACTCTAATTATTTTTGTAAAATAAAAATAGCCTAAGTTATTCCTTAAAACATCAGCTATATGCCGTCAAAATCGGTGAAAATTCGTTTGGCAAGTTTCCTAACTTGACTCGAAGTACCATTTTTTTAATCGGACTGCGCTTTAAAATTCTTGTATACAAACTTTAACATCCCTAAACCTCATTTGAGGCGTAGTTTTGAAAAACTAATAATGACAAACATTATTACTTATGCAAGTATTTGTGCTAAGTTTCGAGTTCATTAACCAAATTAATAAGATTTTTCATATAAACTGTATCTCTGTTTTCACGAACACAGATACCTAAAGAATTTCAAAAATCGTCTGGTATATTTCCATAACTTGACTCAAACATTATTTACACCAATTTTAGAGTTAATCAAGCCCCCAGTAAAATCCTCCGCTATAAAATTAATTTTTCACCCCTTAGGGGTAGATTTTTGGAAAACCCTAATACATGTTAGTCTTAATTTTTGGTCTCAAGTATAAAAACTGAGTTTTGAGTTAATCGGACCGCGTGTTAAAGCTCCTCCATACAAACTTGGACACCCCCAATCCCTCCTTAGGGGGTAGTTTAGGAAAACTAAAAATGATAAACTTTATAATTTACTTAGATGAATATTCGTGCTAAGTTTCAAGTCTATTAACTCAAGGGATAGGATTTTTCATACAAACTTTCATCCCCTGTCTTACCCCCTTAGGGATGGAATTTCCAAAAATCCTTCCTTAGTGGATGTTTACACTATACAGGGTGGCCTGAACATTGACGTCCAAAAATAAAATTTCGGTCCCTCGTATCGTGGGGTATTCGAATCACCCCCATGTATGTTCCGCGACTTTTCATAGTTTTCGAGTTATGAATTTTTTTCTGAATGTTTGAAAATTTTCGACCTGACCAACCTAAAAAAATTCTAAAAAAAAAAGTAGAGGGTTTTATCGAGTTTCTTTTTTTGCAACTGAATTTTCATAAGTAGTACTTTTATGCATAAAATAATCAGCTTCGTAACTGTGATGAAAGTTATGAAAATGTTGATCTAAAGTGAAAAATTTACGTTCGGTAAATTATGACTTAAATTTTCAACTTCAAATTAAAAATCTAAACAGGTGACTTCATGGTTCTCAAGTAGGCTTCAAGAATGCGCCAGACTCTCAGCTTCCATAATCATTAAAAAACGTAGGACTTAATGGGGCTAACTTTGGCCTTAATCGGCCTTTAAAGACTGCGAGGTGGAAAATTCTTAAAATTAGCTATCTGATTAATATTTTTTTTTTCCATTTTCTCGCTCCTAAGGTTATTTAGTTTGCTAACCAAAAATGACTGCAGGAAAGCTAAGATTTAAACACGGAGATTTTTTTAAATGTTAGTTTAATGAATTTTGCGCGATCCGTTCTCGTGGACTATGGGTTGTAAACGAGGGTGCAACTCTTTTACCTGCAATAACAATCCACTCGAAGTGAGAGCTTCGACATTTCAACATCGCTTCAGCGTTAACTTGTGGTCTGGTATCCTCAATGGCGAACTAATTGGTCCGTTTGAACTGCCGTCCAGACTTGATGGAGAAACATACAAAAACTTTTTGGAAAATGAACTTCCATTGTTGCTGGCAGATGTGAATCTCGAACTCAGACGAACCATGGTGTTGCAAAATGACGGCGCCCCGTGTCACTATGCAACCCAGGTCCGAAATTACTTAGATGAAACATACCCCAACAGATGGATCGGACGCAGCGGACCAATTAGGTGGCCTCCACGCTCACCTGATCTCAACCCCATCGATTTCTTTATTTGGGGCTATTACAAGGAAATAGCATACGCCCGAGACTGTTCAAGTGAACAAGAGCTGAGGCAGTTGATTGCAGAAGCTGAACGTGTTGTGAGAGAGAACAGAGACGCTTTTAGACGATTGCCAGACAATTTCTTACGTAGGTGTAGAATGTGTATTGCTGCTGGTGGTGGCCACTTTGAAAACCTTTTGTAAATGTTAAAAATAAATTAAGTACTTTTTTCACATTATCATCTGTGTTTTATTCAAAACCACTTTTTACGTAAAACTTTTCTTACCCAACTCTGAAACTATTTGTTGGTTAGTTTTCAGTATTCTTATCATTAATTAACCTTAGGAACGAGAAAATAGCCAAAAAAAAAATAATTACTCAGATGGGTAATTTTAAGAATTTTTCCACCTCGCTGTCTTTGAAGGCCGATTTTAAACAAAGTAGCCCTATTAAGTACTTCATTTTTTTATGATTATGAAAGCTGAGAGTCTGGCGCATTCTTGAAGCCTACTTAGGAATTATGAAGTCACCTGTTAAGATTTTTAATTTAAAGTTGAAAATTTGAGTCATAATTTACCGAACGTAAATTTTTCACTTTAGATCAACATTTTCATAACTTTCATCACAGTTACGAAGCTGATTATTTTATGCATAAAAGTACTACTTATGAAAATTCAGTTGCAAAAAAAGAAACTCGATAAAACCCTCTACTTTTTTTTTTAGAATTTTTTTAGGTTGGTCAGGTCGAAAATTTTCAAACATTCAGAAAAAAATTAATAACTCGAAAACTATGAAAAGTCGCGGAACATACATGGGGGTGATTCGAATACCCCACGATACGAGGGACCGAAATTTTATTTTTGGACGTCAATGTTCCGGCCACCCTGTATAAGGTATCTATGTGCAAAATTTCAAGTCTCTAGGTCCATTGGTTTGGGCTGTGCGTTGGTATATTAGTCAGTGACTCAGTCAGGACTTTGATTTTTTTATATATATAGATTTACCATGTTGTTTTAAGACCACAGACTTCTTATAGGTTTTCCTGTAATCTACAGGTATAGAACTATTTTCTACATTTTTTCGAAAATTTTAGGCTCAGTAGTTTCGGAGATAAGGGGGGGGAATGGTCAATTTTCGTCTATTTTCTTAAATAACTTTAAAACAATAAATTTTAAAATTATAAAAAAAATATATTTGAGACCCTCATAGTAAGCCCTTTCATTTGATATGTGACTCGGTACAGTTTACAAAACTTTTTTTTTTAATTTTCTTATTTTCCCCCTAAAATTGACTCTCATATTCAAAATTCATATATTTACTTTAGCTGTACGTGTTTGGGTCACAGAAATCCATATGTGTACCAAATTTTAACTTAATCGGTCCATTAGATTCGGAGCAAATGGGCTGTGACAGACGGACAGACAGACACACGAGTGATCCTATAAGGGTTCCGTTTTTTCCTTTTGAGGTACGGAACCCTAAAAAGTACCAGAAAGACCAATTTTTAGGATTTACAGCTATTTTAAGATTTAAAGTAGGGTATTTTTTGTAAAAATTCTTTAAGTAGGAATATCCTGAAATGGGTTAACTTTAGGACAGTAGGTCTAATAGTGATATCGACTGGAATTGATGCCTACTATCACCCCTTAACGGGTCTGCCACTAATTTCAGGTCACCCTGTATACACAAAAATCTTATTCTATTAAAGAATTCTTAGAGAAACTAACAATAGCTTAGTATTATGTGATACTTAACACAAACCGATAATTTTTCATGCTATATCTTTAGCAAAACATGTCAATCTGCCTAGCCTTTTCCCAACTATGTTGGGGTCGGCTTCCAGTCTAACCGGATGCAGCTGAATACCAGTATTTTACATGGAGCGACTGCCTATCTGACCTCCACAACCCAGTAACTGGGTAATACGATACCCCTTGGTAAGACTGGTTGTCAGACTTTCGGGCTTCTGACGACCCGTAACGACTGTCAAAGATCCACGAATGACAGCCGGGACCAACGGCTTAACGTGCTTTCCGAGGCACGGAGGAATCTCGGTGTGTAAAGATGGTCACCCATCCACTGACCAACACCGGCAAGCGTAGCTTAACCTGACGGATCGACCCGTGCGGCTGTTATTACTTAGCCACGAGCTCCTCCAGCAAAACATTTAAGCACTAATTTTAATGTACCTAACACCTTTAATACCATATTTAATGCGAATAAAATGAATTTGAATTTTTATTATTCATGGTTTTGTTTTCTTGCTGAAACTTGACCGAAACCGAACTTTCGGTCGGACGCTACCTGTATTCTAACTCTACCATCATGTTCTAGTAGATTCTTCTTTTGAATATTCAAAAAAAGAATCTACTAGAACAGATTCATGGTTTTTTTTAAAATATGCAGTTTCGGCAGGTTTGCCACCGAAACCGGTTTTCTTGCCGAAACTCGACCGAAACCGAATTTTCGTTTTCTAACTCTACCATATGTTCTAGGTGATAAACTCAGCCCGCGTGCTGGCCGCGCGGCCTCGCTCGCGCGTGGCGCAGGAGAACGCGGCCGCCTTCGCCCGCGCCTGGGAGAACGCGGTCAAGCTGCTGACGGACGCCGTCGACGATATCACCACCATCGATGACTTCCTCGCCGTCAGCGGTGAGTTGTGATTGTGTCTACCTCCCCCGTGTCGGCGGTGACTAGCACTTGCGCGCGTACTATACTGAAAAATTCCTGACGGAAAAACACAATAACACTTTTCCCAACCTGGGGGTTCGAACGGACTTAGGGAACGGAACGGAGTAGACCCCCCGGGGGCCTACTCCCTAAGTCCGTCCGTCTGACATAACGATCCATCAAAACAAGTGTAAAAGTTATTTTTTTCGGACGGGCAAAAACACATCGGCAGTTTAGGGATAACTGTCAAATTATGTTGTCATTCATACTTCATTTTTGCCCCGAACCAATCATCCATCCGTAGGTGATACGGAGTAGGAAACGTCCGTAACGAACTTTTTAAACTTTCGCGATTTGTACACATTATAAAACACTATCGAAAACGGGTCTTATCGCGATATTCTTTTTAACGAGGTAAACAGGTACCTACTTGTTTCCCGACGTTTCACGAAGACGTCGCTGAGCTGTCATCAGTCCTCCCGTGACCACGATCGCTGCAAGGCGGTCGAAACGTCGGGAAACAAGTAGGTACCTGTTTACCTCGTTAAAAAGAATATCGCGATAAGACCCGTTTTCGATAGTGTTTTATAATGTGTCCGTAACGAAGGCCGAAACTACGGACTTCGTGCTAACTCCGTATCACCTACGGACAGATGATCCGGAAGTGCGTTTTATTTGTGCAGAATAAACAAGTTTTCTTTCTTTTTAAAGATTGTTTCGGGGCCCGAACGAAGTATGAATGACAACACGATTTGACAGTTATCCCTACTCCCTATGTGTTTTTGCCCGTCCGAAAAAAATAACTTTTACACTTGTTTTGATGGATCGTTTTGTCAGACGGACGGGCCAACAGACGGACTTAGGGAGTAGACCCCCTGAAACCTCATGCAAATACTTTTTTTCCCTTGTTCTCATATGTTAGTTTTAACTTGAATGGTTGTCTTGCAGAGAACCACATCCTGGAGGACGTGAACAAGTGCGTGGTGGCGCTGCAGGAGGGAGACCCGGACTCGCTGGAGAGGACCGCCGGCGCCATACGCGGCAGAGCTAACAGGTACTATCAAAAGCGTTGCGCCACACCCTTTTCAAAACTTTTTCGGTTGCACGTTGAAATCATAGTTTGCAACGCCCTTTTTAGTTTGACCCATGAATGAAGGACGAGCTTTTTATTTTTGTTTGACCAATGAACGATGAATGTCGCCTAAGAAGGATGACCCTAAAATAAACAATGTCCCTTTTCTTAAAGGTTTCGTAAAAAAAATGGTTCTAACCATTTTTTATAATGTGCGCCGAAGCGCTATTGGTGGACGAAAACAATGCAGGCCACTAGCCACTGGCCCGTGCATATGAAAAGTGCCCTTATTGGGGTGACGGACAAAAGTCGTTGACTGTACAATACTAAATATTAAAAAAAAAACCGGCCAAGTGCGTGTTAGACCATGCATAATGAAGGGTTCCGTAAAGCGCCGTTTACACGGTGCAAGTTTCTGGAACGTTCAAGAGCAATAATTGCATGCCATAAAGCACGTTCAAGTTTTTTGACATTCAAGAATTGCATGAAGTGTTTACACGCGTGCGATTCCATAAAATGGCATAAGCAATAATTGAATGCAAGTTTTTCCATTCAATAAAATCGCATGCGACTTACACCAGGCAATAAAATTGACAGGCGATTATTGCATGCAAGTTTTGCCTAGAAATGATATTTCATTTAATTTTATTGAACGTCTTCTCAAGATATTTTTCAAGTTGTTCTTGTTTTAATTTCTTGCCTCAAAATAGCAACAACGATTACCACACCCTCACTCACCGCACTCATATTTCAATGACAGCACAAATGTCAGATCATGCCAGAATTGAATGCGATTTTATTGTACGAGCAATTACTGTATGTGCTGTGCGATTTTCTTGTACATGCTTATACCAGTTTTGAAAGTTACCCGTATCGTGCAACAATATTGTACGTGTTGTTTAGACGGTGCCAGATATTTGCTCTTTCAATTTTATGGTATGCCACAGGCAATAAACTTGCGCCGTGTAAATGGAGCTTAAGGGGTTCAATGAAGAACAAACTTAATATTGTAGTTGAAAACCATGTTCTCCCATACATTCCAACTGCATATTATTATGTAAGTTGGTTGCCTCAACTGCATATTATTATTTAAGTTGGTTGACTCAACTGCATATTATTATGTAAGTTGGTTGACTCAACTGCATATTATTATGTAAGTTGGTTGACTCAACTGCATATTATTATGTAAGTTGGTTGACTCAATCTGCCCGCCTTTTCCCAACTACGTTGGGGTTGGCTTCCAGTCTAACCGGATGCATCTGAATACCATTATTTTACATGGAGCGACTGCTTATCTGACCTCCACAACCCAGTAACTGGGCAATACGATACCCCTTGGTAAGACTTTCGGGCTTCTGACGACCCGTAACGACTGTCAAAGATCCACGAATAACAGCCGGGACCAACGGCTTAACGTGCTTTCCGAGGCACGGAGGAGTCTCGGTATGTAAAGATGGTCACCCATCCACTGAAAAACCCCGGCAAGCGTAGCTTAACCTGATGGATCGATCCGTGCGGCTGTTATTACTTAGCCACGAGCTGTAAGTTGGTCGACTACTCGTTGACTTGTAAAGCCTACTTAGCGGTCATACTTTTACTTTTAACTTCGAACGAAGGCCGAATGAATGGCATATAATGATACCTCGCACCATGGGATAGACGAAACAAAAAAACTTTTTAACAAAAAAAAAAAAAAAACCGACTTCCAAAAATCACTACAAAGTAAAAAATAACTTTGATTTCGGAAGTCGGTGTCTTTCGTTTTTTATTTACTTCCTTTTTTTTTGCCACCGACTTCCGAAATCAAAGTTATTTTTTACTTTGTAGTGATTTTTGGAAGTAGGTTTTTTTTTTTGTTAAAAAGTTTTTATTTCTCGCTTTTTAGTTGGTCTGTTTATAATTTGTATAAGTTACAATAGTCTTATGTCAATTGCTCATCACATGTTACAAAATATTGCTTTTCCCGATGCTGGGGCGTTAATTGTTGAGGAGTTCTGCTGGTAAGAACCAGGAGAACTCCTCAACAACCACTCACCACACGCATTGTGTGACGAGCGGAAATTGCTTAGCAACCATATTAAAGTAATCGAATCGCAACCCGTGAAATATTTATCATTGAGTAGTTCCGGTAGCCATCTGTGGTCTTCATCATCAGTTCCACTTCACCAAGTGGTGCTTTCCGAGAGCAAATGCACGAGCTACTATAAAAAATACCCAAATCGCTATAGGTGTGCCTATAATATTTGAAGAGTTTCTTCGATTTCTCCAGGATCCCATCATCACAACTGGATTTTGACAATAATGGGACCATTTGGAAAGTATACCCTTTCCAACAAAAAAATAATTTTTCAAATCGGTTGGCAAGTGACGGAGTTATGCGCGAACAAACATAAAAAAAAAATACAAACATCCGAATTCAGAACCTCCTCCTTTTTTAGAAGTCGGTTAAAAAAATATTATCCCCACTTTACATGCAAGGGTTGTAAGCTAGAAAACGATTAATATGTACAGTGCGATTCAAATAAGAATAGGAACGTCAATGACCTCTATCTGTCAAATGTTGATTGAAAAGTACGGTTTGCAAAGAAAACTTATTTGTGTATCAATAACGTTTTTTTTTTTTTTTTTGTTTAACCGAGTCTTAGAGTCTTAAAGTGAAAAAAGACATTAAAAAATTACTCATAATTAGTTTTTTTTTAATTATACTTACTACTTTCTTTCATATTTTCATTGTTGGCACAGCAATTTTTTTCAAATTTTTCGTTGATGATTAAATATGTACGTCGCTGTCGGAGGACCCAGAGAAAACCAAAATGATTTCTAACTAAGTTTAATTAGAAAAAAATTACAATACTTTAATATTATAAAATAGAATTCCTATTCCGATCGATGTTAGATATAGAATACATGAATCCGGTAAGCAGGGCATTGTATGACGTGCGTCACTATGCGATGTCAGCGTTTCGAGGCGCGCGTGTCGGCTGTTTCCATGCGTTGTATGTAGGTTAGTGCACTCTTGTCGTTTAGGTATTGGCAGATACTATAACAGATTCGTAAATAAATGTTATTTACAAAATATCTTGTTTTGCTAACCCAACTTATTCGATTTGGCAGCTATGACGTCACAACATTGCGCTAAGTCGATCCTATTCTTATTTGAAACGCATGTTAAACCCATGACAAATTACAGCTTTCTAGTACTAAGAGTGTCTGAGCTAAGTCACGGACAGACAGACGGACATGATGAAACTATTAAAGGGTTCCTTGTTGATTACGGAACCCTAAAAATTCAATATCGACCGTTCGACGTTTACCGACCGCGAGAAGCGTGTGGCTAAGTAATAACAGCCGCACGGGTCGATCCATCAGGTTAAGCTACGCTTGCCGGGGTTAGTCCGTAGATTAGTGACCATCTTTACATACCGAGACTCCTCCGTGCCTCGGAAAGCACGTTAAGCCGTTGGTCCCGGCTGTCATTCGTGGATCTTTGACAGTCGTTACGGGTCGTCAGAAGCCCCAAAGTCTGACAACCAGTCTACCAAGGGGTATTACCCAGTTACTGGGTTGTGGAGGTCAGATAGGCTGTCGCTCCATGTAAAATACTAGTGTTCAGATGCATCTTTTGACGACACGGTTGGCGCAGTGGTGGAGCGATTGACTGCTGCGCAGCATGTCGCGGGTTCGATTCCCGCACGGAACAAATATTTGTACGACCTACAAGTATTTGTTCCGAGTCTGGGTGTTTTTCTATCTATAATATGTATGTATTTACAAAAAGAAAAAAATGTATATATGTAGTTTATCAGCCATCTCGTTACCATAATACAAGCATTAGGTTGCTTAGCTTGGGACTAGATGGCGTTGTGTGAAATGTCCAAGGATATTTATTTATTATTTTATTTACTGTTGTATATTGTCAACAGAGTGTGCTCCGTGGTGACTCAAGAAATGGATAACTATGAGCCGTGCATCTACACCAAGAGAGTGCTGGAGGCTGTTACGGTGTTAAGAGATCAAGGTAAGTGCTCAGATTATATCTATACCACGGATTAATACAGATGGGACACTCCGCAAAATCATTTAAATAAAAAGCGAGTCTTGCTACCACACAATAAAGTGCAATTCAGTTCGCACAACGCTCATCACTTACAGTTATATTCACCTACACATTGCCTCTCTTTCTGTCGCGTAACTCTTATACCTTCTGACCTACTGAATTAGCCCCGCGGACGGGGCCCGCCGCGTACTTGTAGCTTCATACCTAAACTGCGGTGTGTCCCATCTGTATTAATCTGTGTCTCTAATATTATAAAGAGGTAAAATTTTTAAGTTTGTATGTAGGCTGTAATTTCTAGAAATACCAGTCGGATTTGAAAAAATATTTTTTTATTTGATAGCCCAATTCTTGAGGAAGGCTATAGGCTATTTAACATCACGCTACGAACCTAAGGAGCCGAGCAAAAAACCAGATAGTTTGAGTCTTAATTTTTATATTTATAATGATACTGACAGACAGACACAATTAACTGTGTCTGGAGGATGTTTGACCGCTGCGATTGGTCTAGCTGCTTACAAATAGTATTGAAATAGGTCCCCGATTATAAATATGTCGGAACGTCAGGATTTACTCAGATAGATTCAGACACCATGTGGGCAGAAGATGGGTTTCGTCCAACGAAAACACACGGGGTGCTAAACTCGGTGATTATTAAAATCACAATCTAACACAATCACTACAAATTAAAATTAACACTGAGCACAACGAATCGAATGCAGTTCCGTGGCGTAGTAACCCCGATGCGATTAGACACTACAGTCTGATTTTTAATTCGACGGAATTCTGACATTTCAGAAATGTGGACAATAATAAATGGTCCTACTAAAAACGGAACGCAAATTAAAAAAAAAAACCTTTATTGAATTTAAGGTTTCAATTAGAAAAACAACAACAAAAAAACAACTTAAAAATTTACTGATAATTTTAAAATAGTAATCAGATTTTTTATTATCAAATTATTGAAGTTACAATAATTAGTAAGGTAATTATTTTTCTTTCACAGGAATCCCTGTCCACTAATCCATAGGTCACAAACCTTTTGTAGGAATATCTTTTTGTTTGTAAAATCTTATCATCTTATAACTACAGACAGACAACGATGGTGATATTAGGATAATGTTACCTAAACAAAAATTTAAATTTAAAAAATATAAGTATTCTTAGAATTTTTTTTTTCATTTAGCCATATAAAATTAATATTTTATTTAGTGTGCATTGAATGCGTAGAACAAACACTATTTACATAGTCATATAGATTACTAGATCTCATTCTCTTTCATATTCTTTGTTATTTTATATCCAAAAATTCTAATCATTTAGATAACTTATAAAAAGGACAAGACAGAAAAGGTTTAGGATCTCTGAAGTGTCAAAAAATTACAGCTGTCAGAATTCCGTCGAATTAAAAATCAGACTGTAGACTGTCCTCCTCGCCATGAGTTAAAAACATCACGACTCTGTAGAAGCGCGGTGTAGGTAGATCATAGATCACGCGATGTCACGCGTGGCGTGCTTGCGACTCGTTACCTATCCGTACTAATGACCGTCTCCAACAAATATAATTATAATAATTAAGACTCAAACTGTAGGCAATTTTTTGCGAGCTTTAAAGCGTCTGGTGGAAAAAACCGCCAAAGGGAAGTGTCTGACAGTATTGATAATTAATTACTAGCTTATGCCCGCGGGTTCGCCCGCGTGTATATCGGAAAATATCCTACGGGAACGTCCTACCGGGAAATCCTTATTCCTTGTCTACATTCTGTGCAAAATTTCAGCTTTCTAGGTCCTAGGGTTTGGGCTGGGCGTTGATGAGTCAGTCAGTCAGTCAGGACTTCTCTTTTTATTTATATAGAATAGAATAAAACAATATTCTGTAAAACATATATAAAAATCAGCAGTCAGACTCTAAGAAAAGTAAGTAATATTAGGGTTCCGTACCAAAATGGTAAAAAAGGAACCCTTATGGTGTGACTAAGTCTGTCTGTCTGTCTGTCTGTCACAGCTGGATATCTCGAGAACTACTAATGCTATCAACTTGAAATTTAGAACAGTTTTAGATGACGTTTACCCAACTATTTTGCAAATAAGAAAGAAATAAAAATATTTATATTTTTTCTGCAACAGCGACTGAAAGGGGATATTAAAAATTCAAAGTGAAGCTACTAGGGCATGTGGGGTATCATATGAAAGAGCGCTGTTTGCACATTCTCAAACATATTTTTTCTTTTTTTTAGCCCGCATAGTTTTCGACTTTTGATGAAAAATGTAAAAAAAAATACCGTTCCCCCCCCTTATCTCCGAAGTTTGCAAAGCGAAAAATCTGAAATTATTCTATGTGATAGAAGTTTATGTAAAGATTACAGGAAAAATAAAATGATGTCTTTAAATACCATAGTTTTTCAGAAATCATCAACAAAAATTACATATAAATGATGGTACGGAACCCTCGGTGCGCGAGTCCGACTCGCTCTTGACCGGTTTTTTATTATTTATATAGAATACAATAAATAGTATATTATGCAATTAGTGAATAAAGGACGGATTTAAAGCGAGGGCCATAGATGAATCACGAGCTAGTGAAGGATTCTAAAAATTGAATCACGACCGTAGGGAGTGATTCACCATGATTGAATCACGAGCGTAGCGAGTGATTCAAGTGTTAGAATCCTGAGCGACGCAAGTGATTCATGGCCCTCGATATAAATCCGTTTTATTCAAGAGTTGCATACTATACTTTATACCATGACTACGAGAAAAAGAAAGATTTAAGTGAAAATAGACATAATCATAATGAAGAAAAAGAAAAGTTAAATTGGCTTTGATGTAAACCAGCCGTGATTTTTTGGGTAGCAAGTTTTCCACTATATCGGCCGCCCTCTCTTTCATAAACTCAGGTTAACACATCTTCATCACTAGAATGCATTTTTAATCGATCAGAACAACACTAAACAAACACAAAATTAAAGATTAAAGTAACACTAAACTTTGTGTTCGTACAACTTACAGTATTCAAAATAGCGCCAATTTACTAAGGACAGCAAAGAACACAAAACAGTTTTTATTCTAATGCTAAACTCCTTGTCGAAAATGTCGACCAATCAAATTGAATTTAGAACACATCAATATAGGTCGAATACAAAGATTACACTTACACTAGATACGGCAAGCCACGACCAAGCGTGCCCTGCATGTTCGACTGTTCGTACTAAAAATTAAAGTCTGTTAGCTCAGTGACGCTTAGCGATTGAAACAATTCTGTTTACGTTGAGCATAATCATAATCATAATCATAATCATAATAATTTATTTGCATCGAAAGTAGGTACATAAAATATAGCTGTTTACAAAATTGTGATCCCTGTACAGTCTACCATATTGGCATGCAAACATTGAAAACAAAATTTATAATTCAAAAAAAAAAAACACATCAGTAAATTAAAGTATAAAAATGAACATAAAATAAAATAAATTTAATAGAAACATGACAGAATTGAAACGAGTATTAATAAATGTCAAAAAAAAAAAAAAATCAAAATGTCAAATATTAAAACTATAGTGTAGTGTCATTTAAAAAAAAAAAAAATCAACTCGTCAGTAAATTAAAACATAAAAATGAACATAAAATAAAATAATTTAAAAAAAAAAAACATGATAGAATTGAAACGAGTATTAATAAATGTCAAAAAAAAAAAAAAAAAAAAACAAAATGTCAAATATTAAAAACTATAGTGTAGTGTCATTTAAAAAATCATTAATAGAATAATAACACTTATCAATTAATAGGGCTGTCAGTTTGTTTTTAAACATATGGATTGGGACATTTTTAATTATGTCTGGTATTTTGTTATAAATGGTGGGACCCATGCCAAAAACACTTTTCTTAAGTAAAGCTGTATTGTAAACACCATTTTTCAATAGATTCCTGTATTGACTCCTAATTGGCCCTTTTCTAGTTTCTGACACTGTTGGAAAGTAATTCTTATTTTTTCTTACAAAAATGGCCATTTCTAAAATATATAATGCCGGAAACGTTAACACTTTTAGGGTCTTAAACATAGGTACACAACTGTCTGTCATTTTAAGACCACACATTGCCCTTATACAACGTTTTTGGGCTTTAAACACATGTTCTCTCATACTACAATTACCCCAGAATATAATTCCATATCGCAAAATGGATGCCACCAAACCATGGTAAGCAACCAATGTCGTAGATGAACTCACTTTTTTACTTAAATTGAATAGCACATAAGCAGAAGTGCTTAGTTTTTTACACACTTCTTCGGCTTGGGATTTCCATGTTAACTGACTGTCTATCAATATTCCTAAAAATTTGGTCACAGTTACTTGGTCAATTCTTTGTCCGGAGTATTCTATAGTCATTTGCTGAACTAGCGAGCGTTGATAGAAATGCATTACATTCGTTTTTAATAAATTGATTACTAGATTGTTAATGTCAAGCCAATTTACTATGTCCTTTAGTGTATTATTTATGTCATATTCATATTTTTTTGCGTCAGTGCATTTTATTAATGCAGTGCTATCATCAGCAAATAAGATCATTGGATGCTTAATGTAACGTGGCATGTCATTTATATATAGCAAGAATAATGGTGGACCTAGCACACTGCCCTGTGGTACACCATATCTAATAACTCTATATTCAGATAAATATTTCTTTTCACGTTTAGTCTTGACGCAAATTTTTGTTATTTCCGTGTATTGTTTTCGGTCACTAAGGTACGATTTTATGAGGTTCAGGATGTTACCTCTGATTCCATAGACATTGAGCTTATTCAGGAGGATGTCGTAATGGACACAATCGAAGGCTTTGGTCATATCAGTAAAAATTGCGCATGTATCTATTTTATTGTCTACGTTTTTCATGATATTATTTAGTAATTCGTATATCGCCGTATTAATGCCTTTGTTTTTCCTAAAACCCTTCTGTTCATCACTTAGAACATTATATTTATTCAAAAACTTATTAAGAGATTCATAAATTAACTTTTCTATGACTTGAGCACATCACTAAATGGCTGGGGTGAAGTTATCGTAGGTATGAAAAAGATAACACGTTCGGTTTTCATACTATCTAATAACGTGCCGTATCTAGCCTAGGTAAACTAAATCTGTGGTCGAATACATTGGCGTGTTCCATTTTCAAACATCAAAACAGTTAGTAAAAGTGCTTTTTATTCACTGTTTTCAGTGAATAAAATAAGCTTTTTAGAGGGGGAATGGTATAAACAATATTCTGTAAAACATATATAAAAATCAGCAGTCAGACTCTAAGAAAAGTAAGTAATATTTTTACGTAACTTTGGTACCTGTATATTGGTCGTCGGCCCAAGCTAGTAGGTATTCGTACGTTCAAAGTACATACTGACACTACTCTATCCCATACATTTTGTTAATCAGCTCACCTAGCTTATACAGGGTGTAAGGGACAGCCCTCCGCAAACTGATAGGGTGAATTCAGTATGTCATACTGAGATGACCGGTACATAAAATTATTTCAGGAAAGTTATGGGAATCCAATAAATCTGATTTGTTTGTGTTTTTGTGCAGAAATCGGAGCGTCTATTACTGGGTCGGAGGGGTAGGTATGCGGTGAGTTCGATGAACTCTGTAGCTAGACAGAAAGTGAACAGCTGATTTCACGCGTCGTTGGTTAGAGTATTTCTACATCCATTGCTGGTTTTTATTTTTCAGTTGTTTTTTTTTTTGCTGTTTTTTTTACATAAATGGAGTGCTGCGAACACACAATGTAATTTTACATTGAAATAAAGAAAATGTAACTGAAAAAAATATTTAAAAAATGAAAGTTTTCCTGAAAAAATTGCCGGTGGAATATGATTCAAAATGAGGAGCTGAATGCACCCTGTTAGTTTGCGGAGGGCTGTCCCTTACACCCTGTATACTAGACCGAGATGTGACAGGATTTTTCATAATGATCATAGATACGGTTAGATTTACTTCAATGGGTTGTAGAGTAGTCCCCTAATGTGAATGACGGCGGTCTGCCTGCTCTGAGCGGTTGCAACTTCGAGTTATAGCGCTTACAAGAGGCGTCATTGTTGCGAAAAAAATAAGTCAGTTTTAGTACTTAATCAAAGTATGGCGTCTCCTGTAACAAATCTACTTGCCTACAGAAATAAAAGGGGGCTAAAGTAAGACTTGAAACAATATATTAAATATTAAAAGATAAAAAATACAGACCGGTTTTTAAAAAACACATCCTACCTAACACACACAGTTATATAGGAAGGTAGAGGTTAGCTTGAAGTAGTAATTTGAGTAAGTCCAGGTTAGGCAAACACGCACGAATAGTTTGGAAGAAGAAGATTTTGAATTGAATCGCTCCGATAAATTAATGGTTATTTTCTATAACCCTCCTTTAGGGATCGACCGCAGTCGGGTAAGTTTTAGTCACGGAATCAGTTTTCCCGGTCGAAGAATACTTTTAGGAGATGTTTCGTTTATAGCTTCCGGAGCAGAACTGAACAGTCTCCGAGTCTTTCATCCATCGGTTCATCAGGCAGCGTTTTTTCAAAAACGTCTTCCAATTTCATATCCTTTCCACATTTGAAGTTTTCCGTCATCAGAATGCCAAACGCCACAGTCAATGCTTGAATCTGCCAGTAATATACGTTGAAAAACCTCTAACCTCTTCGATGAATTTCAAGTGTGTGTGCATTAATTTTATAAAAGTAATTTAAGATACAGCTATTCAATAATAAATCAAAATTATCTATAAAATACAATATTTGACCTAACATATTGATAAAAAGAATTTAGATTACATAAATCAAAAGAAACGTTCATAGTCTATGCCATTATGAAACTCTATGAGGTAGTTAGATAGAAGAAAAAGTAATGACAGCTTGACAGCCTGACGTAAGTGTCATAACAATGAAAAATATCTATAGGTGTTTTTATTTCAGATTTTAAAGAAACGAATTGTTTTAGACCAATTCACAAATTACAATGTAAATCTTTATAAAAGATAATAAAAATGGATGAAAAGTGTAAGTGTAGTAATGTAGTAAGTGATGTAGTATAATAAATAGATACTATATTTCCCCATCAACCCCGAGAAAATTTTCAACTCAATTGAAAATTTTGAAGGTTAAAAATATTACAGCATTCACAAAACGTACATACTTCATTCAATCACACCGACATCTTACGAAGTTAGGTCAGGTAGGATTCACATTCAATGATCACTACTCGACCTGATAAATCAATAACAGTAGGCTTATTTTCGGAGTTGTAATCCGCTCGCGTCTAAAACCATTAATAAAATATATTTAACAAGGGCTTATTTTTATGGAGTTGTTAGCCGCTCCAGAAGATTCAAGGTTTAAGAAAAACCAAGTTTAAGAGAGAAAACTCAAGTTAGTTTGAGTTTAAGAATAATCCAAGTTTAAGAAAAACTTAGTTTTAGAGAGAGAACTCGTTAGTTAGAGTTCAAGTTTAAGAAAGGCTCAAGGAAGACTTGAGTTTAAGAATTAGAGGATTTAAGAAAACCTCTAAGGATAGAGAATGCATTAGGGGCTTGTTTAATGAGTTGCTACCGCTCAGAAAGAAAAAAAAATTGCATTAGGGGCTTATTTAGGGAGTTGCTACCGCTCAAAAAAATAATGCATTAGAGGCTTATTTAGAGAGTTGCTACCGCTCCAAAAAGAAAAAAAAAATGCATTAGAGGCTTATTTAGGGAGTTGCTACCGCTCAAAAAGAAAAAGGTGGAATAAGTTTTTACCGAATAGTTTTAAATGAGAGAGGGAGTATTTTAATGTTGAAGGGTGAAATAATAAGTTTAAAAAAAATAATATTCAAGTAAAAAATTAAAGAAAATATCTCAAAAGAGAAAAGATTTTTAAAAAGTCCTGGGAAGTTGTTTAAAAGTTCAAAGATAATAATTCTATCTTCGAATATAAATAGGATTAAAATATTTTAAAGGGAGGTAAGTAAGGGTTAATGAGCAAAAGACGACTCAAAGAGAGTGAGTGCTAAAGACGACTCAAGAGAGTTTAAGAGGGTCCCTTAGCATTTAAGAGGTCCCTTAGAGTATATAAAAGGTCCCTTAGTATAGAAGAGGTCCCTTAGTATAGAGGAGGTCCCTTAGTATAGAGGAGGTCCCTTAGTATAGAGGAGGTCCCTTAGTATAGAGGAGGTCCCTATATGCGTGTGGTGTGAGGGCCACTTTATTGAAACTCTTTGAAAATATGCTTAGGATTTAGTGAACATTCCCAAACAATTGTGAAAGTTGGAATCACATTTTGTGAAAGTCAACTTTGCGAGATATGGACTGTAAAGTGGGGCCCTCAGTTCTCACATAGAGGATTGAGGGCCCGCCTGTACCTGACAAACTATGGACACTACAGATAAAGTCTTTATGCCAAAATCTAAGCTTATACCAAACAAAATTTGTGAAAACAAGATATTATCGCAAAACACTGTCCTACTTGGTATATCTTCGTTCAAAATGGGCCCTCAATCCTCACACACGTAAAAGTTTATCACGCAAATACAATGAAACCATTAACTTATAGCTATTGTTTGTAATCCTATAAGATACTAAATAAATTGTGAAAATTTGTGAAAGCAAGAGCAGGTCACCATTTCTTGTTGTTTGAAAGTTATGACCTTGACAAAATCCGGGCCCTCAATCCTCCATTTATTTTGTTTTCCGTTTGAATACGCTTATCGTATGAAAGATTAGACAAATACAAAATAGTCTCTTTTTGTGAAAAAAATTGTGCAACAAATTGATGTTATTTGTTACTAATAAGAATAACGATTAAACTAAAAATCTTAATAGATACCGAAATCAACTATTTTTGAAGTGTGTAGCAGGGTAGGGTGACAATACTTTCATTTTAATACCTGGATTGGTACAAACGGCACAATCAGATGGCCTGCGAGATCGCCAGATCTCACCCCATTAGATTTTTTTTTGTGGGAATATGTAAAAAATCAAATTTACATGAAATCTTATGATATATAATATATATATATAAATCTTATCGATACTGGTGACGAGACGTGGGATTTCGAGTTTGACATGCAAACTAGTCAACAAGCTTCGGAGTGGCGCCATCCAACTGAACCGAAACCGAAAAAACCACGCCAAAGTCGATCAAAAGACAAAGTCATGTTGACCGTTTTCATTGCTTATCGCAGTGTTGTGCATTCGGAATTTTTGTTGGAAGGTCAAACAGTAAATAAAGAATATTATTTGAGCGTTATGCGGCGTTTAAGACAGCAAATTCTACGAAAAAGGCCAGATTTGTGGAAAGAAAATTCTTGGATTTTGCACCACGATAATGCGTCTTCGCACAAGGCCATTGGTGAACGAATTTTTGACCAAAAACTCAACAAATACCATCGAGCAAATACCTTATCCACCAGATAACTGACCCCTATAGCCACACCCGCAGATAGCCGACTTCTTTCTTTTTCCTAAACTCAAATTACCACTTCGTGGCACCCGTTTTGTTCGGTAGAACACATAAATAAAGGAGAATTCGCGGTGAGAACTGAACTCAATTCCGGAAAAAGCGTTTAAGAGCCATTTCACAAAATTTTAATATTGCAGTCGTAGTAAAATAATGCGTTCACGATACGTGAGCTCGGACATCAGGAGGCGGGAAAAAATGACACAGGTCCTTCCTCGATGGGCACTCGCGCTGTAATAATCGGTGTCCGCTTATGCAGCGTAATTTATTCTAATTTAGAGTGATGTTAATAACGTTATTATGTCTAAATAAATGAAGGGATTTTAATAAAACTTTAGAATTAGTTTTGTACAACATAGTTTATTTTGACATGTTTTTTTATATGTAATTACGCGTTATTCAAACCAAAAAATCGTGATTAAATAGCGGTATAAAACGTAAAAATTGCCCCGAGACTTTATTTTTTTACTAATTAATGTTATTAATAATCGATATTCAAGTACATTAAAAGTCAACAAAATTATAGGTATTTCTGATGCTTTATGTATTTTTAAAAGTAAAATTTATGAATGTTAATGATAGATTTATGAGTCTGAAATTGACTCTGCGATGATTTTTCTGCAAACTAGTTGTGGGAGATTAATCGCCACAAAGTAAACAAATAAGTTTTTGTAAATGTGTTACAATAAGATTCAATACGAAAGACATAGACTTATAAATAAAGATGGACTCCGCGCTGCGCATATCGAAAGTGAAGCACAGTAAGTATGCCGGGTCCGTTTGTACAAACACGCCTCGCGCACACATTTACATCATAGTATGCCGACCGGCCGCCATTACGTGACACGAGCGACGGCGTCTTTGCAGGTACTCAAATCACGCACACATAGATCGGTAGGGTGCTTCACTTTCGATATGCGTGGCGTGGAGTCCATCTTTTTTTACAAGTCTATGACGAAAGATTGGTCTTTCTTTTAAATGTATTCAACAATGTCAGAGTTTTACCTAAGATGGTAAATTAGGCGACTAAATTTAAACTTTAGCGAGCGTGACGTACGCTCCCGCGTTAGTTTGTCCACTGGCGGGCTAGTGCGGGGGCGCGGGCGGGGGTGTATACTCCCGTTGCCGCGCTTAAGTGCACGTTCACACACATTATATAAGGCCGCGTTACGTAGGTAATTAATTATTTTTATTGTTAAAATTATGTAAATACATAATTATTAATGTCACGAATCATATTTTGACTAAGATACAACCTTACACTGACCTTAACGTGTTACCACGAGTGCCCAAAAATAGTTTTGTTTTTTTTATTAGGGTTTTAGGATTTTTTTTTTTATCTAGTAATTTATAAATAGTGAATAAAAAGTTTAATTTTCACATTTGTTGTTTTAATGCTTGTAACATCTCCATTCTAGCCTGTTACTTCTTGTAATACACATGTGGCGGCAACTACGCATCACAAGGACATGACGTCCCGCAACCTGCATCGCGCAATGAGAGTTTACCGCGCGACTAGCATATAGGTATACAACAACCCCACATTAACCGTGGGGCAGTTGCCCACCAGAGACAACACCCATCTGGTCGGAGGGTCCTCCCTTTTCAATAAAGGATGAGTGAACTTTACACCCTGTTCCTCATGACTCTATACACACAATACGTATGGACGGTAAAGATTTTGATTTTAAAGTGAAAGCTATACCTGCTCTAAGAGATACACTGATCAATTAATAGTTGACACTTTTTTAATTCACACAGCCGAATGACGTCATAAAATGGCGGCTACTATTTCATGGTTTGAGAAAACATTAAAAAAACCTGAAAACTTAGAATTTAATTTTAAAATTTATATTGTTATTGAACTAAAACTAATATTTTCCGACTGCTTTTTGCCTAATCTATCTAAATAATATATTTTAAGATTTTTTCTCATATAGAGTAAAATACCGTATCGTGGTCACCCTATTTCCTAATTCAGGGAACAAAAATAAAACTCGATTTTTATTTACAATAAAGGGTCTTTTAATTGTTTTCTAGTATCGAATTTGTTGCACAATTTTTTTCACAAAAAGAGACTATTTTGTATTTGTCTAATCTTTCATACGATAAGCGTATTCAAACGGAAAACAAAATAAATGGAGGATTGAGGGCCCGGATTTTGTCAAGGTCATAACTTTCAAACAACAAGAAATGGTGACCTGCTCTTGCTTTCACAAATTTTCACAATTTATTTAGTATCTTATAGGATTACAAACAATAGCTATAAGTTAATGGTTTCATTGTATTTGCGTGATAAACTTTTACGTGTGTGAGGATTGAGGGCCCATTTTGAACGAAGATATACCAAGTAGGACAGTGTTTTGCGATAATATCTTGTTTTCACAAATTTTGTTTGGTATAAGCTTAGATTTTGGCATAAAGACTTTATCTGTAGTGTCCATAGTTTGTCAGGTACAGGCGGGCCCTCAATCCTCTATGTGAGAACTGAGGGCCCCACTTTACAGTCCATATCTCGCAAAGTGGACTTTCACAAAATCTGATTCCAACTTTCACAATTGTTTGGGAATGTTCACTAAATCCTAAGCATATTTTCAAAGAGTTTCAATAAAGTGGCCCTCACACCACACGCATATGAGGTCCCTTAGTATAGAGGAGGTCCCTTAGTATAGAGGAGATCCCTTAGTATATAAGAGGGTTCCTAGAGGGATTAAGAGGTCTCCCAGAGGGATTAAGAGGTCTCCCAGAGGGATTAAGAGGTCTCCCAGAGGGATTAAGAGGTCTCCCAGAGGGTTTAAGAGGTCTCCCAGAGGGTTTAAGAGGTCTCCCAGAGGGTTTAAGAGGACTCCCAGAGGGTTTAAGAGGACTCGAGGACTCTTAGAGGGTTTAAGAGGACTCTAGAGGGTTTAAGAGGACTCCTAGAGGGTTAAGAGGAATCCTAGAGGATTTATGAGGGCTCTAGAGGATCCGAATTAATGATGCGACTATAAAATAACCACAAACAAAAAGAAAGGCACAGAGGCATAACGAAAGTTGTATGTGTGTAAGAATGTAGAATAGTGAAGTATTTGTAATAGGTGTTATATAGATATTAGATTTGTATAAACGACTACAGGATATTCTCCTATAGTACGTCGAAGAGTAAACCAAACCCCAACTTGTAAGTGACCACGGATGGTTTTAAGAACACTCACAAGCGAAGAATGGGTACGATTACCAGTGGGTAAACGTATGTGGTGTGCAAGTGTGTGGGGTGCAGAATAATGATGTAGAAGTAGAGAGTTATGTGTAGGTGGTAACGATTATAGGATATTCTCCTATAATACGTTGTAGAGTAAGCCAAACTCAACTTGAAAGTGACCACGAATGGTTTTAAGAACACTCGCAAGAAAAGAATGGATGCCAATTACCAGTGGGTAAAGGAATGTGTGTGGGGGTGTAGTATAAGTTTGTTAAGTATGTGCTGAAGAGGAAAGTAAGTCAGTATTAGACCTACCTAGAACCTAATACATGTACCTAACAAAAAAGAGACTAAGCCAAATAAGAGTCCGAAAAGAAATAGTACTAGAGATAGTTTATTTTAGAATTTTGAAAATGATTTGAAAAGGCTAGCTTTGATTTTATATTGGGCGCCAGACTGTAACAAATCTACTTGCCTACAGAAATAAAAGGGGGCTAAAGTAAGACTTGAAACAATATATTAAATATTAAAAGGTAAAAAATACAGACCGGTTTTTAAAAAACACATCCTACCTAACACACACAGTTATATAGGAAGGTAGAGGTTAGCTTGAAGTAGTAATTTGAGTAAGTCCAGGTTAGGCAAACACGCACGAATAGTTTGGAAGAAGAAGATTTTGAATTGAATCGCTCCGATAAATTAATGGTTATTTTCTATAACCCTCCTTTAGGGATCGACCGCAGTCGGGTAAGTTTTAGTCACGGAATCAGTTTTCCCGGTCGAAGAATACTTTTAGGAGATGTTTCGTTTATAGCTTCCGGAGCAGAACTGAACAGTCTCCGAGTCTTTCATCCATCGGTTCATCAGGCAGCGTTTTTTCAAAAACGTCTTCCAATTTCATATCCTTTCCACATTTGAAGTTTTCCGTCATCAGAATGCCAAACGCCACAGTCAATGCTTGAATCTGCCAGTAATATACGTTGAAAAACCTCTAACCTCTTCGATGAATTTCAAGTGTGTGTGCATTAATTTTATAAAAGTAATTTAAGATACAGCTATTCAATAATAAATCAAAATTATCTATAAAATACAATATTTGACCTAACATATTGATAAAAAGAATTTAGATTACATAAATCAAAAGAAACGTTCATAGTCTATGCCATTATGAAACTCTATGAGGTAGTTAGATAGAAGAAAAAGTAATGACAGCTTGACAGCCTGACGTAAGTGTCATAACAATGAAAAATATCTATAGGTGTTTTTATTTCAGATTTTAAAGAAACGAATTGTTTTAGACCAATTCACAAATTACAATGTAAATCTTTATAAAAGATAATAAAAATGGATGAAAAGTGTAAGTGTAGTAATGTAGTAAGTGATGTAGTATAATAAATAGATACTATACTCCGCAGATGAAACAATTTGGTCTGCCGGCTCTCAGTGGTTACATTTCAGACCTATGATGCGCGCAAGTCACTGCATTGATTGTTGCAAAAAAAACCGTTCAAGAGCGACCGTCACCTCTTAGTGTCTAAACACACTATGCCGAAGTTACGCGACCGAAGTTCGGCATGATTACGCCTGCAATGCTATTTGAATTACTGACGACACACTATGCCGAAATTACGTTGCGTTCTAGCGTACAGCCGAACTTCGGTCGGGCGTAAGTTCAGCGGCAATTCGGCGGCAACGTATTCTGTAGAGCACACATTATACGCGACCGAAGTTCGGTTCGAACGTAACATCAGCCGCGGAACTTCGGTCGCGTAACTTCGGCATAGTGTGTTTAGACACTTAGACTATACGTAACGAATGCAAAGAAAACACAAATCACATTAAGAAATATTTTTATTAGAAAGTATATTCTTATCACAGAACTTTATTTTTATAAAAAATATACATGAACGAGTATTTTAATTTTCTTAGAAATTAATAAAAAATTACTCTACTAAATTCAAATCCCTCTTTATCCATACAATTCTATCTTTTCGATCATCATCGACCGTCGTAGAATAAAAACAGTCGATGTTAATCGATTGTAATCCGGCTGCCATGCACCGCCTTGAATCGAATCACTTATGAAATTTGTCACCTTAAACTCTTTACTTGCGAATGGGGTTGTTTACCGGAAGCTTCGCCGCTAGAGGGCGCTGGGTGTTTGTTACTTGTCAAAGTCCAATTGGCGACAAGAAAAAACACTTAGCGCCATCTCGCGGCAAAGTTTTTAACAAGGTACCATAGGGCCGGGTTACTTTGACTCTAGGGCTTTGGCTCAAATCGAGACAACTGTTTAAACTGGCTGAAGTGTCCCGACCCACAGAACCGAAGTCTTATGTCCTTCGATAGACGGCGATATAGACGAGTACTTGCGGAACTTTGTGTGGATTTAATGACTCTCGATTTGGGCCAAAGTTATACCCTAGAGTCAGAGTAACCCGCCCTTACGGTACCTGAATTAAAGCCTTTGACAGCTGAATGATAGTATCAAACACTTAGCGCCATCTACACGGAACTAATTTGACAGTTTTGTTCCCCATTGACGTATTACGTCACATTTTTGACGTAACCATTTAAATCGCATAATGTGAGTAGGTTGGTGTTAAAGTCTTCATAGGTTGACCGTTCACATAAAAGACATTTTAACGATGACATGTTTAAGTTATAATATCTAGTATTTAGTTTCTTCCTTGGGTGGTGGATGAGCACTGATGTACTCGAGCGCGCGAAGTATAGCCGCCGGGATGGGAGGGGGGGTGGGGAGGTGGGAACCCTGGAAAAGAAAGAATATTAAATCCATATAAATATAACAAAAATCCCTAATAATATGAGATATAGTTAAAAAGACTGAAAAGTTAAGGTTTTAATCTCTTCAGCTTCGGACGATACACCATTGGATCTTAAGAAAGAGGTTTCGAAGTCCACAGATATAAAATATTCAATAATAAGTACCGGATGACTTTTTTTACCGTCTTGAAAGAAATAGGGTATGATAGGTGAACGGAGTTGAGGTGAGAAGAGCTCGTGGCTAAGTAATAACAGCCGTACGGATCGATCCATCAGGTTAAGCTACGCTTGCCGGGGTTGGTCCGTGGATGGGTGACCATCTTTACATACCGAGACTCCCCCGTGCCTCGGAAAGCACGTTAAGCCGTTGGTCCCGGCTGTCATTCGTGGATCTTTGACAGTCGTTACGGGTCGCCAGAAGCCCGAAAATCTGACAACCAGTCTTACCAAGAGGTATCGTGTCCTACCCAGTAGCTCCATGTAAAATACTGGTATTCAGCTGCATCCGATCAGACTGGAAGCCGATCCCAACATAGTTGGGAAAAGGCTAGGCTAGGCGGATTGATTTATAGAGAATCTTTATATTTTCTTACCTGTGGCTGGTATCCGTTCTCGTCAGCTACATACTGGAGCTGGATATTTTCACCCTCAGGGGAAGTCCAGCTCGCCGCGCCCTGAACGGTCTCAGCTGCGTTTTCCTGTATACAACATAAAAAGGCAGTCAGAATCACGGAGCAAATACAAAGAGGAGACTGCCTAAGCAACTGTGCACTGTGATTCTCAACTAGGCCCTGACGTCATCATGTAGGCGTGGCCTCAGTCATTCTATTGTTGGCGTTCGTCCTGTGCACAACTTTGTAAACGTTCCTATTTCCCAAACATAATTCTTCCCGACATTAGTGGCGACATTTGGTGCCATGGGAACTAAAAATATTTAGGCACGTAGAGCTCAATAATAACATATTTTAATAGTCTTAGGTACTGAAATTTGTTCAACATTAATTCCTAAAGACCCTATAATGGCCAAAATATTATTTTTGTAGTTTTTATATCATTTCGTAAACATTTTCTGAATACGACCCTGTTGCATCCTGTACTTAGTGACATCTAGTGTGAGATAGTTACGTTACTACAAAGCAAAATTGACAGAACGAGTAAGTAGTTTGGTTATTGACCGGTAGATGGAAGATAAAGAAGTGGGCGGGATCTAACACCCCCTCATCCCGCAAATTGTCACGCGTTGTTTCATAGGGAAATCTAATTACAACATCTCCTCTTTGTATTTGCTCCGTGATCAGAATAATGCTTTATGTTACACTCGGAGAACTTTATTCTTGACCAGTTAGACACTACGTCAATTTGCCGAAGAGTTCAAAGTGATCATCGTTATCTTTCTGCCCTTGTTCTATCCATCTTTTCTTTAACCTGTAATCTTTACATAAACTTCTATCACTTAGAATATTTTCAGATTTTTCTCTATGCAAACTTCGGAGATATGGGGAACGGTATTTTTTTTTACATTTTTCATCAAAAGTCGAAAACTATGCGGCCTAAAAAAATAAAAAAGTGTTTGAGAATGTGCAAACAGCGCTCTTTCATATGATACTCCACATGCCCTAGTAGCCCCACTTTGAATTTTTAAGACCCGCTTTCAGTTGCTGTTGCAAAAATAAAAAAATCTTTCTTATTTGCAAAATAGTTGGGTAAATGTCATCTAAAACTGTTCCAAATTTCAAATTGATAGCATTAGTAGTTCTTGAAATATCCAGCTGTGACAGACAGACAGACTGAGTCGCACCATAAGGGTTCCTTTTTACCACTTTGGTACGGAACCCTAAAACTAGATGAGGTCGGCGTTTCCTATCTGACTACTCTGAGAAGAAAGGCCGAAACAAACTCAGAGGTCACAGTCTCTTTTAAAATCCAGACATATTATAATCTTGGTCAGATCATGTGAAGACCATGTAGATTGCAGTCTGAAATGGTCTTTTGAGGAAAGTACCACACAGATTGAGTGGACCTGTCCAGTCAGTGCACGCATTTGTCAGTAATCGTGCAGCTCAACTCAGAACTTAGGAGCTCAAACGATCGACGAACAATACCAAAGAAAAGATATTTTGAGATTGGGTAGGCCGCATAAATTACTCAAACTGCCAGACTATGATTAAAACTAACTGAGAAAAGGATTAAAAAAAACCGGTCAAGAGTGAGTCGGACTCGCACACCGAGGGTTCCGTACCATAATTTATATGTAATTTTTGTTTAATGATTTCTGAAAAACTGCTATTTAGAGACATCGTTTTATTTTTCCTGTAATCTATACATAAACTTCTATCACATAGAATAATTTCAGATTTTTCTTCATGCAAACGTCGGAGATAAGGGGGTGGGGGGACGGTATTTTTTTTTTACATTTTTCATCAAAAGTCGAAAACTATGCGGCCTAAAAAAAAAGAAAAAAAATGTTTGAGGATGTGCAAACAGCGTTCTTTCTCATATGATACCCCACATGCCCTAGTAACCCCACTTCGAATTTTTAAGACCCCCTTTCAGTCACTGTTGCAAAAAAAAACATATTATGTATTTTTGTTTCTTTCTTATTTGCAAAATAGTTGGACAGATGTCGTCTAAAACTGTTCCAAATTTCAAGTTGATAGCATTAGTAGTTCTTGAGATATCCAGCTGTGACAGACAGACAGACAGACTGAGTCACACCATAAGGGTTCCTTTTTTACCATTTTGGTACGGAACCCTAAAAACAATGGCTGACGTAGTCTTCACATTCACAATAATAATTAAAGGAAGAAGGAGACCTGGGCCCAACAGTGGGAACCAGCCTATAATGTAATGCCACAGATACTTTGTGGGTAGACAAGTAATGTGGTAACGCGGGGCGCTCACACGCGGACTGAATTAAGTTGTTTTTTTTTTAAATATTTATTATTTGTGTTTGTAACGTTTTACATTTTATCTATTTGTATCTATTTATAATTATTTATGTATTTTAGTATATCTGCCCGTGACATCGCAGCGGGCCCTATCAGAATACCAGCGCTGCGACACTCATGTTAAGTGTCGCAGCATCATGCTGAGATAGGGACCTTTTGGCCTCGTACAGGACTTTTTTGTTTTTTAATTACTTATTTTTATTTTTGTATATATTTTGTTTCTCTTTTGTTTTCAACTTTTATTTTGTGTTTTAGTTTTAGTTCTGTGCGAGTCACAATAAATACTTTTTCTTTCTTTCTTTCTTTTTCTATGCTAGGGTTAACTTACCGAGCCCGCGTTCTTCAGCGAGCCGCTCTCACTGGCGGAGATACCGTTATTTGTCTCGTAGGCCCACTGGTATCGCCCCTCTACATCCATATCTGGAAGAAAACCGAATAATGACACAGATTAATACAGACGGGGAGGATGGCTAAGTAATAACAGCCGCACGGGTCGATCCATCAGGTTAAGTTACGCTTGCCGGGGTTGGTCAGTAGATGGGTGACCATCTTTACATACCGAGACTCCTACGTGCCTCGGATAGCACGTTAAGCCGTTGGTCCCGGCTGTCATTCGTGGACCTTTGACGGTCGTTACGGGTCGTCAGAAGCCCGAAAGTCTGACAACCAGTCTTACCAAGGGGTATCGTATTTCCCAGTTACTGGGTTGTGGAGGTCAGATAGGCAGTCGCTCCATGTAAAATACTGGTATTCAGTTGCATCCGGTTAGACTGAAAGCCGACCCCAACATAGTTGGGAAAAGGCTAGGCAGATTGATTAATGCAGATGGGACACTCCGCAGTTTAGGTATGAAGCTACAAGTACGCGGCGGGCTCAGGTGACGACACGGTTGGCGCAGTGGTTGAGCGATTGACTGCTGCGCAGCATGTCGCGGGTTCGATTCCCGCACGGAACAAATATTTGTACGACCTACAAATATTTGTTCCGAGTCTGGGTGTTTTTCTATCTATAATATGTATGTATTTACAAAAAAAAATGTATATAAGTAGTTTATCAGCCATCTAAAATAATTAGGTCATGATTGATGATCAGGTTTTGCATTACTTGCGAGTATCAAAATATGTCGCATCAATGGCCGTATTTTGTTATTGTGTTGACTTAAGCTTAATTTTTTTAGGACTCCAAGGGACCATACATATACAGGGTGGCCGGAACATTGACGTCCAAAAATAAAATTTCGGTCCCTCGTATCGTGGGGTATTCGAATCACCCCCATGTATGTTCCGCGACTTTTCATAGTTTTCGAGTTATGAATTTTTTTCTGAATGTTTGAAAATTTTCGACCTGACCAACCTAAAAAAATTCTAAAAAAAAAAGTAGAGGGTTTTATCGAGTTTCTTTTTTTGCAACTGAATTTTCATAAGTAGTACTTTTATGCATAAAATAATCAGCTTCGTAACTGTGATGAAAGTTATGAAAATGTTGATCTAAAGTGAAAAATTTACGTTCGGTAAATTATGACTCAAATTTTCAACTTTAAATTAAAAATCTTAACAGGTGACTTCATAATTCCTAAGTAGGCTTCAAGAATGCGCCAGACTTTCAGCTTTCATAATCATAAAAAAAATGAAGTACTTAATAGGGCTACTTTGTTTAAAATCGGCCTTCAAAGACAGCGAGGTGGAAAAATTCTTAAAATTACCCATCTGAGTAATTATTTTTTTTTGGCTATTTTCTCGTTCCTAAGGTTAATTAATGATAAGAATACTGAAAACTAACCACATTATATTCAATATTCATAATTACCACACGTGGGCGAATGAAAATCCACTCGAAGTGAGAGCTTCGACATTTCAACATCGCTTCAGCGTTAACTTGTGGTCTGGTATCCTCAATGGCGAACTAATTGGTCCGTTTGAACTGCCGTCCAGACTTGATGGAGAAACATACAAAAACTTTTTGGAAAATGAACTTCCATTGTTGCTGGCAGATGTGAATCTCGAACTCAGACGAACCATGGTGTTGCAAAATGACGGCGCCCGTGTCACTATGCAACCCAGGTCCGAAATTACTTAGATGAAACATACCCCAACAGATGGATCGGACGCAGCGGACCAATTAGGTGGCCTCCACGCTCACCTGATCTCAACCCCATCGATTTCTATATTTGGGGCTATTACAAGGAAATAGCATACGCCCGAGACTGTTCAAGTGAACAAGAGCTGAGGCAGTTGATTGCAGAAGCTGAACGTGTTGTGAGAGAGAACAGAGACGCTTTTAGACGATTGCCAGACAATTTCTTATGTAGGTGTAGAATGTGTATTGCTGCTGGTGGTGGCCACTTTGAAAACCTTTTGTAAATGTTAAAAATAAATTAAGTACTTTTTTCACATTATCATCTGTGTTTTATTCAAAACCACTTTTTACGTAAAACTTTTCTTACCCAACTCTGAAACTATTTGTTGGTTAGTTTTCAGTATTCTTATCATTAATTAACCTTAGGAACGAGAAAATAGCCAAAAAAAAATAATTACTCAGATGGGTAATTTTAAGAATTTTTCCACCTCGCTGTCTTTGAAGGCCGATTTTAAACAAAGTAGCCCTATTAAGTACTTCATTTTTTTTATGATTATGAAAGCTGAGAGTCTGGCGCATTCTTGAAGCCTACTTAGGAATTATGAAGTCACATGTTAAGATTTTTAATTTAAAGTTAAAAATTTGAGTCATAATTTACCGAACGTAAATTTTTCACTTTAGATCAACATTTTCATAACTTTCATCACAGTTACGAAGCTGATTATTTTATGCATAAAAGTACTACTTATGAAAATTCAGTTGCAAAAAAAGAAACTCGATAAAACCCTCTACTTTTTTTTTTAGAATTTTTTTAGGTTGGTCAGGTCGAAAATTTTCAAACATTCAGAAAAAAATTCATAACTCGAAAACTATGAAAAGTCGCGGAACATACATGGGGGTGATTCGAATACCCCACGATACGAGGGACCGAAATTTTATTTTTGGACGTCAATGTTCCGGCCACCCTGTATATATATACAACGTGTAATGCTAAATGCGCAAAACCTCTTAAGGGGTCATTGTACTCATCATTATGAACAACTTTTACTATGGGACCAAACCTGAAATCGCGAAAAAAAAATCAGCTGTTCAGTACATTTTGACGAATTATGCGAACATAAATATTCTGAACAGCTGATTTTTTTTTCGCGATTTCAGGTTTAGTCCCATAGTAAAAGTTGTTCATAATGATGAGTACAATGACCCCTTAAGAGGTTTTGCGCATTTAACGTTACACATTGTATATTAATTTCACCTGGATACCTCCACGCGTTCATGAGAAAAAGGGTCTTGACAGACAGACGGACAACGAAGTGATCCTATAAGGGTTCCGCGGAACCCTAATTATCATCTGTCCCGTACAAAGCTTCAAGTACCTAATCGACGTAAATGTATGGAACGGCTGTTTTTTTTTCTAGATTTCGATGTTGTTCCCACGGAAAAAGTTGTTCAGTTTGATGGTATGTACCATGTACCACATCTTTCTGATACATCCTGTATGTTTATTAAAGACGGCAAACAAAATAGTGGTGTAGTGCTTACATTTAGTAATCCATACTTTATTATTTAATATTATAAATTCGACTGTCTGTCTGTCTGTCTGTTACCTTTTCACGCCTAAACTACTGAACGGATTTCGATAAAATTTGGCAAGGCTATAGATGGCATCCTGGGGAAGGACATAGGCTACTTTTTTTCTCAAAAATAATCCTACAGGGGGTGATATAGGGGATGAAAGTTTTTATGGGAAACTCAGCATTTCTTAAGTTAGGAATATGAAAATTCATATTTATGCTATTGGTAGGAAATAAAGAAATATGCGATTAAGCGATCCAGTTTAAGGTGATCTCGCATTGTATAAAACTTCCGTACAATGAGAGATCAGCTTATACTGGAAATGTATAGCTTAATAAGTAGCTCTGTGTACAAAGTTTTTGAAAAATCATCCCCCAGGGTACATATATGGGTTGATTTTAAAATTCACAAATAATATTAAAATGTTTGTATACCAACCTCTTCTAAAGAGATTTATGGGATTGGAAATGTAGTCATAGTTCTTATCTTGACTTCTTTAGGTAACAATTACTTAGACTATTTCATTCGATTTTTTTACGACGAATGGATTTATTTGGGTTTTTTTTTTGTAAATTGGCTGAAATATGACTATGATTGTTGAAGGTGTCGGAAAAAATCATGCTGACTGGGAGCTTTAAGCCCACCATACACGGCAATGATTTATCGTAGCGATTTGAGTTTGCCTATTTATATCGGACGGCCCTATGTTTTCCACATGAACGTTCCCATGGGACATTTTCCGACATCTACGCGGGCGAAGCCGCGGGCAAAAGCTAGTAAATAAATAAATATCCTTGGACATTTCACACAACGCCATCTAGTCCCAAGCTAAGCAACCTAATGCTTGTGTTACGGTAACGAAATGGCTGATAAACTACTTACAGTATTCCCAAATTAATAATGCGCATGCAAATCTTCGCTAACTGTCGTATTCCCGGAAACACCCGAATCATTGAATCGTAAGAGCCCTAAACAATGCACTTGCATTTTGCACCTTGTTCGAAAGAAATAGGAGTCAATATCATGTGTACACAATAGAAAACAATTCGGGTGGTCGGCGGCGGTCGCCGTTCAGTCAAAGATCCGTCAGTCGTCTCTATATATTGGTGGTGACTGCACGTGTTCTCTCTGTGTGGAATTATATAGAGCTGCTATTACACACCCTTCTTGGTTTTGTTTTCAAAGGTGAATTTAATTTCAACTTTAATTATCTTATTCAAAAATAGTTTATTTGGTAAAATAGGTAAATATACTAACATTTTTCACGCTTTTTTAATATTAAAAAATTAAAAATACCTACGTTAAATACATATTAAGTACTAGAAAAAACATTTTAAAAATCAGATTTAGGCTTTTATAAATTTAATAGAAACACACATACACAAATAAACAAATAGATATAGGAATAAATATTATTATAAAGTATATTAGTACATAATGCAATAATACAATAAATAAATAAAAATATGCCTAACTCTGCCCATTAAAACATTCTTTTCTTCCATCATTACACCAGCTTCAGTAAGACACTTGAAAAGTACAATAAAATTTTCGAAGTAAATCAATCCAACAAAGATTGTAGCATATCGTGTGGTTTTCCTCGCTATTTACTTACATGGAATTATCAAATCAAATTTCGTTACTGATAAATCAATATTTATCTCTTTTAGCACAAAACACATAATTCTACTAAATTATGCATGAAGACAATGCACTTAACCACTCTATATACATATCGTCTTCCGACGCTCGGGGAATACGACCGTTGCCGAACAGTGACGAAGATTTCTATGCGCATTATCACTTTGGGAGACCTGTATATACATTTTTTTTGTAAATACATACATATTATAGATAGAAAAACACCCAGACTCGGAACAAATACTTGTAGGTCGTACAAATATTTGTTCTGTGCGGGAATCGAACCCGCGACATGCTGCGCAGCAGTCAATCGCTCAACCACTGCGCCAACCGTGTCGTCATTAAGTCCTTCCTAAAATAAGGCGAAACTAAGTAACTTTGTAACCATCTTTTACAGTAACTATAGCTTCTTTCTGATAGGAAAAAATACACAGTAATCTACAATACATAAGAAGTGATTTCATGTGTCCTGAAATCTATTTTAGTTTGTAGAACTAAGGGAAAAAAGACCTAAATCCAGGTCTATTTCAGTCTATTTTTTCGTGTTGTTAACATATTACTCCTACAGTTTTCATTAAAAGTGTTCATAAATTTATACAGTTCTTTACAAACTAATAAGGAATGATTTCTTGTTATTACTTTTTTAGTTTAATCAACAGATTTTTTGTAAATCGATAATTACTTCATATTTTGCAAGCGTTGTGTCATCGCGCTTCTCTTTCTTATCTATGCAGCCCGACAGTGAAAGCGCTTTTTGCGACGGACAAGCCTTAATTTATTTTCATATTAACTTACCTAATTCTTGCCTCAAGATTTCTGCGCGCGAGTCGTCGGTACCTTGCTTAGGTAGGATGTGAGAGACGTCGGCAGCGACCATCGCCGCGCAAACTGACAGGATTAGGAATTTCTGGGAAAAGAAAAAACAGAAAAGATTTAGCTTTAATCAACACAATCTAAGTGTCTAAACACACTATGCCGAAGTTACGCGACCGAAGTTCCGCGGCTAATGTTACGTTCTGACGTGTTCGGCTGTTCGATTACAAACTCTAAGTATGATAAATCGATGTCTCGAGAATTGGTTTTTTAAGCAACCGATTATTTTCCCCATCACTGCACAAAGTATTTTGACAGCTGTCCAAACGGACTTCTTAGTGTCTAAACACACAATAAGTGCCGAACTTACGCGGCGGAAATTCAGTTGCGGAACGTCAGTGTCTTGAACACCCGCCCCCCCTCGCGTCCCCAGCCCCGGATCTTCTTCGGCAATCGAACCGAACTTCGGTCGCGTATAATGTGTGCTCTACAGAATACGTTGCCACCGAATTGCCGCTGAACTTACGCCCGACCGAAGTTCGGCTGTACGCTAGAACGCAACGTAATTTCGGCATAGTGTGTCGTCAGTAATTCAAATAGCATTGCAGCCGTAATAATGCCGAACTTCGGTCGCGTAACTTCGGCATAGTGTGTTTAGACAGAAGTCCGTTTGGACAGCTGTCAAAATACTTTGTGTAGTGATGGGGAAAATAATCGGTTGCTTTAAAAACCGATTCTCGAGACATCGATTTATCATACTTAGAGTTTGTAATCGACAATTTATTTACATTGCTTAAAACTGATTCTTGAGGCATATCATTTTATTACATGTACGAGTTTGTAATATTTAACATTTATGTACATAAATCCCAACTGAGTTTCAATTTGGCGAGTTTCAAAGCCGATATAAGTTTAGAGGCATGAGGAACAGGGTGTAAAGTTCACTCATCCTCCATAGAAAAGGGAGGATCCTCCGACCAGACGGGTGTTGTGTCTGGTGGGCTACTGCCCGACGGTTGATGTCGGGACGTTGCATATATGCTAATCGCGTGGTAAACTCTAACTGCGCGATGCAGGTTTGCGTGACGACATTGATGCGTAGTTCATATGTGGCGATGTAGATTCCGCCACATAAGTACTGATTTCTTCCGGAAGGTCTATTTGTATACATTGTAATATTATGCGCCAGTGGCTTACCTAGTAATTATTAAATTTCAAAATAAAGCTAAAAAGATATTCGATCAAATTTTGTCTTTAAATGTTTAAACATTCACATTTTTCTCTTTTCAAAATTATCAATTTTTAGAACATCGATTTCATTCGGTTAAAAAACGGCTTAGAACGGTCACAACTCTACGGCCCCGAATCAAAAAACATTTCTCCTGGTTCTTACTAGGAGAACTCTTCAACAAATAACGTCCCTGCATCGGTATAGCAATATTTTGTACAAGGTGACGAGCATTGATATTAGGTTATTGTAACTTAGATAAATTACAAACTGACCCACTAAAAAGTGAAAAAAAAAAATACCGACTTCCAAAAAAAACTACAAAGTGAAAAATAACTTCAATTTTGGAAGTCGGTGGCAAGTACGCATCACTTGAGAACGGCTAGACCGATTAGGCTATTATTTTTTTTTTGTTTCAAATGGAATTAAGTTTTTATGGAAAGAAAAGTTTGAAAAGTATCCCGGAAAATATTCAATTTCGGGAAAAACTGAAAGTACTTTTTTCTATGGGATTTTTGTATGAATTATTGGACAGGACAACCGTATGTCGGGTTAGCAAGTATTTTTTAATAAATTAAATATAACGTTGGCAAAAAACAACTATGAAAAAAATAGCTGCGGTTTATCGTACGTTTCTATCCCAAATCTTATGTCTCGAAATATGTACTTAACAATTTTACAAAAACAACAAAATACTATTAGAAATTAAAATACTATTAATAATATTATAAAGCCTTTCACTCTACTTAATTATAACACACCGTTTTTTAGAACGTTCACGAAATTAAATAAAAAACGCCTAAGAAAACTTTTTTTTTTTTTATCAAAAGTTTTAAAAATGTATTCACAATCACTCACCATTTTTATTTTTAAGCTGTTCACTGCACAAGATCTCACAACTGAATGCTTAAAATTTATATCTTTGGCTGTATATAAATCATTATTACTTGCGTACGCGCAAGGTCGCGATGACACTTCACGGGCTCACGGATGCTGTTGAAAACTAGATGGGCAGAAGTCTTACTACTAGTAGGCATAATCTTACTTATCTACACATGTTATAAAATAAAGTTGATTTTCGTGTCTGTTTGGTCGCGTTGTACTTCTAAACTGCGCAACGGATTTTGATGCGGTTTTCACTATCATTTAGAGAATAGGGATGATGCCTGGGTAAAAAAAAAGAAATTCTATTTAGTCCGTCAGTCAGATAATAAAAAAATATTAGACACGTATGTGTTGCTTTATCATATTAATAAAAAAATACTTAGCTATCACGCATTAAAGTTGGGGAGTGGGGGCTCGCTACGTCACTTGTACGTATAAAACCTAGCTACGCGTGACGTCATGCCATATTTTAACTCAATGTATCGCCGTAATTTTTTGATTACGTAAAAAAAGAAAAAATACGTGTCCAATATTTTTTAATAATCTCTATGACGGACAAAAAATATTTTTTTAGTCATCATCCCTATTTGAATATCAGGCACTGTAGTTGTCTATCATTTTTGCTGAACTGGGCCTTTTTGGCGCAGCCGTGGGGTACACATTCCTGCATTGTAATTTTATTCTTGTTGTTTTTTATTATTGCTATTTTAATATGCTGTTATTATTTTGTGTGCCTCTTTAATTTAGTCTGAAAATTAAATGTATTATTTTTCTTTTCTTTCTTTCAATTTATTCCGGAAGGTTTATATATCAATCCGGCTAACCTTTTCCCAACTATGTTGGGGTCCGCTTCCAGTCTAACCGGATGCAGCTGAATACTAGTATTTTACATGGAGCGACTGTCTATCTGACCTCCACAATTAAATTAATTTAATTTAGTCTGTGCTAAATAAATGTGTTTTCTTTCTTCTTTCTTTCTTTCTTTCTTTCACAACCCAGTTACGGGGTAATACGATACCTCTTGGTAAGACTTTCGGGCTTCTGACGACCCGTAACGACTGTCAAAGATCCACGAATGACGACGTCAGATGCCCGAAAGTCTGAACCAGTCTCACCTGGTAAGTGGGTTGTGGAGGTCAGATAGGCAGTCGCTCCATGTCAAATACTGGTATTCAGTTGCAATCCGGTTAGACTGGAAGCCGACCACAACGTAGTTGGGAAAAGGCTAGGCAGATGATGACACAGTTTATGAAATAGGTATTGTGATTGACCGTGCATATGTGGTAACTCTTTGACCTCGAACTGGCCTAGCTTAGTACGCAGTTTCAATAGGATTAGAGGCCAGGTTATACTGGTTTTGTCACCGAATGAGTCTTTCAGAAGGATCTATTCAAATTAGCCATAATGCCTATAATGTGCCCACTGCTGGGACACAGGCCTCCTCTCTGTGAGAGGGAGCGGGCTGTAATCCACCACGCGGGCCCAGTGCGGGTTGGTAGATGTCACATGTCTTCGAATTTTTAGCTCTAGGACATGCCGGTTTCCTCACGATGTTTTCCTTCACCGTTATGAGAGCAGTGGCGATGAAATTATTTACACAAAGTAAAGCACCTGTCTGGGTTCGAACCTACGACCTACACCGCCGGTCGTTTCCACTGGGCCACCACTACTCTCAAATTATCCATACCAAGGAAAAAAGGCAGACGACCGACGAGACGTAAATATTATCATCACCACTGCTCTCAAAACGGTGAAGGAAAACATCGTGAGGAAACCGGCATGTCCGGTTCTAGGACATTCGAATTCGAAGACATGTGACATCTACCAACCCGCACTGGGCCCGCGTGGTGGATTACAGCCCACTGCCTCTCACAGAGAGGAGGCCTGTGTCCCAGCAGCGGGAATATTATAGGCTGATTATGCTCATGCTGAGGTAAAAAAAAACTTGCCAAGTGCGTGTCGGACCACGCATAATGAAGGGTTCCGTAGTTGAAAAGAATTTATCCCAAAAACAAACTTAAAAAACATGTTCTCCCACATTGATACAGTACGATAATTATCAATTTTCGGACTTTTTCCTTTACTTGTGCTGTGAGACCTTGCTTCAGACCAAATTTCATGATTCTAGGTCAACGGGAAGTACCCTATAGGTTTTGATTTACTTGCGAGTATCAAAATATGTCGCATAAATGGCCGTATTTGTATTAGAGCTTCAAGGGACCATGGATTTGATATTAATTTCAACTTGATACCTTCACGCGTTACTAAGAAAAAGGACGACGGAAAGGACAGACGGATAACGACGTGATCCTATAAGGGTTCCGTTTTTTCCTTTTGAGGTACGGAACCCTAAAAAAAATTTAAGAACCAGTCGAAAATCGGTGCTTGGGGGAGCATTATGTCTAGCACTGGACATCTTTAGGATGAAATGATGATGAAGTAAAAAAAAGATGACCTAAATCACAAATAAAAAACATCTGGTCATTGGTCACCGATCAATATCCAAACCTTGACTAAAGTTGCTTAACCAGTAAGCTTCCATTGTCGAAATACTGGTGTGACATCATTTTTAACGCGCAGACGATATTATTAATCATTGAAGAACTTTCTTACTAGGGATGTCAATTTTAAAAGTAAAAGTTTGAGCTTTTGTTATTAATATATTTTTTAACAGTCTATAGAGGAGCTCATGGCTAAGTAATAATCTCCGCACGGGTCGATCTATCAGGTTAAGCTACGCTTGCCGGGGTTGGTCAGTGGATGGGTGACCATATTTATTTACGTACCGAGACTCCTCCGTGCCTCAGAAAGCACGTTAAGCCGTTGGTCCCGGCTGTCATTCGTGGATCTTTGACAGTCGTTATGGGCGTCAGAATCCCGAAAGTCTGACAACCAGTATTAACCAAGGGGTATCGTATTACTGGGTTGTGGAGGTCAGATAGGCAGTCGCTCCATGTAAAATACTGGTATTCAGCTGCATCCGGTTAGAGTGGAAGCCGACCCCAACATAGTTGGGAAAAGGCTAGGCAGATTGATTTTTGGTTGACTGCTTCATTGGGCGAGTGGTCTCGCAATGGCGGCTGCGAAGCGAGGGATCTTCGATTCCATTCCCCAACCTGCGAAAATTCCCATAATTCTGTATGGACAACCTTAAGGCCCAGGTTCCAAGATTGGTTTAGCTCGGTGTGTAAGTGAAATGGCGTTATGGCTGTCTAGTTTGACGCACGAGATAGAAGATTCTCACGCGCACCGGAATTATGTCGTAAAAATGCAAATAAAATCGTATAAAATTAGAAATTAACTATTTAATAAAAAGTAATCCATCACTGGATGCAGTTTGGAATTTGACATTTCATGGTATATTTTTAATTATAATTATAATTGTTAATGAAGGGATAAACTGCTTTTAAAGATTATTAGGAGGTATGTTTAAAGATTTTTTTGGTGCATTAAAATATGTATAATTATGTTTTGGCTTCCATCACTGTATGCGAAAAAGACTTGAAAATATCATATTTTTTTTACATGTCAAAATTATTTACGGTTTATGAGATACACTGCTTTAAAAAACCACCTTTTTGATCGTTTTCAGGAAATCTGGGCCTTAATAACTGAGTCTTCAACCTGAATTTTATGAGACCAAGTTCGTGATCTATGTCATCAATACATGTCTAGAAAACTAGAAATGTGGGGTATGCCCATGTGGGGTATGTGGTGAAAGAGTGCTGTTATCACATTTTTTTATTTTGTTTAGTCCGCATAGTTTTCGACTTTTGATGAAAAATGTAAAAAAAAATACTGTTCGGGGTTATCTCCGAAGTTTGCAAAGAGAAAAATCTGAAATTATTCTATGTGATAGAAGTTTATGTAAAGATTACAGGAAAAATAAAACGATTTCTCTAAATAGCACACTTTTTCAGAAATCATCAACAAAAACTACATATCGCGAGTCCGACTCGCTCTTGATTGGTTTTCTTTCGTCTATGGTTGGTTACCTGTCAATAAATAAGGATGTTCATAGGATGAGCCTATATTAAAATTTCGGGCATTACAAGTATTTTTTGTAGTCCGTCTCACCAAAACTCTAAAGAAGAAACAAATGATTCAAGTGATTTTATTTTTATTTTTCTAAGAAATTATCTTTTTGGCCAACCCTACATGTTATGTTATGTTATAAGTACAATCATTGAACTTTAGCGCTCGTCTGCCGACCTACTTTGAGTAAGTCACGATAATACATCTACTGTAAGGGCTTTCTCTTGATGCGCCACGCGAATATTGCGCGGCGTACACTACTTACCTACTACTTGTACCTTTTTTTTTTGGGTGGGAAATCATCAAATAACTTCTCCCGCTCTGGGTGGAGCGGAAGGGCGTGTCAGACTTTTACTGACTAAATCCCACTCGTGTTCCTTCAGTTGCCTATGCCAGGGCCACGGTATCTCTTTCGAACAACCCGCGACCCCGGCGACATCGGCCCTAAAACTGCTGACATCTCTTTGAGGCGCGCGTGGAACACTACACGCCGTCGACCCGGGCCTGGTCCTTACTGGACTGCGAGCTACCCTCGCTCGCTGTCCTGAAGATAATATAGAAATAGGAAAGTTTGGAGGATGGGCAGCAAGGTTCTCCTGTTTGCTAATCTATACATACAGGGTGTAAGGGACAGCCCTCCGCAAACTAACAGGGTGCATTCAGCTCCTCATTTTGAATCATATTCCACCGGAAATTTTCTCAGGAAAATTTTCATTTTTTAAATTTTTTTTTTCAGTTACATTTTCATTGTTTCAATGTAAAATTGCATTGTGTGTTCGCAGCACTCCATTTATGTAAAAAAAACTGCAAAAAAAAAGGCAAAAAAAACCAGCAATGGATGTTGAAATACTCCAACCAACGACGCGTGAAATCAGCTGTTCACTTTCTGTCTAGCTACAGAGTTCATCGAACTCACCGCATACCTATTACCTACCCCTCCCAACCAGTAATAGACGCTCCAATTTGTGCACAAAAACAAACAAATCAGGTTTATTGGATTCCCTTAACGTTCCTGAAAAAATTTCATGTACCGGTCATCTTAGTATGACATACTGAATTCACCCTATCAGTTTGCGGAGGGCTGTCCCTTACACCCTCGTATAAACTAGCTGACCCGATAGACGTCCTCTCTTGTGTGTGTTGATAAAAATATGATATGGAGCTAAGAATCCTCAATACTTATCTCTAAGTAACTTGTTCTGTTTATGTTTGATTTCGGAAATCAAGACATTTTGGAACAAATCTAACTCCATCATATAAGCTACGCTTGCCGGGGTTGGTCCGTGGATGGGTGACCATCTTTAGATACCGAGACTCCTCCGTGCCTCGGAAACCACGTTAAGCCGTTGGTCCCGGCTGTCATTCGTGAATCTTTGTCAGTCGTTACGGGTCGTCAGAAGTCTGACCACTCTTATCAAGGGGTATCGTATTACCCAATTGCTAGGTTGTCGAAGGTCAGATAGGCAGTCGCTCCATGTAAAATACTGGTATTCAGCTGCATCCGGTTAGACTGGAAGCCGACCCTAACATAGTTGGAAAAACGCTAGGCAGCTTGATTTGAATGGCTCATTGTTGGTCTACAGAGATAGCAAATATTTATGTGTTATTGGATTATTAGATTTCTCAGTATCATCATCATCTGCCTAGCCTTTTTCCAACTATGTTGGGGTTGGCTTCCAGTCTAACCAGATGAAGCTGAATACCAGTATTTTACATGGAGCGACTGACTATCTGACCTCCACAACCCAGTAACATGGGTAATACGATACCCCTTGGTAAGACTGGTTGTCAGACTTTCGGGCTTCTGACGACCCGTAACGACTGTCAAAGCTCCACGAATGACAGCCGGGACCAACGGCTTAACGTGCTTTCCGAGGCACGGAGGAGTCTCGGTATGTAAAGATCACCCAACCCCGGCAAGCGTAGTTTAACCTGATGGATCGACCCGTGCGGCTGTTATTACTTAGCCGATAATTAACAAAAACACTTTACCTTTCCATATAGGCCATCCCACGCGAAAGTTATTCATGAATAACAAAAAACCGGTCAAGAGCGAGTCGGACTCGCGCACCGAGGGTTCCGTCCCGATTTCTGAAAAAGTGTGCTATTTAGAGACATCGTTTTATTTTTCCTGTAATCTTTTACATAAACTTCCATCACATAGAATATTTTCAGATTTTTATCTTTGCAAACTTCGGAGTTAAGGGGTGGGGGGACGGTCTTTTTTTTTACATTTTTCATCAAAAGTCGAAAATTATGGGACCTCCCCACTTTGAATTTTGAAGACCCCCTTTCAGTCCCTGTTACAAAAAAAAAGTATAAATATTTTTACTTCTTTCTTACTTGCAAAATTGTTGGGTAAACATCGTCTGAAATTGTTCCAAATTTCAAGTTGATAGCATTAGTGTGAGATATCCAGCTGTGACAGACAGACAGACAGACTGAGTCACACCATAAGGGTTCCTTTTTTACCATTTTGGTACGGAACCCTGAAAAGTGCGTATTTCTCCACAGTTACGAAATGTAACTACAATATGACAGATAGACTGACAGCTTTTAACATTAATTATTACTTACATGTGGAGATGACATTTGAGTATAAAAAGATTGTTACATAACTCGTGTGCAAATGTATTTAGACAGTTAGCTTCAAGAATTTGGAGTTCATCTATGAATGGTATTTCTTAACGGCTCGGGTGCACAGAACTTTTTATACACACAAATTAAATACGTTTTTATACTTAACTCGTAATTGAAGTAGTAAATAATTAAATTAAAATCTAGGCAAATACAACGTGTAACGTTGAATGCGCAAAACCTCTTAACCCCTCAAGTGTCGAATGCACCCCATGTGTGCCCTTATTTCGACAGAGAAGGTGATAGTAAACTTATTAAAATTTTATTGTGTAACCAAGTTTCCATGGTTTTTCTGAACTTCCAAAAAAAGAAAAAAAAAATCTATCCCCCCCCCCTATGGAGAAAAGCGATGTCCGCCACACCGGACATTATCGAAACTTAGTAAAAAAAGTGTTAAAATTACTTGTCCGTCCTAGCGGACTTAATCGAATACGTGAAAGATGTTACATAGTATAAAGTAAAAGAATATAATAGTAAAAAAGCCTTTATTTTTTTATAAAAGTACAAAGAAACAATAAGGGCCAGTATTATTTAACATGAAAGCTCAAAAAACAGTTGCGAGGATTTTTGCCCGTCACAAAACAAAGGCGTGTATCACATTTCAGGCAGTAAACCGTAGTTTTTTTATTGCAGTACATACAACGACCTTCTTCCTTCACTGACGGAAAGTGTGAAACTCCATCGTAGCGTGAACTGTCTGCCGGTCTTGTTTTACAAAGGTGCCTGATCGTGCTTTCATCCGTTTTCTTATATGTAACACTTTTGTTTGTGCTGATCAAACTGTGGTACACTTCGTAGCGGAAATCTTTCAGCCGCATGCATTAAGTGGCAGGGTTTGCATGTTTGCGATACAGGATCCACGCATTGTCGACGCAAATATCAATAATTTGTGCGAACATCGCCATGTACCAGCGCTTACTCCTGAACGGAGTTCTATACAAGGCGATCAACATGTCGGCCAAGTCTACACCGCCCATATTCTTGTTATACTCTTTCACAATATTGGGATAGTCAACATCGACTTTCCTCTTGGCATTCTTGCAATATCTTTTAATCCTACTAACTGGTTCAGCGTCAGTATAGGAACTGATTAGAGTAGCAGCTTTATTGTCATGCCACCTCACAACCGACAACTTGTTTTTGTGACAGACGGTTTGACTGAAAGATCCCCTTGGTTTCTTTTTCAGTGCCTTTTCGCTACTCAATTTTTCTTCGGCTCCTCTAAGGCGGTTGCTTCTAATGGTGCCTACAGAAAAAATACCATAATTTTCACGCAACAGGTAAACAAGTTCTGGTGATGTAAAGAAATTATCGAAACAAACCATTGCTGGTTTCTTTTTGATGGTCTGGCAGAGTCCAAGCACGACTTGGGTACCAAATCCTAACGTTCGCTCTTCATCGGTGAACTTGTGATACCTGAATGTATCATCCCCACCGTAGGGCAGAAAGTCGTAAATCATGCCCGAAGTTCCAGCTCGAACGTACATCTTGAAACCCCATTTGACCGGTTTGTCCTTCATGTATTGTCGTCTTTTGCCTGCTTTTCGTCCTTTATACGGCACCATCATTTCATCGATACTGAAAGTGTGTTCGCCTGTTACACTCTCCTGAGCCAGACAGTTTTGTCGTATTCCTTCAAGCAAAGAGCGAACTTTGTAATACCGGTCAGAGCTTTCAAAGTTATTGTCCGCAAAGTGTAAGTTTTGGCGGATGGCTTCATACCTCTTCAACGACATAACACTAGCAATTTTGTCGTACCGATATTTTTTGGACCAGTAATTTAAATACGATGGTAGCGACACAATGCCCATCAAAATTAGGATAGCAAGAAAGTCGCGAAACTCATCTTCTGTCAAATTTATAGAGCGGCCTGTTTTTAGCACGGAATATGCGTTTGTTTCTTGTACAACATTAGCAATCACATCTTCTGAGAAAAACGTCAAAAAGTAATCTAAAGGTGAACGTACTACGGGAGGATCTTCAACTACTGCAGTATCTTCTATCTGGGCTCTATGCAAAAAGGTACTCTGTTTCCATTTGTACGAGAGGGAAAACTTTTGAATTTGCTTGGGTCTCTTTTTTGTCACAACTGATGGTTCTCTGAGTCTTCTTTTTCTATGCACAGGTGTTGGCAACGAGGGTAAAGACGATATAGAAGGTAAGTTTGCAAAATTGGGTTCCTGCGACTGGTTCGGGAAAACTTGCTCTATAATTGGAGTCAAAGGAGTCGGGAAGTCGTTGTTGAGTTCAAAACTTGTTTCAGAAGGGTTTTCATCAGGGCTGTCTGTGATATTCAAGCGCTCTAGCGAAGATGCAATAGACGGTGCAGGTGAACTGAAGACAGAAGGCGGATTAGAGAATGAATGAGGCTCATTTTCGGCACAGGAGCTATCACCTGTTTCAGACGGTGCACGTTCTGCAGGAACGAGTGCCAATATTTTTTTCGAGCGTGCATGCAGGGAAGACTGAAGCAAAAGAAAAGAAATACGTGCTAAGCAAAACACCACCACCAATAAAAAAAATAGTTAGGTAATACGAAAAAGTAATGGGGTAAGTATGAGGAGGGCACACAGATACAGAGACTCATGGTGTACATTATACATAGACAGTGAGTAACCAGTTCTTACATAAGTAGTTTTTTAGCATTTTAGTTTTATGTAAAGGTTAGGTAGATAAGTAGTATCTAACAAGTTGGTAGGTACTGAGAATAGATGTAATGTTTTGACAGTACCGACAACTCAAATCTTTCACCTTTCATACCATATTTCGACAAGGTCCGCCGTGACGGACAAGCTGTAAGACACAATAAATACAGGTGTTTCGACGAGGTCCGGTGTAGCGGACAAGTAAAAAACTCGATAATTATTATGAATAACGTAAGCAAAGGCTATGAAATCATATTATTTGAACGTTAGTAGACTAAATTCACAAAACACAAATAAAAAATCTACGCAACATAAGCAAAAAATAATATTTTTTAATAAATTACCTGAAAGACTTTCTTAGTGCGCGGTTTCGCCGACATTTTTTCGCCAACTGTCAAACTCTGGGTTGTCACACGCAAAATTTATTTTTCTACTAAAATTTAACCGACCTCCCAATAGCTTAGTAGTTTTTTTGTTGCAAAAATAGAAATAGACTGGGCGGTGGATTTTTTTTAAGTACTTGTCCGGTGGTACGGACAAATTCGAAATAAAGGTTAAGAAAAACCCGTTTTTTATTAGGTATATAAGCTTATATCACATATATATAAATGTAAAAAAACATCATCCGATGGAAAACCAATCATCATCATTAGTTGTGAACTTATGGAGTTCGCAGCTAACCCCCCCCCCCACCCCCCCCCCCCAGCGTGTCTAATGCACCCCAAGTGTGCAAAAGGACAAAACTTTACATAATAGGTATATAAGCTTATATCACATATATATAAACGTAAAAAAACATCATCCGATGGAAAACCAATCATCATCATTAGTTGTGAACCTATGGGGTTCGCAGCTAACCCCCCCTCCCCCCCAGCGTGTCAAATGCACCCCAAGTGTGCAAAAGGACAAAACTTTACATAATAGGTATATAAGCTTATATCACATATATATAAACGTAAAAAAACATCATCCGATGGAAAACCAATCATCATCATTAGTTGTGAACCTATGGGGTTCGCAGCTAACCCCCCCTCCCCCCCAGTGTGTCAAATGCACCCCAAGTGTGCAAAAGGACAAAACTTTACATAATAGGTATATAAGCTTAGATCACATATATATAAACGTAAAAAAACATCATCCGATGGAAAAAATATCATCATCAGTAGTTGTGAACGTATGGGGTTCGCAACTAACTCCCAACCCTCCCCACTCGCTGGGGTTTTGGGTCTAAAATTAGCCAAACTCAGACACTTGAGGGGTTAAGGAGTCATTGTACTCATTATTATGAACAACTTTTAGTATGGGACCAAACCTGAAATCGCGAAAAAAAAATCAGCTGTTCAGTACATTTTGACGAATTATGCGAACATAATTGTACTGAACAGCGATTTCAGGTTGGTCCCATACTAAAAGTTGTTCATAATGATGAGTGAACACTTAAGAGATTTCGTGTATGAATAGATACACGTTATCTTATACATTGGTATTATTGGGGATATACAGGGTGTATCATAAAGGTGTGGTCAAATTTAAGGGTGTGGTACAGACCATCAAATTGAACAACTTTTAGTATGGGACCAACATCGTAAACCAGAAAAAAATATCAGCTGTCCCGTACAAAACTTAAAAGGGAAGGTGGCTGCGATTCTTCATACAAATGTATTCCCCGTTTTTCTTCCTGAATAACGCCTCTAGAAGTCTAGCGCAATATACAGGGCTATTTTTAAATGACTAGCTAAATTTTCACAGGGTGTTCTACCCATGAATATGAACAACTTTCACTAAGGGACCAACTTTGAAATCACGAAAAAAAACCAGCGGTTTCCTACAAAAGTTCAATACCTACTCGATCAAAATGTATGAAACAGCTGATATTTTTTTTGCGATTTCAAAGTTGGTCCCATAGTGAAAGTTGTTCATATTCATGGGTAGAACACCCTGTAAAAATTTAGCTAGTCATTTAAAAATAGCCCTGTATATATATTTTTTTTTTTCATATAATCAAAGTCGACTAAACTAACTTTAGACGACACGTCCCTGTCATTTAGTGTTTAGGGTTCCGTACCTCAAAAGGAAAAAAAATGGCAGATTGACTAACATATCCCGCAAATAACACTGGTCTACATCAAAATTGCCTTTTACATGAAAATATACTACATTGATTGTATTCCACTCGCTGAACATAAATATACAAGTTAAAATTCATAGTTAGCTCTTATTGTGCATTTATGCCATATAAATATAATAGCGGGTAGCGCGACAGATATATCACATTAATGATGATAACTCAAAATATTTAGTGATTACCCGCGGAAAAATTTTATTATTTCACATTTGTTTGTTGCGTTTAACGCTGACTGTGTTTTGTTCAACAGTTAAAACGTGAAATTGTTACCGTTTTTTTACATTTTTAGTGAAAAATCTACAGTTTTCGTTATGTCGCGTAAATGTGTTAATAGTGCAGACAATTTTTGCTACATTTGTGGTAAGGTGACCCTTACTAACCAAAGATGCTCAATAACACAACGTTTAGAAACTGCTTACTTCCATTATTTTGGAATTAAAATTAAAAACCAAGACAAATCGTGGGTACCACTGGTAAAATAAGAGCTAATTAAAAAAACATATTCTTGTTTTCTATTCAGTAACAAGCAATATAAAAATAAAGTATTCAATTGAAAGGCACACAAAAAGTTACATTTTGTAGACCAGTGTAATTTAATCATCAAAACTTGCATTTATGTCAATAGGCTTAAATCAGCATCATAAGTATTAAGTTATACAAAGTTCAGCTAAGAATGTGCGTGTTAATAAGTTAATTTATTTGAAAGGTCGCCTGTCCGATAGAACTTGTTTATTTAATCTGAGGTAGGTACATGATGCGATAATCACTTGAACTTAGTTTACTTGATATTATTGAATTATAAACCCAATTATTATTCAATAATTTATTTATATTATTATTATTGTTATATATATTACATTTATTTTTATTATTAAGTATCTCGATTATTCATTTCTTAACTTATTTAGTTACATTTTTAAATATTTCCTAAAAAAAAAGATGTAGAAAAAAAATATAAAAAAAGTCATTAAAAAAAACTAAAAAACGGATTTGGATAAATGCAGTAAAAAACTAAAACTGAAAAGCTAAAAACAAGCCCATTTTAAATTTAATAAAAGTTGGAAGCAGGCGGGACCCATTTGAGTTTAAAAATATAAAAATGGAATGGGTCCCACCTGCTTCCAACTTTTATTCAATTTAAAATGGGCTTGTTTTTAGCTTTTCAGTTTTAGTTTTTTACTGCATTTATCGAGAATGGATAAAGTAAGAAATGAGTATATAACAGGAAGCCTGAAAGTGGCGCCAGTGACAGAAAAGTTGAAAGGAAATCGTTTGGCTTGGTGTGGGCATGTGATGAGGAGGGGCGAAACGCATGTGACTAAAAGAGTGATGAAATACATGTTGATGGATGGAGAGGCAGAGGAAGGCAAGAAAAGATGGATGGATTGTGTGAGGAATGACATGAAAGAGAAGGGAGTGAATGATAGCGTGTCGGTTGACAGGGGAGAATGGAAGAAGAAAACGTGTTGCGCCGACCCCACGTAACGTGGGATAAGGGCAGGAAGATGATTATCCAAATCCGTTCATTCGTTTAGGAGTTACGAGGGAACAAAGAAACGGACATACATACATACATACTTACATACAGGTCAAATACATAACCCTCCTTCTGGGCTTCGCCACAGTCGGGTAAAAATAGAAGTCCGCCGGTGTCGGGAGCAGGGTCCAAGCTACCGGTGGTTAGGGCTGGTATTATTATTATTCGTTTATTCATTTTTTTATCTTATTTAGTTACATTTTTAAATATTTCTTAAACAAAAAGATGTAGAAAAAAAAAACATTTAAAAATATAAAAAAATAGAAGTCCGCCGGTGTCGGGAGCAGGGTCCAAGGTACCGGCGGTTAGGGCTGCACAGATAGGAACCTCCTCACAATACGAGCCGTATCGAGGAGTACTGCCTTCTGAATCTGGCCCTTGATCCAACCGCCTAACGAGAGCCTCAAGAGATGTTGATCGAGGCTTTCGGCCATCAGGCCGTTGGCCGTTACTACAATCGGCAATGACAGCCGAGCTCACATTCCACATGTCAACAACCTCGTGAGCTAAGTCGAGATATTTTATTTGTTTCTCTTTCTCAGCTTTCACGAGGTTCTCGTCATGTGGAATGGTAACATCGACAATCATTGCGCGGCGCGCTAATCGATCTATCACCACTATATCAGGCTTATTGGCTACAATAGTCCTGTCAGTAATGATAGATCGATCCCAGTACAACGTGACATGGTCATTTTCGAGAACTGGGTCGGGCACATACTTGTAATACGGTACCTCAGAGTCCACAAGCTTATATTTCAAAGCAAGTTGCTGGTGAATAATCCTGGCCACTTGGTTATGTCTGTGCAAGTACTCGCCGTTAGCCAGACGAGAACAACCAGAGACAATATGTCTGATGGACTCACCCGGACAGTGGCATGCCCGACACACGTCAACCGTCCCGTCCTTCATAATATGTCTCCGGTAGTTATTCGTCAAGATAACTTCGTTATTATTATTATTATTCTTATTGAATTATTAGAATGCACAAGCGAAGCGAGCACAATTATTTTAGCACTCTGCTCAAAACCTCAGCATTTATCTTAGTTAAACTAGTTCCGTCTTATTACAAAACAAGGTTCATTTTCAAACCAAGGAATAAAGTTTGAAATTCAAAAAAGAATTGAATTTTGAATTTCGAACTTTATTCCGACATACTAAGTTGTCAGTTTTGTATAAAGAACTGTATTTCTATATTTCTATCACAGCTAAGTTCTTATTACAAAAACTGGCTCGATGGTTTTTTAAACCATGACAGAAGAAAAACCTCGTTTTGTAATAAGGCCGGTTTAGTTTATTTGGACGACACGGTTTGCGCAGTGGTTGAGCGATTGACTGCTGCGCAGCAAGTCGCGGGTCCGATTCCCACACGGAACAAATATTTGTACGACCTACAAGTATTGGTTCCGAGTCTGGGTGTTTTTCTATCTATAATATGTATGTATTTACAAAAAAAAATGTATATAAGTAGTTTATCAGCCATCTCGTTACCATAACACAAGCATTAGGTTGCTTAGCTTGGGACTAGATGGCGTTGTGTGAAATGTCCAAGGATATTTATATTTATTTTTTTAATTTATTTATTTTAGTTAAGTATGTAGTTTTTTTTCTCTTGTATTTTTGTGTTTCACGAACTGTGTCCAAATAAACGTTTTTCTTTCTCTTTCTTTCTTTAAACCATTTATTTTCACTTTTGAATAGGGATGATGTCCATTAACCAAAAAATAATCAGCCGTCCCTTACATTTGCGTCGAATAGATATTGAAGTTTTCTATGGGACAGTTGAATTTTTTTTCGCGAATACGATGTTGGTGCCATGGAAAAAGTTGTTCGGTTTGATGGTCTATACCACACCCTTAAATTTGACGAGGATGCAAAACGAGACGTTGTATTTAATAAAAAAGAGGAGCTCGTGGCTAAGTAATAACAGCCGCACGGGTCGATCCGTCAGGTTAAGCTACGCTTGCGGGGGTTGGTCAGTGGATGGGTGACCATCTTTAGATACCGAGATTCCTCCGTGCCTCGGAAAGCACATTAAGCCGTTGGTCCCGGCTGTCATTCGTGGATCTTTGACAGTCGTTACGGGTCGTCAGAAGCCCATAAGTCTGACAACCAGTCTCACCAAGGGGTATCGTATTACCCAGTAACTGGGTTGTGGAGGTCAGATAGGCATGTAAAATACTGGTATTCAGCTGCATCCGGTTAGACTGGAAGCCGACCCCAACATAGTTGGGAAAAGGCTGGGCAGATTGATTGAAAGGTAAATAAGATACGTTGTCATACTCATAACATATCATTTACCTACCTTTATGAAGTTCTTTCAGTATTTTGTTTTTTATTGTTTGTCATCCATAAGTCGTAAAAAAGCGCTTTGATGATTTATTGAACACGTTTACCACGTGCTCAAAGATTCGACATTTTGGGAGTTGAACATTTTGGGAATTGGACATTTTGACACCGCTGTACATTTTAAGAATTGGACATTTTGACACCGCTGGATATTTTAAGAATTGGACATTTTGACACCGCTGGACATTTTAAGAATTGGACATTTTGACACCGCTGGACATTTTAAGAATTGGACATATTGCCCCTGAACGCATCGAGGCACTCGTTATAAATCTTTCGTAACTACCAAGTCCGTTATTCACGCTAACGGAATGATTGATGATAGAATTAACTTTATGTTAATGAATAATTTATGTCTTTTTTTAAATAAAAAAACAATAATATGCAATGCCTAAATGTCAATGTCAAATTCTTTGGGAAAATTAAGTTAAAATTAATAACAATAAACTCATTTATTTGCTAAAAACATGGTATAAAAGATGGTAATGTTAATAATGTGAACAAACATGTTTTGTAGACATTTAGAGGCATGAGGAACAGGGTGTAAAGTTCACTCATCCTCCATAGAAAAGGGAGGGTCCTCCGACCAGACGGGTGTTGTGTCTGGTGGGCAACTGCCCGACGGTTGATGTCGGGACGTTGTATATATGCTAGTCGCGTGGTAAACTCTAATTGCGCGATGCAGGATTGCGTGACGTCATGTCATTGTGATGCGTAGTTCGTATGTGGCGATGTAGATGCCGCCACAGACATAAGCATGCAAATTTTACATGCATAACGATACAATCAGTCATCATGCGATTTTATGTTCCAGGAACTCCTTTAAAAACTATTAGCAGATAGCCATTTGTATAATTTAATTTTGAACAATCTTGTATTTAAACTTTTCAATTCATTTGGTATTCTATTGTATACCTTTTATTATATTTCGCAAGCCTTGGGAGGACATCTAACACGAGCATAGAGGGGTCGCGCCTGGTGGTCTACTCCCTAAGTCCGTCCGTCCGTGTGACATAACGATCGATCAAAACAAGTGTAAAAGCTAAATTTTTTGGACCGGCAAAAACACGTCGGGAGTAGGGACAACTGTCAAATCGTGTTGTCATTCATACTTCGTTCGGGGCCCGAAGCAATCATCTGTCCGTAGGTAGTAGGAAACGCCCGTAACGAAGGCCGAAACTACGGGCTTCGTTCTTATGGAGAATCCCTGCTGCGAGAATTTACATGGCTTGCTTTCACAAACAATTCCCTATGCCTCCACACAAACATACACTGGCCTGCAAAAAGAAGTATCACGCTTTTAAAATTGCAATAACTTTTTAAGTACACAAGATATACTTTCGAAACAAAAAGGACTCGAAAAAGAGTTTAATTTTGTACATAAAAACTGGACCGCCTGGGATGAGCTAGGGAGGCTAGTCAGAAGCCGCAGACCACCACCTACAGCCCTCGGGGCACTAAAACAGGCCCTGATAGAAGAATGGGAGAATATTCCCTAACATCGGCTCCGAAGCCTCGTGTTCAGTATGCCAAATCGACTCGAAGCTGTAAACAGAGCCCGAGGAGGCAATACCAGTTATTACAAAATGAACAACATGTAAAACATATTTGTAAATGTTACTTGAGTTTTATGACACTAAGCTAAAAATGGCTGTTTTTATTGTTTTATCTTTTCTAGGGTCCCATACCTCAAAAACGGAACCCTTATAGGATCACTTGTTTGTCCGTCTGTCTGTTTGTCAGTCTGTCAAGACCGTTTTTCTCAGGAACGCGTGAAGATATCAAGCTGAAATTAATATCAAATACGTAGGTCTATGGCCCCTTGAATTTCTAAAAAGATTGGATGGCAATGCTAATTCTTTGGGCTAAAAATAGGCCAGCCCTCTGGTCCCGTATAGAGTCGACCAACCGCTTGGCGAGGTCGCGAAATACTCGATGAGCACTCGGACCCCAAGGCCCTAGTGTTTCAACCCCAAACGGCTCAAACATATAGCTCCCAATAAGGTTGTTATATTTCCGCCGTTTGAGGTGTTCTGCTCCTGCAGCAGCCGCTCCAGCACAGCCTGCCGTGTTAGGAAGATGGATTCCTTTGTAACTCTAAGATGGACTAGTCAAAAATCATAACAAATCACTCAAAAATCCATAAACCACTAAATACACATAATAAACACAAGTATTGCGTAGTTAAGATACACATCAGTTTGTAAACGAATAGTAATTTACAAAGGTGAAGGGCGAAACGTGTACAGAATTATGTAGAGGTAGAACGGTAATGACTAATGAGGTATTTATAGGAATTACTAGCTGTTGCTCCTATTTGAAGTGGATTTTGTTCACAATTTCATGGGTTTTATTTTTTTTCGCGTAACTTATGTCTTATAACTAAAATAAAAGTAGCCTACGTTACTCCTTATAACATTAACTATCTGCCAGTGAAAGTCCCGTCAAAATCGGTCCTGCCGTTTTGGAGATTAGCAGGCACAAACAGAAAGATAGAAGCTCCACGGTTACTCTTTTAAAAATAAATGCCTTTAACAGTGTTCTTAAATTATTGTGTTAAGGCTCTATGATCCGATAGAGACTGCGCTTAGTGACATTTGGGCCACTTTAGTCGGCGTTCACACGAGCGTAATAAAATCGCGGCGGGATTTTATCGCGCACTGGATTTTCAACTCTCGTTGTTGAGCCGAGCGTTGAGAATCCAACCTAACAACAACAGAGTGCATCCCAGCGCGACGAAAAACACACTGTTGGATTTTCAACTCCCGGCGTTAAGCAGAGAGTTGAAAATCCAGCGCGTGCTAAAATCCCGCCGCGATTTTATTACGCTCGTGCGAACGCCGACTTATGGGATCACATGGCTGCTTCATACGGCATTGTTTTAACCGACTTCGAAAAAGGAGGTTCTGTATTCGACCCGTATGTATGTTTGTATGTCCCAATTTTGATTATTCTTTCACTAACGTGATCTACAGACTTTCAGGAAGGTTTTAGTGTATAATATAATTATGTAATTATTGTTATGTACGAAGTTATATGCATAAATGTACTGTATCTCCAGCATTTCTAAGCCGATTTTGATGATTTTTCTTTTCGTTCGTCTTGGGCTTACTTATGTAATTGTTTATTCAACTAAAAATGGAAAAAATAAATTTTCTTTAAAAAAAGTAAAAACGATTTTTAATTTTTTTTAAACACTCGAATGTAGACGTCTGATCCCAACTTTTTACCGAAAAATATCGCACAGGACAGGGCCCGTGTGAACGGAGCCAAAATCATTAAAGATAGAATAGAATAGATCGGTTATCGTCGCCTTAACAAATGACATGAAAATTACATTTTTAACATAGAAAACAGTTTGAAAACATAGAAACAGGGAAAGATCTAGTTTTATAAATATTGTGTAAAAATGTGCGCAGCCTAGTTGACGGTTGACATACGTCTCACAAAGTCAACGACAAGACTGCGCGTCATTTGTTTCGAAGCTTCTAGAAGCTTAACCGACTCGACCTTATTGGACGAGCGGATTGTGGCGGGAGCGGCTAGAAAAGGGTTCGCGTTATACATTCATTTTAATTCTCATCGCATCTAAAACATTCATAAGTCTGCAAGGCAGAGGTCAAGGTGCACAAATAATACGCTTTGACCGATGTATAATAATATAATAGGCGGCTATTTTAGGATATATCCACATTTTTTGTTGGTGCAGGACCTTTTTAATTCAAGTTCGGTTACTTACTTATATATGCGAGACGAAATACGTCTTGTGTTTGTTTTTTTTTTTTATATATATATATAAATTGTTAGCTGGGTTAATAATGTCAAAGATATTATTTTTTATTATTGTAGACGAAGGACTAGTTTTTTGTTTATTATATTTTATTACTTATTATTATACACAATAAAACAGTCACACAACAAAACAGTTACACAATAAAATAGTCTAATCGTGTAGTTTTCTTTTTTTTTTGTGCAAAAAAAGTACTTATTAGTATATTTTTAGGTTTACGTACCTCAAATAGAAAAAACGTGACGCTTTTAGGAGCACTCGTGTGTCTGTCTGTCACAGCCAATTTGCTCCGAATCTAATAGACCGATTAAGTTAAAATTTGGTACCTACACTTATGAATTTCTGTGATCCAAACACGGACGTGTAACGTAAAAAAATGTACTGAACGGCAGTTTTTTTTTTTTTTCGCAATTTCAGGTTTTGATCCCATAGTAAAAGTTGTTCATAATGATAAGTACAGTGAGTGAGTGAAGAGGATGTTGGTTAAAAAAGGTTCTGTCGCAAAATTACCACTTCTCAAAATGACTACTGGTAGCAAAATGTCCCTTTCGCAGAATGTCCCTTTCGCAAAATATCCCTTTCGGAGAATGTCCCTTTCTCAGAATGTCCCTTTCGTAAAATGTCCCTTTCGCAGAATGTCCCTTTCGCAGAATGTCCCTTTCGCAAAATGTCCCTTTCGCAAAATGTCCCATTCGGAGAATGTCCCTTTCGTAAAATGTCCCTTTCGCAAAATGTCCCTTTCGCAGAATGTCCCTTTCGCAAAATGTCCCTTTCGCAGAATGTCCCTTTCGCAAAATGTCCCTTTCGCAAAATGTCCCCTTCCTCAAACATGCATTAATTCCTTTCATCAGACCAGAACTTTAGAAAAAGGCTCTGTCGCAAAATTACCACTTCTCAAAATGACTACTGGTAGCAAAATGTCCCTTTCGCAGAATGTCCCTTTCGCAAAATGTCCTTTCGGAGAATGTCCCTTTCTCAGAATGTCCCTTTCGTAAAATGTCTCTTTCGCAAAATGTCCCTTTCGCAAAATGTCCCTTTCGCAGAATGTCCCTTTCGTAAAATGTCCATTTCGCAAAATGTCCCCTTTCTCAAACATGCATTAATTCCTTTCATCAGACCAGAACTTTTAGGTTCATAGAAAATAAGTAATTACCATGTCACGTAATAGCGTGTTTTTATGAGCACAAAATATAAGCATCCTTCAGTATCCATTGCTCCTATGGTTAACGACACCCGATTTTTGATATTAAAATTTTATTAATCTGTTGTTTATGTATATCTTCAAGTATCTCGTATTGGATGTTGAGGATGTTATAGAAACCGTTAGTAAAGATGACACAACAGACCATAATTTTAAGAAGCCGGAGGTAAATTGATGAATGATACAAATCATCTTCATTAATTATTTCAATAAGTAGTTACTAAGATACATAACTCAAAGCCATATTAATGGCATCTACCATACACACAGGATGTATCAAATTTAAGGGTGTGGTATAGACGATAAAACTGAACAACTTTTTTCATGGAACCAACATCGTAATCGAGAAAAAATATCAGCTGTCCCGTACAAAGCTTCAATACTTACTCGAGCCAAATGTCATCAATAGTCTTTTCTCAAATATGTTGGGTCGGCTTCCAGTCTAACCGGATGCAGCTGAATACCAGTATTTTATGTGGAGCGACTGTCTACCCAATTACTGGGTATTACCCAGTAATTGGGTAGACAGTCGCGATAACCTTTGGTGAGACTGGTTGTCAGACTTTCGGGCTTCTGACGACCCGTAACGACTGTCAAAGATCCACGAATGACAGCCGGGACCAACGGCTTAACGTGCTTTCCGAGGCACGGAGGAGTCTCGGTATGTAAAGATGGTCACCCATCCACGGACCAACCCCGGCAAGTGTAGCTTAACCTGATGGATCGACACGTACGGCTGTTATTACTTAGCCATCATCTCCTCTCTTGACTCGACCCAAATGTATGGGACGGTTTTTTTTTTTCGATTACGATGTTGGTCCCATGGAGAAAGTTGTTCAGTTTGATGGTCTTTACCACACCTTTCTTATACATCCTGTATAATGTTATGTTATTTTGTTTTTTCGACCGTCAAAAGTATAGTGTAGTGTAGTCATTGAGAATATAATATTAATTAGTAGAGTCGACCTTCTAAAACAAACGTCTTGTTTACTATGTTAATAAGTTGTTTGACAACAAAACATTACATCACGCGTGTGTTACCTACGTGATACCACAGATTAATACAGATGGGACACTCCGCAAAATCATTTAAATAAAAACCGACTCTTGCTACGACTCAATAAAGTGCCATTCAGGTCGCACAACGCTTATTACCTACAGGTATATTCAACTACAAGTTGTCTCTCTTTCTATCGCGTAACTCTTATGCCTTCTGACTCGTTAGGGTTGTCTTCTTTTACGACGGTGTGCGTGAGTGAGTATCGAACTAACGTGCTCCCCGGCCGCGCGCGGCAGCCCACACTGAACTGACCCAGTGATATGAGCTCGCCGCGTACTTGTAGCTTCATACCTAAACTGCGGAGTGTCCCATCTGTATTAATCTGTGGTGATGGTAGGGTTGCCATCCGTCCGGGTTTCCCCGGATTTGTTCTAGTTTAGACGGCGTCTGGGGAGCGTTCGGGCTGGGTTTCATTTGTAGTCCCGGGTTTTAGGCTGACACTATCGAAAATGTACGGCGAAAATTAAACTAAGCTAATTGTTTGTATGAAAATAAATAAAAAGTTTGATCGCACAAAAAGTGTGTCGTCTGCTCTGCACCATACTAATAAACTATTCTCCACGGATTACCCACATTCGCAAAATGACATAGGTATTGTAATTTCGCAAAATGTCACATTCTGAAATTGTCATATTCTCAAAACGCCACATTGCAAAATGTCATTTTCGCAAAATGCCTTTTCGCAAAATGCCATTTTCGCATAATGTCAAAACGAAAAAAAACTAAAATTTTGAGAATTTTGATAGTGTGGCATTTTGAGAAAAGACAATTTGCGAATGTGTCATTTTGCGTCAATATGTCATTATGCGAATGTGACATTGTGCGCCTAATCCTTCCCCACCACTCAATAAGTCGAAAGTTGTCGAAGTCTTTCAGTTACTCGGAATAAGAACGCAAAAGTTGGCCATTTAACGCAAAAATCACGGTCGAAATGTAAATATACGTCTCTTAAACAAACACAGAAATAGCAAAAAAAAAACCCGGTCAAGAGCGAGTCGGACTCGCGCACCGAGGGTTCTGTTTTCCGTTCTGATTTCTGAAAGGAGTGCTATTTAGAGACATCGTTTTATTTTTCCTGTAATCTTTACATAAACTTCTATCACATAGATTAATTTCAGATTTTTCTCTTTGCAATCTTCGGAGAAAAATTTTTTGAGAATGTGCAACAGCGCTATTTCATATGATACCCCACATGCCCTAGTTTGATTTTGTATGACCCCATTTCAGTCCTGTTGCAAAAAAAAAAATTTCTTTCTTATTTGCAAAATAGTTAGGTAAACGTCATCTAAAACTATTCGCAAATTGTCTTTTCTCAAAATGCCACACTATCAAAACTCTCTAAATTTTAGTTTTTTTTCGTTTCGTGCTATAAAAACAGTTGGTACTTTTAGTATGAAATATAAACAACACTTGTTACGATTACAAAAGGAAACTAGTCTCTGAAAGTCTGAACTCACCCTGGGACTGCACGTAGTTGGTATTTGTGACCTTAGCTTACACAACACAACAAAGGCATATAAACACTCAACAATTCTTTATATTATTTATCTGCACCATTTTCTTGCCGTATCTATTATAAACTAATTGTTTTATTTGTACCGATACATAGTAGTCCATGACTTTAATTTCTTTTACATCTTGGTCTGTGCAATAATGCATTGTTGGTTGACAGCCAGTCGCCTGCGCCCGCGTCTCATCTGTCATCGCTTGTCTAAAATGTCAAATTGTCACAGACTATAAATAGACAATAGTCTGAGCAAGTGAGGTTAGAGTCCGGCGTCAGGCATTCACTGCACTTATAAATTACGGTTTTTGTTTTTTCTTCTCTTTTCTATACTTTAAGTATTCTTGTATTTGTATTTTATTTTATTTTAAACCCCTTGCGAGTTATAGATATCCGTGGTGTGTCCGTGGCATCACACTGTAGGCCCTGTCAGAATACCAGCGTTGCGGTATTTATTTTTTAAATATCGCAGCTTTATGCTGAAATGGGAGCCTTTTTGGCCTCGCACAGGTCTTTTTAGTTTGTATTTTTTTGTTTATTTTTTTTACTTTTCTTGATTTTGTAATGTTTGCTTTGTTACTTTTTTATGCTCTTTCTAAACTGTGCGTGTCACAAATAAAAAATTTTTCTTTCTTTCTTTCTTTCTTTCTTTTCTATTCCATAGCATTAGTAGTTCTTGAGATATACAGCTGTGACAGAAAGAGACTGAGTCGCACTATAAGGTTTCCTTTTGACCATTTTGGTACGGAACCCTAAAAGTACCATAGGATCTTACAACCGATAGCCCTGAATAAAGAACATCACCTAAGGTCATGGTTATCTGACGCAATAACCTAATGAGGCAGATGAATATGATCAAAACGTTAAAAGAAAACATGAGGAAACCAACATGTCCTAGAACCAAACATTCAAAGACATGAGACATCTACCAACCCGCACTGTGCCCCCGTGCTGGGTTACGGCTAGAGAATACAATCCTGGGCATGTTTTTCGATCCCGGGATTACGGGATTCTTGATGCGTAATCCCGGGATCAAGGGGTAGTCCTGGGATTAAACTCTGTGGTTTCTCATTGGTCTCAAACGTAAAAAAAGCGAGTAATTTCTTGAAATATATTTTTAATTTTATTGCACAACACAAATCACAATATAGTAAGAAAAGAAAAAAGACAAAACAAAGATATGTAATATACTTTGTAAGAAATAAAAAGACAAAAAGAATATTGGAATTTTGATAATACAATCGTAGAAATATCAATACTTAATGCATCCAATGGACTTCTAAGCCTGCTTCGTAGTTTATTGCCAACATAAGCAGCAGCTGAAAACGCTTATTCAGGTTTTACACTGGTTGGAGGATTAGACAATAGGTACTATACAGGGTGTTTGGCGCATGGACCGACACAATTTTTTGGGGGATTGGGGGGGTCATTTGCTAGGTTTCACCTAAAGACCTCCATGTCCTAAGTGTGACGGTAATTGAGATATGTTTTTTTTTGTGCTTTCTTTGAATTACCCAAAATCTCGCCTTTGAATCGATATATTTTTTTTGTTTATGGTTGCAATAGAACAAAATAAATTTTATAATAGTCTGCAATGTATTTTTATTCTAAATAAATTATTATTTGATGTAATTGATCAGTAGAAAATGACTTACGTGCTTCCAAAGTCTTAAAAATGTTTAAATGTATGAAAAGTTACTACTCTTAAATTCATTTTTTTTTTTAAATAAAGCCATTTTGACCTTATTTTTATCTCAAAAAGTTCTTTAGCTTGTACCCTTTCTAAGGGTATGCTACACGCTATGAAAAACAATTCAAATGTAGTCAAAATACTAGTTAGAGAGTCAGTTATGGAGTGTTTTAAGAAAAGACTTATTACGGTTACTATATTTTTTTATTTTATTTCGAATAAGAATACATTGTAGACTATAATAAAAATTATTTTGTTCTTTTACAACCATAAACAAAAAAAATATATCGATTCAAAGGCGAGATTTTGGGTAATTCAAAGAAAGAACAAAAAAAAATAAAACTATTACCGTCACACTTAGGACATGGAGGTCTTTAGGTGAAACCTAGCAAATGACACCCCCAATCCCCCAAAAAATTGTGTCGGTCCATGCGCCAAACACCCTGTATAACAAAGGGTTATTTTTTTGGCGTTATGTAATAAATGCTATTAACATAATCTAGGCAATAGGTCATTGTCAAGGTGCAACGGACTACGGAGTGCAAACTAGACCTGTTTGTGGCAATCCCGAAAATCCCGAGATTAGCCAAGTACAGCCCCGGGATTTTCGGGGTTAGAAAATTGGCCGGGATGCCGGGATTGTATTGTCTAGTTACGTCCCACTCCCTCTGACAGAGAGGAGGCCTGAGTCCCAGCAGTGGGAACATTATAGGCTGATTATGCTATAGGAACTTATAGTCGATAGCCCTGAGAATGTCACCTACGAAGGGTCACGGTCGGTTGACGCAATAACCCAAGATGTGCTGATGAATATATTGTGGTTTTTGATGAGCCGCGCCCAGATACGCAGTTAACTTTGATTTTACGATTATGTTAATATGGTGATAATGATGAGCCCAACGAATTAAGACTTAATTCGTAGGATGAGCCCGACAACCTTTCTGGACAATTCCTATGGATTTCATCAGACGTATCGCCAAGACCTATATGAGATATATGTGGTAAAATTTAGTACCCAAACTACAGCCAGGGTGCAGAGGAGTTCGTGGCTAAGTAATAACAGCCGCACGGGTCGATCCATCAGGTTAAGCTACGCTTGCCGGGGTTGTCCGTGGGTGGGTGACCATCTTTACATAACAAGACTCCTTCGTGCCTCGGAAAGCATGTTAAGCCGTTGGTCCCGGCTGTCATTCGTGGATATTTGTCAGTCGTTACGGGTCGTCAGAAGCCCGAAAGTCTGACAACCAGTCTTACCATGGGGTATTGTATTATCCAGTTACTGGGTTGTGGAAGTCAGATAGGCAGTGGCTCCATGAAAAATACTGGTATTCAGCCGTATCCGGTTAGACTGGAAGCCGACCCCAATATAGTTGGGAAAAGGCTAGGCCGATTGATTCTCTCACTCAGTCCGCGAGCAGTATCGTGCGAGCGAGATAAAAAGCTGAAGTAGTGGGGTAACGATAACGTTCCTGAAATAATTTCATGTACCGGTCATCTTAGTATGATATACTGAATTCACCCCAACAGTCTGCGGAGGGCTGTCCGTACACCTTGTATGTATGTCGCAATAAGATGGTTGTAGCCGTGATATATATATATTCCTAGATATATAGCTACCGACCGTAATATCTATCTATATATGTAAAAATGAATCCCTATTTCCCTTGGTCATCGCATCACGCGTGAACGGATGGAACAATTTCGCTAAGTCTTTTTTTGTTGTGTTTATTATTGTCAGGAGAAGGTTCTTAAGAAAGAAAAAATTAAGAAAATTTCGCAGAAAATTGGAAAATTTCAGAAAACTTAACGACTATTTTAACTTCACGCGTTTACATTAGAATATTGATATAAAACAGGACAACGTCTGTCGGGTCAGCTAGTAGTTATATGAAAACTGTTGGAATACCCTAATTAGCCGACCATAAAAGGAGGAGGCGACGCTCTTCAGAATCGAAGTTTTTCTAAAACTGTTGGCCCCTTTATGCTCGAACTTTTAATTAGGTGCCGTAAAATGACACTTCTTATCTGTCATTTGGTTAAAAAATGTTCCCATTTCATAGCAAAATGACAGTAGAAGTGACAGAAGAAGTGTCATTTTACTGCTGCTAATGAGAGGCTTTTTGAGTATTAAAAAAAAACATAGTTGGCAAGACCTCTGTAGATGGCGTTGAACTGACTACGTCACTAGGTGCTAAAGCCAAAACGCTTGAAAAAAAAACAACATTGCGTCACGTTATAATTTAATTTCTGGCGTGGAAAACCCATAAAAAGACGGGTAAATATTTTTTTATTTATTTATTTTTAAATCATTGTGATGTGATGTGACAATGACATGACATTAATTACTTTTATGTACGTTTCGTTTTACGATCTCAAAATGACATCCAAGTGAAATGATGTGACGTTCTGTTCCTTGCAGTAACTTACCAAGTTCAACGCCATCTATCCAGCGACTAGGGAAGAGTTTAAAAAGAAAATCCCTCATTCCGACCATAGAAGATATTCATTTCAATTTATTAAAACCTCTGTCTCTTCCACAGTAATGTCAAAATTCGGCGTCCGCGTCGACGCGGCCGTCTCGGCATTAGGCGGCGGTGCTGGCGCGGCTCTAGATGAAAACGACTTCATCGATGCCAGCAGACTGGTCTACGACGCCGTCAGGGAGATACGACGAGCTGTACTGATGAATAGAGTAAGTGTCATAGGTTATAGTGGAGATGTATCTGGATTTTTTGTAGGAAGAGAGAGCGCACGTCCGCTCGTGATGGCGGTTGGGCGTTGACTGATCAGTCTGCCTGTTTGGTGAGTTTAGTTCTAACAAAATGGTTGTGATATTTCTATATATTCAAGCTAGCTATTACTTGATGTACTAGCTAGTATCTACAGACTTTGATTAGTGTAAGGTTCGAGATGCTATCTGTATTTAGCAAAAATGTGTAAGGACATCTCTTTTTTACGTGACTGCTAGTAGGAGTGTAATGTTTTCAGCGTTCATGTATGTTTGCGAGTTTCTTTATAATAAAAATCTGTTCAGGCATTCAAAAGTTATAGTGGATATAACTTTTGAATGCCTGAACAGATTTTTATGTAAGTATGGAGTATCTTTAGAATCCTTACATCATCCCGAGCGACACTGGCTATAATATGTTTTGAAAAAAATCAATATGGCGGCAGTATGACTACATTTTCAAATGTGAAAAAATCTTCAATTCAATCCAATATTCAATATGGGTATCAAATGGATGGATTGTTTTTTACTTTTTAGTTCGTTTTTGGCATGGCAGTCGTGTTTTTTATTATTTTGGTATGCCTCTGATTGCATCAAATTTAATGAACAGTCGTTTGCACCTTACTACAATCAAAGTCTTTGTATAACTTCTAGAGACAAAAGTGGGTGTAGATTATGCATGCAGCCACTTTTGTCTAAATCTTTTGTCTTCTGCTAGTGGACTATCTACCGACCTCTCGCCAGAGATCGGATAATCGGATGAATATTTACCTGCACAAAGTTAATTTTTAGCTAAGACATTATGGAAGCGACTTCTTATTTTTTTTTCTTAATATAAATCCCGGGATTCCAGAAAATCCGGGCATGCACAACGGATAGACGGATAGATAGAATACTCTAGATACATAGATACATGGTATGGAAACAATTTCTTAATTATGAGGTATTATTTATTTAAAATATACCGGGACGCCGGGATCACATAACTATTCGTATGCTTATTTACTTGAAATTCATTTTTAACCCTCGATGCAAATAATGCAGTTTGGAAACCTACTTTACAACATTAGCTAGCATTCGATTCTAAACTCAAAAAGTACTAAATCGATCAATTCCGGAATCGCGAGATTTTGCGAAAGATACAAGAGTACTAACACTTTTTGTCGATCCCGGAATTCCGGGATTTTTTTCGATAGAATAGTATAGCAAGAATTCTATAACCATAGTCATCACCTCAACTTTAGTTAAATATGCATCCGAATATCCAATATCTTCTTATCACCATCATATCAGCCATAATATTTCCACTCCCGGAAATTGACGACCTGTTTTTCCTATCAAATTAGGAGAGGGCTATGCCTGTGTTCTGTGGTGTGGTAAAGGCTGAGTAAATACTTAGGAAATATAGATACTTAACGTACTTCTAATTAACTAGGATGAGGAGGAACTGGACCCTGAAGACGTGGAACTAGACGAGCATTACACCCTGGAGACGCGAAGCAAATGTGAGAGCAACCCACAACTTCTGCTAAATTGGTTGCTTCTGGTTGCCCGAATGTCTTGTCCGTTAATGTGGTTGCTAAACTCATTGTCATCTAGGTTGTTGTTGTTTTAATGTGAATGTGTTTTGGTTGCTAATTTTATTGCTGAGCCACGTCAAAAGCAGTGAATTCATTAAATAATGAAAACACAAGAAAAATATGCGTTTCGACGACAGTGCTAAATCTGATTTTGGTGTGGCCAGCTATTAATGTCATGATAGGATATTTTTTAATAGATTTGCTAATTTAGAGCAACCGTTGGTTGTTTTTGTGTCCATTTTAGTGTCATTTTAATATGGTTTTAACAATGTGAAATGAAAGCAACCATTCACTACGTGGTTACTGGCAACCTTTCGCTTCGCAGTACATTTTAATATTTAATCAAAATTGTTTGGTTGCTTTTGGTTCATATGTTTATAGGTATTTTGTGTTTGTTAGTAGCTAATATAATTTAGAGTTGTTCAAAGAAATTTGTTAAATCACTCTAGATTGTGTTAAATGCTCGTGGTATCATGTTTTAATGTCATTTTGTCCCATCATTCATTTTGTGTTTAAATGTAGAAAGGATTTTGTTTAAAAATGTTCAACTAGGTAACAAATTGTATGTTTACACAAGCGAGATTACAACTTTGTTAGTATCGGAACATACTGTTTCCCTAATTGAGCTAATATGTTAAAATTTCTGAGCACACTGCGAGACAGCTCATGAGTTTCAATCTGCCTAGCCAACTATGTTGCGGTTGGTTTCCAGTCTAACCAAATACAGCTGAATACTTGACATGGAGCGAGTGCCTATCTGACCTCCACAACCCACTTACTGGGTAATAAGATTACCCAGTAACGACGTTACGAGTCGTCAGAAGCCCGAAAGTCTGACAACCAGTCTTACCAAAGGTTATCGTATTACCCAGTTACAGGGTTGTGGAGGTCAGATAGGCAGTCGTTCCATGTAAAATACTGGTATTCAGCTGCATCCGGTTAGACTGGAAGCCGCTAACATAGTTGGGAAAAGGTTAGGCAGATCGATTCGAACAGTGGCAATATTTTAAGGGGTCATTGTACTCATCATTATGAACAACTTTTACCATGGGACCAAACATGAAATCGCGAAAAAAAATCGGCTGTTCCCTACATTTTGACGAATTATGCGAACATAAACGCGATTTCAGGTTTGGTCCCATAGTAAAAGTTGTTCATGATGATGAGTACAATGACCCCTTAAAATATTGCCACTGTTTACACTTACATCGTATACAGGGTGACTTTGAAAACATGCGACAAAATTTAAGGGGGTGTTCTACGCATCAATATGAACAACTTTTACTAAGGGACCAACATCGAATTCGCAAAAAAAAATTACCTTCCCATATTATAGTTAAGGATATTGATTGGCCCTTTTGTAAAAGAAGGTCGGATTTTTTTTTGCGAATTCGAAATTGTTCACATAGTAAAAGTTGTTCATATTGATGGTAGAACACCCCCCTAAATTTTGTCGCATGTTTTCAAAGTCGCCCTGTATAATAGAATATGCCATCTCCATAAGTTTATATCTCAATGCCTCCCACAGTCTCGCATAAATAATCCCACCACATAAGCAACTAATTAAAACAAAATCCTATCTACCCCCGCATGCTACATGTGTACGTTTGTTTGCATGTTCCGTCACTAACGCAGACCAGCGAGGATCTGGATACCGATACGGAGTTCGAACCCGTTGAGGATATGACCATGGAGACTAGGAGCCGATGTGAGTAAAGCTAGGGGTAAATTTGGCAGGTGGTGGGTTAACAGTGCGCAAATGGTTACTAAATGGGTGTTAAACAATTTGTGTGACTTTTGCGTGGTAAATGTCAAATATTTGTCGAGAATTCCTTAAGGAGAAATTCAAATTTTCTTCCTTTTTTTGCAATTTGCTGGTCAGTATCAGGTGGTATGTTCATAAAAATATGATACGCGGCTATAGCAAAATAATGTGTCGTATAATCTCTCTAAGTTCAAAATTATATGATTTCCGAAATCAAACTTAAAGAGAACAAAGCTAATTTAGACAGATGTATTGATGAATCTTATGTAAATACACATTTGTTACTAGCTTTTTCCCGCGGCTTCGCCCGCGTGGATGTCGGAAAATATCCCACGGGAACGTACTACCGGGAATTCCTTCCTTATTCCTTGTCTACATTATAAAGGGGATCTTTGTGCAAAATTTCAGCTTTCTAGATCCAAGGGTTTGGACTGGGCGTTGATGAGTCAGTCAATCAGTCTGTCAGGACTTCTCTTTTTATTTATATAGATATAGATAGATAGCCGCGTATCATATTTTTATCAACATACAACCTGACACTGACCTGTAAATTGCAAAAAAAACTAAGAAAATTTGAATTTCGGGACTACTACTGCGGATCCCCTTTAAAGAGCATCATTCCTTAGCAGAAAAAAATTAATTCGTTCGCTTAGTAAAACCCAGTTTCACTTTAGGGGGTAAAGCATGGGTAAATATTCATAATCATCTTCTTTATGTTGTAGTTCTTTAAGCTAGAATATGCATGTTTTTTCTTGCTTCTCACATGTTTTAAATAATTTTCGTTTTAAAGTTGTTTTATTAATTCACTTGGATTGGATCAGGATCTCGCTGTCACTTTGTAAAATAGTGAATTATACAAGCCGCGTGCCCAATGGGATTTCGCATAGCCAAAAGTAATAAACTTCCTTATAAACTTTCATCCCCTATATCATCATCATTATTCTCATGCCCTTATCCAAATTTACGTGGGGCTGGCGCACCATGTCGTTTTCTTCCATACTTTTGTATTAGTCGTCATCTCGGTAGTCACTCCCTTTCCAGCCATAGGATTTCGCATAGCCAAAAATAATAAACTTTCATCCCCTATATCATCATCATTATTCTCATGCCCTTATCCCAATTTACGTGGGGCTGGCGCACCGTGTCGTTTTCTTCCATACTTCTCTATTAGTCGTCATCTCGGTAGTCACTCCCTTTCTAGCCATGGTTTCGCATACCCAAAAATAATAAACTTCCTTATAAACTTTCATCCCCTATATCATCATCATTATTCTCATGCCCTTATCCCAATGTACGTGGGGCTGGCGCACCGTGTCGTTTTCTTCCATACTTTTCTATTAGTCGTCATCTCGGTAGTCACTCCTTGTCTAGCTATATCAGCTTTCACACAGTCCATCCATCGTTTCTTTGGTCTTCCCCTATATTTATCCCCTATGGGCGGTAAATCTAAAATCCTTCTTTAGTGCATTTAAGGAAATCTGGTCCTACATCCAGCGGTTAAGGCGATGCACTGTCTGTCAGTGAATTTAAGATTTTATTAAGTAGATCATTATTATATTTTATTGTCTCAGGTTACGTGGAGTTGGCGCAACACGTTTTCTTCTTCCACTCTCCCCTGTCAACCGTCACGCTATTATTCACTCCCTTCTCTTTCATATCATGCCTCACACAATCCATCCATCTTTTTTGGCCTTCCTCTCCCTCTACATCCATCAACATGTATATTCATCCCTCTTTTAGTCACAAGTGTTTCGTCCCTCTTCATCACCACAAACGATTTCCTTTCAACTTTTCTGTCACTGGCGCCACTTTCAAACTTCCTCTAATATATTAAATTCTTACTTTATGCATTCTCATCACGCCACAACAACAACACACAATTTATACATCTCAACATTCTCATCTCCGCTGCATGCAATCTTTTTTCATCCATCTTCTTTACGGCCCAACATTCCGATCCATAAAATACGACAGGCCTTATCACGGACTTGAAAATTTTCCCCTTTAACTTGAGCGGCATCCGTGGGTCGCAAGTTGTTCCTGAAACCTGTCGCCATTTCATCTATCTGGAGTTGATCCGATGCGTTACGTCTCGGTCTACTTCGCCATCCCCTTGGACAAGCGACCCAAAGTACCGAAAGTCGGAGCATGGGGTATACTCCCTAAGCACGAAGTCCGTAGTTTTCCTTCGTTACGGGCGTTTCCTACTTCGTATCACCTACGGACAGATGATTGGTTCGGGGCCCGAACGTAGTATGAATGACAAAACAATACGACTGCTGTCCCTACTCCCGATGTGTTTTTGCACGTCCGAAAAATTTAACTTTTACACTTGTTTTGATGGATCATTATGTCAGACGGACGGACTTAGGGAGTAGGCCCCAGACCGGTAAAGGCGTTCCGGCGAGACATATGGGAGAGAGTCCGCCGAGTTTAGGCTCACTTCCCATAAATTAATTTAACAGATTTTTCAGTTAATACAAAATCTATTTAAACCCACTAAACAATCACTATAACTAAATACAACACATTCAAAGGGACAGCTAGAACCTGTAATTTCTTTCCAGTAAATGAATAATACAACTTTAGAGAGTCCACTGCAAAGTGTTGTCAGGTATTATAATACTTGTTGAAATTATGTTTACAGCAAGTGCCCATACCGGAGAACATGGAGTCGACGAGTATCCGGATATTAGTGGAATTACTAATGCTAGGGTGAGTACTATTTGTTCTTTAGAATGTCAATGAACGTGATCGTAGTTTAAATATCCTGAGTGAGTATAGGGATGTTTCCTGGGTAAAAAAAAGAAATTCTGTTTTGTCCATTAGTCAGATAATAAAAAAAATATTAGACACGTATTTTCTGCTTTATCATATTAATAAAAAATTACTTAGATAAAACGCATAAAAGTTAGGGAGTCGCTGCTACGTCATAACTATTACAAACTAAGTATAAAATCTGGCAAGGATTGCCAGATTTTGCAACTCAATGTATCGCCGTTATCTTTTGATTACGTTAAAAAAGAAAAAATACGTGTCCAATATTTTTAACAAGTAATCTACATGTAATCTGAATAATCTACATCGAGGCAGGCCACGGCGAAGGTGGTGTGACGAACTGATAAGGTTTGCAAGGCCAACATGGCCAGAGATAGCACAAGACAGGGAGGGTTGGAAGGAAAAGGGCAGGCCTTTGCCCAGCAGTGAGACACAATGTAGGCTAATAATAAAAAAATGATGGCCAAAAAGTTTTTTATTTTTTTATTTACAAATATCTATTCACATAATACCACGGCACGGTTGATTGTCGTCCGCAATAATTTTACAGTGCGTTTGAGATTTTTTTCCACTATTTTCTCTCGCCACACAAAAATACAGGGTGTAAATGTAAACAGTGGCAATCTTTTAAGGGGTCATTAATTACACTTACACCTTGTATTTGTATCAAAAGTGAGGTTGATAATCAGCACTTCGAAGTCAGAACTTTCTATAGGAAGACACCTTAAACTAACCTACTGACGGCGCAAGTGGCAAAATTCAAGGAATTTAGTGCTTTTGAAGTTAACAGTCTAACATACTAAGGGGATTCTACAGGATGTAAAAAGATACATTACAAAGCCGTCAACTATGCATACTGTACATCTAAGTAGTTTTGCGCAAAAATTATTACTGGGAACATAGACTTATAAAAAAAGATGGACTCCGCGCCACGCATATCGAAAGTGAAGCACAGTAAGTATGCCGGGTCCGTTTGTACAAACACGCCTCGCGCACACATTTATATCATAGTATGCCGACCGGCCGCCATTACGTGACACGAGCGACGGCGTCTTTGCAGGTACTCAAATCACGCACACATAGATCGGTAGGGTGCTTCACTTTCGATATGCGTGGCGCGGAGTCCATCTTTTTTTATAAGTCTATGACTAGGAAATGACTTTTATTTTTAGGTATTAAAAAAGCAATTTTTTATTACGCGCAATGTAACGCGAACCAGGCAAACGCAGTTAAGCCCCGCCCCTTCGCTGTACGGTACGCGTAGGTACTTGTCGGAAAAAGTTTAGTAATAACACTTGGAATACGTTTTAGTAAAAAAAAAATGCTACTTTGAACTTCAATATCTCCAGAACCATGGTGTAGTGGAAAAAAAATATCCAAATAATTGGTAGAATATGTAGCTTTCGGCTTCGGCAAGTGTCTTTTTACACCCGGTATAATGCTTTTGAAGTTAACCGTCTAAGCTACCAAGGGATTCTATACCTTAGCTTGACAAAAATAAAGTATAGCCTTAGAACCTTAGTTTGACCATATATTAATACAGATGGGACACTCCGCAAAATTATTTAAATAAAAAGCGACTCTTGCTACGACACAATAAAGTGCAGTTCAGGTCGCCCAACGCTTACTACCTACAGTCATATTCACCTACAAGTTGCCTCTCTTTCTATCACGTAAATGTTATGCCTTCTGACTCTTTAGGGTTGTGTTCTTTTACGACGCGGCGCGTGAGTGAGTATCGAACTAACGTGCTCCCCGGCCGCGCGCGGCAGCCCACACTGAACTGACCCAGTGAGATGAGCCCGCCGCGTACTTGTAGCTTCATACATAAACTGCGGAGTGTCCCATCTGTATTAATCTGTGGTTTGACAAAAATAAAGTATACTTAGAACAAAGTTTTATCTTTCGTCTTTCAGGAAGCCATGCGAAAGATGACAGAGGAAGACAAACGCAAGATCCTGCAGCAAGTGGAGCTGTTCCGTCGAGAGAAGATGACGTTCGACAACGAGGTGGCGAAGTGGGACGACGCGGGCAATGATATCATCATGCTGGCGAAACATATGTGCATGATTATGTTGGAGATGACGGACTTCACCAGGTGAGAATATCCGCAGAAATCCGAAAGTGATCTGCCAAAATATCCGCCATAATATTCTAAAAATATCCGCAGATATCCGAAACTGATCTGCCAAAATATTCGCCATATTATGCGAAAAATATCCGAAAATATCCGCTGATATGCGAAAAACACGTGACATATCTGAGACACAGTCCACTGTATACGAAAGCTAGGCTAGGTTATTATCGTATGAGTGATACTATCGTGAGAACATGACGTTCCACCACGAGGTTTTGAAGTGGGATTCGCCAAAATATCCGCAATAATGTCCCAAAATATCAGATACTAAATATATCTGAAAATATCCGCTGATATCCGAAAAATACGCGTGACATATCAGAAACACAGTCCACTGTATCCGAAAGCTAGGCTAGGTTTTTGACGTATGAGTGATACTATCGTGAGAAGATGACTTTCCACCACGAGGTTGCTTAGTGCGATCCGCCAAAATATCCGCAACAATGTCCCAAAATATCCGTCATACTATTCGAAAAATATCTGCCAGACAATCTAAAAATATCCGCTGATATCCGAAAAACACAGTCCACTGTATCCGAAAGCTAGGCTAAGTTGTTATCGTATGAGTAATACTGTGGCGGCATCTACATCGCCACATATGAACTACGCATCAATGACATGACGTCACGCAAACCTGCATCGCGCAATTAGAGTTTACCACGCGATTAGCATATATACAAAGTCCCGACATCAACCGTCGGGCAGTAGCCCACCAGACACAACACCTGTCTGGTCGGAGGATCCTCCCTTTTCAATAGAGGATGAGTGAACTTTACACCCTGTTCCTCATGCCTCTATAATACTATCGTGAAAAGATGACGTTCCACCACGAGGTTGAGACGACATCATCATGTTGGCCAAGCATATGCGCTGCATCGTGCTGGAGATGACGAACTTCACTAGGTCATGTAGGAAAGTTCCCGCAGATTAAACAATTTTAAAATGTTTAAATATCCGAAAGATATCCGACGAAATACCTATTAATTTGCTAGAATAACCGAAAAATTTCCGCGACTTAAACCCCAGAAATACTCGTATCTTCAAGTTTCCGACGAATAAAAAATATCTAAACAGCTGCTCGGTAGTTTCCGAAATCATATTTGTTTAATAACAATAGATTCAATGGTTCTCCAAATCTATACGATACCACAGATTAATACAGATGGGACACTCCGCAAAATCATTTAATTTAAATAAAAAGCGACTCTTGCTACGACACACTAAAGTGCAATTCAGGTCGCACAACGCTTATTACCTACAGTTATATTCAACTACAAGTTGCTTCTCTTTCTATCGCGTAACTCCTATACCTTCTGACCTACCGCCGCGTACTTGTAGCTTCATATAAACTGCGGAGTGTCCCATCTGTATTAATTTGTGACGATACTTTATTCTCTCCACAGAGGTCGCGGGCCGCTGAAGACCACGATGGATGTGATCAACGCGGCGAAGAAAATCTCCGAGGCTGGCACCAAGCTTGATAAACTTACTAGGGAGATTGCAGAGCAGGTGAGAAAGATTATCCTCCTAGCCAGAAAAAAAACTAAACAAACAAACAAACAAAATTCGGAGATAAGGGGGGAGGGGGGAACGGTATTTTTTTTACATTTTCATCAAAGTCGAAAACTATGCAACCTAAAAAAAAATTGACAATGTACAAACAGCGCTCTTTCATATGATACCCCACATGCCCTAGTAGCCCCACTTTGAATTTTTAAGACCCTCTTTCAGTCCCTGTTGCAAAAAAAAAATGTATCTTTATTTCTTTCTTATTTGCAAAATAGTTGGGAACACGTCATCTAAATCTGTTCCAAATTTCAAGTTGATAGCATTAATAGTTCTTGAGATATCCAACTGTGAGAAAAAGACCTATTAAACAACACCCCACACTATGGGGTAGACGAGAAAAAAAAAACATCCCCACTTTACATGTACAGAAAATAAAAATATATACATAATATACCCTAAAAAAAAATCTTTTTCAATACACTTCCTCGAAAACTGGTTCATATCGCACTACGATTAGGTTCACAATGCGATGTATGTCGCACGCGTGTGATTTTTCATTTTCCCACCCGTGTGTGTGATAAAATGATGTAAATACATATGTCTTATTATCGCGTATTATATTTTGATCAAGATACAACCTGACACGGACCTGCAAATTGCAAAAAACCCAAAAAAGAATGAATTTCGCGGGCTACCACTGCGAATCCCCCTTACATTATTTCCTTTTTATTCTAGTGCCCGGAATCATCAACAAAACAAGACCTGCTCGCGTACTTACAGCGCATCGCTCTGTACTGCCATCAGATACAGATCACCAGCAAAGTGAAGGCTGATGTGCAGAATATATCCGGCGAGCTCATCGTCAGTGGGGTGAGTCGAAACTGTCCGGTGTGTCCGGCACTGTATAAAGAAAAGAAAAAGTATTTATTCTGACTCGCACAGGAAGATCATCAACTAAAACTAAAACCATACTTATACGGTATGGAACTGAAACATGTGTAATAAATCAAACTATAAGTAATACTGGTCCACAGAAGTATAGCAGAATGAAATATTAAATTAAAAAAGTATTTTTTTCAAACAAAATAAATTCAGTAAAAGAAATCACTCTGTTTAGACAACCGAGCTGGCCACCTGCGACACAGTGCCCAATCCATTTTTCGCTGAGCATGGTTTTTTTTTGTTTGCACACATGTTCAAGGATTTAAGTTCATTGACTCATTGACCTAGTGGTCCAATTCTACAGTGTTTAAATTTACTCAAAATTAAAACTCTACTTTTTGAGCTAATTACTGCATCGATTTCGTTTATTTTTTGTATATCGTCAGCAACGGCGACACCAAGTATCTGGTAGAATTTATTGCACACATGTGAGGTCCATACCGTATAAAAAAAAATCTCAGCATGATGCTGCGACATTTAAAATACGTGTCGCAGCGCCATTTTTTTGTTACCACAGACAATAAAATTATCACCGCTGACAATTATTCTCGATAGTCTTTATTCATCAATGTAGTATTTTAAACAACAATCAGGTCGTCAAAATTAAGTGTCCATAAGAAAAATGTGAAAGTTCAAAATTATACATTAAATTATTACAACGCCGAGTCGTATTCTCTACAGAACAACACTGAAATGCAGTCACAAACCAGCGGAGGGTTGATTGTAACAGGGGTGAGTTGTATGTCCGGGGTGGTTAATGTTATTGTCCGGTTTTGTTACAAAGTTGACAGTGTTCTTGCCCGAGTGGTATATCGACGACTGTCCATGTGTGGTAATGGTTTATGTCTAAATTGCTGTCAAATTTTGCTGTAGGTGATTGGCTATTGTGTTTATGTCCGATTTGCGATGATATTGACTTTTTAAGAGATATGTCGTGTCTGGTAAATGATTTTTGTTATAATGTGGGGCTTGTGGCTAAGTAATAACAGCCGCACGGGTCGATCGATCAGGTTAAGCTACGCTTGCCGGGGTTGGTACCGTGACCATCTTTACATACCAAGACTCCTCCGTGCCTCGGAAAGCACGTTAAGCCGTTGGTCCCGGCTGTCATTCGTGGATATTTGACAGTCGTTACGGGTCGTCAGAAGCCCGAAAGTCTGACAACCAGGGTATCGTATTACCCAGTCACTGGGTTGTGGAGATCAGATAGGCAGCCGTTCCATGTATAATACTGGTATTCAGCTGCATCCGGTTAGACTGGAAGCCGACCCCAACATAGTTGGGAAAAGGCTTGGTAGCAGAGGTGGATTTGCAGTCTTGGCCGCCCCAGGCCCCAGACCGTGTAGTAAGTACCAGCAACCCCTTTCTCTGCACCCATCATATAGACTACATAATGGATTTACTTTATTGCCAACTTTTATCGAAATCGATTCAGAAAAGTTAATTAGTTACTGATTTTTTTTTTCGCGATTTCAGGTTCAGTCCCACAGTAAAAGTTGTTCATAATGATGAGTACACTGACCCTTTAAGAGGATATTGGTCAATAACCAGTAACCCTGTATCCCTGTATGTACGGCCCGCCATAATGTGCGCGAGCCTTTAGTTAGAATATTTAGGTACTTTCAGTTATTTCTTCTTATCATCAGTTTTTTGTCAGATTGGCTGCCCTAGGCCCGGGCCTACTGTGCCTTAGGGCAAATCCGCCACTGCTAAGCGGATTGATTTATGCATTTCGAATATTAATCAACTTTCTACGCATTTTGCAGCTGGACAGCGCCACATCCCTTATCCAGGCAGCTAAGAACCTCATGAACGCTGTGGTTTTGACTGTGAAGGCATCTTACGTCGCTTCAACGAAGTACACGCGGCAGGGGACTATTGCTGTGAGTTTGGCTTTCATATTTTATTTAGACAATAAATAATTTAATACACAGACAAAGGCTACCTCAAAAACTACTAATAAAATTAAAATAATTCTACTGCTAATACCCGGTTTCTGAGATAACATCATCTAATTTTATAACATAATGGTTTTTGACGTGTAAAAGTGTATTTTAAAACCTTCACCAGAATGTTTGTACACTTGGTTACCACAAGTAAAGCGCGTGTCTCTTCGTGAGATATAATTACTGTAAGTATATATTTAAGAGCGTTGATCGCGCGCGGGTTGGCTGGGCAACGTCGCATTTCTAGAGGTTTTTCGTGATTATTATATTAAATTTAAATTAATGGACAAATTCCTCTGGCAACTTTTTAGATCGTTGGTAGTTTTAGGTGTGTATCCTATTTTTAACCGACTTCAAAAAAGGAGGAGGTTCTCAATTCGGTTGTACGTTTTTTTTTTTTTTTTTTTGTATGTTTGTTACCTCAGTACTCCGTCATTTATGAACCGATCCGGAAAATTCTTTTTTTATTTGAAAGGGTATAAGTACTTCCAGATTGGTCCCATTTTTATCAAAATCCAATTCTGATGATGGGATCCATGAGGAATCGATTTTGGTATTTTCATTTGACAGTTGTTTTCGTAATGTATCTTAAAAAATAGAAAATAATTGACGATATGTAATTTTTTAAGAGTAAATTCCAAATTAACTGTCAAAACATTGCATACGTACTTATAAATACCAACGATCTAAGAATTTGTCAGAGGAAATTGTCCTTTGATTTAAATTTAATTAAATAATCACGAAAAACCTCTACAAATGCGATGTTGCCAGCCCGCGTGCGATCAACGCTCGTAAGCAAAGTTCTTTGCGTTATTTTACTGTTTGTTAAGAAACGCAATGTGTCAAAATATCAAAGTCAAATCATTTATTTCAAGTATGCATTATTAAAAGGCACTTTTGAACGTCAAAACTTACAAGAAAATCGGAACTATTTAATAGATAATATCCGGATAAAGATACCTCAGAAACCGGATACCTCAGAAACCGGATATTAGATGTATTACTTTTTATAAGCATCATCCAAGCATCGCCTTAAAATTGAGCGAATGTTCCAAATATCAATATTATGGACCAAAAATGGGACAAAAGTTTTACACATTTAAATTAATTATACAGATGAAAGGAGACCCAACGACCCAATAGCTAATTCAGAAGCGCTATACTTACTATTATTATGGAATATTCGAAGCAAGTAAATAACAAATTAATTCGTAATAAAAATATTAGTTAAATACCAATATTAATCAAGCATCCTGTATATCAAAAAGCATGAGTATGCAAAGATATAACAATATATTACATGCAAAAGTTGATTCAAGTAAACCCAGAATGCTTTTAAGGTATACAATATCTGCTTATACATGGCTAATAATAAAATTCCAGGAACCTCTTAAGGGGTCATTGTACTCATCATTACGAACAACTTTTACTATGGTACCAATCCTGAAATCGTGAAAAAAAAATCACAGTTGTTCAGTACATTTATCTAAATCAAACTCGTCAAAATGTAGGGAGCAGCTGAATTTTTTTTTAGCGATTTCAGGTTTGGTTCCATAAGAAAAGTTGTTCATAATGATGAGTACAATGACCCCTTAAAAGGTTGCTGGTGTTTCACAAATAACCCTGAAAAGCACTATAGGATTGAGAGATTGGCTTGCAATTTGCATAAAAGTTGAATTTTTTACCGACTTTCAAGAAGACGGTTCTTAATTCGACTGTATATTAACAAGAAAAAATTCTTGTTACATCCTGTGTATCAAAATTTAAGCATTAGTATAAAAAATATACATTTTAAAAACAACTCCCTGTAGTTAAAAATGCTTGAAAATCAGTATTGAGAAAAATCTGGCTTGGATATGTGCTTATCCCGCGTTTGTTAGGCAGCCATATAATATAAGAGTGGCTTGATAGTATAGTGAAAACTATGTATTATAAGTATAGATCGGATAATCGAATGCGTATATTTACCTAAAGTTGAGCTGTTGGGAAAAAATCCCGGGATTAACTTGTCAAAATTGACACACGGTAGCTACTGTCATTACTATAGATATAAGAAGAAAGGACATGTGCCCAGTATGTTAAAATGTATCGGAACCCTGTATCTCCACTTTTTCCCTTTGTCACTTTCATGATTTTAAAGACAAATACGGTAAAATACTTGTGCTTACATATGGAAAGTGATTCCATGATTTACATGGCTTCGGTTTTTACAAGAAACCACTGAACAACACGGCATTCTTATAAATTGTCACGGTCACTGTTGGAAGCGCACTAGTTCGCGGAGACGGAATTTGTACTATGAACGGCTCATACTGAGCATGTCGCGCGGACACAGATTCGCCCGCTTGCCACTTCTCCTGTTTTTTTATTTTTCTATGGTCATTACTGTCAATCAATATTTGATTTATGATGATAGGATGAGGCCTCATCAGGCCTGTCGCCAGTCAACACTTTATGTCACATTTGACAGATGAATCATCATCTGTCAAATAAGACATTGCCAGTGTGTGAGAGATTTTGTTTTAGTAAATAAAATATTTAAATAGTTTATAATTTTTCTTTTAAATAATTATTATTTTAGTGGTTCTAAGTTCCACAGTTTTGTCGTTTTTATTTAGGTGTAGTTTGATGTTTGTTAGATTTTTCTCAAAATAAAAAACCAACGTCCATACAAAAGCCGACATCTCCTTTAGTAGATACTTTTTGACTACAGAATCCTAGCTAATGTTGTAATGTAGGTTGCCAAACTCGCATAGCAAACGTCAGGATAAGAAATGTTAAGGCGTGGTATTAGCTCAATATTCACAAAAATTGGTTTCTTGGATTGTCGAGTATGACGTAACACAATGAAACTATCCGACGCAAAAAATACAGTGGGTTTAAAGAAAAAACAGAATAGAATATTATAGTAAACAATAGTTTGATATTCCCAATAAAAATTTTGGAAGTTGTTCCACAAAAATAGACTTTGGCTTCGAACATCTCTGTATTTTCAGCGATAACGACATTCTTCTTTGTAGAATTTAATAGAATTAGCATTTTTTTTTTAAATAAATGCACATTCGCAGCTTAGTCACATCTCGGCAACACAAATATTATTTTCAATTTTCAACCTTATTTCCAGCCAGCTAATGAGACAATAGATTACGCCGTTGTGTGCCGTTTAAAATCGTAGTCAATCCGCGCCTTAAGAATGAATTTCAAGTAAACAACCATACGAATAGTTATGTGATCCCGGAGTCCCGGCGGGCAGAAGCTGCTTCCGTAGTTCTTAGCCAAAAATTAACTTTCGTTAAATACGCATTCGATTATCCGGTCTCTAATTATAAGTATCAAAGTGGCTTGAAAGCGCCCCGCGTAGTTATGCTAAGCTTAAAATAAGTACATAATACAGGGTGTAAAGGGCAGCCCTCCGCAGACTGATGGGGTGAATGCAGTATATCGTACTAAGATGACCGGTACATGAAATTTTTTCAGGAACGTTAAGGGAATGCAATAAACCTGATTTGTTTGTGTTTTTGTGCACAAATCGGAGCGTCTATTACTGGTTGGGAGGGGTAGGTAATAGGTATGCGGTGAGTTCGATGAACTCTGTAGCTAGACAGAAAGTGAACAGCTGATTTCACGCGTCGTTGGTTAGAGTATTTCAACATCCATTGCTGGTTTTTTTTTTTGCTGTTTTTTTTGCAGTTTTTTTTTTACATAAATGGAGTGCTGCGAACACACAATGCAATTTTACATTGAAATAATGAAAATTTAACTGAAAAAAAAATTGAAAAAATTAAAATTTTCCTGAGAAAATTTCCGGTGGAATATGATTCAGAATGAGGAGCTGAATGCACCCTGTTAGTTTGCGGAGGGCTGTCCCTTACACCCTGTATACTATTTTTTACATAAGACGTGTCCTGTGTCATTTATGTATAATGGATGTAATTGAAACTGAGGAGCTCGTGACTAAGTGATAACAGCAGCACGGGTCGATCCATCAGGCTAAGCTACGCTTGCCGGGGTTGGTCAGTGGATGGGTGACCATCTTTAGATACCGAGACTCCTCCGTGCCTCGGAAAGCACGTTAAGCCTTTGGTCCCGGCTGTCATTACGGGTCGACAGAAGCCCGAAAGTCTGACAACCAGTCTTACCAAGGGGTATAAGTATTATCCAGTTACTGGGTTGTGGAGGTCAGATAGGCAGTCGATCCATGTACTGGTATTCAGCTGCATCCGGTTAGACTGGAAGCCGACCCCAACATAGTTGGGAAAAGGCTAGGCAGACTGATTGATTGGATGTAATTGAAACGTAGTGCCATTTTTGGGCAAAAATACACATGCCAGTAGCTGGTACAAAAGTATGTAAGTGGCTGGCATGCGGTGTGCCCATTGATGTATAAATTAGGAAGATAAGGTTCGCGATCCTCTACTTGGACCGCATAAATTGTGTTAAGCGCACACAATGTCCTTAGTCACAATTGAACTGGCGTTTGTGTAGCACGTTAAGTAAACTTACCGTAATCGTCTAAATAAGCAGCAACAATGCCTTACTGTGATTTCAAAATGTGCACATACGAGTATAGTTCATAAACCAATAACAAGTTCCACGAGATTACTTTACACTAGTAAGTACAGCCAAAAATATTAATTTGTTGAAAATTATACCTAATAATATTTAATGTTTGCTTCGCCATGTTTCTGAAAGCGAGATAGACATGCAATGTCATTCATAATCGTAAACATTCGGCGGCTGATGCGATTTCGCTTGCACAGCAGCGCCGGCTTGTAAAATAAGCTATATTAATAGCTAAATAAACGTTGGTGGTAGGCTAGTGACATCTTTATTCTGTTTTCAATATGACATAGAATAACATAATACGAACTTGTTCTATGTAGATAAAATAATTAAGGCGTCTACTACAGCCAGTATTACAACACGGCTCCTATGTCTGTCCTTGTCTATCGGTAACTGTGATCACAGATGTGCGAGTTTAGGTGTGCCGAGTCTAGGTTTAGTGATTGCGATTTTAGCGCGTGACATATCTTCCTCTAATATATCAATGACGTTCACATACGAAATGACACCTGTTATAGGACGCGTCTTGTGTAAAATACAATACTATAGTATTAAGATGATTAATTAATTAATAAATTGCTAATTTGTACCTACGCTATGCTGTGGACAGAACTATGTGAGTCGTAGAGCTATATTATATTAAATAGATATTTAGAGCTTAGTTTTATATTGTTTGGTTTTACTTTAAGGCGTGTCCTCCCTAAAATAAGGCGAAAATAAGTAACTTTGTTTCCATTTTTTACAGTAACTATAGCACCTTTTTGATAGAAAAAAAATACACAATAATCTAGAATAGATAAGAAGTGTTTTCATGTGTCCTGAAATCTATTTTAGTTTGTAGAACTAAAGAAAAAAAAGGCTAAACCCAGGTCTATTTCTGTCTATTTTTACCATATTACTCCTACAGTTTTCATTGAAAGTGTTCATAAATTTATATAGTTCTTTACAAAATAATAAGGAATGATTACATGTGATTACTTTTCTAGTCCAATCCCTAGATTTTTTGTAAATCGGTAATTACTTCATATTTTGCAAGCGTTGTGTCATCACGCTTCTCTTTCTTTTCTATGCAGTCCGACAGTGACCGCGCTTTTTACGGTGGGCATGCCTTAAGAGCCCATACTACCTCCGCTTTTTATCTCGCTCGCACGATACTGCTCGCGGACTGAGTGCGGTGCTGGGCGCCGATAGTTTAGGTAATTGCTTTTTACGGTGAAAATAATAGTAATTTGAAAAAAATAAAAAAATAAACATAAGACCAGCAATGCTATTCTGTAAACATCTCACCGTGAAAACTTGAGTGAAGTGAGCGTGGAGTGAGCTGTCAGTGTCATTCCACCTATAGCTAGGCATGGACCAAGCACATTTTTACAGTCATAATCGAGATTTTAATAATATTTTTTACGCTATTCTAGTGATCATTTTATATACCTAATTTCAAAGCTAGTATTTAAGAGTCTTAACATTACTATTTAGGCGGTTTATAAATAAAATTGCAAAACAGAAATTGAGTTTTGTCTGAACTTCTATTTAACTATTTTATTTAAAAACCCCTAAATAGTAATGTTTGGACACCCTCTAGCTTACAAATAATATAAAATGATTATGTTATAAAATTAGCATAAAAAATATTATTAAAATCCCGATTATGATTGTAAATGTAATTTGGTCAATCCCTAGCATCCGTGGGATGACACTGACAGCTCACTCCACGCAAGTTTTCACGGTGAGATTTTTACAGAATCGACCAGCTGATCTATAGTTAGTTCAGTTAGTATGCAAAGTTTCATTATCTAATTTGAAGTGTTTTTGAATACCAGCGGTTTATTGTTCGGTTTGGAGGTAACTTTGGATTTTTTTTTTCTATCGAGAAAATTTTATGGAATCGTGTTTTAAACATTAATCCTCAACTTTACCATAATATTTAATTCAAAATTAATGCTGCAGTATTTTCGACATAACTGAGGATCATGCTAAGCCATTTGAGGTAGTATAGGCTCTTAGAAGGTTAAACGGGACCTTTATAATATTTTTTCATGTAGCTTTATGTCATCTTGACGACACGGTTGGCACAGTGGTTGAGCGATTGACTGCTGCGCAGCATGTCGCGGGTTCGATTCCCGCACGGAACAAATATTTGTACGACCTACAAGTATTTGTTCCGAGTCTGGGTGTTTTTCTATCTATAATATGTATGTATTTACAAAAAAAAAATGTATATAAATAGTTTATCAGCCATCTCGTTACCATAACACAAGCATTAGGTTGCTTAGCTTGGGACTAGATGGCGTTGTGTGAAATGTCCAAAGATATTTATTTATTTTATTTATTTATTTATCTTCGTTTTTCTCAGACTTTTTTCATCCAATTATGTTTTATTTTTTATCAAAACGCCTTTATTAGTAATTATAAAGCTACTAGCGGCCCCGACAGACGTTGTCCTGTCTGAACGATCCTAGAACCCGACTGCAGCGCCACCTACCGGGTCCAATTGTATTTTCAAACCATCCAGGAACCCATTTTCAAATATACAGATGGGACACTCCGCAAAATCATTTTAATAAAAAGCGACTCTTGCTACGACACAATAAAGTGCAATTCAGGTCGCACAACGCTTATTACCTACAGTTATATTCAACTACAAGTTGCCTCTCTTTCTATCGCGTAACTCTTATACCTTCTGACCTACTGGATAAGCCCCGCGGACGGGGCCCGCCGCGTACTTGTAGCTTCATACCTAAACTGCGGAGTGTCCCATCTGTAATAATCTGTGATATAAGGTGACCTTTTATTCTACGGAAAGCCTAAACAATACGACGACATCTTATTTTATAATATGATATAGCTTGATTTGTCGTCGTACGGAGTGTACGGTTAACAACATAAATCGATTGACACTACTACTTTTACACAACATGTAATTTAATACAAAATGATTTGATTATCTCCTTTTTAGGGTTCCGTACCACAAAAGAAAAAAACGGAACCCTTATAGGATCACTCGTGTGTCTGTCTGTCTGTCTGTCCGTCTGTCACAGCCACTTTGCTCTGAATGTAATGGACCGATTAAGTTAAATTTGGTACACATATGGATTTCTGTGACCCAAACACGTACGGGTAAAGTAATAGTTATTTATGCAACTGACGTATAACAAGGGGTATTAAAACACGAATGTGGGTTTATCACACGAGGCGAAGCCGAGTGTGATAATAGTATCACATGAGTGTTTTAATACCTTATTATGTACAGTTGCATACAAGACTTTATCTACATCCATGTTATCAATACTCTATAAAAGGTTCTGAAACAGTTTTTTGCAATACTAATACTCGTATCGAACATGGCGGCCGGCGTCATAGTATACGACGTGAATTCGAATAAGTTCTTTTTTTAAATTACGGCGCTGTTGTAGTGAAACGCGCGTGCATTACAATGTTCTTTTTTTGAAAACGAGTTGCATTATGAAATTCAGTATAACATTAAAGCACCCGTTTGGATGCTATTATGGTTACCATGGTTACTATGACACTGGCTGTTTTAATGTTGGCAAAAAGCTAACTGTTTCAGAAACTTTTATAGAGAATTTATAGCATGGGTGTAGATAAATAAATGAATTTTAAATTAAAATGAGTACAAACTTACATTTACTGTTATTTACATTTAAAATGAGTAAATACAGAAAATAGTTCTATACATGTAGATTACAGGAAAACCTATGAGAAGTTTGTGCTCTTAAAATAACATGGTAAATCTCTTAATATTGTGAGTACAAACTTACATTTACTGTTGCAATGTATGGGTGCACATGTTTTTCAACTATAATGTTAAGTTTGTTCTTGGGATAATTTCACCCCAACTACGGAACCCTTCATTGTGCGTAGTCCGACGTGCACTTGACCGGTTTTTTTCCTAAAATATCTAAGAGTCTAGTAGATCTTTAAATTATTTTACTTCTGTTCCGATTTTAATTAAATATCTTGCTCAATAATGAAGATTTAATAAACTGAAGTTTTAATCGACTTTTGTTGCTGACTTTACAATCACTGACCTGGATTACCCGACCACTCTACCCGTCTTCTTTGTTAGAGGAGTCAGTCAGTCAACTAAGAATAGGAATGACCTTGCGCCATATTGTGAAGATTTAGCAAAACAGCACCTCGTTTACACATTTGCAAAGTCAGTGACATATTTTAACAAAAACAAATTCCAAAAACAGAACTAAAATGGATAAGGATAGCACTACAAAACTTTGCAAGCCTTAGATTTTTAGCTTCAATTGATAGTTAGAGGTCATTGACGTTCCTATTCTTAGTTGAATCGTACGAGGGCTGCTATTTATGTATCCGGAATAACAAAGTGAGACAAACATTTATCATTTATTATGGTTTTAATGCTTTTCAAAATATTCGCCATGATGATCGATGCACTTTTGCATACGTTGGAACCAATTTTCGTAGCACTTTTTCCATTCGGATTGAGGTATTTCCAGAACTAGACAGCATTTAGCGCACCCTGATTGTACTTTTGCAACATTTTTTTACAGCTATGTTCGTGTAATATTGTTTATATACTCGTCATACTTATGCCCAGAGAAGCCTCTATCTCGCGATATGTGACATGATGATCTTGCATTACTAGTTTCCGCACAGCATCAATATTTTGAGGTACAACAACCGATTTAGGGCGACAAAATCAAAATCAAAATCAAAATCAAAAGTTCCTTTATTCAAATTAGGCTGAGAATCAGCACTTTTTGAACGTCAAAATTACAGTAAGACAGTCCCCACAAAACGCCCGCCCTTCACCACTTCCTAGTGCTTTAGCTGGGAAGAAGAAGTAGCGCAACAAACTCCCCAGCAGCACAGCTGTCTGTTCAGTTAGAAGAACTAGATTCTATACAATAGTACCTATGCAAAATAATTTACGCAACACAATACATTAAATTATATTTTTGTCAAATAAAATAAAATAAACAATTTTAGTACTTAACTCATGTAACCTGTCATTATGTAAGCTGATCCTGGAGAAAGAACATAACATAAACATTGTCTTGAATTAATCACAGCAACCAACTATTCTTATCGTTTAAGTAATCGTTGATAGAATAGTATGCCTTTGAACAAAGATTGGATTTAACTTTAATTTTAAACGCATTAAAAGGCAAATCTAGCAAAGAAGAAGGTAGCTTGTTATAAAAAGTTATACGACGTTCTTTAAATTCGTCCGTGAGCACAGACCGCCCACGATTAAACTCACTAAACCAGTGATACACAGTAGTTTTCGATGGTGCTTCGTCCCCAAAAGTCGAAGTGAGTTGATCGATGCACTTTTTTTGAGTTAGCCCTCGGCGGAAATCGTAATAAATTATAGCACGAAAATTTTCACGAGTTAAATCCATGGTGATAAAGACACGCAATTTTCAAAATGACGGCACAAAATAAAAACAAATGACAGATACATGAAACAAATTGTATTCTTCATCCAAAGAGTTATATTTATAAATGTTATAATTACTTTTTTAACATTGTTCTGTAACTGGCCAGTTCCGGATTCATAAATAGCAGCCCTCGTACTACTAAAACTCTTCAATATTTTATTCTAATTTTTTTTTTTTAGCTTACACTGTGTCCCACTGTTGGCCTCCCCTTTTTCCTTCCAAACCTCCCTGTCTCATACCATGTTCGAATATTAAACAAAAAAAAAATCTATTCTTCCATTCATTAAAACTTTTGTTTCTTCCAAATTTCCAGTCACCAATAGTAGTATGGCGCATGAAGGCTCCGGAGAAGAAGCCCTTGATCCGGCCAGAGAAGCCGGAGGAAGTGCGCGCCAAGGTCCGGCGCGGCAGTCAGAAGAAGCAGCCCAGCCCCATACACGCGCTGGCAGAGTTCCAAAGTCCGGCTGAGAGCGTTTAGAGTGAGTATTATCCACGTAGCAAATACAAAGAGGAGATGTTGTAATTAGATTTCCGTATGAAACAACGCATGACAATTTGCGGGGTGAGGGGGTGTTAGATCCCGCCCACTTCTTTATCTTCCATCTACCGGTCAATAGCCAAACTATTTGCTCGTTCTGACAATTTTATTTTGTAGTAGCGTAACAATCTCACACTAGATGTCACTAAGTGCAGGATGCAACAGGGTCGTATTCAGAAAATATTTACAAAATGATATAAAAACTACAAAAATAATATTTTGGCCATTATATAGTCTTTAGGAATTAATGTTGAACATATTTCAGTACGTATGATTATTGAAATATGTTAGTACTGAGCTCTACGTGCCTAAATATGTTTAGTTCCCATGGCACCAAGTGTCGCTATCTAATGTCGGGTAGAATTATGTTTGGGAAATAGGAACGTTTACAAAGTTGTGCACAGGACGAACGCCAACAATACACTAAGGCCACGCCTACATGATTATGTCAGGGCTTAGTTGAGAATCCGAATTTATTAGTGGTAGTACAGAATACATAATAGTTCAAGCACAGAAGATTCACTCCGTAAAATCAATTAAGTATGCCATTTTATAGAAATCGCGATTACTGCTCTTGAACGTTCTAGAAACTTGCACCGTGTTAATGGAGCCATAACCTAAATAGGTGATGTTACGTTCCGACGTGTTCGGCTGATATGACACACCATAAGTGCCGAACTTACGCGGCGGAAATTCAGTTGCGGAACTTCAGTGTCTTGAACCCCCCGTCCCCCGTCCCCGCCGCGAATCTTCTTCGGTAATCGAATCGAACTTCGGTCGCGTATAATGTGTGCTCTACAGAATACGTTGCCGCCGAATTGCCGCTGAACTTACGCCCGACCGAAGTTCGGCTGTACGCTAGAACGCAACGTAATTTCGGTCAGTAATTCAAATAGCATTGCAGGCGCAATCAGGCCGAAGTTCGGTCGCGTAACTTCGGCATAGTGTGTTTAGTCACTTAGGGTCAGCGCAGACAGAACGGAGCGCAGCGGAGAGGATTTTATTAACGCACTTGAAAATAAACTTTAAAATTATTAAAATAAAGTGCATAAATGCTTGAACCTGACAAAAAATGCTCGCGCGTCCTCGAAGATACGCAGGAATGGGCCCTTACGGTGGTAAAGCAGTTTTATTACGAGATCGACTATTATATACTTTGTATTTTCTTTTTTTTTTGTAAATTAAACAATGAATGCTTTGTTTCAGATCCTGTTCAAAACCACATTTATTTATTATAAACACATTGTATGAAATAAGATCATAACAAAATTGTACCTTTATAGCGAAGAGGCATTTGAAAACTAAACAAAATCAAAAAAATATACGTGTTTTTTTCCAATATGAGTATGAAACCTCCGCAAAATGAGCTGTCTTTGTAAAATATGATATTATTATAACTTAATTCCTTTATTTGATTATACAGGGTGTAAAAAGACAAATCACAAAGCCGTCAACTAAGCATACTGTACATCTTACTAAGTAGCTTTGGGCAAAAATTATTGCAGGGAAACGACGTTTATTTTTGGGTATAAAAAAAGCATTTTTTTATTACGCGCAAACCCAAGCAAACGGAGTTAAGCCCCGCCCCTTCGCTCTACACACACTTGGAATACGTTTTAGTAAGAAAAAAATTCGACTTTGACCTTCAATATCTCCAGAACCAGTGGATTCCCAGGTATGGTCTAGTAGAAAAAAACGATACAAATAATGGATAGAATATGTGGCTTTCGGCTTCGGAAAGTGTCTTTTTACACCCGGTATTTATTTAAAACTAAAGGGTCTTTCAACAAGGACGGGTCGATGTTGAAATTAAATAAAACAAGCTGTATGTAAGATATTAAAGAATAGTATATTATGCAATTAGTGAATAAAGGACGGATTTAAAGCGAGGGCCATAGATGAATCACGAGCTAGTGAAGGATTCTAACGATTGAATCACGACCGTAGGGAGTGATTAATGATGATTGAATCACGAGCGTAGCGAGTGATTCAAGTGTTAGAATCCTGAGCGACGCGAGCGATTCATGGCCCTCGATATAAATCCGTTTTATTCAAGAGTTGCATACTATACTTTATACCATGACTACGAGAAAAAGAAAGATTTAAGTGAAAATATACATATAATGAAGAAAAAGTAAAGTTAAATTGGCTTTGATGTAAACCAGCCGTGATTTTTTGGGTAGCAAGCTTTCCACTATATCGGCCGCCCTCTCTTTCACAAACTCAGGTGTTAACACATCTTCATCACTAGAATGCATTTTTAATCGATTAGAACAACACTAAACAAACACAAAATTAAAGATTAAAGTAACACTAAACTTTGTGTTCGTACAACTTACAGTATTCAAAATAGCGCCAATTTACTAAGGACAGCAAAGAACACAAAACAGTTTTTATTCTAATTCTAAACTCCTTGTCGAAAATGTCGACCAATCAAATTGAATTTAGAACACACCAATATAGGTCGAATACACAGATTACACTTACACTAGATACGGCAAGCCACGACCAAGCGTGCCCTGCATGTTCGACTGTTCGTACTAAAAAAAGTCTGTTAGCTCAGTGACGCTTAGTGATTGAAACAATTCTGTTTACTTTGAGCACATCACTAAATGGCTGGGGTGAAGTTATCGTAGGTATAAAAAAGATGACACGTTCGGTTTTCATACAATCTAATAACGTGCCGCATCTAGCATAGGTTCTTTAAATCTGTGGTCGAATACATTGGTGTGTTCCATTTTCAAACATCAAAACAGTGAGTAAAAGTGCTTTTTATTCACTGTTTTCAGTGAATAAAATAAGCTTTTTAGAGGGGGAGTGGTATAATAGTATATTATGCAATTAGTGAATAAAGGACGGATTTAAAGCGAGGGCCATAGATGAATCACGAGCTAGTGAAGTATTCTAACGATTGAATCACGACCGTAGGGAGTGATTCATGATGATTGAATCACGAGCGTAGCGAGTGATTCAAGTGTTAGAATCCTGAGCGACGCGAGTGATTCATGGCCCTCGATATAAATCCGTTTTATTCAAGAGTTGCATACTATACTTTATACCATGACTACGAGAAAAAGAAAGACTTAAGTGAAAATAGACATATAATGAAGAAAAAGGAAAGTTAAATTGGCTTTGTTGTAAACCAGCCGTGATTTTTTGGGTAGCAAGTTTTCCACTATATCGGCCGCCCTCTCTTTCATAAACTCAGGTGTTAACACATCTTCATCACTAGAATACATTTTTAAACGATTAGAACAACACTAAACAAACACAAAATTAAAGATTAAAGTAACACTAAACTTTGTGTTCGTACAACTTACAGTATTCAAAATAGCGCCAATTTATTAAGGACAGCAAAGAACACAAAACAGTTTTTATTCTAATGCTAAACTCCTTGTCTAAAATGTCGACCAATCAAATTGAATTTAGAACACATCAATATAGGTCGAATACACAGATTACACTTACACTAGATACGGCAAGCCACGACCAAGCGTGCCCTGCATGTTCGTACTAAAAAAAGTCTGTTAGCTCAGTGACGCTTAGCGATTAAAACAATTTTGTTTACTTTGAGCACATCACTAAATGGCTGGGGTGAAGTTATCGTAGGTATAAAAAAGATGACACGTTCGGTTTTCATACCATCTAATAACATGCCTTATCTAGCCTAGGTACTCTAAATCTGTGGTCGAATACATTGGTGAGTTCCATTTTCAAACATCAAAACAGTGAGTAAAAGTGCTTTTTATTCACTGTTTTCAGTGAATAAAATAAGCTTTTTAGAGGGGGAATGGTATAAATTATTTTTTTATTTTAAGGGCCCATTTATGCCATTATTTATGAAATATGACATCGTTTAAATGTCCACCGCGGCTTCGAACTTTGGCACGGATCCGAGAGGTCCAACTTTCAATTACTCTACTGCATAGATCCGGCTGAATCTGAGCGATGGCCTGCGTAATGTTGACTTTCAGGGCATCGGTTGATTGCGGATTATTGGCTTAGACCTGCGACTTGAGAAAACCCCACAAGAAAATGTATAGCGGGGTCAAATCGCACGATCTTTGTGACCAATTCACGTCACCAATAAATTGTTATTCATTGATCTTTAGCGCTCGCCGTTGACAGTAATGGCCTCGCCGTCATCGTTTTTGAAAAAGTGCGGACCAATGACGCCGCCAGTCATATTTCATAAATAATGGCATAAATGAGCCTTTCAAATAAAAAAATAATTTCTTTAATGTCTCACATACAGCTTGTTTTATTTAAATTCAACATCGACCCGTCCTTGTTGAAAGACCCTTTATAATGATGTAATTTTACTTTTCCACTGCTTACTGCCTTTGTTGATTCCTCCTCTTCGCTATAAAACCATGTTATATGCAGCTCATCGATTTATTCCATGTAAGAATATAATAGTATTTAGTGACAATATTATTAGTATTTCTTATTATTAATTATTATTAATAATCGCATTTTTACCGGCATTTTAATTATAAGGCATAGTTCAAAAACATGTATTATTGAAAAATGTAAAGTGGACTAATGTTGGGTAAATCGTCTAAAAGGGACGTAAGATTGTTACTCTGTATTTTAAAAAAAATACTAGGTACTAATTAAGTAGGTATACATACAGGCTGTAAATGTAAACAATGGCAATATTTTAATCCCTCAAGTGTTTTTTATGTACTAATTTATTAGCCGAAAACCCCAGCCGGGGGGTGAGGGGGGTTAGTTGCGAGCCCCATAGGTTCACAACTTTTTTTTCCATCGGATGATGTTTTTTTACGTTTATATACAGGGTGTAAGGGACAGCCCCCCGCAAACTGATAGGGTGAATTCAGTACGTCATACTAAGATGACCGGTGCATAAATTTTTTTCAGGAACGTTAAGGGAATCTAATAAACCTGATTTGTTTGTGTTTTTGTGCACAAATCGGAGCGTCTGTTACTGGTTGAGAGGGGTAGGTAATAGGTATGCGGTGAGTTCGATGAACTCTGTAGCTAGACAGAAAGTGAACAGCTGATTTCACGCTTCGTTGGTTAGAGTATTTCAACATCCTTTGTTTTTTTTTTACATAAATGGAGTGCTGCGAACACACAATGCAATTTTACATTGAAACAATGAAAATGTAACAGAATTTTTTTTTGAAAAAATGAAAATTTTCCTGAGAAAATTTCCGGTGGAATATGATTCAAAATGAGGAGCTGAATGCACCATGTTAGTTTGCGAAGGGCTGTCCCTTACACCCTGTATACACGATATAAGCTTATATACCTATTATAAAAAGGGTTTTTCCTTATGCACGCATGGGGTGCAGAAAACACTGTAGGGGTTAAGGGGTCATTGTACTCATCATTATGATCAACTTTTACTATGGGACCAAACTTGAAATTGCGTAAAAAAATCAGCTGTTCCCTACATTTTGACGAATTATGCGAACATAAATGTTCTGAACAGCTGATTTTTTTTTTCGCGATTTCAGGTTTGGTCCCATAGTAAAAGTTGTTCATAATGATGAGTTCAATGACGCCTTAAAAGGTTGCCACTGTTTACACTTACACCCTGTATATCTCGCAACTCATCATTCTCCTGCCCTTATCCCAATCTATTTGGGGTCGGCGCAACATGTCCTTTTCTTCCATACTTCTCTATTAGTCGTCATCTCGGTAGTCACCCCGTTTCTAGCCATGTCATCTTTCACACAGTCCATCCATCGTTTCTGTGGTCTTCAACTACTCTTATAGCCATCGACATTCGTACTCAATACTTTCCTCACGACATTTTCCTCATTCCTCCGCATCACATGCCCATACCATGACTACCGATTTCCGCACAACTTTTCAGTCACCGGTGTCACTTTCATACTTCCTCTTATGTACTCATCTTGATACCTCCAACTAAGGTTACAAATATGCTAGAAGTAAGTTCACACCAAAAATTATATGCATCGGAAGAGGACCGAATTCATGACCTCTCGCTAAAAAAATGTCGTACTTACAATATTCTTGCCAAATCTATATAAATAAAAAGAGAAGTCCTGACTGACTGACTGACTCATCAACGCCCAGCCCTTGGACCTAGAAAGCTGAAATTTTGCACAGAGGTTCCCTTTATAATGTAGACAAGGAATAAGGAAGGAATTCCCGGTAGTACGTTCCCGTGGGAGATTTTCGAATGTTTGCCCACATTTCAGGCAGTATAATTGCCTAACATTAGTCTACTATCAAACCATGGACCTAAAAAAAAAGGCGGACGCCGTCTCCTTTAACAATAGCTGAAGCACCCATAGTAAGTCAGTGCGCTAATGTCTACAAGCCAGCACGCACACATTCACACCATAGTAAGTCTACCGGCCGCCATTACGTTACACGAGCGACGGCGTCTTTGCAGGTACTCAAATCACGCACACATAGATCTGTAGGGTGCTTCACTTTCGATATGCGTGGTGCGGAGTCCATCTTTTTTTATAAGTCTATGTATCAAACTAGGTTTTAGGCAGATAGACAGACAGCCTGATAATTCAATCTAGGAATCGCTAAATTCTAGACTGTGGTTTTCTGCCTAAAAATAGCCCTAAGGGCGAGAATACACTTGCCTATAACTTGCATAGTTTTGGGCAAGTTATAGGCAAGTGTATTCTCGTCCTAACGCATATAAAATAACAAAAAGTAAGAATGTATGGAAAAGTATTAAAATTTGTAAACAAAACTTTGAAATAAGTTACCTATACTACAGTCTGATTTTTAATTCGACGGAATTCTGACATTTCAGAAGTGTTGCCAATAATAGAACGGTCCTACTAAAAACGGAACGCATTTAAGCGAAATTAAAAAAAAACCTTTCTTGAATTTAAGGTTTCAATTAGAAAAACTAAAACTTAAAAATTTACTGATAATTTCAAAATGGTAGTCATATTTTTTATTATTAAATTATTGAAGTTACAATAATTAGTGAGGTAATTATTTTTCTTTCACAGGAATCCCTGTCCACTAATCCTTAGGTTCCAAACCTTTTTTATGAATATCTTTTTGTTTGTAAAATCTTCGCTTCTTGTAAGAACAGACAGACAACGATGATGATATTAGTGATAATGATACTTATAAATATTTAAATTTAAAAATATGTTCTTTTACTCGTTTTTTTTTCCTTATAGCCATAAAAAAATAATATTTTAGTTAGTGTGCATTGAATGCACAAAACAAACACTATTTACATTGTCATATTTACTTGATCTCACTCTCTTTCATATTTTTTGTTATTTTATATCCAAAAAAATATAGTCAATTATTTATGTTATAAAAAGGACAAGACAGAAAAGGTTTAGGATATCTGAAGTGTCAAAAAATTACAGCTGTCAGAATTCCGTCGAATTAAAAATCAGACTGTAGAAAGGTTTAGATGGTAAAATAAAGGTAAACAATCTTGTCGTGACTTTTTACACAAACACATATTAAACAAATAAACTACTGCTTCAACTAATGGTTCAATTGATTTAGTAATCATTATTGTTGTATTTACATTGGTTTTTAGTTGCATTTTATTTTTTAAATGAGGTTTTAAAATAAAAAAGATAAAAGACACATCAAGATTGTTTACCTTTATTTGACTACATAAACCTTTCTAGCTTCGTAAAATAAAATTAAAAACCAAGACATAGCATACTCAAAACTACACCTCGCTCTCTGCATACACGCTCACACGCACACATTTACGCCAAACTACACCTCACTAAGTGCACACATGTTGACGAAAACGGCCTCAATTCATTGTTGACAGCGCTGTCTTGGTTTTTTATTTGGTCTGTGGTTTAGGTTAAACAAAAATGGCGACTTATTTCAAAGTTTAAAGTCGAAATAAACGAGGGACTGATGCGAAAGTATGAAGACAGCCAAATTTTGTTTAGATATAACCAATTTATAGTAGGTAGTGAACTAAATATTATTGTAAGGGATTTGTATTCTTTAGTATTTAAGTTTTTAGAGAAAAAAAAATTTTGATTATTTTTACACTCATGATTGGCAATTATAGGCCCGATAGCAATCTGGGGAGAGAGAGACAGTGCTATAGGTGATATAGCTCTGTCTCTCTCTTTCACTGGAAACTTTCAACTTCTGCCCTGCTATAAGAGCTCATATTAAGCCCCCTGAAGCTTGGTTTGATTGAATGGGCTCGTGGCTAAGTAATAACAGCCGCACGGGTCAATTGTAGGTTAAGCAACTCTTGCCGAGGTCGATATACCGAGACCCCTCCGTGCCTCGGAAAGCACGTTAAGCCGTTGGTCCCGGCTGTCATTCATAGATCTTTGACAGTCGTAACAGGCTGTCAGAAGCCCGAAAGTCTGACAACCAGTCTTACCAAGGGGTATCGTGTTACCCAGTTACTGAGTTGTGGAGGTCAGATAGGTAGTCAGTCCGCGAGGCCTAAGCTGAGCTTTGCATTTGTGTGAGTGATCACCAAAATGGTACGAGACCCCATGACCAAAATTTTTGTCTTATCGTGTTACGTTTTACAACGATGCGACATGGTTTTGGTCATGGCCTCTAGTACTAAAAGAATAAAAGCGGATTGCCAAAAAGCAGTATAAACCGGTTTTAAACAAGGCAAAGAACGCGTCGCGCTCTATGCCGGACGTCACACCTACACTATTTATGTGCACTCACACAAATGCAAAGCTCAGCTTAGACCTCGCGGACTGCATACTGGTATTCAGCTGCATCAGGTTAGACTGGAACCGGACACCAACGTCCAACATAGTCCAACCCAGTAACTGGGTAACACGATATCCTATTCTTAAGCTCAGTGTAATAATAATCAAAATATTTCAACAAAAAAAAGTATTATTGTATTTAAAAATAAGACTTGTGTTTTTGTATAATATTATCAAATGTTCAGTTAACTCACTAAAGCTCACTTATGGTTAAACTATTTCACGAAGTCGTGTCTTGACGCCTTTATGTCGTTAGTTATAAGGTTTAAATTGCAAGAACTAACCTGCCTTCGTGAAATAGTTTCAACTATACATCTGAAGGCCAATTCTCGTACCTAAAAACGTTCATATTCAAGTCGCAATCTCATGCCAGCGACAATCAAATGTCAAAAATTTAGGTAAACGCTGCACAATTTTTGACAGATTGAAAATAAAATAAAAATAAATAAAAACTTTTTTCTTTTTTTTTTTTACTTTTTTTTTATTGAGACTGAGATGAGATTGCGAACGGTGTTAAAAATACGGGAATTGCCCCTCAATTGATGTAGTGGTCAAACGCGACTCTATCCAATTGTAAAAAAAATATTAAAAGTACTTATTTGACAATAATAAATTAAAATAATGATAAAAAATCTCATTCCTTCAATTCTATGAAAATAGTTCATCACAAGCAAATTGCCTTCAAGTGATTGATTTGATGATATTATACAATAATAAATGTATGTAGTATGGAGTATGAGATCAATTTAGTTATTTTTATAAACGAATCGTATAAAAGCAAAAACAGCAATATCCATTTTCAACAAATCATGGCAAAACAAGAAATTGTTGTATAGTGCAAAATAAAGCTGAATTGCATCGAAACTCTGTTTAATATAATTAAATACATTACTGGGTATATATTGAAGGTATTTAATCAATCTTTATCTGGATAATATTTTATAAAAATACAAAACTTAAATGGATTTTGCTGTTTTTGTACTTGACATTTGGATCTTGCTGTATTTGAATTTCACTTCAAAGGATTTTGCTGTGTTTGCTATAAACGACCTACAAGACGCCATTTTGATTATAGTTCACCTGTACGTATGCAATAATTTTGATACTTTTTGTGAGTATGCACAGAAGTAAGGTTTTCAGAAAACAAAACAAAATAAGTTTAGTAGAAAAATATTTTAATACAAAAAAAAACTTATTGGTACCTTTGAAACTTAAATTTACTTTTCTATTAGAAATAGGGTTTAAATGAAATTATTTATTGAAATGAAAATAATAATTATGACATAAAGAAACATGTAGGTAATTGTTACAAAACATAAACTAAAGCTTTTACCACAAGAAACGCTAACAGATTTGTATTTAATGCTTTTGTTTAAACATAAAAACCAGTAGGTGTTTCTTGTGGCTCACAAATCATTTCCGAGGAATCTTCCAAAGTATCTTCATTGACACTAATTGAATTCGCTACTAACGGAACATAGAAATTTAATCGCTCGATTTCCCTCCAATTTTCCCCATAATGATTAGTCAGTAACTTTTTGATATCTATGACCTTTGCGACGCTGACTTCGTTCGTTGCTAAAATTTCTTGTGGATTGAGACTTGATGATAACACACCAGGTCGATTTACTGTTTTAAATGTGCCATCATCGTGTTTGTAGTGGAGCATTCCTTTCACCAAAACATTTCCTTCCTTTTTAGACCTCTTTAATTCATATCTCTTGCAGCTTTTAAATTGAAAATGCCACCTGCCTACCGGCTTCAAATTAGTCCCAACAGCATCTTTCCAGTCATATATTTTACACTCATCACCTAACTTTATTACTGTAGCGAAATCTTTAATAATCTCATGATACTCTTCCGGATTTGCTATAATCTCCCTTTTCCTAATTTCTTTCTCAATCCTTGCAAACACTCTATCAGGGGGTATGAAGGAATGTCCCACTATGGGGAATATAAGCTCTAAACGTTTTACATGAGGAGTTTCCGACAGCCACTTTGCACACATTCCCAGAACAGTAGAATTTTTGTTCTGGCCAGCACATCCATCGGCAATGAGGCGAACTGTCTTGATACCAGTTAAATTTGTATTTTGTAATCGATGGTAAATAGCCGATGAAATTTGATTTGATGCTTTGGGAAACAAGTTTTCTGACCAGCAATATGCAAATACATTTGATGAATCCAGTTTACTTTTTGACGAACCTTGTACAATGGTAAAGTTAAATAAATTTATTTGACGCGAATAATATGCTGATTGGTCTGGGGTTTTAGGTAAAGATAGATTTTTCTCGCAATCGAATGATAATGTAAGTAAATCCTGTTTTTCCTCCTTTACATAGCCAAAAAAAGCTTTGGCTTTTAATTTATGGATTCTTTGCATAATAATTAAATCGTTACGGATGTTAACACGTGTCTCTGTTTTCATTTTTTCGGTAAACTGTAGGCAAATTGAGCAGACATCAGTACGAGGCGATCCGAAGCCCAAATTATAATTTCTGTTAAAGATATTGCGGAAATATGATGGCTTAACTTTTAACTCGCTTTCAACCTGGGAATTATATAATCGGTAAAGTTTGCTTATACTTAACTCCGCTGATAAGTATAGCCTTTTTGTGTTTCCACGGCAATAATGGGGCTCTTCACAATGTAGTTTCTCTATAAAACTCATCACGGCACGTTTTTTTTCCACATTTTTATGGGAAACCCGGTCACCACCTCTTTTCTCATTGAGTAATGTTCCCTTTTCAAAGTATTCTTTCATTATAGTTTGGACTCTGTACTTTTTTATTTGAAGCACATTAAAAAAAAAAGTTTGACAAACAGGCAATCGCTTTTTCAGTGTGGCGCTGTACACGAAGTATTTTGTTTGAAAAGATTTCGGCGTGTACTTACTATTTTTTGGACGATGCCGTTTAACCGATTTCACTGTGCAGTGTTTTAATATAAATGCGTCTTGGCTCCTTTTGTCTTTAAATTTATAAAATGATTCAAAAAACGATTTTACATCCTGCATCGAAAGTGATCTGCATTCAAACTTCTTCTTATGATTACATAACGGCCTCACAGCAAATGTTCTCGGAGAATACCTAAAACAATATCATAATGTACCTACACATTTTTTACCAATTTTTTTGTTGTTATATCTATAAAACAATCAGTATGTAGGTATCTTTTGTAGGTACTTAATTTGGGTTATAAAATATGCGGGATGTAAGTGACACCGACTCGAAAATGATTACCACGTATTCAGTACCTACACCATTTTGAAAACCGCCACACAGGTTTTCGTCGGCAATAAAAAAAATCTCCAAGTTTCCTACAAAATTTCAATACATACACGGTCAAAATGTATAGAAAATCCGTTTTTTTTTAAATTGCCAACGAAAAATTACTACGTAGATTTACTATTACCAGTATTGTAGGTACTACGATAGACAGAATAGGTGGTCTTAATCGTTTTCACGCCGGTGTCTCTTACACTCGGTATATTATAAAAAAAAAAACTAAATATATTTAAGTAACACTGTAGTTATTGAATATTAATTAAATAGATATAAAAAAAAAAATAAAAAAAATGCTAACAAGATCAAACCACAAGGACCAAGATAATTTATTTGATCAGACTATCTAACAGTAGGTACATACAAACCTTGTTACTTTGGCCAAATTTCTCTTCCACTTTTCGGGTTGAGCTATACGTTTTCTAGCCGAACTATTATCAACAGGTACAGGGGAACAATCCATAATTAAGATATACCACTTTTTTCCGACAAAACTTAATAAACTATTTAATAATTTCGACAATTTACGGAGCGAGGTTTCGCGTTCACAACAATCGACGCCATACTTATTGTTGCGCTCTGATTGGCTGATTAGGATATTGCTACCTATGCACTTGTCAAACATGGATCTTGCTGTGTTTGCAACAAACCGTATTTTTTGTAGCCGTTTTACTACGGGATATTGCTGTCTTAGGAGTATTATGAATTACGAAACGTGTTGAAGATATTGCTACATTTTTGGCGCCATCGAAATGTCAATTTCAAAATTATGTGGATATTGCTGGTTTTGCTTTTATACGATTCAAACATTGAAAATTACACAAAAAAACATTCAAACTTTTGTCATTATTATTTTTTTTTAAATAAATAATAATAATTTAAATAATAATTTTATTAGTCTAGATATCATCTAGGACCAGAGTCCTCGTCAAGACGAATCAAACGAGCCCAAACTCGATAGGGCTGCGTCGTTTTATTACTGAGTTCCTGTGGCCACCTTGCGGCTCCATCATCAGGTCAGCTCGATGGTAACAAAATATTGCACTGTCACCGATTTTACATACCGTGTGCTAAATTTCAGCTCAATCGAACACCGGGAAGTGGTCAAATTTAACTTGCAAATTTTGAACAGGACAACTTAGGGAACATTGCAAGTTTAGTAAAATCTTGTAATAAATAACACTTCGCATATAATTGAAGCGGAACTGGGGAAGCTATAAACAATATTGCTGTTTTTATGACATTATGGAGCTACATCAAATCGCCTCTGCGAAATAAAACGTGACATTTCGGAAAAAGTACCTATATTTTTTTTAATGGTATTCGATATTTGAATTTTCGATTGTGGAATCTTTTTGTGTATTTTTTTAAAGTTTATTAGATAACTCATTTAACGTAAAAACACATTATTAAGGTTGATGCGCCAGGGTAGCCCGCGAAATCCAAAATTCTTACGTTTTTTGCAATTTGTAGGTCAGTGTGAGCTTGTATGTTGATTAAAATATGATTCGCGGCCGTAGCTAATATGGCTTTACAGAATTATAATCATTAGAATCAGCAATACAACTCCACAAGTTAGCATTTACCTCAAATCTAGCGATTTCATGAAATCATGAAATATTATATCATATTTTAATCAACATACAAGCTCACACTGAGCTACAAATTGCAAAAAACGTAAGAAATTTTGGATTTCGCGGGCTACCCTGGCGCTTTCGCCTTAAGCGTGCCAAATAAGAATAGACGCCATTTTGTTCCGCAATACTCGCGAACTTCATTACCAATGCGTACTAATCTGACAGCTATCGTGTATTTGACAGCTATCGGCAGTACTGATTTGACAGCTATCGTGTGAAGTTGGCAGCAAGCGCAATCCTATTCTTATTTCAATTCAATTTTCAAATAATTTATTTCAATCAGCAACTGGATCATAGTATTAGGTACATTAAAATAAAAATTACTAGAACTATAAATAAAAATCAGATAAAAACACAACACACAAGATTATTTCATTTTATTATTTACTGTCACTACATTAAGCATACAGCATAAGCATATATTAAGTATTTGGCACGCATAGTAATTTACTTGTCATATTTTTTTAAAGTTTCTAAATCGCTTCTTATAAAATTGTATTTTTCGAGATAGAACTTTTTTCTCGTCATGCCATGATTTTTTTTACACATAATACATAAAAAGAACAAAATTGATCTCATATTACATAACAAAATGGCCGCTATAAGATTAATGTATTTTCATCAATTCGAAATAACGACAATTCTTTAAAAAAAATGATCTTATATCAGGCTACATTGCAACTAATTGTCTTGTTCACCAAATAAACTAAAACATGCGCTTGCGCATAATCAGCATATAATGTTCCCACAGCTGGGACACAGGCCTCCTCTCGGTGAGAGGGAGTGGGCTGTAATCCACCACGCGGGCCCAGAGCGGGTTGGTAGACGTCACATGTCTTCGAATTGTTGATTCTAGGACATGCCGGTTTCCTCACGATGTTTTCATTCACCGTTTTGAGAGCGGTGGTGATGATAATATTTACACAAAGTAAAGCGCCTGTCTAGGTTCGAACCTACGACCTACAACTGCAAACAAGAGTAATGCTATCCTTTTCCCACATACAAAGCCAGAAAAGGATGGTGAGAGTTTAGGCCTTCCAAACTTGTTTATGTCTAACTCGTGGAGGATTATACATAAGCGTAGACAGTAATTTGACAGCTTGATATAATAATATGTTTCTATTTCTTTCTGGTTCCATCTGCGAGAAAGAGATAGCAATAGTTTTAACTTAATTGGTGGATAATGTAATTAGTTCTTCTAATATAAGTTTTGATTGATTGATACGAAAATAGATATTATATACATTACGTTAATTATTCGAATTGAAAAATCCTAAGAAATATAGATAATTTGTACTTTTAGAGATGTATTGACAATTTTCTACCATTTTTGTATTAATTTATCCTTTATACGTAATATGATGGTAAGTAAGAACTTCGGATTATTAAAAAATAGTTATTGTACAGACAACAGCAGGTTAAGTTACTACAAACTCAATCGATTTTGAACTTAACTACGTAGTTTTAAGGTTTAAAATCATTTGGAGAAATTTGACAGTTTGGTATAACTGAGGGTACTACGAAAATTATGTTTTACAACTTAAAATTCCCTCTTTCTCAAAACTTTTCAAATCGTAACTAATATTATAAATGCGAAAGTGAGTTTGTTTGTTACACTTTCACGCTAAAACGGCTGAACGGATTTGGATGAAATTTAGCACATGGGTAGACCATTAAGTGGATTAGGACATAGGATACTTTTTATCTCGATTCAGACATATGCGGGTGCGCAGCTAGTATTTTATAGTTTTTCAAGAATTTTTTAAAGTCCAATAGTTCTTCTTTACCATTATTTTGCTGTAAGTACCTACTCTAATATTACTCATACTAAGGTATATTTTTTAAAATTGTAAGTACTTATACTTGTTTATTTTGTGGAGAATATGCTCTAAATGCTAGATTTTTATTTTGAAACGAATGTGTTATATTATAATAAAGATTATTTATTTAAAAAAAACAATAATATATATCCCACCGTATTATGACACTCGGACTGATGATAATAAATTAATCTGTGGTAGCGCGCGAAATTCAAATTTTCTTGCGTTTTTTGTAATTTGCAGGTGAGTGTCAGGTTGTATCTTGATCAAAATATGATTTGCGACAGTGACAAATATGTATTTACATAATTATAATCATGAGAATCATCAACACATCTCTATAAGTAAGATTTGCCGTGGTTTGGTGTGATTTCCGAAATCAGACCAAACTATGACCAATCTAATTATCAAATACATATGTATTGATGATTTTTATGGTTAAAATTATGTAAATAAATATTTCGGCTCAGGCGCAAAACGTCTCTTTCGCATAATGTCGCTTTCCCAGAATGACTTCTTCTCAAAAGGTCGATGCCTCTTTCGCAGAATATCTCTTTCGCAAAATGTCGCATAACTTAGAAAAAAATTTAGCCAAGTTTAAAAAAAATGTTGTTTTTTTTTTCAATTTCTTATTAAATGTTTACAAGTTTTACAACATATAAGCTATGTTTGGAGTTTCCTAATGCGACATTTTGCGAAAGAGATATTCTGCGAAAGAGGCATCGACCTTTTGAGAAGGGAGTCATTCTGCGAAAGCGACATTTTGAGAAAGCGACATTATGCGAAAGACGTTTTGCGCCTGAGCCCATATTTCAGTGTCGCAAATCATATTTTGGCTTGTTTGCCGTTAATTAATATAAAAGTCCTGTATCTCCTCAAAAGTCGTCTTTTTAGAGCATATTTTCCTGTAAAGATGTTTCTTTAAAAAATTATATTGTTTGAAAACTGAAATTGACAAAATTTATTTTTATTACTTACATTTATTACAAAAACAAATTGTGATTATTTATTATTAAGTTTAAGCCCTATGTAATACTTTTATACGCGATTACTTTAAATTTTCTACGAATTAGTAGATTTTGTAGAGATTATTATAGAACAATAAAATATATAAATATTAATCTAATCGTTTTATTTCACTGAATCGTCACTGTTCGCAGTGTGAACCGAAGACAAGTATATTACTTTATATAGTGTATTATCTATGGACAAGTACGAAAACGTGGTAGCTACATGAGCGAAGCTAGAAGTGCAGCCATACTCTGCGCGCCAAATAAGAATAGTAGGTACTGTCAACAGAGGTGGATTTGCCCTAAGGCCCAGTAAGCCCGGGCCTAGGACGGCCAATCTGACAAAAAATTCACTGATGATAACAAGAAATAACTGAAATTACCTAAATATTCCAAAGGTTCGCACATTAAGGCAGGCCCATAGATACAAGAAAGAAGTTTTTATATTTCTATGGGCGGACCGCATTACACCGCATCGTATAGCAATAATCTTCCTAAATCACTTTTGTAAATCTAAAAACGGTTACTGGTTACTGACTCAGGGCGCATTCACACGGGATACGTCTTTGACGATTCGGTATAAAACGGTGAATGAGCTCTAATAAAGACGTATACGAGCTCATTCACCGTTTTATACCGAATCGTCAAAGACGTATCCCGTGTGAATGCGCCCTAATATCCTCTTAAGGTTGATGCGCCAGGGTAGCCCGCGAAATTCAAAATTTCTTACGTTTTTGCAATTTGTAGGTCAGTGTGAGCTTGCATGTTGATTAAAATATGATTCGCGGTGGTAGCTAATATGGCTTTACAGAATTATAATCATTAGAATCAGTAATACAATTCCATAAGTTAGCATTTATCTCAAATCTAGCGATTTCATGAAATCATGAGGTTTGAGATAAATGCTAACTTATGGAGTTGTATTGCTGATTCTAATGATTAATACAATTACTCAAAATAAATAAATTAAAATAAATTAGTCAAATGTTAGTAAGTACAGCAATCTAATAAAGACAAAAGGTTTATTTGACGAGAAAGTGTATTTTTATTGTCAAAAAAATAAAAGAAAAAATACCGTTTATAGATTTAGCTTTGAATTGAAATAAAATAGCATGATTGATACCTCTGTAAAATTTTGTTTTATTATTTAGTTACCTACTTAATAGAAATATTCACAAATTACCATATTGTCCATATTGTCTAGATCTCAGCCAATTCGTCAATCGGAACTATTACACTCATACATATATAAAATACATCTACCCTATGCTATGCCGTCAGAACGACCGGGATAATAAAACATTACTTGGGGGGAATCCCCAGAGCTTGTCGTTGCTTCATTCGAAGTTGCCGTATGGAATGGTTTTTTGTAAACATTTCTTCAATGAAAAACAATGGTACCAACTGTAAAATATGCACATAAGGGAAATGCATAATAAGCAATAACAGTCGTCATGTTCCTCATAATAGTTTTTTTTTTTAACATGAATAATCGTCATTATTACATTTATTTATTATTATAATTTGTATAATAAAATATAAAAACTCACGGTTTCCTCCTCGTCGCCAATGTAAAATATGCACATATCACTAATAGTTGACTCACCAACGCACCACCGCTCAGGCGGACAGTCCGAACACGACTGATCGCCCCACCACTCGGACCGGTATTTATAACCGAGCGACGTACGCGTCTGAGGCAACGTCACAATACTGTCATCGGCTCGTATTGCGATATAGTGATATCTACATACACTACATCCCTTCCTTATTTTAATTTATTTTATTTCTGTATTAAATCTCCCCTGCATTAAATAATAAGGACCTTTAGGAAGAAGTGATACGTTTTTATATTTATCACCTACATAGTATGTATTAAGTTACAAGTACCTAGTATTTATTTATTAAAGAACACCAACAGCATATACATTCAACATTGGTTCAGTCTGCATGATATTACTTATACTTTTCTGTAGTGGATCACTTATCTATTTAGTAACTAAATTAGGCATTTACTTACCCAATTTAGGCATATTTATCAAATCAGTTTTTTAATCAATTAATACAAGTAATTGCTTTATATTTTTACCCCATTGTAATCAATATAATTTCCTGTGTACTTTGTTTAATATATTTCCTTCCTTCTTTCTTTTCTTTCTTGTGAATGATAGTCTGACTACAATGTTCATGCAAGCTAATTGATATTATATCTTGATTATTGATGATAACTATGTTGTTCTGTACGTGCTATAACACGGCCAACATTGCTCATGAGGTGCAGTCAAGAGAGACCCTTCGCCCATGTGCTTACTGTACATGAGGTGTGGTCGAAAATTTTGAGTATGAGTGGCCCAGCCATTCTAAATAGAAGTGGTTTAATACCACTGTTCTCAACTATAACATCTAATTCTCAAGGGACTTGGTGATCAGGGATCCTCACACAATCATGAGGGTTTTCATAGCTTCGCTTATAGTTTAGATTTTCTTTGTAAAGGCGCTTGCTTACAAAGAAAATCACTTTAACCATAAGGTGGTATTTTCACCCTTCACACACTGCACCACACATTGTTAGTAGCCAGTTCATTGGCTAAATAATATTGCTGCTGGTCCATTAGCCTTACCAATAAATTAATTATTTGCCTGCAAAGTTAAAACATTTGTTAATTAAATCAATCAATCAATCAATAAGCCTTTCATCCTGAACTTTTAAGACTAATCTAAAAATATTGTAGTGCTTTACAGATTGTCTCTCAGTTCAGTGTGCCTCTTGGCATAGGCTTCCTCTAACATCTTCCATTGCTTTCTATACCTAACCGCTCTTCTCCAGTTAGGACCGGCTGTTAATCTTAACTCATCCTCCCATTGCCTTCCTCTATTCATTTTGCCATTTCATGTTACCATTCAGTGATTATTTTACTCTATTTTTCTTGACTACTTCGCAGTATATGGCCTGTCCATGTCCACTTTAGTTGATCTATCTTTACTAGCACGTCTGTTACTCTAGCTTTTGATCTTATGCAGGTGTTTCTTTTCCTGTCCTGCTTTTTAACTCAAATCTTCTCCATGGCTCTTTGGCAGTGTACTAGACTGTCCCTGTGAAGTTTAGTGAGGGACCAGGTTTCAGGTGAGGTAGGGGAGAATGCAGGTAAAGCTTTCTGTTTAATCTATGTGCTTGTTTCAGTGGATTTCATTACTTCCTTTAGAGACCAGTATTTTTTCCAGCTTATTGGCTATTCTTTTGTTTATTTCGTTGGTAGATTGGTCTCTGTGAGAGATGATTTGTCCTAGGTAAATATACTCTTCTACGCACTTCGCGGTTAGCAAGTAATTTGGTCTTGTTTATGTTCATGTAGAATCCGATTTTCTCACTTTGTTGCTTTAGGTCTTCCATCATTTTCCTTAGATTTTGTGGGTCTTTTTTCAATAAGACAATGTCGTCTGCAAAACTTAAATGGTTATGTTAAATGGTTCCTTAAATGACTGATAATCTGCCTAGCCTTTTCCCAAGTATGTTGGAATCGGCTTGCAGTCTAACTGGATGCAGCTGAATATCAGTATTTTACATGGAGCAACCGCCTATCTGACCTCCACAACCCAGTTACTGGGTAATACGATACCCATTGGTAAGACTGGTTGTCAGACTTTCGGGCTTCTGACGGACGACCCGTAACGACTGTCAAAGATCCATGAATGACAGCCGGGACCAACGGCTTAACGCTGCGCTGCGTTATGCTCCAGTGAGTCGGAGTGTACAGCTCTGGGTTGAGGCTGCAGGTGATGACCAGGAATGCGCGTCCGCTGCATGCTGGTGGTCAGGATACCTGTTGAAGCCGTGGATGCTGGCTGGCTGTGTGACTCGCCGCTCGAAAGTTTGAGGAAGTGATGCTGATGACGTCACGCTGATGTAGTTGCACGAAGGCTGCGCTGACGTTCATGCTCGGGGTCACCAATTTAGAGGTATGAGGAACAGGGTGTAAAGTTCACTCATCCTCCATTGAAAAGGGAGATCAGAAGGTTGCGTGTTCACATCACGTCGGGGTCACCAGTTTGGAGGCATGAGGAACAGGGTGTAAAGTTCACTCATTCTCCATAGAAAAGGTAGGATCCTCCGACCAGACGGATGTTGTGTCTTGGTGGGCTGCTGCCCGATGGTTGATGTCGGGACGTTGTATATATGCTAATCGCGTGGTAAACTCTAATTGCGCGATGCAGGTTTGCGTGACGTCATGTCATTGATGCGTAGTTCATATGTGGCGATGTAGATGCCATCACATGCTTTCCGAGGCACGGTGGAGTCTCGGTATGTCTAGATGGTCACCCATCCACGGACCAACCCCGGCAAGCGTAGCTTAACCTGATACATCGACCCGTGCGGCTATTATTACCTAGCCACGAGCTCCTCACTGTTTAATGACCAGTATGTACTTAAAGAGTACCACTATTTTACCTATTTTTCTTTTAGATAACTGTCAATTAATGACCAGTAGGTATATTCTACTGTTAATACCGTCGTTCTCTGATGACTTGTCAATTTAATGACCAGTAGATATATTCTACTGCCGTTAGCGTCATACTCTGATGACTTGTCAATTTAATGACCAGTAGATATATTCTACTGCAGTTACCGTCATTCTAGATGACTTGTCAATTTAATGACCAGTAGATTTATTCTACTGCAGTTACCGTCATTCTAGATGACTTGTCAATTTAATGACCAGTAGCTAGGTTCTACTGCTACCACTGTCATTTCCCGACAACTGTCAATTTAATGACCAGTAGAAATGTTCTACTGCTATTTCGCATTGCGCGCATTTTGCACATTTTCATATGGTAATACCACCCAAGGACTCCACGAGACAGGATTGACGTAGTGTGGAGTGCATAAGCAAGGTATCCTTTGCGTCGTATTACATTTGTTTGGTTATCTCTTTTCTTAATAAATCTCAACTGTTTCTTCCTTATTCTTTCCAGACTTGGAAATACCTCTAATGGGTTCTGTTTTACTTCATCTCTGCTTTTTAGCTATGGTTGATACTATGGAGAGAACTTTAGTATGTGTTTCTTCAACTAATCATATAGCATATTTCAAATAACTAAGCATGTGGTTCGACTCTCAGGTCGGGCAGCGTCACTTAGTTTCTCCATCACGAACCTCCCAATAACATACCGGAGTCTGAACTGTAGTCCGTTTAATGGCAACAGACATGCCCAACGTTACTGGTGAAACGTGGTTGCATCACACATCTCTGCCTATCCCTTTGGGGCACATAAGCGTGATCTTATGTTTAAATAATTAAACCACAATTTTTTTCCTTAATAAACAAGATAGTATTTAAATAGTTATGAACCATTTATTGTTTCAGTCTTCTCCTTTTTTACCTCCTTTCATTTCTAATGAAAAACTAACGTATTTATATTCATAATTTGACGTTTGAAATCAAAGAGATTTAAGATACTATAGAGAGGCTATCAGAAGAAATGTCACATAAAAACTGTTAATGCCAAGTCTCAGTGACGCCATCTAGCATAATACTCGTACGGCAAAATCACATAATAGCCAGGTATGACATGAATACTTGTACACTTTTACCGACACCAACCTTTGATTTAGCAACCGTCAGATAGAAAATTATTTAATTTATCTCAATACTCGATAAATTATAAAATAGTAACGAAAATAAACCGTAGTTGAATCAAGTCATTTCATAACTACAAGGTTGCAATACCACAATGTATAATTCGGCATATTTTCTTCGAAACTAATTTTCATTTGGTGGACACGAATATGACGTGACCTGCAGGCGTATCACACAAGACTGAGTGACTTTTGACCACTAGGACATAAGTATTGCATTACGATTTTGTTCGCTTTGTCCCGTCTAAATGTAACAATATTTTGTATATTTCCTTCCGAAATATATTATTTAATTATCTATCTGTAGGAGATTATATTTTTTCCATCCATTAAAGGGAAATAACAGTCGTCATGTTCCTCATAATAGTTTTTTTTTTTAACATGAATAATCGTCATTATTACATTTATTTATTATTATAATTTGTATAATAAAATATAAAAACTCACGGTTTCCTCCTCGTCGCCAATGTAAAATATGCACATATCACTAATAGTTGACTCACCAACGCACCACCGCTCAGGCGGACAGTCCGAACACGACTGATCGCCCCACCACTCGGACCGGTATTTATAACCGAGCGACGTACGCGTCTGAGGCAACGTCACAATACTGTCATCGGCTCGTATTGCGATATAGTGATATCTACATACACTACACCAACATTCGTGAAACGCACTTTTAGTTCGGTTCGGTGTTAACTTTGTTTGACACGAGTAATTGGCCGCCAATCTCGTGTGTGGAGAGCGTGTGCGCATTATCTTTTTCCCAGTAATTCAAGGAATTGTGTGTATAATTACGACGCGTGTAATTTCGGCTGGACAATACGCATTGGTTTTGTGGTACATTGTGCTTATGTTGAAATAAATTAACTGTTCAGTGATAAAGAAGACACACATATATTTTCTGTGCGTTAGAGTAGAGCGGTTTTCCGGAACTATTATGTTATTTTAATATTTGTACCTAGTTCTGATTTTAAGGTAAGTTTATAATTTTTATCATTTCGCAATATAATACGTTGGAAACCCGCACTTCAGCCCGGCCTCGGTACTAGCTCGGCCGGTCTCGGTCGGGCTCGGTAACGGAGCGAGACCGGGATGATGCACAGGCCCACGAAAATCATTTTTTTTAGTTTTTTGCAATTTGCAGGTCCGTGTCAGGTTGTATCTTGATCAAAGTATGATACGCGGCAATAAAACATAACTATGTATTTATATAATTTTAACCATAAAAATCATCAATACATCTCTCTAAGTTAGATTTCGTGCAGATTCGTTAGATTTCGTTCGTTTGAGGAATCTGCATAAAATCTAACTTAGAGAGATGTGTTGATGATACCTGTTGTTTTTACTTATAAAGATTATGATATGATTCGCGACCGTAACAAATATGTATTTACAAAATTATTCATTAGAATCAATAATACAACTCCTTAAGTTAGTAGGTACCTATAATGCTCAAATGTCAAGATTTCTTGAAATAGTAATTGAATAGGATTACGGTCATAGAGTTGTATTGATGACTTCAATGATTATAATTCTGTAAAACTTGTTACGGTCGCGAATCATATTTTGATCAACATACAACCCATGACTGACATGAAAATTGCAAAAAACGTAGGTAAGAAAATTTTAATTTCGCAAGCGCGGCAACGGGAGCCGGGTGCTTCACTTTCAATATGCGTGGCGCGGAGTCCTCCTTTTTTCTTAAGTCTATGGTGGTAAAAGTGCATATTCATACATAATAATTTAAGGCAAGTGACGTCATCAGGCCATACGAACCAATATCGGTATGGAGTTATTAATATTTTTAAAATCTACTAAGTATCAAAGTTTCGAAACATTATGTTTGTAATAAACTCGACAATAAGCGGGCGAGCGCGCATTGAGGTGCGTTTACGTTAGTTCTGCCGCACTGGGCGGGGCCAAAAGTAACAAAACGCATGACCGCAGTGCGCGCACTTCAAAGACATTCCATACTTCACAGATTATGCGTTACAAAAACGCACCGCAGTGCGCGCTCGCCCTTAGGTCACTTCCTACTCTCTGATAACTCTCTACGTCACATATTTATGTAAAAGTAAATAAATAGTTACCTAATTAAACCATTTGTACGCACTTGTACCCATCAAAATTCAATTATAATACTACCAATTTAAGAAGGTGGGCATAATGTACTGTGAGCCCGCTTTTATGCAGTCATTCGAATTTGTTCGGTTAATCGTGTGATTTTTTTCCCTATCGTTTTTTTCTCATATCTAAGTAGTTAGAAGGTTTTTTCAGCTGAAACTTTAAGAATAAACAATTTAATAAGGGTACTAATTATTAGTATAATCATAATATCAGTCACTTAATAATAACTCATGTATTTGAGCGTTACATTATATCATAGCCAGATTTTAATTAAAATGGAATAACTCTTTATGGAGTTGGAATATAAACATTGAATTTCACATGATGCTTTGAGTTCATGACAGGTACAAATCACCATAATTGGTAAGTTTCTAGGGTTTCTCATTGAAGCGCGAGGATCGATTTTAGGGTTTTTGAAAAAAAAATTCTAGTTTTCCAATGGTGTCGATTATAGAAAAAATAAAATTGCACAAATTAAGCACAAATTAAGACCCGCCGTAGTAAAAAAAATCGTAGTTGTATGTCATGCCGTTTAAGAGATACAGCAATTTGCTAAACGTTACCGCAGCGGCATCTTGAATAACTCTGAAACCTCAAGACGCACAAATTCTATTTTTTGGGCACAATTAGGCACAAATTATATCTATCTAAGTAGCTAGTTTGTATCCAGCTACGACCACTGGTAAAAAAACATGCCGCTGCAGTAACGTTACTCCAGCGGAATCTGTTTTTCGTGAATATCTTTGGATCGGCTGGACGCACAAATTCTAAATTTCGGGCACATTTACACGAGATTGGGTACTAATTCCTGTCAAGACGAAATCCTGAAAAGCGACAACATTCCGCTGCAGTAACGCACACCCTAAATCTAACACCACAAGTCTACAGTTATATCTACAAAGTTAATAATACTACACACCAAACTACATTTTGATTTCATTTACTTTTAAAAACTTTGATAGAACTTGGACAAGTTTAGGAGAAAAGTTAGTCAAGAGGGAATGGAAGTTAGTAGGAAGAGGGATTTTAATTTTGGAGAGCTTACGGTACAAGTCAAAGAGCTTACGGTACAAGTCAAAGGATTTATTATTATTGATACATTATTGATATATTTGACATCTGTACTTTTTTTTAGCTTCTACCTCCTCAGATGAATAAAAAAACTTTTTAACTTCATCTGAGCGGTCTACACGGTCTTCAAATAAAAATATTGAATTTGAACTGTCAAAATTTTCAAAATACAAGTTGCAACGGACAGCAACGTACGATATTTATGGATATTAGATTGTTTAAAGGTAAATAATACACTATTAGTCCACGATAGACGCTAAGCGAACATTGCATATTCTCATTATCTAAGTATTTCGAAAATTTCCGACAATGCAGAGTGAAGTGTTAGAATTGGAGAAGAAAATAATAAACCACGAAGCATATGGAACTTCGTAAGTGATTCTTAATAATAGTAAACATAAATAATTTAAAAAATTAAAAAATACGACTGCCCTGCCAAAAAACGAACAAAAAGTAAAAAACAAGTTTAAATATTCTCTGACTAAACAGACAAATAAAATTGTCATTGCAGTCGGGGGACCTGGATGGCTAAAACGGCCACTTTGGCAGAATCATAATAGGATAATATTATGAATAATATTTGAAAGCGTAAAACGGTCACAAACTGACAATATAATTATGAATTGTCAGTTTGTGACCGTTTTACGATTTCAAATAGTATTCATAATATTATCCTATTATGATTCTGCCAAAGTGGCCGTTTTAGCCCCCCTGCTAGATTAAAGAGTGTTCCGCAAAATGGTCCCCGACTGCAATGACAATTTTATTTGTTTGTTTAGTCACTGCCGCCATAATGCTTTTTTTTTTTTTAAATACAGCCAGAGTATCATTGAGGACGATGTAAGGATTTTAACGATCCCCCTTACTTTCAAATCTGTTCAGGCCATTGATGTATAAAATTAGGGTTCAGGCTTCAGGCATTTAAAAGTTATGGTGGAATAAAGAAACTCGCATACATACAAACATAACATACATCAACCCCATGAGTGCCTACTCCGTAAGTCCGTCTGTCCGCCCGTCCGTCCGTTCATCCGTCCGTCTGACAGAAAGATCCACCAAAACAAGTGTAAAAGTTTAATTTTTCGGACGGGTAAAAACACATCGGGAGTAGGGACAACTGTCCAATCGTGTTGTCATTCATACTTCGTTCGGGCCCCGAACCAATCATCTGTCCGTAGGTGATACGGAGTAGGAAACAACCGTAACGAAAGCCGAAACTACGGGCTTCCTGTTAAGGGAGTAGACCCCCTGAATACATTACACTCCTCTTTGGGCAGTCGTGTAAAAAGTACGATGAAATTAGAATTTTGTTTAAATAGTAACCTACTTACATAATCTTTCACATATTTCAGCTATAAATGGTCTCCCCGTGACTTCGAGCTGGGTTCAGCTCTTGGTCGAGGCAAATTCGGCCAGGTCCACGTCGCCAGAGAGAAGAAAACTGGCTATCTAGTAGCCATCAAAACACTTTTCAAATCTCAGATAGAGAAGTCGAAATGTGAACGACAAGTGACGCGAGAGATTGAAATTCAGTCGCATTTGAAGTAAGTAACGAGTTTCTTTTCAGCCGAAAGACGGTCATTGCTGGATATAGGCCTCCAGCTCAGGGGCGGACCGTGAGTTTGTGGGGACCTGGGCTAATAGGCACTACTTAAGGGCTTGCCTAATTAATCAACTAATTGCCATTTTGTCAAAAAACTGTTTTTGATAATGATGTACAGCTACTAGGTAGACGGTATAGGAACAAACCGGCCAAGTGCTTGTCAGACCACGCACAATGAAGGATTCCGTAGTTGAAAAGAATTTATCCCAAAAACTTAACATTGTAGTTGAAAAACATGTTCTCCTATACATTGATATCCTACCTATACGTCACGATCTATTCTCCAACTAAGTACGTATTATAAGTTTGTACCTACCTACTTATATAACGTAATAGGTAAGTACCTACCTTGTAATCTAAGTTTCCTGCAAAAAAAGTTGTTTTTTAGGGTTCCATACCTCAAAAGGAAAAAATGGAGCCCTTATAGCATCACTCGTGTGTCTGTCTGTCTGTCCGTCTGTCTCAGCCAATTTGCTACGAATCTAGTACACCGATTAAGTTAATATTTGGTACATATATGAACTTCTGTGACCCATACACGGACGGGTATTTAGAATAGGGGTGTCACTTTTGGGGGACAAAATATATGAAAATTAAAAAAAAAAGTTTTGCAAACTAGGTACGTATGATATATCAAATGAAAGGACTTAGGGACCTACTACTACGAGGGTCTCAAATACCTATAATTTTTATAATTTTAAAATAAATTGTTTTAAAGTTATTTAACAAAATAGACGAAAATTCACCATTATCTCCGAAACTACGGAGCCTAAAATTTTGGAAAAAATACAGAACATAGTTCTATAATATATCTGTAGATTACAGGAAAACCTATAAGAAGTCTGTGGTCTTAAAATATCATGGTAAATCTCTCGATATTGTGAGTACAAACTTACATTTACAGTTGGAATGTATGGGAGAACATATTTTTCAACTACAATGTTAAGTTTGTTCTTGGGATAAATTCATCCCAACTACGGAACCCTTCATTGTGCGTGGTCCGACACGCACTTGGCCGATTATTCAAACTTATTTGCGAGCACTCTTCCTACAACGCCTGTTCCTCTTCAGACATACAAATATACTGCGTCTGCTGACCTGGTTCCACGATGAGCGTCGGATATACTTAGTGGTGGAGTTCGCAGCCGAAGGGGAGCTGTACAAGCACCTCACCAGCTCACCAAACGGACGCTTCCCGGAACACAAAGCTGCTAGATACATCTACCAGGTAGCAATCTTAAGGTTGATGCGCCAGGGTAGCAATACAACTTCATAAGTTAGCATTTACCTCAAACCTCATGATTTCATGAAATCGCTAGATTTGAGATAAATACTAACTTATGGAGTTGTATTGCTGATTCCAATGATTATAATTCTGTAAAGCCATATTAGCTACGGCCGCGAATCATATTTTAATCAACATACAAGCTCACACTGACCTACAAATTGCAAAAAACGTAAGAAATTTTGAATTTCGCGGGCTAAATGTATATGTATAAGTACCCAAATGTTGTTGTTGTGTAGTTGGCTGCGACATTTAGGTAAGTACTTATACATTTATACAGGGTTATTGGTAATACACCAGCAACCTCTTAAGGAGTCATTGTACTCATCATTATGAACAACTTTTACTATGGGACTAAACCTGAAATCGCGAAAAAAAATCAGCTGTTCAGTACATTTATCTACATTAAACTCGTCAAAATGTAGGGAGCAGCTGATTTTTTTTTCGCGATTTCAGGTTTGGTCCCTTAATAAAACTTGTTCCTAATGATGAGTATTATGACCCCTTAAGAGGTTACTGGTGTTTTACCCATAACCCTGTATATCGCACACCCAGAACAATACTGCACTAAATAAGTCAAAATAGCTCATTTTTCAGAATTGACGAAAAACCGTTGGCTTTTAATAATGTCAAAGTTATTGCCAATGTCCTGAACATTGCTTGTGAAGAATAATTTACTGTTGCGTAAAGTGGCGTAAAGGATCTGCGTCTGTTCCCTGAGGCATAATGTAATTTTTTAGGAGTAGGTAGGTACCTAAATTCCAAAATAACTGTCAAAAAATAGCATAGACAGAAATACCAACGATCTAAGAATTTGTCAGAGAAAATTGTCCTTTGATTTAAATAATCACGAAAAAGCTCTAGACATCAATGCTCTAAGGGGGACGCGCTAAAGTAGCCCGCGAAATTCAAATTTTCTTACGTTTTTTGCAATTTGCAGGTCAGTGTCAGGTTGTATGTTGATTAAAATATGATTCGCGGCCGTAACTAATATGGCTTTACAGAATTATAATCATTAGAATCAGCAATACAACTCCATAAGTTAGAATTGACCTCAAATCTAGCGATTTCATGAAATCATGAGGTTTGAGGTCAATTCTCACTTCTAATGTGTATTATGGCAGAATAACGTCTCTCTTTCAAGGTTGCGGACGCCGTGGAGTACTGCCACCAGCACCATGTGATACACAGAGATATCAAGCCTGAGAACATCCTGGTAGCATCCAACGGAAATCTCAAACTTGCTGATTTTGGCTGGTCGGTGCATGCCCCTTCCGAGAGGTAAGCTTGAGAAAACTAGCTGCGCCCCGCGGTTTCACCCGCGTAGACCGGCCTATGTGTTAATCCAGGGCATAAGCTATATACATACCAAATTTCAACGAAATTGGTCCAGCCGTTTGAGCGTGAAGAAGTAACAAACATACAAACACACACACACACGCACACTCACACACTTTCGCCTTTATTACTAGTGTGATTACAAAAATAACTCAAATATAGTATAGTCCAGTAAAAATAGTGTTTGAGATTGCATTAAAGACACTTTAGTAAATTGGTTTTGAAATAACAGTATAGTTATTTACGTATGCATTCGTGGCAATTTTGTGCTTATATGGTCGGAGGAACCTCAGAAATACCTAAAGTTGTGTTTTTACTGTTTAACGTTAAACAAAAAAGACACTTTAGGTGAAAAGTAAGATTATCGTCTACAGCCAGCCTAAAATTATAGTACATAAGTAATCCCTCGGTTTGGGTACAAAATTCTTAACATTACGAGATTTTTTCTTTCATGGTGTGATAAATGAGACTTAAAAAATCGCACTTTCGGGGATTTTTCTGTTTATACATTCCAAACGTTAGCCTCGAACCTATGTTCAGTTTTCACCTTGGTGACTTCTCAGGAACATAGTTAAAAAGTGTTTTATCATGTTTTGTATATTGTACATAAAAGACACTTGAAATATTTTTTAGGCTGTGCATTAACATTTTCATTCTTCATATGTAAGTGTCATAATCCCCTGATTAAGTGATAAGGATTCTTCGCAAAATGCATAAAACCTAAATTACCTACACAATATAAAATGCCAACCTTGACCGAGCGCCTTGCATCCCCCGCGTCGGTGTGCGAGAGGGACGAAGTTATCGGATGTGAAAAAGATGGAGCTATTGTTTAACTGCTCAAATAATTACTGAAAATTTTCTTCTCATTACGCAATGAGATTGTTTACGATGCGCCCGGATTTTGGTACTTATTTATTATGTCTTGCGTAATATGCGGAAAGTCCTTAGATAATGATTCTGTCACCGTTGGCAGTAAAGGTTTTAAAACTCTATGTTTTAGTGAGCTTCGGAAAGACAATTTATTTCATTTCTCGGATAATGTGCCAATGATTTTACATACAAATTGCCGAAAACAGTAGTATACAAATCAAAAATGCGAAAGGTATAATACCATGCCTACTCTGCAATCTACCCACTCGCGCGACAATTGCACGAAACTGTACCGGAACGAAAAGCCAGGATTGTCCGACTACACGAAACTGACGTTGTTGTTGTTACGTCAGCAAAGAGAAAAATCTGAAATTATTCTATTGTTAGGATTTTAATAAACTCAGTACACAGTTATACCTATGGGATATAATAAATGCGCTTTACATCAGGATAAGCGTATTTTTTCTATCAACTACCGCCTTCTGGTTCGAATCATGTAAGGTAAACGCGGGTGAAGTCGACAGTGACCCAGTAGTCGTCTAATTATCTAAAAACATCAATATCTTTTTCTACTAAACACAATGATGTTAATAGTACTAGATCAGTAGTGTACGGCGCCGAAGCGTTACTACATCATATATGTCCGCAGGCATATCCGAGTTCAGTTGTCAGCTTGACGTCAAGTGAGCAATTGCTTAGCGATAAAAATATCAAAATAGTGAAATGTGCGATTAAAATTTGTATGTCACGGTCTGAAAAGATTACTAAGGCAATACATTTCACAAGTAACTTTGCTGAATTTTGTTCAGATTATCCAAAAATTTATCAAACATTGTTTTTGCCATCAGTGTTCTGATGTTGTGGACTTTTGGGAGTTTAGTGAATGACGAATGTATGTTCCTGTAAGTCTAAATTATTATTGTAGTCTGTTTGGATTAAACATACTGTACAGTACCTAAACACTCACTGAATGGAAAAGTACCCAAACAGTCACTGAATACAAAAGTAACACGTGTCACGTGTAAGTATGTCAAAGGTTTTAACCTAATATATCACTACATCGTCCACCAAAATTAATTTTATTAGCAATAAATAATCTTATATGTAATGAGTATTATGAACCTTACAGTAGTGATCTAAGGTTGATTGTAAGTTTTAAGCTTTCTCGTTAATCTTCGGGGCCATACTTTCTTTTCTGTACGAACGAAGATTCACGACGCGCCTTATTAGTTGTGTACCACTGTAAGTACCTACTATCCAGTACTTTTTTTAGCAGGGATGCAATTGCAAAATATAATTCAAATAATTTTAAATGCGTAGTAGCAGCCTGCGAAATTCTAATTTTCTTCCGTTTTACAATTTGCAGGTTGTATGTTGATAAAAATATGATTCGCGGCTATACAAAATATGTATTTACATAATTTTAACCATAAATAATTTTATCAATACATCTTTATGATTTACGAAATCGAACTTAAAGGGAACAAAAACTTAGAGAGATGAATTGATCAAGCAGTCGCCACCCGGTGGCAACTGGGAATATTATTCCCGATTGCCACGGGGGGGCCTAAAACGGCCACATTAAGCAATTCCTCTAAAAGCGATTCATTTCCTGAATTCCCAGCAATTTAATAAGATTGTGCTATTTGACATTAAACTTCAATAAAGTAATTCATAATGTATGGACCATTTTACTAATCCCCATACAAAACTGTCAAACAGATGAATTGCGTGCTATGAAATAAATTAAGTATGAATTGTCAGTTCGTGACCGTTTTACGATTTCAAATAATGGAACACGGGTGGGTTTAAAGCTGAGCGTCCACTGGTCCGCGCCGGCCGCACCGCCCGCACGGCACGCAACGGATTGAACGGATTTGCCGATGTCATGCGTCCACTGTCCACCTGGTCCGCCCCGGCCGGCCGGAACGGATTTGCCGGTGTCATGCGTCCACCATTTTTATTTATTCTGAGTGTTTTTGTTGTTGTCAGTAGACGTCGCGCGTTGTCATGGAGATTGACGAAGATTATCAGTGTTGCTTGTTCGCAAAAGATGACTGCAGTTGCCAGGGGGGTGAAACCATCATACATCTGACAGTAAATATTAAATGTATGGAAGGTGGCGACATCCATAGTTCACGATTTGAAAACTTTTAATAAAAAGTATACTATTGCTTGATAGATGGAGCTTTTAATAATAATAACTTGCAATAACAAGATGACAGATTGGCACTTGACACAATTCAAATTTCAAAGTTTTTTGAAGTTTCCGTGCTGTCGTTCGTTCGTTACTGCTTATAACTATTTTCGGATTTCTCGAGAGATTTGCATTGATTGTTGGATTTTGTGAGACCTGGCTTTACTGTTAACTCTGTTTTCGACCCTGATACTTTGTTCACCGATTGACCCATAGGCTGCATCCGTCCCTGGACTTCGTGATACTTTCCTACTGATTGACCCCGCTTTCTCAACCTGCGGTTGTGTACTCGATTTGGATATTGTTGGTTACATGCAGACTAAAAACATGCAGAAAAACGCTATTTTGGATGTGAAAAAAAAAAAAAGAAAATATTGAAAAATAGTGGTTAAATCAATTTGTGACTTCTAACCTGCACGTTGCATAAAAATAATAAGCTAGATTTTATTGTTAATCGGGCTATTACAAGAATCATTCATAGTTGGTGCACAGGTGTGAACAGAATTTTATCTGGAAAATTAGCAATTTTGATCGGGGGATAACGTAAAAGTCAAAGCAGAACGCTATTTTAATGTATGTACACATAAACGTAGTGTTTACAAAAATAAAAAGAAGTAAATATTATTAAGAGAATTGTTCTTTTATTTAAAATAAATTCCTACCTAAATACATGGCACCTACCTAGTACCTATATCCATTTGCAATTAAGTATACTGCCATCTAGCGGATAATAGAATTAATTGTCTAGTTGGTATCAGTGCCATCTATTTTTCACGTAATTTACATACCAGACCGGTATTTACTATTCCAGATATTAGTGTATAGTCTATGGCAGTTGCCTCTGCCGTTGACGCGTGGCGCTCATGTCTATGAGCACGAGTCTAAACATTACCTATTATTATTTTTTAATTTTGATAATAAAGCACAACAGAAATGCAGTCAGAAACCAGAAACTCAATTTTGTTTTTAATTTGTTTATACAACATTAGTTTTTGTTTATACTAAACCCGAAAAGGGGTCATTGAAAAAAAAAATCTGCTGTTCAGTACATTTATCTACATCAAACTCGTCAAAATGTACTGAACAGCTGACTTTGACGAGTTTGATGTAGATAAATGTACTGAACAGCAGATTTTTGTTTCACGATTTCTAGGTTGGTCCCGTAGAAAAAATTGTTCAAAATGATGAGTAGAATGACCCCTTTTCGGGTTTAGTATAAACAAAAACTAATGTTGTATAGACTAGTCTTTATGCATATAAGGACTAGTCTAGATAAAAAAACATTGATTGTAAATGTTATGCTTCGTCAATCCCTAGAATCAGTAGGATGACACTGACAGATACGATGAGTTCAAAAATGCGTTACGTGCCGGTGACGTCACCGGCATTCCTTATGACGTCACCGGCACGCATCGCCTTTTTTGCTCATATATGCCGGCGTTCGGTGCGGCCGGTACCGATAGTGGACGCAGTGCTATATAAATTCATACATAGCAAACCAAAATCCGTTGCGTGCCGTGCGTGCGGTGCGGCCGGCGCGGACCAATGGACGCTCACCTTTAGTCAGTAAAAGTATGACACGCCCTTCCGCTCCACCCAGAGAACGAGAAGTCATTTGATGATTTCCCATCCACAAAAAAAAGGGGGTAGTTTAGCAAAACTAAAAGTGATTAATTTTATAATTAACTTAGATGAATATTCGTGCTAAGTTTCAAGTCTAATAACTCAAGAGATAAGTTTTTTCATACAAACTTTCATCCCCTATTTTATTCCCTTAGGGATGGAATTTCCAAAAATTCTTCCTTAATGGATGTTTACACTATATAAGGATATATGTTCAAAATTTAATGTCTCTAAGTCCAGTGGTTTGGACTGTGCGTTGATTATTATCAGTCAATGAGTCAGTCAGGACTTTGAATTTTATATACAAAGTGGAGCAGGACGATTGACATTCCTATAATCCACGTAAAGAGTGTCATGTTCTTTACCCGTATACAAAAAATCAATCAAATCCAATTATTACTTTAGCCACAGGAAATTATTTTACATTTTCTTATTTTTCAACATGATGTAGATCTGAGTCCGTAACAATAGGTAAACATTGTAAGGTCAAGAACCTGTGCAAAACATATGATTCTATTCTCTACGTCTCAATATGCTTGAAAGACAGAGAAAGGTGTCATACGATTCCACTCTGACGCACCCTGCCCATTCCCACAAAATACTACAATTAGAAAGAAAAAGAAATAGTTACTTACGCAAATTATGCATTAGTGGTGCATAGACAATTGCGAGTGTGTGTGTGAGCGGAATTTTTTCGGCAAAAAGTCCCGGACGCGGTCAGTGCATCAGTGCATAACGGCGCCCTACACGTACTTTTTTATCCCGAAACGAGCCGCACGCGTTTACAAGAAATGGAGTTTGTGTGAAACTAGCCAATAAACTAAAAAAATAAGTAATGTGTCTTTGGTAAGTCTGTCAGTTAAGTCTACATTTATTTTTTTTTGTCTATGTTGTTGCGGATTCGAGTCGCACAAGAACCACCATTATTTTTTCCTCCACCGAGTATTAATAAATAGTAATAGTATACTACTGCGCTATTGTTTTCTTACTCTGCAAGACCTCATCACAGGTTATGGGCCCAGAGTACGCGAGTGTATAAATTACGGCGAAAATAAATAATCTACGAGAGATTTTCGTTGGCTGTGTTGGTTTGTCGAGAGTTCGAGACGCCATTATTGCTGTTGAGTTCGCCGGTCGTAAGAGTGGAAGAAAATGGATTTGTCGCATCCGCAAGGAGTTAAACTAAATGGAAGTGCGACATGGTGTACCTGGAAATTCCAGATGAGAGTTATTCTACAGGCAAAAGGCCTATTTGAGGTCGTGGATGGTTCCATACCTAAACCCGGTAAAGACAAACCGGCGGAGTACCAAGAGTGGGTAAATAAGGATAGCAAGGCGCAGGGTTGGATTGTTTTCCACATTGATCAAAATATTATGACGCACTTGCTTACTGCTACAACGTCTGCTGAGATGTGGAATAAGTTAACTAGTATCTATGAGAAAAAGTCGTCTACATCTTTACATCTTGAACAACAAAAGTTTTACTCACTGAAGTGCGATACCGATATTTCACTATTTTTCTCAAAGATAGAAGAGGTAAGAGCGAATATACGACAATTGGGCGATGATATATCCGACAAAATGATTATTACCAAAGTACTTATGTCATTGCCAGAAAAATATCGCCACTTTATTGCTGCATGGGAATCAGTCCCTACAATAAATCAAACTATAGGAGAACTAATGGCGAGATTGTTAATTGAGGAAGAGCGGAATATGTCTACTGTAACAAATAGTGAAATAAAGGCTGAAACAGAGTGCGTAGCATTGGCAACAGCCACAAAGAAGTTGAGTGAGATAAAGTGTTTTAGCTGTGGCAAGATAGGCCATTATAAAAAAGATTGTCGCGCCAAGTTGAAATGTTTTTATTGTAAAAAGTATGGTCACTCAATTAAAATTTGCAGACTACGGCTAAATAAAGATAATAGAGAGAAAAGCAGTGATGTTGGTAAAAATGAGTTAAACAAAAGGAGTAATGCATTTTCAACAATTATGAAGAGCAAGGAAAATACTCAGGGCTGGTTCGTAGACACCGGTGCCAGTGAACACATGTGTTTTTCAAGAAACCTATTTAACGAGTTTGAAGAGTACGAATCCCACCAGTCAGTCATAATTGGTGATGGCCGGGAACTAAAAGTTATTGGTAAAGGAAAAGTGTTTCTCAAAGCTTTTGATGGAGAGGAATGGATTGATACTACCCTGAATAATGTGTTGTATGTTCCTCAACTAACAGTTAATCTTTTCTCTGTGAGAAGTGTCATAGACAGGAACTTTAAAATGCAATTTGAAAAGGACTATTGTGAAATTAAAAATAAGGAAGGTAATGTTTTGGCCATGGGATACAGGGAGAAGAAATTATATGTTATGTGCTTTGACTATGGATCTAAAGATATTGCTGCAGTAACAGTATCACAAGATAGCCTAAAAATATGGCATGAGCGCTTAGGGCATCAAAACTATGAGTATGTGAAACAGTTTTTGAATAAAAATGGTATAAAATTTAAGAATGATGCTGAAATGTGCAGTGCTTGCGTTGAAGGTAAGATGCACAGATTACCGTTTAATAGAAGTACTACTGTATCAAAGAGGCCATGTGAGCTAATACATATGGATGTCTGTGGCCCTATGGAGGTAGAGTCCTTGGGGGGCTCTAAATATTTTTTCACACCACCTGCTCGAAAATGTCAAATTATATGTCAAGCAACCTTAACCTAAAGTGAGTCATTAGTGGCCGGGGGCACAGCCGGTCAATAATGTTGTACTGTATTTCATTATGACCCGCTGGTCAATAATGTGATTTGAATTTGGAATCTCACATGCTCAGCTAAATTGGCAGTATAGTACTAACAAACACCCTTTGGTGCCAGAAAGAGGAAAGCTATTCTCGAAACCCTTACTACGCGTGGATGATATTCTCGATTTCCTACAAAATCATAACGACTGCTTCTTCATATCGTTGCCATGTTTTCGAAGATATAATATTGTAAGAATAATTAGATAACTACGAACCATTTTTCATTTTTTTTTTTTTTTCATTAATTCCACATCAACATCTATATAAACGTACCAAATAAAAACTTAACTTTATCTTTGCACAACTGGACTAATGTCTCAAATGTTGCCATTAACTTCAATTAATATGTAAGTGCATATAACTAACTAGTTCTAAATATGTTATTCTTACTGTTTGTTTATTTAATAAATACTTCGTTTTTCGTACTATGGCTATTATTTTCTCACAGTAGGTGTAAAAAGTAGAGTATCCTCCTCTGGGCTAAAGGTGTCTTTGCCTTGGGCTAGCTTGAATCCCTCGCTGCATTCAGGATTCTTGTATTAACTCCCTCGCTTCGCTCGTGAGTTAAACTCTTAGCTCCCTCGCTGCGCTCGGGAGTTAAATCCCGAATCCTTCATTGCGCTCGAGATTCAATATGACGCCCGTGACATAAGACACAACTTTAGCCCCTCGGTGCATAATCTACTATTTATTGATAAGGGATGATTATTCTACCTACAGATATGTATATTTCTTAAAACATAAGAGTGATGTTCCTGAGAAGATTAAAGAGTTTATAAATTTATCTGAACAAGATACTGATGAGAAAGTAAAAATTGTAAGAACCGATAATGGAAGTGAATTTATCAATGCAACAGTTAAAGAGTTATTTAAGGAAAAAGGCATAAGGCACCAGACATCAACAGCATACACTCCGGAACAAAATGGTAAAATTGAAAGGGATAATAGGACAGTGGTGGAGGCAGCAAGAGCCATGATGATAAGTGCAAGACTACCCAAAGAACTGTGGGCCGAAGCAGTCAACACTGCTGTTTATATTCTAAACAGAACCGGGCACAGTCATGAGAAGGGCAAGTCTCCTTTTGAATTATTGTTTAAAAAGGCCTATACAAATTTGGATAAGTTAAAAGTGTTTGGGCAAAATGTGTATGTGCATGTACCAAAAAATCTAAGGAAAAAGTGGGACTCAAAAAGCAAAAAGGGCCGTTTTGTGGGCTATGATGAAAATGTGAAAGGCTTTAAAGTTTATTTTCCTGATTCGGCCACTATAGACATAAAAAGAGATGTTATTTTTGAGTCATCTCAAAAGGAAGAAATGTTCAGCGAAATATTAAATGACACTTTTGAAGAGAAAGAAGAAATAAATGAAAATATAAATGATGAAGAAGAAGAGTATTATACCGATATTTCTAGTGATACAGATGAAAATGAAAAACTAGAAAAAGAAGAGAAGAAAGAGTTACCAGAAAAGAGAGTAACAAGAAAACCAACATGGTTACAAGATTATGACACAGAAACTAGCTTTATGTGCATATTAAATGAGCCTAAAACATATGATGAAGCTATCAATAGTAAGAATAGTGACAAGTGGAAAGAAGCCATGAAAAAGGAATTGGAAGTTCTAAAAGAAAATAATACTTGGAAAAGTGAAATTGAAGTACCTAAAGACAAAAAGGTAATAGAAAGTAAATGGGTTTATAAAGTAAAACAGGATAGTGAAGGAAACATAACCCAGTACAAAGCACGTCTTGTTGCCCGAGGTTTTCAACAAGAGGATTTTTTTGAAGCCTATGATGTGTATGCACCAGTAGCTAAAATTGCGACTTTCAGGGTCTTAATGGCTTTGGCTAGTAAAGAAAAACTACCAGTTCATCACATGGATGTACGAAGTGCTTTCCTGTATGGAGATATACAGGAAGATGTTTATATGAGACTACCACCTGGATGTGATGATAATGTAAGTGTTGTTAAATTAAATAAAAGTATCTACGGACTAAAGAAATCACCAAAGTATTGGAACTTAAAGTTTGATAAGGTAATTGTTAAGAAAGGGTTTATTAGATCTGAAAATGATTTTTGTCTTTATTGTAAGGCAAATTCTGAATGTAAAATTTATTTGTTATTGTTTGTCGATGACATATTAATTATGGGGTCAAATGAAAAAGAAGTCCACAATTTAAAACTTTATTTGAGTAATATTTTCTGTATGAAAGATCTAGGTCATGTAACTGATTATTTGGGTATTCATGTTAAGCAAGATTTGCAAAATGGTATTATTGAAATGTCACAAAAACATTATTTGAAAAAGATACTAGAGAAGTTCAATATGATTGATTCAAAACCTATGTCAACTCCAATGGAATTCAAATTCCAAATGTTTCAGTCAAATAAATCGGATGCTAAATTGGAAAATCAATGTAGACAAATTCTTGGATCGTTAATGTATTCTGTTTTGTGTACTAGGCCTGATTTATGTCCTAGTGTGGCATATTTGAGTCGTTTTCAAAATTGTGCAGATGAGACATTGTTAAAAGCATTAAAAAGAGTGCTCAGATATGTAAATGCTACACTTGACTTGAAGTTGACTTTCAATAGTAATGAAAGTACAGATTTGCTTGGATATGTAGATTCCGACTGGGGTAGCGATATTAATGATAGAAAGTCAACATCAGGTTATGTGTTTAAATTATTTAATTGTCCTATTGTATGGTCATCTAAGAAGCAACATACTGTCAGTTTGTCTTCTTCTGAAGCAGAACTTATAGCTCTGAGTTTTTGAGATTTCAGTTTGTCCTATCACTATTTTTGTAGATAATCAGGCAGCCATAAATATTGGAAATAATCCAGAAAACAATAAAAGAGTTAAACATGTTGATATCAAATTTAATTTTATTAAGGAGAAAATTGACAGTAACATTGTAATATTGAAATTTGTTAAAACAGATTGTCAGTTAGCTGATTTCTTCACAAAGTCTCTACCAGTGACCAAATTTAATGGTTTTAGATATCTTTTGTGTTTAATGTGAGTATAGTTATACTAATGTGTTTAAATTGTAATCAAAGTAATATGAGAAATTGAGAATAACATCTGAGTCAGTTTTATTTTGTTTGGATTGTTATTAGCAGTTTACTATTAAGGGGGCGCATTTTTTTTTAGAAAATGTATTTTTTTTTATTTTATTGAGGGGGCGTGTGAAACTAGCCAATAAACTAAAAAAATAAGTAATGTGTCTTTGGTAAGTCTGTCAGTTAAGTCTACATTTTTTTTTTTTTGTCTATGTTGTTGCGGATTCGAGTCGCACAAGAACCACCATTATTTTTTCCTCCACCGAGTATTAATAAATAGTAATAGTATACTACTGCGCTATTGTTTTCTTACTCTGCAAGACCTCATCACAGTTTGGAATAAGCATCCATAATTGAGTAACGAAAACCCGCGTCTGGTTTTCACTAAATGTCTGCGCTGGAATTCATAGGAACAAAAGTCGGTCAAAAATAATAGGTCCAGTGTTTATTGATGGGACGTTAAATGCAGAGAAATTTTTAGAACTTCTTAGTGGGCCAGTGTCGGACTATACGGTCCTTTGGACGTGTATGGACGACTGTGGTACCATTTGGACGGTGCGCCCGCCCATTGCGTAGTGCCTGTTAGACAGCGACTAACGGATTTCTTTGAAAGCCAGTGGATTGGCCGTTCTGGACCTATTCGATGGCCAGCACGGTCACCGGACCTGACACCACTGGATTTCTTTTTGTGGGAGGGCCGTAAAATACGAGGTGTAGGTATGCACGAGAAGACTGTGGACGATTTAAAAATTAAAATAATGAATGCCTTCGACAAACTTAACAGAATGGCAGAGGGGGACTTGTTAAGACGAGTCCGTGAAAATTTAATAAGACGATGTCGCTTGTGCATAATGCACAATGGTGGACACTTTGAAAATTTAAAAATTTGATTATTGATGATGGAAATTCTGATTGTGATGTGATATTATGTCATTAATTATTCAATCAGTGATCTTTTAACTAACAACGTGCAACTTAGTGAGTTTATGTCGCTGATTTGTTGTTCTCCGACTTTACGGCCCCACACATTTACAGGGCCGGCAGTCTCGACATTCTTTACGATTTTCGTTACGACATTCGTTAACTAATTACATGCTCTGTGGTCCTAATGGGCTCCCCTCGACCCTCGAGACGGGCAAATGGTAATAGTTCGATTTTATTAAAGACACACAGATGATACAGACACATCTTCGAGCCCGTTCCTTAAAATTTATCAGACCACAGAGCAACGTAACGATCGTTAGGGCAACGTTAATAATGTCGAGACTACCGGCCCAGTTCGCCGGCAGGCGGTCACTCATAAAAACTGTTTTTGACAATTTTTATGAATGACCGCCTGCCGGCGGACTGTGCACCCTTTTACTATTGCCTACCTACGCCCTGCGCCGCGCGACAGGTCAGTGACGTTTCGTAGATAAAGCGTGTTTACTTTTTATGCACTTGATTCTGCTATTTATTTTGTTTGAAAATTGCAATTTTTTAATTTTCCACTAACTAATAATCTTCGTGTTTTAAAATGTTTCGATGGACTAGTACTGTGCTCGTTTTAATTTAATGACGTAGTTCCAGATCCACATTGTATATAGATTTACAGGACCATAAACTTCTTATAGGTTTTCCTGTAATCTGTAGGTATAGAACTATTTTCTGTATTTTTTTCAAAATTTTAGGCTCAGTAGTTTCGGAGATAAAGGGGGGGGGAATGGAATGGTTTTCGTCTATTTTCTTAAATAACTTCAAAACAATTTATTTTAAAATTATAAAAAAAATATATTTGAGACCCTCATAGTAAGACCTTTCATTTGATAATTATGTCACACGGTACAGTTTGCGAAACTTTTTTTTTAATTGTACTTATTTTCCCCCAAAAGGGACCCCTATATTCAAAATTCATTTATTTACGTTACATGTCCGTGTTTGGGTTACCAAAATACATATGTGTACCAAGTTTCAACTTAATCGGTTGATTAGATTCGGAGCAAATTGGCTGTGACAGACGGACAGACGGACAGACGGACAGACAGACAGACAGACACACGAGTGATCCTATAAGGGTTCCGTTTTTTCCTTTTGAGGTACGGAACCCTAAAAAGAGAAGTCCTGACTGACTGACTGATATTGACTGACTCATCAACGCCCAGCCCAAACCCTTGGACCTAGAAAGTTGAAATTTTGCACAGAGGTTCCCTTTATAATGTAGACAAGAAGTAAGGAAGGATTTCCAGGTAGCACGTTCCCATGGGATATTTTCCGACTTCCACGCGGGCGAAGCCGTGCGGGAAGTGCTAGTAATATCCTGTTATGATTCTGCCAAAGTGGCCGTTTTAGCCCCCTGGTGGCAATTAATCCATGTGGGGGCACTGGGTAGATTCGGAATAAATAATACTCTCTCCTTGTTAAAGGCGTAAAACCATGTGCGGCACATTGGACTACCTGCCTCCCGAGATGATTAAGCGCGAGGTCTACGATGTGTCCGTTGACCAGTGGTGTATCGGAGTGTTACTTTACGAGTTCCTTGTAGGCAAGCCTCCGTTTGAGAGTGGCTCACAAGACAAGACTTATGACAAGATTCTTGCTTTGAACGTCGTGTATCCTAGTTACGTACCTGAAGGAGCTAAGGATCTTATTTCTAAGGTTAGTGTTTCTATTCAGGCCAGGGACTATACAGCCCCGGTTTAGGGGGGTATGCGATAAGGTAGCCCGCGAAATTCAAATTTTCTTACGTTTTTTGCAATTTGCAGGTCAGTGTCAGGTTGTATCTATGTTGATTAAAATATGATTCGCGGCCGTAACTAATATGGCTTTACAGAATTTATTCAATCATTAGAATCAGCAATACAAAATTGACCTCAAATCTAGCAAATTCATGAAATAGGCCGCGAATCATATTTAAATCAACATACAACCTGACACTGACCTGCAAATTGCAAAAAACGTAAGAAAATTTAAGGCGAAAGCGCCAGGGTAGCCCGCGAAATTCAAAATTTCTTACGTTTTTTGCAATTTGTAGGTCAGTGTGAGCTTGTATGTTGATTAAAATATGATTCGCGGCCGTAGCTAATATGGCTTTACAGAATTCATTCAATCATTAGAATCAGCAATACAAAATTGACCTCAAATCTAGCGAATTCATGAAATAGGCCGCGAATCATATTTAAATCAACATACAAGCTCACACTGACCTGCAAATTGCAAAAAACGGCGAAAGCGCCAGGGTAGCCAGCGAAATTCAAAATTTCTTACGTTTTTTGCAATTTGTAGGTCAGTGTGAGCTTGTATGTTGGTTAAAATATGATTCGCGGCCGTAGCTAATATGGCTTTACAGAATTATAATCATAAGAATCAGCAATACAGCTCCATAAGTTAGCATTTACCTCAAACCTCATGATTTCATGGAATCGCTAGATTTGAGGTAAATGCTTACTTATGGAGTTGTATTGCTGATTCTAATGATTATAATTCTGTAAAACCATATTAGCTACGGCCGCGAATCATATTTCAATCAACATACAAGCTCACACTGACCTACAAATTGCAAAAAACGTAAGAAATTTTGAATTTCGCGGGCTACCCTGGCGCATCAACCTTAAGAGTTACGGTAAGTCTTTCGAAGGGGTAAGCCGTTTATGAGGTTACCATTATCATGTTTAACTCCTTGAATGGGTTTTAGGCTTGAAACCCCCGTGTTATCCCTTCAATATGGATAACCCATTGAATGGGTTCTATAGGTAGGTAGGTACTTAAAACCCAGTGCAAGGGTTACCCCTTCATTAAGATAACATAATCTTCCCGCTGTCTGTCCCTAAGTACCTTTATCATGTTTAACTCCTTGAATGGGTTCTATAGGTACTTAAAACCCAGTGACAGGGTTACCCCTTCATTAAAATAACATAATTATATCGCTTCCCTCTGTCTGTCTGTCCCTATGTATGTACTTAGATCTTTAAAACTACGCAACGGATTTAAGAGGAAGGTTTAATAAAAGCGGGCGAAGCCGCGGGCAAAAGCTAGTAAGTAGGTAATACAGGGTGTAAGGGACAGCACTCCGCAAACTAACAGGGTGCATTCAGCTCCTCATTTTGAATCATATTCCATCTGAAATTTTCTCAGGAAAATTTTCATTTTTGCAAAAAAAAATTCAGTTACATTTTCATTATTTCAATTTAAAATTGCATTGTGTGTTCGTAGCACTCCATTTATGTAAAAAAACTGCAAAAAAAAAACCAGCAATGGATGTTGAAATACTCTAACCAACGACGCGTGAAATCAGCTGTTCACTTTCTGTCTAGCTACAGAGTTCATCGAACTCACCGCATACCTATTACCTACCCCTCCCAACCAGTAATAGACGCTCCAATTTGTGCACAAAAACACAAACAAATCAGGTTTATTGGATTCCCTTAACGTTCCTGAAAAAATTTCATGTACCGGTCATCTTAGTATGACATACTGAATTCACCCTATCAGTTTGCGGAGGGCTGTCCCTTACACCCTGTATAAGAGTTTTGCTCGAGTTACCATATCAGCTATTCGCAGGGTATGCCCATCATCGAGAGATCATAATTATGTATTACATTGCTCCGAGTCGGAATGTTACGCTGTAGGTACTCATCATTTTACAGAGAGTTGAAGCTTAAACTCCTTTTCAACGGCTTCATTTGAGCCGTTCAAAAGGGTTACATACCCACATAGTATGGGTTTTGATTAACGGCTTAGAAAAACCCTATCTTTTCAATGGGTAGGTAACCAAAAAGTTCCCTGATTCAGACACATGAAGAAATCTGCATTGTTGTATGGACTAGCATTTAGCCTGCGGCCCGCGTGGAGGTCGGAGATTAGTTCGGTCCGACGGGAACGTACTACCGGGATAAAAAGAACCTATGTCGTAATCCAGGACATGGTCTACACATGTGCCAAATTTTATTCAAATCTGTTCAGCCGTTAGCGTGAAAGCGTAACAAACAGACAACAACTTTCGCATATACAGGGTGTAAGGGACAGCCCTCCGCAAACTGATAGGGTGAATTCAGGATGTCATACTAAGATGACCGGTACATTAAATTTTTTCAGGAACGTTAAGGGAATCCAATAAACCTGATTTGTTTGTGTTTTTGTGCACAAATCGGAGCGTCTATTACTGGTTGGGAGGGGTAGGTAATAGGTATGCGGTGAGTTCGATGAACTCTGTAGCTAGACAGACAGTGAACAGCTGATTTCACGCGTCGTTCATTAGAGTATTTCTACATCCATTGCTGTTTTTTTTTACATAAATGGAGTGCTGCGAACACACAATGCAATTTTACATTGAAATAATGAAAATGTAACTGAAAAATTTGAAAAAATGAAAATTTTCCTGAGAAAATTTCCGGTGGAATATGATTCAAAATGAAGAGCTGAATGCACCCTGTTAGTTTGCGGAGGGCTGTCCCTTACACCCTGTATAATATTAGTTAGGATAAAAGAAAGTTTTGTTACAATACCTACAAATACTTGTCAAATAGGTATAGAGAGAGAGAGATGTCAGATATCCAGATAATTATAACAAGACTTGTATGAAATTCATTGATGGTTTCAATTTGAATCTGCTTATAATGACAGAAAAAGTTTGCCCACCTAAATAAGCTCTATGGATAGTCATAGACTTAAAAAAAGGAGGACTCCGCGCCACGCATATCAAAAGTGAAGCACCGTACCGATCTATGTGTGCGTGATTTGAGTACCTGCAAAGACGCCGTCGCTCGTGTCACGTGATGGCGGCCGGACGGCATACTATGATGTAAATCGACACGACAACATGGCACCCAATGTTGGTGCACATGCTGAATGTGTGCGCAAGGCGTGTTTGTACAAGCGGTCCGGCATACTTACTGTGCTTCACTTTCGATATGCGTGGCGCGGAGTCCTCTTTTTTTTATAAGTCTATGGATAGAGTATTAAATGTTTATGCATTTCTTGCAGCTCCTAAAACATTCAAGCAAAGAGAGGTTATCACTGGATGCTGTGAAAAAACACAACTGGGTGCAACAGTTCCAGACGAATGGCGCATAGTATTCACATGTTGTTAAGTTAATATTGATTAATTAATTATTATTTTAATCATTGTTTAAACTTTCTTAATTCATTAATTATTATTTTAATAATTGTAATAAACATTCTTAATTAATTAATGATTATTTTAATCATTGTAATAATCGTTTTTATTTATATAACTCAACTACATTTTATTTATTTGAAACATAGACTTATAAAAAAAGACTCCGCGCCACGCATATCGAAAGTGAAGCACAGTAAGTATGCCGGACCGTTTGTACAAACACGCCTCGCGCACACATTTACATCATAGTATGCCGACCGGCCGCCATCGCCATTACGTGACACGAGCGACGCCGTCTTTGCAGGTACCTCAAATCATGCACACATAGATCGGTACGGTGCTTCACTTTCGATATTCGTGGCGCGGAGTCCATCTTTTTTTATAAGTCTATGATTTGAAAATACATACTTAACCTCGTAAGGCCCAACAACCTAATATTAAATTAGGTAGGTAGGTAAGTGTTTAGATATTTTTGGTTAGTTGTGTGTATAGAAATTATTGTCAAGCATCTGCTCAGACGTTAATGTTCAGATATTAATGGTAACTTGTAGTGTATGGAACTTATTGACATTTTAAATTGTTCACAAGTATTTGATCACCTTGTCTGCTACAGTATATCTGTCGGCGACTGTACTACCACACAGAAATTCGAATACCACTACCTACAAAAGAAATTATATCGGCTATCGCTGAAAACCAGCGCTGGGGCTCCATTTCGCATGGGGTCGCGGCATTATGCTGAGCGGTGGCCGTTTTGCGTAGATGTGACGCATATTTTCCCACATATTGTATTTAAATAGTTATTTTATTTTATTGTAGTTTGTGTCATGTTTACCGCAAATAAACGTTTTTTCTTTCTTTCTAAATTAGAACATCATCCACATAAAAAGTAGGAAAAAAACATAAGACTTAAAAGAAAGGAGGACTCCGCGCCACGCATATCGAAATTGAAGCACCGTACCGATCTTTGTGTGCGTGATTTGAGTACCTGCAGACTCCGTCGCTCGTGTCACGTAATGGCGGCCGGTCGGCATACTATGATCTAAATGTGTGCGTGAGGCGTGTTTGTACAAGTGGTCACGACATACTGTACTTCATATGCGTGGCGCGGAGTCCTACTTTTTTTATAAGTCTATGGAAAAAAATACGTATTACTGAAGCTAACTCAAGCAAAGTTAATAAATACATGGGACCAACTTCGAGGTACACACGGCTACACATCAAGCTATACATTTCTAGTTTACACTGACCTCTCATTGTAAGGAAATCTTATACAGTGCGAGATCAGCTTATACTGGAAATGTATAGCTTGATCTGTAGCCGTGCGTACCCTCCCGAATAAAACAAGAATCTTTCAAATCTGACAACTCTGTAAAAAGATAAACGTCGTTATACATAAAAAAAAAAAATACGTGTCGACTTGAGAACCTCCTCCTTTTTATTTCGTCGGTTAAAAATGAAAGACTTTTATGATTTTTTGTCATAAGTTAGTTTTATTTTGGTCCAGAAAGGTGAGAATCTTATTCTTACAAACGCAAACATAACTAAACAATGGTTTTCTTATATTCTAGGTTTCTTATATCAATCAATCTGCCTAGCCTTTTCCCAACTACAATTGGGGTCGGCTTCCAGTCTAACCGGATACCGGATGCAGCTGAATACCAGTATTTTACATGGAGCGACTGCTTATCAGACCTCCACAACCCAGTTAATAGGTAATACGATATCCCTAGGTAAGACTGGTTGTCAGACTTTCGGGCTTCTGACGACCCGTAACGACTGTCAAAGATCCACGAAAGACAGCCGGCATAACCACGAGCTCCACTAGGTTCCTTAAGTATTCACATTAGTATTCTCTTACGATAGAGTGTCTCGTGTTACCCAGGTACTGGGTTGTGGAGGTCAGATAGGCAGTTGTTCCATGTAAAATACTAGTATTCAGCTGCCTGCAACCGGTTAGACTGGAAGCCGACCCCGACATATTATACTCTTTCCAAACATTTATTTTACTTTTTTTTTATAAGCACGCCTATGAAGTTCTTTATTTATTGACAGGCAACCATAGACGAAAAAATCAATACTTCATGGACTCTTATACAACGTGTAATGCTAAATGCGCAAAACCTCTTAAGGGGTCATTGTACTCATCATTATGAACAACTTTTACTATGGGGCCAAACCTGAAATCGCGAAAAAAAAATCAGCTGTTCAGTACATTTTGACGAAATTTGCGAACATAAATGTACTGAACAGCTGATTTTTTTTTCGCGATTTCAGGTTTGGTCCCATAGTAAAAGTTGTTCATAATGATGAGTACAATGACCCCTTAAGAGGTTTTGCGCATTTAGCATTACACGTTGTATATTGACAGGCAACAACCATAGATGAAAAAAATCATTACTTTATGGACGCTATGAAGTTCCTTATTTATTGACAGGCCAGGCAACGACCATAGACGAAAAAATGCAATACTTCATGAACGCTATGAAGCAATGACATTGAACCTCTAGACGTTGCCATGATTACAGTGTGAAGTGTGAAAGTGAGACACATATATATGAAATTAGTAGGAAAATTGAAACATAGCATCGTATCTTCTGTCTCTTACGGCGTGCCGTATTTTTGCTTGGCGAACTTTTGAATGTTAGCCAAACAAAGTGCACTGTTACAAAATTTATCTTGCGTCGATTAATTTAACTTTTTTGGACAGTTTTTGCATTTTGCGTATGTATTGACATGGGTTTCAGTCCAAATTATGGAAAATTTCTTATGTTAAACTTCATTTCTCATACCACATAACCTAGAAAAAGTACTATATTGCAAAAAACTTCATGGACACTAAGAAGTTTCTTATTTATTGACAGGCAACCATAGACGAAAAAAATTCATAGACCCTAAAGTAAAATAAACGGTTGAAAAGATTAGTAGTTCGGAAAAGACTAGCCAGGTATTCTCTTGTGAAAAGAAGTAATTATTAGGCACGCTAAAGTGAGGAACGACGTGGGTGGATAATACTACCACAGTATAAAAACATACTATTGTCGAAAGAAAGAATTTCGTACAATGACCCCTCATTTCTTATCTCTATCGCTCGCGCACAAATGTATTGCCGTTGCGCTCGCACATTAGAAGAGGTTTTCTAATTTGGGGTGGGGTCACTGTACGAAATTCTTTCTGCTTAGCGACCATACTTTACCTACTTGTTTCGTAAGAAAATATTAATGTGAATAAGTTTAGTAACAAAATCTTAGGAATACATTTCAAATACAACATAATTTTAGATTTAAAAAATCTACGTGGATCACTGGTGGCTCCAATAGACGCGTAGACGGTGGCGCCACCCCCGAATATTAAGCCTTTTTGAAACTAAATCTAAACGTCATTCGACGGGTTATTTCACAAATCCCCATTGACAATTCTCATCAGTGGGGATTTGTGAACCTTTTGTCCACCAATCCAATTACAGCCGAAACTTTAGCACTGACCTTGAATTACTTTAAGCGATTTTGGACCTTACTCCTGAGACAATACGTATTCTCAAACAACCCCCACTACTCCACCGAGCGCTAAAGATTCGACAGTTGTACAGTTAACGGCCAGAAGTCCACTTACACCGCAATGACCATTATCGCCTGCGCTATACGGGCTGCGGCGCTTATACCTATACGGGCTGCGGCGCCGAAGAAGGTCATAAGTAAACTAATATTGCTATGCCATGGTTTTGTGAGATTGCTAGTCGACTTCTGGCTGTTACTGTACCTAGAGGTCAACGGGATTTGTGGACAAAAAGTTCACAAATCTCAATCGATGGGGATTTGTGGAATAATTCGACGACCACCACAGGTATTATTTCATAGTTCTAAAGGTTTTAATATTATTTTATCAAATGCCATCACAATAATAGTTTTCAACCCTGTATTTCATACAATACTTACAAACATGATTATATCATAAGGGTCAATATCATAATAATTATGATTATCACTTTAGCTTTTAAAAGGCAAAAAATTATGTTGTCACAATCTCTTGTTGGTTGTTGTGATTGGTATACAGAAATAAACTCAGGCCAACGATACGAGATAAATACATAAAATTACAACTAAGACAAATATCAAGTATAAACTCGAGTAATTCAAGTTGATTTTTGAATGAAAAAAACTATTGATAAATGTCAAAAAATAATTTAGTTGTATTTTTAGTATAGCAACAACCAACTATATTAGTTGACAAGAGATTAAATTGCACGAGTCTTCAAAAACGTTCATTGTTCGGTTAATTTTCCGGACAATAATTTTTACTTTCCTATTCAAAAAATCCATTTTGGAGTCGAACCCAACCAGGCCAATGCGTCAATAATTTAGTTTATTATTACATTTCATTTTTATGTTCTACATAAATATGTTTAGATTATTTTTCTGTACATAAAGTCAAATACTTAATTGGTTGGCGAACACTGAACGTGAAACAACAGTAGTTTTAGTAGTAGAGGAGAGGAGAGGAGAGGAGAGGAGAGGAGAAGAGAGGAGATGAGACGAGAGGAGAGATGTGTTTTAAACAACCAATAAATAGAATTTAGTTATTCACACATCTAGTTTCCACTCAGCTTCAATGAAGACCACTGAGCGGAGATGTGAGCAGTACCTCGCAGAGATTAAGCTGGTGACGACATTCAGCGGAACGAGAAACGGCGCGCTAAACTGTGTTCATCTCAACATACAACGTGTGCGTTTTATTTGTGCAGAATAAACAATTTTTCTTTCTTTCTTTCTTTCAACGCTCGCCGCAGACAGCTCAGTTCCGCTCTAGCCAGCAGTGGCGAGATGTGAATTTTTGTAAGAGAGAAGCCGGTCTTAACTTACTTATCATTTTGCTAACTTTAAAATAAAACTTTACTGAATTTAAGACCATCTCTCGTTAAATAACAGAACCAAAAAGATGTTATCTCTACACAAACAAAACAATGCTTTAGAGAATTAAACTCAACTAAATTAAGTACTGTACTATCATTCTAAAATTATTATAGGAATATAAAGAATCGAATAAAATACAGTTGAACAGGTGAAAACTAAATAAAATGTGAGATATTTCCCCATCTTGTTCTTGCTGACGCATTTGACGTCATGACGGGATCACTATTGGTATGAATTTTTAGTTCCCGATTATGACGTTTTGGCGCCGGGTTATTGTAGAACATTTTTTGTTGTTGTTGTAATTCAAAGCTAATAGGCGTTTTTGTTGTTTGAATGTTGTGGTGAATTAAATACCCGTAGCGTAACTACATTTTTGGCAATAGTAGATAATATTGACTGTGTCATTTTTCAATAGCAGTATAGAGTTGCTGATGCGAACTTCCGAAGGGAAGCCGGTTAGGAATCGTGTTGTAAGGTGCTTTCGCCACTGCTAGCCAGTACACATCTCACAGTGTGACCGTTTCTAATTGTATAAACCTACGTATTTTCCTTTTCAGCTGTTGAAATTGTACCAATATTGTACAGATATTTAGTCAACTAAAAATATCGTATTGTCATTCTTCGGAGCCTCAAATATACCAATTTAGTGCTAAAAATACCAAAAACGGTCACACTGATCTCAGAGTCTATGCCTATGGGCGTTCAGTGTCCCTCAAAGTGTTAACTAATGGACAACGATTGCATCAATTAACTTAAACAAATAAAAATTTTCAAATACAGCACTCACTGAACTTTAACCCTCTTACTTGAATTCTCAACTTCCTCTTCTTCCCTTACCCTCTTATTTTCTTTACCCTTCGTTTTCTTACCTATTCCTTTACCCTTGGGACCTTTTGTGTAATACTCCTCAATTTTATGACTATCTTCTCCATTTAAAGGTTCTAGAGCAATGCTGTCATCTAAATCTGTGTTTTTTTGTTTTTCTGTCAATATTTCTTCTTCTGTGTCCGAGTGGATTACGTTGGATTTTTTTTGTTTTGGTTTTGAAGAGCCAGCTGTGAATGAAACATAATTTAGATTAATTAGGGTTCTGTACCAAAATGGTAAAAAGGAACCATTACGGTGTGACTCAGTCTATCTGTCTGTCATGTATACAACGTGTAACGTTAAATGCGCAAAACCTCTTAAGGGGTCATTGTACTCATTATTATGAACAACTTTTAGTATGGGACCAAACCTGAAATCGCGAAAAAAAAATCAGCTGTTCAGTACATTTTGACGAATTATGCGAACAGAAATGTACTGAACAGCTGATTTTTTTTTCGCGATTTCAGCTTTGGTCTCATAGTAAAAGTTGTTCATAATGATGAGTACAATGACCCCTTAAGAGGTTTTGCGCATTTAACGTTACACGTTGTATATATATATATGATACAGGTTATACAGGTGATACAGGTTTATCCTAGTACAGGCACCTAACATTAATTACCTTTGTAAATTATTTCTAAGATTTTATGTTAATATTTTACCAATTATTAATACTGAATAAATATTCTATTCTATTCTATGTCACAGCTGGATCAAGAACTACTAATGCTATCAACTTAAAATTTGGAAAAGTTTTAGATGACGTTCGCCTAACTATTTTGCAAACAAGAAAGAAATAAAAAACCCTCTATTTATATGACGAGTGTAAGCTTCTCAAAACGACATTTAAATATCTAGAACATTCTGGAAGGGTTTAGAATGTTCTAGAAAAATCTGTCACGAATCGACGTATCATGTAGTTGTGCTACTCGATAACAGATGGCGTTAGCGTCTTCGTAACAGTACTTTTTATTTTACTACGAAACAAAGGTCTTACCCTCCTCCTCATCTTTGTCTTCCACATCCACCTCATCATCTCTGCTCGGCTCATCCTTGTTAATAAAGAAGCTGGTGATCGGTTTCTGCCATTTAGGAGTCTCCCTAGGACAGACTGGGTTTCCACCAGAACTGCTCTTAGATGACCCTGCTGAACTACCTATGGAGAAGAAGAATAAAAAAACTACTATTTAGTTTCATCAAAAAACATTAAAATAAAAATATGGCTTGATAAGAATTTTCAGGTGTGTACCAAAATTCGACTTAAATCGGTCCATTACATTTGTAGCAAATTGGCTGTGACAGACTGACATACAGATGTGTATCTGCCTGTCTGTCACAGCCAATTTGCTCCTATGAGGGTTCTGTTTTTTTCCTTTTGAGGATACAGAACCATAAAATGAGTTAAATATAGATGCAGCATGAAATTCTGTATCTTTCTGTCTAGGTGATAAAGCTCTATTTTGTTTGTAGACACACTTACATAACAGTATGTAGGTATCTGTTAATGCTTTCAAGGAAACTAAGCTGTCATGACGTCTTTGATCGTTTAGTGTACTTAAAGTCCTTTTTATAACAATAAAACTTCTATTCTGTCTCGTTCAGTGTCCAACTGTTGACAGAGCTTGACACTTCACTTCAGAAAAAAACTGACATTTACTCAAAATCAACTTTGAAGTAGTTAAGGCCTTTTACCGAATGATGGCAGTATTATTTTGCTAAATATTACTAAAATAACTAAATATCTCTTACCTGAAGTACCAGAGCTGCTTGGTGTTGGAGCTACACTGCATCTAGCTTTACTGCTTTTACCAACAGCCACTGAAACATAACACAGTACAATAAGTAACGCATTGCGGGACGCACTGCTTTAGTAGTAATTTTTCGATGTTTGAAAATTACAGTAGGGGTACCACCATAAAAGTTTCAACTCTGAGGTACGGTATTGACCGTACTTCAGTTCAAAAGAGTTGAAACTTTTATTACAGTTAAATTTCGATAGAGGAACGAGAAAAACCGTTTTTTACTGTTGCATCACATCAGCCTCTCATATGTATAGGTAGTTAGGTAGGAGCATTAGAACGCAAACAATACATGGATAAAACACATTGAAGTTGGGGATTTGGGGCTCACTACGTCACAATTATAACAAACTACTTGCAAAATCTAGCAAGGAGTGAAGTCATGCCACATTTCAACTAAATTTATTGCCATAATCTTTTGATTATGTAAAACAAGAAAAAATATGTGTCAAACAAATTGAAAATAATATATGTGTAGGTACGTTTTCTAGAGAAACGGTACTTTTAATTTAAGTATTTTTATTTTTATTTACTTTAAGTAATTTGAAAAAGTCTGTACCGTCTCTCTATGCAACAATTAACAAAATGCACATGATTATAGTGGTCACCGCCGCCTAAGGATACCTGCAAGTCAGTGGGTCGTCTTATGGGCGGACCAGAAACATTTCAGGTGCGTTGCCATCCCAGAGACGAAATTGTCTCGTATAGCTGTATACACACCGGCACACAAGCCCTTACAATCGGAGCACAGCAATCATTAACTTTTAAATTACTATTTTTTATATCAATACTGTTTGGCAACAGCAATAAGTATTATGGTAGTCGTACTCCGCCGGACGAGCTCCTTCACTTTAGAAAACACGATAACGGACTAATCAAAACTTGTTACCAACTTTTCATGCAGATCTTGGATTACGGCGGTGACGCCAAGTACAAAGAATACATAGATAAAAAACTCACCTTTAGACCCAACAGACGCCTTTGTTCGAGCCATATTCCTGTTCTTTAATCGATAGCACGTTTATTTGTATTGTTACACATTCAAATAACACGATAATCTCAATTCTATTTCAAAAACTTCAGCATTCACTTGGCCGTGGCGCTTGCTTAGAAAACGCGCGAAATATTTTTTTTTGTCAACAAACTGTCAAAGTCAAAAATGTGGGATACTTTTTTTTAAAGTTTTAACAGTTACGGTTTTTGTTTGAACTATAGGCTTTTAGTTAAAACAAAAACCGTAACTAGAGATGATGGTAAGTAGAGAATGGAAGTAAAATAAATAAAAAATAAAAAAACTGTTTGATTTTTAAGGATTTTTTAGGGAAGAAAATTAAATGTGCGCCGACTTCATAGCATTGCGCCGACCCCAAAATAATAAATAAAAGAGACTAATACTAATAAAATAATAAATAATAGACGGGGCTAATACCCGAGACAAATGCAAAATTCATGACGTTTAGTTATGACATACGCCAGCCAAGCAGGCCGGTCAGTCAGACTATGGCGATTTAATTTGTAATTAAAAGCCCGAGCGTCTGGCTACTGAGAGCAAGTAGCGGAATGGCAAGGCTCGGACGACGCGTTCACCCGAAGATTGGCTTCACGCACTGCTAGAGTGGTGGGGGAAGACTATTCGCGCCAGAAAATTTGAAATCGTTTAATTCAATGGACTGGCTTCATCAATGGCCAACCAATGCCCTCTGCATTGTCTCTTTTTGCACGATTTATTTTTTGGATTGGCTTAGTGAATTGTCTCAGGGATTGGTCCCGTCCCGTCAAAAAGGTCCATAAGGGCAAGAGAATGATGATGTAGGCATCACACTAATACACGAATGAAAAAGGTGAATGTTTGTGAGTGAGTGTGTGTATTTGTATGTATGTTACTTCTTCACGCTCAAAAGGCTGGACCCATTTGGATGAAATTTGGTATCTGGATTATCACATAGGCTCCTTTTTATCCAGGTCTACGCGGGTGAAATCGCGGGGCGCAGCTAGTACATGCTAATTCCAAGGATGTAGCTTTTAGTATTCATGACAGGAAATAAAATGTTTCCTGCCTAAACAATATTCAAAATGTTCATCATTCATTCGATCTTTGCAAATTATACAATCTGTGCCACTGTTGAAATTTTAATGCTGCCAGTTTCTGAGTATTTTCCCATTTATCGGGTAAAATCTATTTGTAAACATGTTAGATTTCAAATTCCTCTTTTTCTCTATCATATTTTATTTCCGATCACAGCAGACTAATTACTTAGCACGCATTAACAATCTCTTGCATTTTGACAGTTCATCAATATTCATTCCGTCGAGCAGACAAATATTTCAAATAAAAAGCAATGGAAATAATTCCATTCAAAATGAAAAGGTGATTGAAAAAGTAATGGAGCTAGATACGTATATTGTTCGCTTGTCTTAATTATTGCTGGCGATAACAGTGCTTATGCATAATAATTCGGCAAAACTTTAATAAATCTGACTAGATGATTGTTTTTATTATTTTTTACTAAATAAGTATGTACTTTCGTTTTTGTCGGGTTTCGCCATTTTTTTAACCAACGAAAAAAAGAAGAAGGTTCTCAAGTCGACACGCAGGTATATTTGTTTTTTTTTTTAATAAAAATAAATTTTTAAAAACAAAGCATTTTCACTGTAGATTTTTTTAACACAAATCTGGGTTAGCTTTTTTAGCTAGCTAGTCTATTCAGAGATGTAAATTGTAAAGTAAAACCATATCCCTAAGTAGTCTGTGAGTAAAACTAAAAATCTGTTGTGGTAACACTGACATATTTTTTCTATTTCACGAAGAATTTTTTTTTCGTAAATTCTGTCTGTAAACTAAAGTTTATAGGTTAATAATAATAAAATAATCACAAATATTATCAAACAATTGCGATTGTGTGTTAAATTTCAGTTATTTCTTAATAATATGTGATTTGTTTGAAGCAGAACATCGCTTGAGGTAACCTAAGTTCCACGTAATTTAGCAAAATGCAATTTTGATTGTTTTACTGTAACGGCTTTTATTGCTATTTCATGTATCTAGTATTAAAACAATATTGAAACGCGTTATTGTTTTGATTCTTCAATCTGATGGTTTCCAAACCGATCAGTGCGATGGACAGTACATAAAGTGGTTTTTTTTTTCTTGCGTTATGATGTTTTTGTTATAAAATCGTAAACATAATATTTTGATAAACAATACACACAACAACATAAAGCCTATATTTCCCGAAGGTAGAAGAGGTAGGTAGAGGTGTACCTATATCACACCCACATTCCGCCAGATAAGTTAGAAAATTCGGGATACACACACATAACTTCTCATGGGGGTATGCAGAAACTAGTTTGCCACCAGCTATGATCATTATACTTGGACTTTTAATTGTACTCAGTAACTTGACAGTTAAAAGCAAAATAATTATCGTTTATAAGATTCTGTACCCAAAGGGTAAAACGGGACCCTATTACTAAGACTCTGCTGTCCGTCCCTCTGTCACCAGGCTGTATCTCATGAATTGTGATAGTTGGACAGTTGAAATTGTCACAGATGATGTATTTCTGTTGCCGCTGTAACAACAAATAATAAAAAAACAGAAGAAAATAAATATTTAAGGGGGCTCCCATACAACAAACGTGATTTTTTTGCCGTTTTATGAATAGTGATATGCGTCTCTTCGTGCACGAGTCCCGCTTGGCCGGTTTTTTTCTTTAATTTATAAAAAAATCCAAATATATTTTAATAGTTAAATACAACTTAATACCTACTTACTTTAATACTTATATTTCATGCTGGATTGTATTCAAACACAATGAGTTACTGAAACAAAACAAAATAATTAAATAATAATAATAATATAATATTTATTAAATTGAATTAAATATTTATAAAGTACTAGCTTTTGCCCACGGCTTTGCATGCATGGGGGTCGGAAATTATCCAACGGGAACATACTACCAGGATAAAAAGTGTCCTATGTCCTAATCCAGGTCATGGTCTTCCTGTGTGCCAAATTTCATGCAAATCCGTTCAGCCGTTTTTGTGTGATTGAGTAACAAACATCCAAACATCTTCACATACTTTTATAATTTACTAGCTGCGCCCTGCGGGTTCAAAAATCCACAAGACTAAAAGGGGTTGTGGCTAAGTAATAACAGCCGCACGGATCGATCTATCAGGTTAAGTTATGCTTTCCGCGGTTGCTCCGTGGATCTTTACCCAACGCAAAAGGAACAATTCTATTTTAGCTCATAGCTCCACTGACATGCAACAGATGTGGCCAGCCTAATGTTTAGTTAGTTTAATTTAAGTAATCCAGTTAAAAGGGTTCCGTATCAAAATAGTAAAAAGGAACCCTTATAGTGCGACTCAGGTCTGTCTGTCCATTTGTCACAGCTGGATATCTCAAGAACTACTAATGCTATCGACTTGTTTGGAATAGTTTTTGATGACGTTTGCCCAACTATTTTGTAAATAAGGAAGAAAATATTTTTTATACCATTCCCCCTCTAAAAAGCTTATTTTATTCACTGAAAACAGTGAATAAAAAGCACTTTTACTCACTGTTTTGATGTTTGAAAATGGAACACACCAATGTATTCGACCACAGATTTAGAGTACCTAGGCTAGATACGGCATGTTATTAGATAGTATGAAAACCGAACGTGTCATCTTTTTTATACCTACGATAACTTCACCCCAGCCATTTAGTGATGTGCTCAACGTAAACAGAATTGTTTCAATCGCTAAGCGTCACTGAGCTAACAGACTTTTTTTAGTACGAACAGTTGAACATGCAGGGCACGCTTGGTCGTGGCTTGCCGTATCTAGTGTAAGTGTAGTCTTTGTATTCGACCTATATTGATGTGTTCTAAATTCAATTTGATTGGTCGACATTTTCGACAAGGAGTTTAGCATTAAAATATTTTTTTTTTGTGTTCTTTGCTGTCCTTAGTAAATTGGCGCTATTTTGAATACTGTAAGTTGTACGAACACAAAGTTTAGTGTTACTTTAATCTTTAATTTTGTGTTTATTTAGTGTTGTTCTAATCGATTAAAAGTGCATTCTAGTGGTGAATATGTGTTAACACCTGAGTTTATGAAAGAGAGGGCGGCCGATATAGTGGAAAACTTGCTACCCAAAAAATCACGGCTGGTTTACATCAAAGCCAATTTAACTTCCTTTTTCTTCATTATATGTCTATTTTCACTTAAATCTTTCTTTTTCTCGTAGTCATGGTATAAAGTATAGTATGCAACTCTTGAATAAAACGGATTTATATCGAGGGCCATGAATCACTCGCGTCGCTCAGGATTCTAACACTTGAATCACTCGCTACGCTCGTGATTCAATCATCATGAATCACTCCCTACGGTCGTGATTCAATCGTTAGAATCCTTCACTAGCCCGTGATTCATCTATGGCCCTCGCTTTAAATCCGTCCTTTATTCACTAATTGCATAATATACTATTTAGTAACTGAAAACAGTGAGTAAAAAGCACTTTTACTCACTGTTTTGATGTTTGAAAATGGAACACACCAATGTATTCGACCACAGATTTAAAGAACCTATGCCAGATGCGGCACGTTATTAGATTGTATGAAAACCGAACGTGTCATCTTTTTTATACCTACGATAACTTCACCCCAGCCATTTAGTGATGTGCTCAGAGTAAACAGAATTGTTTCAATCACTAAGCGTCACTGAGCTAACAGATTTATTTTAGTACGAACAGTCGAACATGCAGGGCACGATTGGTCGTGGCTTGCCGTATCTAGTGTAAGTGTAATCTGTGTATTCGACCTATATTGATGTGTTCTAAATTCAATTTGATTGGTCGACATTTTCGACAAGGAGTTTAGCATTAGAATAAAAACTGTTTTGTGTTCTTTGCTGTCCTTAGTAAATTGGCGCTATTTTGAATACTGTAAGTTGTATGAACACAAAGTTTAGTGTTACTTTAATCTTTAATTTTGTGTTTGTTTAGTGTTGTTCTAATCGATTAAAAATGCATTCTAGTGATGAAGATGTGTTAACACCTGAGTTTGTGAAAGAGAGGGCGGCCGATATAGTGGAAAGGTGGAAAGCTTGCTACCCAAAAAATCATGGCTGGTTTACATCAAAGCCAATTTAACTTTACTTTTTCTTCATTATATGTATATTTTCACTTAAATCTTTCTTTTTCTCGTAGTCATGGTATAAAGTATAGTATGCAACTCTTGAATAAAACGGATTTATATCGAGGGCCATGAATCGCTCGCGTCGCTCAGGATTCTAACACTTGAATCACTCGCTACGCTCGTGATTCAATAATCATGAATCACTCCCTACGGTCGTGATTCAATCGTTAGAATCCTTCACTAGCTCGTGATTCATCTATGGCCCTCGCTTTAAATCCGTCCTTTATTCACTAATTGTATAATATACTATTTTTGCAACAGGGACTGAGAAGGGTGTCTTAAAAATTTGAAGTGGGACTAATATGTCATGTGGGGTATCATATGAAAGAGTACTGTTTGCACGTACTCAAACATTTTTTTTTCTTTTTTTTTAGGCCGCATAGTTTTTGACTTTTGATGAAAAATGTAAAAAAAAAAATACCATTCCCACCCGTAACTCCGAAGTTTGCATAGACAAAAATCTGAAATTATTCTATGTGATAGAAGTTTATGTAAAGACTACAGGAAAAATAAAACGGCGATGTTTCTAAATAGCACACTTTTTCAGAAATCGAAACGGAGTCCTCGGTGGATGAGTCCGACTTGCTCTTGACTGGTTTTTTTTATATTGATGTCTATCTTTCCAGCCATCCAGCGACCATGGAGGACGACATAGACATTGAGGAGCATGATGTGCTGGACAACCCGAGGATAAAGAGCATCTTCCCCGACCTGTCTTGCGTTAAGTTAGAGATACCTGATGAAGAGGACATTGCTGAAGGTATGTTGTAGATTCAAGGACACTAAGAATTTTACAACACTGCCCTTACAGAAAGGGAGGAGTTCGTGGCTAAGTAATAACAAAGTCGATCCATCAGGTTAAGCTACGCTTGCCGGTGTTGGTCCGTGGATGAGTAGCCATCTTTACATACCGATACTCCTCCGTGCCTCTGAAAGCACGTTAAGCCATTGGTCCCGGCTGTCATTCGTGGATCTTTGACAGTCGTTACGGGTCGTCAGAAGCCCGAAAGTCTGACAACCAGTCTTACCAAGGGATATCGTATTACCCAGTTACTGGGTTGTGGTTAGATAGGTAGTCGCTCCTTGTAAAATACTGGTATTCAGCTGCATCCGGTTAGACTGGAAGCCGACCCCAACATAGTTGGGAAAAGGCAGATTGAATATCCCCTTACAGAAGAGAGCAGTGGGTGGTGGCCCAGTGGTAACTGCCGCGACTTACGAGTTGTAGATTGTAGTTTCGAACCCAGGCCCATCACCACTTCTCTCAAAACGGTGAAGGAAAACATCGTGAGGAAACCGGTATGTCCTAGAACCAAAAATTCGAAGACATGTGACATCTACCAACCCGCACTGTGCCCACGTGGTGGATTACAGCCCACTGCCTCTCACCGAGGCCTGTGTCCCAGCAGTGGGGACATTATAGGCTGATTATGCTTATGCTATGTGCCCTTACAACATGTTTGTCGAAGGACCGATGGCCGGTGGAGCAGACAAGTCCTGGAGTAGAGACCGCGTATCGGCAAGCGTAGTGTGGGACGCCCCCCAGCTAGATGGACCGAGGCCCCTAAGAAGGTGGCTGGGACAGATTGGATGCGGAAGGCGGAGGACAGGGTGTTGGGGCGCAGTCTGGGAGAGGCCTGTGTCCAGCCTGCGGGAGGCTGGGTTGATAGCACCCTTATAATTTTCTTTCTAAGAACAGCCGCACGGGTCGATCCATCAGGTTAAGCTACGCTTGCCGGGGTTGGTCCGTGGATGTATGACCATCTTTACATACCGAGACTCCTCCGTGCCTCGGAAAACACGTTAAACCGTTGGTCCCGGCTGTTATTCGTGGATCTTTGTCAATCAATGTTTTGGGATTACAATAAAAAAATGTTTGTTTTTGGGATAAATTCTTTTCAACTACGGAACCCTGGTCCGATCCGCACTTGTCCGGTTTTTTTTACTTTGATGTAGATCTGGGGGCTTACTATTGAGCTCTTATTAAAATTAAAAATTAAATTAAATTAAAATTACTTAAATGATTTTTATTTCGGAATAAGTAATCCATAGAGTGTTAGTAACATAATATTAAAACAACTTACTATCTAGTGTTAGTACCAATCACCCTCCGCACAAACTGTTTTATAATTGGAGAACTGAAGCTCTCCGCTACAGTTCTCAAGATGCTGTTGCGACTGTCTCTAACTCTCCTCAGCAGCGAAGCTGTTTTTTTCCGCACAATCGCGTGAAACCCGTCGGTACGAGTTTATAGCAGCGCAGAAGTTGAATGTTTCCAGTGAGAAAAGGAGACGGAGCTTTAGACGACGCACCGTCTCACTCTCTCACTGGAAACGTTCAACTTCTGCTCTGCTATTAGAGCTCATAGTAAGCCCCCCGTCCTGTGTGAGAGAAAATGAACGATTTAATAACAGAAAATATAAAAACAATATCCAATTGAATTTTTCAGAGCAATATGGCATATTACAACCAACAGAGGAACCTCAACAAATGCTGTACCAATACGAGCACAGTTTCATGACTATGACAGATGTTATACCGGAAGAAACGCATTCACAAGAAGACGAGGAGTATGAGGAAGAGAACACTGCGTATTTTTGTAATAACGAGATTATATTAGGTAAGAATGTTTTTTAATTTCACACAGGTTACGAGAGCTGGTCTTCTTCTTCCTTTCCACTTTTATGAAACCCTCCTCATAAACTCGGCTCATCCTTGGCAAGGAGCCTCGAACCGCTGTCTGGGCAGGTTGAGCGGGCAAACCAGATAGGCAACTAAAAGGGGACCCCCCCCTTTTAGTTGCCTATCTGGTTTGCCCGCTGGTGATAATAGCAACATAGGCACGTTTAGGGGTCGACGTACCTACGCGTGACGTTTCCGCAGCTGGTGTTGTAGAGCGTGCGACGGAGGCGGTGGGCGGCGCTAACTCGTCATTATCGGCATGGTGACGCACTTGCATTCGCCGATCCAAAACTGTCGATTGATGCAAATTACGCCTCTCGACGTATGTTCACCTTTGAGGCCTCTTGTGACCTAAATATGCCAACGTTCCGCAATAATGCTATTTCCGCACGTACCTCAGTATTGGTTTTTTCTGAAACCTCCATTATGGATTGCATCTTGACCATCTCCGCTTTCAAAGAAGTGATGTCCTTTAGCAGCCGCGTAACGTCGATGGGCGGTTTACTTAGCTCCTTCGCCACGAACTCTGGCACGTCATCCGGGTCAGTCTTCTCCAGCATATCGATGATATCTTGGAGACTTCTCGGTTCCATCCCTGCGCCGAGAGGGGCATCTCGGCCTCCTTGAAGTTGGAACGGGATATCTGCAGGATGATCACCTCCGTTCAGGGTTAAAATGTCCAATTTTGTCAAAATGTCCAAATCCTAAAATGTCCACTTCTCAGAATGTCCACTTCCCAAAATGTCGAATCTTTGAGAATGTGGTAAATGTGTTTGATAACTCATCAGAGCGCTTTTTTAAGACGTATGAATGACAAACAATGTATGTGGTCGCCTATAATTGGAAGCGCATTCTTGTATTTGTCCTTGTTTATGTTGTGTAGTCCCTGTTTATGTTGTGTAGTAAAGTCACCCGGGGCTATTGTAACCAGGGGGCAAATGTAACTAGTTAATTAATCCTAGACAGCATGGAAATGCAACAATAACGCTTACCTGTTTATATTGTGTGGTCCCTGTTGGCGATCCAATAAATAAATAAATCTATGACTTAGAGGTGTTTATGGTAGATTGGCTGGAGAAGGCCACACACAGGGTAGAGTAGGAAGCTGTAGGGGGGCCAAGCAATGGGGCAATACACGGTGAAAAAAAAATCTAAATCTTCAATCTTTAATTTTCAGGTTCCAAACCACCGCCAGACCTAGAAGTATTATATGAAGAAGCTTTAAACTCCCATCCTATTGTCTACCTTGAAAATTGGGAAGACAGACTGAAATACAGCCCATGCTTTTGTAATACATGCGAGATACTGTTCCCCACCGTTAACGCATTAGATGCACATAAAATGATTAGCCATTCTTACCTCATAGCGTTGAATACACCACAAAAAAATACGGCGAGAAAAAGTACCGTCACTTCCAAGTATTGCAATCATTGTTCCAAAACATTCCCTGATGATACTTCTTTGATCAAGCATTTGTATGAGCTGTTACCCTTAAATAACTTTCCACATGTCAAAGAAGAGAAAGAATCAGAAGTGGGAAAGAAATTAGCGACGCCAGGACCTTGGCCAAAAAAGATAAAGAGCACTTCCCATGTGATTGCAAAGATTCATCCCAAAAAGATAAAAATTGAGCCGAAAGAAGTTAAAATTGAACCGAAAGAAATTAAAATTGAACCCGATGTAGATAAAGATGCTAAGACCAAATTGAAAAGCAACAAATTTTCAAGAGATGGGAAATTTTTCGCAGCTTCGTCCCTTGTTCCAAAAAGTACGCTATTTCAGTGTAATGTTTGCCAAATAGCGTTTCTGTCATGTTTTAGCGCCTCCCAACATGCTAGACACTGTAAAAAGGTGTTAATTTTCATTAAATGTGTGATTTGCAAGCGAAAAATCCGAACGAAAGATGTTAAAACACATGAATTGCAGCATAATTATAATGATAAACTAAAGATTTATACTATGAACAAGAATATATACGAGAGAGTGTTATGTAAATGCCCAAAATGTTTGTCCTGCTTCGATGAGTTAGCATTTTGGGCTCACTATCAAAAATGCAAGAAGTCGGATAAAAATTCTATTTATTGCTCCGATTGTGATGTCAATATATCTTCACTGCGTTATAAACGGCATAGACTCAAGCATTCTATAAAAAAACTAACAAAGAAAGACTTTATTATCATTGAATTTTACGATCAGAAAAATATGAGAGTAAATATTGAGAGTAAGATGGAAGTCGTTAGAGTTAATCGGAAAGAAACATTGAAATTATATAGAGAGAAGCGTAGACAAAGAAAGATGCTTTTGATGGATAATGCAAAACAAAAAGATGGTGGGATTACTCTTTATTACTGTGAATTCTGTGGCTGCTGTCAATATATACTTAACTATAAAGGACACACAGATGGATCATGTAAAGACATAATGTGGAAAAAATACTGCGAAAAGTGTGGTTTATGTTTTACCGCGAAAAGTATTGAGAGCCATTTAATTTTACACGAAAAACGATCGTTCTCACTTAAAGATATCAATATAATAAATCTATCTACGGGCAAATCAATCGACCCACCAATGTCTGAATTTTTTAAATGCCGTGAATGTTTAAAACATTTCTTATGCCGTCGTACAATGAATTCACATGACTGTAAGACTGAGAAATATATTACATGCAAGATATGTAGAAAAAAATTTAATATCCAAGCGTATAAAATTCACAAAATTTTCCATTCCGTTGATAAATTAATGCCTGAGTTGATGATGAAATATAACCTGATTGACAGTATGTGGAATGTCATGTATATGTGCTTGTCTTGCGAATTAGTTACGATGACTTATGACTCTGCCGTCACCCATTCACAAGGACATCTTAATTATATAATAAGTGATTTACATAAGCAATGTGTGGTTTGTGATTTGAGGATAGCGGAAAAAGAATTTGGTCTACATGAGAAGTTACATTCAAATAATGAATGCATTGAAAGGGGATCTTTCAAGATATTGAAGTATAACTATGAGGATTTGTTCAGGAAGGAATGGCTGATGTTGTTCAATGATTTGCCGAAGGAACATAGACAACAGATTTTGTCGAAAAGCATTTACAGGTGAGTTTTTTATATTCCATACCTACATTATTAATGTGTGTAAAAATACCTTTAACGAAGCCAAGAGACGCTTGTTCTCCCCGCTATTATGATAATTTTTTAGGGTTCCGGACAACAAAAGGAAAAACGGAACCCTTGTAGGATCACTTTGTCTGTCCGTCTGTCTGTCAATCCGTCAAGACCCTTTTTCTCAGGAACGCGTTGAGGTATCAAGTTGAAATTAATATCAAATGTGTAGGTCTATGGTCTCTTGAAGTCCTAAAAAAATCAAGCTTTTAAGTCAATGGAGTAAAAAAAATACGGCCATTTATGCGACATATTTTGATACTCGCAAGGAAATCAAAACCTATAGGTTACTTCCCGTTGACTTAGAATCACGAAATTTGGCAAGAAGCGGCTTAGTTTAAGCCGTTCAAAAGGGTTACCCACATCATATGGGTTTTTGTTTAACTGCTTCGAAAAACCCTTTCAACGGATAGCCAACATGGTCCCTTAAAGTCATTCAAAAGGTTTACCTACATTGTATGGGTTTTTGATTAACTGCTTAGAAAAACCTTATACGAAACCCTTTCAATGGATAGCCAACATGGTCCCTTAGTCATTCAAAAGGGTTACCTATATCGTATGGGTTTTTGATTAACTTCTTAGAAAAACCCTATAGAAAACCCTTTCAACGGATAGCCAACATGGTCCCTTAAAGTCATTCAAAAGGGTTACCTACATCGTATGCGTTTTTGATTAACTGCTTATAAAAACCCTATACCCTTTCAATGGATAGCCAACATGGTCCCTTAAAGCCATTCACAAGGGTTATCCACATCGTATGGGTTTTTGTTTAACTGCTTAGAAAAACCCTATCGAAAACCCTTTCAATGAATAATCAAAATGGTCCCTTAAAGCCATTCACAAGGGTTATCCACATCGTATGGGTTTTTGTTTAACTGCTTAGAAAAACCCTATCGAAAACCCTTTCAATGAATAACCAAAATGGTCCCTTAAAGCCATTCACAAGGGTTATCCACATCGTATGGCTTTTTGTTTAACTGCTTAGAAAAACCCTATCGAAAACCCTTTCAATGAATAACCAAAATTGTCCCTTAAAGCCATTCACAAGGGTTATCCACATCGTATGGGTTTTTGTTTAACTGCTTTGGAAAAACCGTATCCAAAACCATTTTGATGGATAACCAAAATGATCCCTGATACATAATATACAGCACGAGGTAGTCTTTCTTCAACTTATTTATTATAATTTTCTTCTTTCAGGTTCACAAGAAGTGTAAAAATGCAAATCCAAATAAGTGTAAGTACCGACGAAACGAAATATTTTTGTATGAACTGTAAGAGTTTTGTCGACGGCACCAATATCAAGCAACATATTCGATCTAAATGTTCACGAAGAAATAAACTGTCCTGCAACATATGCCACGTCATATTCAAGTCGATAAAACATTTTCTGTCCCACGAGGGTAGTCATGAAAATAACCCGAAACGTCAAACAGTAGTGTCATTTAACAACGAATGCGACAAAGAATTCAATAATCATTTGAGTTTGATTGAATCGAAGTCGAGACAATCACCCAAAGATGTTCCTTTGTCGAAGTTACGAGAGCTATTATTATCAGATATTTCGAAAGCTACTTATAAGTTGTATAAATGTGCGAAGTGCGAGGTTTGTGTGACTTTGAAACGTAGTGTGGGACGCCATCGGTGCGTTTGGGGCAACCAAAAAAGATTCTGTGACATATGCCAACAGTATTTCTGTGTGAAAAAGAAGTCTTTGCATTTAGAAGCGCATAGAAAGAAGCCTTATATAAACAAAGACAGTTTCTACGTTGTATACTTTAATGGTGGGCCAAACAACGATTTAGATAAAAAAGAGGTTCCTCCGAAAGTGTTATCGAAAAAGCTAGTGATTGCGAAAATTTACGAGTGCAAATGCGGATTGCATTTTACGTCGATGAAGACTGCGGAAAAGCATTTGGATGCTTGCATTCCTACGTTGGAAGTCTCCAAGGAGACGTGTAGCAAATGCAAATTACTCTTCCCAACTGACGTTTTAGTCACACATTTGATAAACCATCATCATAAGGAAACCAGGATAGTAATACATAAAATTGAGAGAGCTAATCTCTTTAGATGCCCCAATTGTGCCCTATTTTTCACCAACATGGTCAATTTTGATGACCATATAGAAGATTGTTTCCCGAAAAATGGTACCTATTGTAATGGTTGTCGATTATCATTTGGTAAGAAATGCTTCCCCAATCATTTGTGCAGTTCTGTTGACATTACTTATGTAAATAAAGTTACTGTAGTCAAAAAAAAAGTTGTGAAACAGGCAAAGGTATATAGATGTGCTCAATGCGATATCACTTATTTGCAACGGAGTTCCTTCCGATATCATTTTTATGCAGTCAATCATGTGCTCCAAAAACCACCGACCGCTTGCAATCTTTGTGGCTTGAAATTTACTAATTGTTCCTTAAGAAAACATGTACAACACATACATAGTTTTCCCCATGAGGATTTCAAGATAAAAGTTATAGATCCAATTAGTGGAGGTTATGTTTTTGTAACGGGCAGTAATCGTAGTAATAAAGATGATGGCAACACTGATTCGATGACATTGTCTCCAAGGAAGAGGAGGGGTGAAAATTTGGAAGAAACCGACAGTGCCTTGGTTAAAAAAGTAAAGAGCAGTGAATTAGATATACCGTTATCTGCTAGAAGGTTGTCTAGAAAAGCCATAGACGAACCTTCTACATCCAGAGGTTCTAGAATAGATTTCAATGAGACACCAAGCGAAATGATTGTACCCGACGAAATATCAGATCATATTACCGAAAATATCAGTAATATCAGTGATATTGATACTGAAACCTCAGAAATGACATCATCTGACAAAATGAACAAGTCGTTAGATAAAAATGGTCTATCAAGCAAATTGAAATCCAGAATCCTCGTCAAGCGTTATAGCAAGCAACTATACAAATGTACTGATTGCAATCAACATTATATGAAGGAAGGATCCTTTGACTATCACGTTAAAACTAACAGCCACCATGAAAAATTAGATAATTACGAATGTGATTTATGTGGGCTTGAGTTCTCGAGGCACACTCTCCCACGGCACAAGTACGTACATCACGATCATATGGGTTTGAAAAAAGAAGACTTTGTTATTTTAGTAAGTTCCGCTTATAGCAGAGAGAAGGACTCAAAAGCTAAAAATGACTCGAAAATTATTGATGTTTTTAGCGAAATTCGCGATGACACAGAAGCGAGTGAAAATTATCCTAAAGAACTCAGTGATGTCAATGTCATTGATACTTGTGAGACTAAAGAACTCAGTGATGTCAACGACAGTGATACTTGTGACCCTAAAGAACTTAGTGATGTCAATGTGCGTGATACTTGTGACATTAAAGAACACACTGATGTCGATGTCAATGTCAGTGATACTTGTGACACTAAAGAACTCAGTGATGTCAATGTGAATGATATTTGTGACACTAAACAACTCGGTGATGGCAATTTGAAGGATACTTGTAACACTAAAGCACTCGGTGATGTCAATGTGAGTGATACTTCTGACACTAAAGCACTTAGTGATGTCAATGAGAGTGATACTTCTGACACTAAGCAACTCAGTGATGTTAATGTGAATGATATTTGTGACACTAACAGTGAATTAACTGACAATATCAGTGAAATTGATAAAATTTGTTACTACAAGTGTTCAGACTGCAATGTATGCTTTGTAGATCATAAAATGTGTTTTGAACATACTCTAAGACATGAAATTTTGGACCCAAAATCTTATATTCAATGCAAAATATGTGATTTTCAATTTTTAATCGATTCTTTGAAAGAACATATGGTTTTACATCACAGTTCTGATTTTATGATTGAAAGTCTTACAATTCACGAGTATAAGGCCTCAGGGGCAGGCGACGATCCAAAAGTAGACATATATCAAGCTGTTGATAAAGTTCAATCTAAGTTAGTTAGTACTACTACTGATGTGGGGGTAGTATGAAAAAAAAATAGATTTTAAGTGTCGTACTTTGACCTGACCTGTAAAAATTAGATAGGAAAATTTTTTTTTTTTCTTTTTTTTTCGGACGTGTTGCGTTGCTAAAAGTTGTTGGAAAAAGTCTAGATATATGTCCTATGATTCTGTTTTCGGAACCACTGTACAATCGCACCCGGCGCTTTTTATATATTATTATAATAGTAGCAATTTTTTTTTTGGTAGAATAGACCCTTTTTAGTGTATTTTTGAAAACCCCAAAGTGCGCAAAATAATAGACGGCGAGAAAAAAAAAAGAAAAAAAAGTCGCCTTTTTACAAATTACCTTGACCTCAAGGTCAATGACCCTGAGGTCAAGCTTTCATCGTCACAAGACATTCACCGCCTCATCTAACCCAAATGATTCACCAACAATAGAGGGGATTTGGCGTTAAAGGTCACTGTTCTAACCTAACCTAACCCAAATTATTCACCAGCAATAGAGGTAATGGTCACTATTCTAACCTAACCCAAATGATTCACTAATGTGAATTTTCGGTCGCACGGGTGTTATAGTACAGTGGAGTCCTGTTTTCTAACTGCCGCACTCGGATACGTCACTTTTAAGTAATTAATTTATCATTAACTTTAGTCTTGGCACGTGTCACGAACATTGAAATGTTCTTTTTTATTTACCTTTAGTAAACCGATGGAGTATAGCGCCATCTCGCGGCAAAGCCAGGAACTCCATTGACAACTGAATGAAAGTAACAAACAGCGCCATCTACTCAGAACTAATTTGACAGTTTTCTTACTCATTGAATATAATGATTGAATTGATCATTTTTAAGTAACGTGTCTGAATACCAATGCGACGTCACGGTTTCCTAGAAGCGGTGGACGTTACATAACGGCCGCAGTGGCTGTCATGAAAATGACAACGGGGCAAATAATGACAGTTTGACTTTACGGTGTCAAAAAACGGTCTCTAGGGAAACCACTGACATATAAAGCATAACTATGGACTTGGCATACCAACAAGAAAAACGTGTATAGCTAAACTGTACTGGGGGCCTAAAACGGCCACATTAAGCAATTCCTCTAAAAGCGATGCTATGCTATTTGACATTAAACTTCAATAAAGCAATTCATAATTTGTGGACCATTTTACGAATCTCCATACACAACTGTCAAACAGATGAATTGCGTGCTATGAATTGTACGCAGATAAATTATGAATTGTCAGTTTGTGACCGTTTTACGATTTCAAATATGATTCATAATACTTATTATCCTATTGTGATTCTGCCAAAGTGGCCGTCTTATGCCGGATAAAATGGCGGTTAGTAGGTTTATATTTCTATACAATAACGTTGATAAAAGATTGTGAGAATGTTTTCATATTGTCACGGTACAATATCTACGGGTAAAAATACCTCAGGTTTTCTAACTTAAGCCTTTCATTTAACTTTGGTATCAAATAGCGAGAGGATAAAATGGCCGCCAATAGGTATTTCAATGACGGTAGGAATGAAGGGTTGTCTTTATAGTAACTTTCAGAAACACTGTTATCCTTCTTCACTTACGCAAAATTAAGAAAGTTGCTTTCATAGAAATATTTTGTGTACAAGCCGTGTAGGATCTGACGCAGAATGTCCCATTCGCAAAATGTCACCGTGAAAACTAACGTCCTATTCGCGAAACGTCCTATTCGCAAAATGTCCCATTCTCAAAAGGTCCCATTCTCACAAGGTCCCATTCTCAAAAGGTCCTTTTCTAGTCCCATTCTCAAAAGGTCCTGTTCGCATAAACTTGCATATTGTGCGTCAAATTCGTCAATCGTTTAGTATCAATAATACGAGCCTAGCTAGAGAAACTAAATGGCGATGTGTGTATGTCCAAGGCGTCGTCGGTGCTCCATCGACCAATTGAAATTTGTTTTTTAACCGATTTCTGATGAATACAGGCGGAGGTTATTTTTTATTTATTTTTTTTATGTGTGGGATTTAATACTTCGTCAAATATAGACGGATTTGCAAAATTCTTTTTTGGTTTGAAAGAGTATACTCTCGAGGTGGTCCCATTGTCACCAAGTCAGAATCTGATGAGGGGATCCCACAAAAAACGAGGGAAATTTTAATAATAAAACCTCAAATTTTATAGGCACACCTATAGGTAGGTAGTGATTTGGGTATTTTTTTTGTAATTCTTTTTTTTTTTTGTAGTTTTTTTTTTACATAACTGGGTGTAAATCATAGTTGCGAAGTTCATTATCGCGATGTACGTTACTGCGAAAGTTTACTATCGCGACGTTCGTTGTTGCGAAAGTTTGAGTTAAAGTTGAAAAAGTAAAAGTTTAAAGTTTTTTTTTGTTTGACACCTCAAACGAAAAAAAAACATTTAAACTTTTTGTTTTTTGTTTCAAGCAAAATGCGCAATTTCTTGATGTCTTTTAGACCTCACTACGGCATCTCAACGGCTGCATTTTTAATATAAAGAGCAGACCACAGGGATCTGACGCAGAATGTCCCATTCGCAAACAGGCTGCATACATCACCAAAAATTACAGTGGTCATTCTAAACTCTTTCAATTCACTACTACGATCCTCTCTCCATACAAACCGATTTATAAAATAATGCGCCATGAAATTAATTTTGCAAATTTTTTTTTCCCTCCTACACGTCTTTCATCTACTGACGAAGCCATGAATATTATATATCGGATATACCTACAGGGTTATATTTTTTCAGTTAACAGATGGATAGCGCTAGTCAATACTAAAAAAAAATACAATATGCGCACCAGTCATAACGCGAAAAAACATCAGGTCGAGTATGTAATAAACACATTGTTTGTTTTTTGACTGGTGCTCCCGAATGGGACATTGTGCGAATGGGACATTGTGCGAATGGGACTTTGTGCGAATGGGACTTTGTGCGAATGGGACATTGTGCGAATGGGACATTCTGCGACTATGGGACTTTTTGCGAATGGGACATTCTGCGTCAGATCCGCCGTGTATAAGTGGCTAGGCACCCCATCGCGACAAAAAGTGTCGAACGATCGTGATGACGTCACGGGGGGGGCTGGTCGCGTTAGTGGACATTTGTATAACTGTTTTTTCTTTATTCAAACATTTCAAGTCCATATGATTTATATGTCAATGAGGGAAACACCAATTTACTTTCATATTATGTAACGTTCAGTGACGTCATTCCACGGTAAATTGCGGATCCTATGTGGCGGCCACCGCTCTGACTTGTTGTAATCGTTATGAAAAAAAAACTTTTGAGTTCGATTCAAAGGGTCTCCGAAACGATCAATTGAATACGTGATTGGTACACATTGATGAGCAAATTGATCGTCTACCAAGTGCAATTGAAGCGTTTGACAATACTACTACAATTTGATCGTTTCGGGGACCTGTTAAAAGTCTCTTACAAAATGTATGATGCCATTTTGTTTTAAATACACAGTGCCAATGTTTTTTTTTCTATTTACTTAAGTATCTCACTGCCCTAAACCTGATGTTGAATATTACGTATATCAATCAAAGTCAACCAAGTAAAAGTCGTCAAAAGGTTCGTGAGACGGCTCTGGCGCAAAACGTCTCTTTCGCATAATGTCGCTTTCGCAGAATGACTCCTTCTCAAAAGGTCGATGCCTCTTTCGCAAAATGTCGCATTAGGAAACTCCAAACATAGCTTATAAATGTTGTAACTTGTAAACATTTAATAAGAAATTGGGAAAAACAACATTTTTTTTTAAATTGGCTAAATTTTTTTCTAAGTTATGCGACATTTTGCGAAAGAGATATTCTGCGAAAGACGCATCGACCTTTTGAGAAGGAGTCATTCTGCGAAAGCGACATTATGCGAAAGAGACGTTTTGCGCCCGTGAGACATATGCGGGGTTATTGCGTATAATAAACAATCGATTGCAATGCATTTTGACATCCATTGCTTCATAGGTTTGTAAAATTTGTCTGCTCAAGCAACTTAAAGATGGCTGAACTGTCAAAATGAAGCCGATTGTGATCGATTGCCATTTTATGTGTGTTACGCAATAGGGATGATGCCTGGGTAAAAAAAAAAGAAATTTTATTTAGTCCGTCTCTGTAACAACACTGTATCAAACATCTGTAACAAACATCTGTAACAAACATTACGTTTGACAATACGTAAGTATTATATTTCTAAGATTTTCAACGATGTTAGGGTCGGTTTATATTCCAACCTGTTGTGATTTAGATCTTTGATTGATTATGATGATTAAGAGGAAATGCGGGCGACCAAACTTTTGCAAATTAGGTATTTGAAGAAACTATTGCTGTCGATCTGCGGGCGCTCCGCCCTCAAATTCGTGCGATAAGGACAACTGCAAATCCGACTGAATAGCCTATGTAAAAAGTCACATTTCGAGGTTTGGCACTCGCCTATTTCCTCCTCCAATATTGGACCAATTTAAAAGATATTTCATAAACTGAATAAGAAGGATACACGGAAGGATATATACTATGCCCCTATGTTTTCTTTTTTCGTTAAAAGTAGTCAAACTTGTACACTAGGCCTCTGTTGACAGCGTTCTGAATAGGCAATTTTGAGCATTTTTTGAGGGTTCTAGTTCTTATAAAAATAATTTATCATCAAGAAGGAAAACATAGGGGCATACAAGTAGCTAATATTTATATTTCTGTAAAAAATCATTGCTTTATGGTCATTAACCAGAAAGAAAACAGGCGAGAGCGTTTATATGGAGAAAAGAGCACCCGCATTTCCTCTTAAATACCTTGATTGTCATGGATTCGTAATTGTTATGAATTCCTAAAATAAAATATCAATTGGCAATAGTCTTTTTTGTTACTATCTTTTGTTTTTAAGATTTTCAACGATGTTAGGGTCGGTTTATTATCTTTGTTTTTAAGATTTTCAACGATGTTAGGGTCGGTTTATTATCTTTGTTTTTAAGATTTTCAACGATGTTAGGATCGGTTTATATTCCAACCTGCCCCTTGATTTAGATCTTTAATTGATTATGATGATTAAATTTTAATGTTACCTTGATTGTCATGGATTCATAATAAAATTGTTATAAACTCCCAAAATGTAATATCAATTGGCAATAGTCTCTTTTGTTACTACTTTTAGTTAAATATCGCCGTTTGTGTGTTGCGAATTGCGAATCAAGAGCGCATGCCATGACGCTTCTACGTCATTGCACAGATTAATACAGATGGGACACTCCGCAAAATCATTTAAATAAAAAGCGACTCTTGCTACGACACAATAAAGTGCAATTCAGGTCGCACAACGCTTATTACCTACAGTTATATTCAACTACAAGTTGCCTCTCTTTCTATCGCGTAACTCTTATACCTTCTGACCTACTGAATTAGCCCCGCGGACGGGGCCCGCCGCGTACTTGTAGCTTCATACCTAAACTGCGGAGTGTCCCATCTGTATCAAGCTGTGGTCATTGACAAAAGATTTAGAATAGAATAGAATATATCTGTATTTTGCATAAAATATTTAAATTGCAATGACTGACGCTTGCTCTAGAAATGTAACAAATACAAAGAGTACGCTAGCTATAATCAAGAGATCGATCGACTATACCTTCGGCCAGATAACCGTACAATAAAAGTCGTTGACCCCAGTAATTTCAATATTTCAAAACGATACGAAAAAAATGTTAAGGCACTGACCTATCGAGGTAAGAGGCGTTGTGCACATGTTTTTTTGTTTGCATATAAGTTTCGAAATTTTAGTACAATTAGTGGGGTTAATGACTTTTATTGCACTCGTATATCGCGTAAGGTATAAATAACAGTATTGTACAGTCAAGGGAATTAATTGGTATGCAAATACTACTTACTTAAATAGGTTTGATGACAAAAAAAATTATTTCGTCCGTCATTTAGATAATTAAAAAAATATTTGACACGTATTTTTTTTTTACCCGAATACGGCGAAGCAAAGCGAAGCGAAGGAGGGTAATGATTTTGACCGGTATGTACCTATGATGTATGTTCATCTGTTCCCTCATAACCTCTAAACTACTTATCATAATTTGACAAATGAGGTATCGTTAGAAACATCTTGATAGTCCGCTGGTTATAGGCAATGTGACGTCACATAAAATTGAATATGGCGCCCTCTATAGTACATGAAGTCATGAACTAAAAAAAACATTTTTAATGATGCCGTGTTTTACGTAATCAACAGATTACGACGATACATTGTTAAAATATGGCGTGACGTCACTCCTTGATAGATTTTATACGTAGTTTGTTATAGTTGTGACATAGCGAGCCCCTCCCAACTTTAAACCGTTTTATACAAGTATTTGTTTTATTAATATTTATAAGTATTTTTTTTATTAATATGATAAACAAAAAAATACGTGTCTAATATTTTTTTATTATCTGACTGCATTGACGGACTAAATAGAATTTATTTATTTTTTACCGAGGAGTCATGCCTCCAAGTTGAAGCTTACATTCATAACTGTTGTTCTTTGACAGTTGTATGTAATGACTATCATTCTGCAAATTGGCGTAAGGTCACAGATTAATACAGATGGGACACTCCGCAAAATCATTTAAATAAAAAGCGACTCTTGCTACGACACAATAAAATGCAATTCAGGTCGCACAACGCTTATTACGTACAGTTATATTCCAGTACTGAATTGGCCCCGTGAGAGGGGCTCGCCGCGTACTTGTAGCTTCATACCTAAACTGCGGAGTGTCCCATCTGTATTAATATGTGGTAAGGTGTCAATTATAGGTGTGTCGGTGCGCTATCTTCGACGGAGACACCATGGCTTGCTTAACATTTAATTTCCCTGACGGTACACGAAGAAACTCGTCTGCCTTCCTCATGTTATTTCTGAGTTACCACATTCTTAAACTTTCAGGGTTCTGATTGGCCTTTATGACCTTCATAAATATTTGTGTGACATAATAATGTTAATCTCATTTAGCAAAATAACGTTGATTTTATAAGATAAATATAAATATCCTTGGACATTTCACACAACGCAAACTAGTCCCAAGCTAAGCAATCTAGTGATTGTGTTATGGTAACGAGATGGCTGATAAACCCCTTAAATACATTTTTTTTTTGTAAATATATACTTATTATAGATAGAAAAACACCCACACTCGGAACAAATACTTGTAGGTCGTACAAATATTTGTTCCGTGCGGGTATCTAACCCGCGACATGCTGCGCAGCAGTCAATCGCTCAACCGTGTCGTCTAATAAAATGGGGACAAGCAATAAATAACAAATGTACAATTTTTGGCGGTTATACCCACGAGCATAATATTTATACGAGTATCTCTATTTTAAAATCACATTCAGTGATCTCATAGGTACATTATTTTACGTTTTTTCTGACTACAAGCGTTAAAAACTATCTTAAGTATTTTTTTTAAGGTCTGAGCTAACTGCTCAGACCTTAAAAAAAATACTTGCGTTTATTCCCCAACGCTAAAAATTGTAAAAATCCTACAATGCTTTTCTACATTTTTATATGAACCATTGCACCAGTCAGTGCAAGCATTTATTTGTTAGCAATCGTGCAGCTCAACTCAACTCAGGACTTAAGGAGCTCAACGACTCGACGAATAATACCAAAGAACGTTTACATTACGTTCGAACGTATTCCAAAGCTCCGCGCTGCGGGTCTTATATTCACTAACCTCAAGATCAGCGCACATTAACACAAAAAATGTGGACAATACATTGTGCTATGGTTCATATATCTCTATGTGTACAAAAGCGATGTAGGAAGATTTTTGCTATATGGTAATATCTGCGTTAGCCTCTAATACCACGTATTTATTAAAGGCCTTGCGGCAAAGTAATAACAGGCGTACGGATCAATCGATCAGGTTAAGCTACGCTTGCCGTGGCTGGGGCGGGGTGACCATCTTTACAATGCGTTTCAAATAAGAATAGGATCGACTCAGCGCCATGTTGTGACGTCATAGCTGTCAAATCAAATGAATTGGGTAGGGTGAGCAAAACAAGACATTTTTTAAATAACATTTATTTACGAATTATGAATGGAGAATTTGAAAAAAATTGTTGCCAACAATGAAAATATGAAAGAGAGAAGCATAATTTAAGTATAAAAAACTAATTATGAATAATTTTTTGATATCTTTTTTCACTTTGATTTAACTAAGACAAAATAAAACGTTATTGATACGCAAATAAGTTTTCTTTGCAAACCGTACTTTTCAATCAACATTTGACAGATAGAGGTCATTGACGTTCCTATTCTCATTTGAAACGCATTGTACATACCAAGACGAGGAGTCTTGGTATGTACAATGCGTTTCAAAAATGCGTGCCTCGGAAAGCACGATAAGCCGTTGGTCCCGGCTGTCATTCGTGGATCTTTATCAGTCATTACGGGTCGTCAGAAGCCCGTAAGTCGTGACAACCAGTCTTACCAAGGGGTATCGTATTACCCAATAACTGGGTTGTGGAGATCAGATAGGCAGTCGCTCCATGTGAAATATTGGTATTCAGCTGCTTCCGGTTAGACTTGAAGCCGACCCCAACATAGTTGGGAAAAGGCTGGGCAGATTATGACCACGTATTTATTCAATACTCAAGTCATAATATTTATTGACGGTTTTTGTGTAAATAAGCTGTTTCGTAAGTCGTTCCCACCTAATTTTGAATTTTGGATGTGTCTGTGTTACTGGGAATTGTTGTCAAAATTAGTACCTAAAGCAATTTATTATGAGGGCCACTATACCTACTTGTATGTACTCTTATATACAATGCGTTTCAAATAAGAATAGGATCGACTTAGCGCCATGTTGTGACGTCAAGCTATCAAATCAAATAAATTAGGTAGGGTGAGCAAACCAAGATATTTTTTTAAATATCATTTATTTACGAATCATGAACGAAGAATTTTTGATTCTTTCTGGTAAATTGTTGCCAACAATGAAATTATAAAAGAAGGTAGTATGTTATTAGTAGTGTTTAGTTTGTTTAGTAGTATTTTTTTTTTAAACTAATTACTTATGACTAATTTTTTTATGTTTTTTATCACTTTGACTTAACTAAGACTCGGTTAAACAAAAAAAAAAAAAATGTTATTGTTATGCAAATAAATTTTCTTTGCAAACCGCTACTTTTCAATCAACATTTGACAGACACAGGTCATTGACGTTCCTATTCTTATTTGAATCGCATTGTATAGGGCCAAATTAAATTAACTAGCGAAACTACACAGACGTGACGGTTATGGTTGTCAAAACAAGACTAAATAAAAACGATTTTATGTTTTTTTTTTGGTCAATGACCTCTGGTAGTGTTGTATCTTGAAACACACATTAATACAGATGGGACACTCCGCAGTTTAGGTATGAAGCTACAAGTACGCGGCGGGCTCATCTCACTGGGCCAACTCAGTGTGGGCTGCCGCGCGCCGGCCGGGGAGCACGTTAGTTCGATACTCACTCACGCGCCGCGTCGTAACAGAAGACAACCCTAACGAGTCAGAAGGTATAAGAGTTACGCGATAGAAAGAGTGGCAACTTGTAGGTGAATATAACTGCAGGTATTGAACGTTGTGCGACCTGAATTGCACTTTATTGTGTCGTAGCAAGAGTCGCATTTTATTTAAATGATTTTGCGGAGTGTCCTATCTGTATTAACCTGTGCTTGAAGTGAGAGTTGATAAAATGACATCCTTGAAGTTTACTTAAAAAGAACTGACTTTTTAAGCGACTAAATTACGGCGGTTGATGACCCTAAAAAAAACATTTAGTAAATTTATTTTTTGTTTCATCATGTCTAGATTATTACGTCTGCGTTTTGCTAGCTGATTTAATTTGACCCTGTAAATGTATTAATAAGGTGATGAAACTTTCCCCTTTTGAAACCCTGTTCAAATGGCTCGGGCGCAAAACGTCTCTTTCGCAAAACGTCTCTTTCGCATAATGTCGCTTTCGCAGAATGACTCCTTCTCAAAAGGTCCATGCCTCTTTCGCAGAATATATCTTTCGCAAAATGTCGCATTAGGAAACTCCAAACATAGCATAATTATATTAGGTCGGGGAAAAAGTTCCTTCGTATTTTATATACAAATTGAAGACATTTTTTTTTTCATAGTTTATTATTTAGTTCTGTGTCATTTGTCAAGTGGGTCAAAACTGTTTTGTGGTCACTTCCCAGTTCTTCAGCTACGTCGTAACTACTGATATGCCGATTTTGCTCCACTTTTTCAAAAATGGCACCCATTTTATCCGTAATAGGGCGACCAGAGCGACGTGCATCTTTGACATCAAAATTTCCGGATTGAAAACGCTTAAACCAAATGTGTGCTACTCTCACAGACATTGCACTAGGTCCATAAATATGGCAAATTCTTTTTCGTGGCTTTCGTTGCATTTTTACCTTTTTTGTAGTAAAATTTTAAAATGTATCGAATTTCTTCATTAGATTCACTCATCTTGACAGTACGAAAAACAAATGAAAATCACACATTTTCCTAATTTGAATTTGGAATTATGTTCTTTAAAATTTAAACTTTCAATGATACCAAAACCAGCCAGATACAAATAGTATAGCCAAAGAGATTTTATTACAAGTTCATACATACTATAATACGAAAAGACTTTTTCCCCGACCTATTATGTTGTAAAACTTGTAAAAAACAACAATTTTTTTTAAACTTGGCTAAATGTTCTTGTATAAGTTATGCGACATTTTGCGAAAGAGATATTCTGCGAAAGAGACATCGACCTTTTGAGAAGGAGTCATTCTGCGAAAGCGACGTTTTGCGCCGGAGCCGTTCAAATAATCTGACCTCTAAAAGTCATGTGAGCTGTTGTGATTAGATGATTAAAATTACAACAACAAATCATAGAATTGAATAAGCTACTTATTCGTGGGTTAACGAGTAATAATAGTTGACAGTGTTGCTTTATTTGGCGGCTGTGTTTTTTTTTAAGACTTTCTACCATTTGCAGCCGTCTGAGCCCTAAACGCATTAGGAATCAATTCGAAATAAGTATTTTTGATTTATTTAATTTTAAGTTTTTTCCATTTTGTTGTTTCAATGTGTTGAAGTATAGTAAATAAATGATGTGATTTTTGTATTTTCTTATTTTTATCCAGAACCAAATATTTTTTACGTACCTTACGCTCGAATCGAATGTATAGTGCGAGTTTTTATACTTACTCGATCGCGTTTACGTTAACTTTACCTTACGTCAATTTGTATGGAATAATTGTGATTCCCACTACAGTCACCAGACGGCGCTTATTCATTTTCAGTACAAACTGACGTTTAGTAAGTGTAAAAACTCGCACTAAGGCCTCTGGTCAAGGGTCAAGTGAACTACAAACTGTCAAATTTTCTTATTCGATTTTGAACTTAACCTTCAACATTTTAAGGTTTAAAATCATTTGGAGAAAGACAGATTGGTATAACCTGTTGTGTTGTCTGTACCGAAGCTATCGAACAAAGACATTTAATAAGGCTCTTACAGACAGAGGCGATATTGCGATATTATCGCGTCGCAACACCGTTACGCGACTCGTCGCGACGCGATATCTCCTCTGTCTGTAAGAACCTTTACTCGTAGACCGAGTGCCCACACCCCGCACTGACTCGCTTGCTCACTCGGCAGGTATAAACATGCACTCGGTACGTTCTCGCCTCGGCACACTCATATGACTGACAAGTGATACTGGCATGGCCACCAACACGGATTTTAATTGAATTGGATGACACAAAAAAATTGTCGCCAAATATCAGAATTTTCCGGTCACAGGTTCAAAAAGGGTTTGCAGGTGGCCGATCTGTAGCGTCTCCCCAGCGTGACCCATTTTGAATCTCAAAAGCTAGGACACCTAGCGAAGATCTGTTTTCTCACACGCTAATTAGTCGAAATTTGTCGCCAAATATCAGAATTTGCCGGTCACTGGTTCAAAAGATAAGGGTTTGTAGGTGGCCGATTAGAGAGCCTCCCCAGCGTGACCCATTTTGAATCTCAAAAACCAGGACACCTAGCGAAGATCTGTTTTCTCACTTTAGTTGCAAATTTGTCGCTAAATATCAGAATTTTGAACCTGTGGCCGACATCACAGGTTCAAAAGATATAAGGGTTCATAGGTGGCCTATCTGGAGAGCATCTCCCCAGCTTGGCCACATTTATGTCTCAAAAACTAGGCCACCTAGCGAAGATCTGTTTTCTCCCAAATTTAGTCGCTAATTAGTCACAATTTTTCGCCAAGTCAGATTTAGTCGGGACTTAGTTTAGAAGATATTAGATAGTTTATAAGTATAAGTAGTCCTAATTTGAATTCAGATTTGTTTCTTTTTCAAAATAAATGAATGTTTCTATGTCCAGTATCTAAAGCACTTTCCCTTCAGATAATATGCGTGTGGTGTGAGGGCCACTTTATTGAAACTCTTTGAAAATATGCTTAGGATTTAGTGAACATTCCCAAACAATTGTGAAAGTTGGAATCAGATTTTGTGAAAGTCAACTTTGCGAGATATGGACTGTAAAGTGGGGCCCTCAGTTCTCACATAGAGGATTGAGGGCCCGCCTGTACCTGACAAACTATGGACACTACAGATAAAGTCTTTATGCCAAAATCTAAGCTTATACCAAACAAAATTTGTGAAAACAAGATATTATCGCAAAACACTGTCCTACTTGGTATATCTTCGTTCAAAATGGGCCCTCAATCCTCACACACGTAAAAGTTTATCACGCAAATACAATGAAACCATTAACTTATAGCTATTGTTTGTAATCCTATAAGATACTAAATAAATTGTGAAAATTTGTGAAAGCAAGAGCAGGTCACCATTTCTTGTTGTTTGAAAGTTATGACCTTGACAAAATCCGGGCCCTCAATCCTCCATTTATTTTGTTTTCCGTTTGAATACGCTTATCGTATGAAAGATTAGACAAATACAAAATAGTCTCTTTTTGTGAAAAAAATTGTGCAACAAATTGATGTTATTTGTTACTAATAAGAATAACGATTAAACTAAAAATCTTAATAGATACCGAAATCAACTATTTTTGAAGTGTGTAGCAGGGTAGGGTGACAATACTTTCATTTTAATACCTGGATTGGTACAAACGGCACAATCAGATGGCCTGCGAGATCGCCAGATCTCACCCCATTACATTTTTTTTTTGTGGGAATATGTAAAAAATCAAATTTACATGAAATCTTATGCGAATGACAACGAGTTGAGAGTTGAAGTTCAGAATACGATTTATAATATTCACCACAACACTTTATTAAAGGTTACTAGAAATGAATTCGTTAAAAGAATAAATTTGTGTATCCAAGAGAATGGAGCCCATTTCGAGCAACTAATTAGTTAGTTTACCATTTTTTGTAAAAAATTAAATTAATTTAAGATTTCCTGGTTTTCCTTTCATTTAATTTATCATGTTTGTTAGAGAGATTTCATCCTTATAATTGACCCTAACGATCGATGCAATAAAAGTACAGGGTATAATTGTTTCAGATTTTAGCCGGTTCGATTCCCGGTTGTGGGAGAAGAGAAATTTCGAAAATCTTTGAATGCAGTTTGCTTTCTATTCAAAAATAAAGGAATGTTTTGAGTAAAATTTTCTATCTGCATTATTAAGAGTACTTCCTTCCAGGTGTCATTACAAAATTCCACCCTGTATATTATAATACACATAGTTGTATGGGTAATTATCTTGGAGTAGTGAATGTTGATATTTAATTTTATTTAAGGATTATTATGTTCCAAACATTTTCACATAAAATCGAGGAGTTTTGGATTAGAAAGATAAAGATAAAGATAAAAGATTTTGATTTTAAAGTGAAAGCTATACCTGCTCTAAGAGATACACTGATCAATTAATAGTTGACACTTTTTTAATTCACACAGCCGAATGACGTCATAAAATGGCGGCTACTATTTCATGGTTTGAGAAAACATTAAAAAAACCTGAAAACTTTGAATTTAATTTTAAAATTTATATTGTTATTGAACTAAAACTAATATTTTCCGACTGCTTTTTGCCTAATCTATCTAAATAATATATTTTAAGATTTTTTCTCATATAGAGTAAAATACCGTATCGTGGTCACCCTATTTCCTAATTCAGGGAACAAAAATAAAACTCGATTTTTATTTACAATAAAGGGTCTTTTAATTGTTTTCTAGTATCGAATTTGTTGCACAATTTTTTTCACAAAAAGAGACTATTTTGTATTTGTCTAATCTTTCATACGATAAGCGTATTCAAACGGAAAACAAAATAAATGGAGGATTGAGGGCCCGGATTTTGTCAAGGTCATAACTTTCAAACAACAAGAAATGGTGACCTGCTCTTGCTTTCACAAATTTTCACAATTTATTTAGTATCTTATAGGATTACAAGCAATAGCTATAAGTTAATGGTTTCATTGTATTTGCGTGATAAACTTTTACGTGTGTGAGGATTGAGGGCCCATTTTGAACGAAGATATACCAAGTAGGACAGTGTTTTGCGATAATATCTTATTTTCACAAATTTTGTTTGGTATAAGCTTAGATTTTGGCATAAAGACTTTATCTGTAGTGTCCATAGTTTGTCAGGTACAGGCGGGCCCTCAATCCTCTATGTGAGAACTGAGGGCCCCACTTTACAGTCCATATCTCGCAAAGTTGACTTTCACAAAATCTGATTCCAACTTTCACAATTGTTTGGGAATGTTCACTAAATCCTAAGCATATTTTCAAAGAGTTTCAATAAAGTGGCCCTCACACCACACGCATATCTTCAGATATGGTTAAAAAATTCAACTATGTTAAAAATGAATACCTATTTCCCTTGGTCACGCCATAACTTCAGAACGGCTTGACCGATTTGTATACACGAGCTACAACAACGACTGAAGTCGGAAGACAAACGCAAAATCCCTAAATATTGGAGACTTCTTGTTCTTGCTTGTCCATGAAGAACATGCAACCTCCACCAACTGTCCGCTATCGACTGCTGAAGATTTACTGTTGAAAGACAAGCCTTTCAACGGATGGGAGGATGTTTAGGCTCGCCTGCTAACCGTCTATTAGCAGCGTGTGCTACATAAATACATTGCCTACAGATTTCGGTAAGGCGCAATAATATCGTGACGGTGCGGTGTGTTTATAAACTAAGTGTCGGTTTGTATATTTTCTACTGTCCTCTGTAATGTAACTAAACTATTGTTGGTTCTGCCAACAGTAGACCTCGCAAACTATACCACTAAAGTTATTTACAACGAGATATTTACCATGTTTTTTTTTCATCAGATTTATATGAGACCAATTATAAGTAAGTAAAAATAACCATCGAAATCGGATCTTTTTGCCCATTTACCTCGTTAACGTCGGTAAAAAAAAATATACTTCTATTATATACGGTCGAATTGAGAAGCCTCCTTTTTTTGAAGTCGGTTAAAAACATAACGCAATAAATGTTGTTGACCTGTCAAAATGAAACCGATTCCGATTGATAATGTATTACGCAATTGCACCGTAGGTAAGACTGGAAGCCGACCTCAACATACCTACATAGTTGGGAAAAAGCAATAACAAAATATTTGCCGTCGTTTGGTCTAATTTCGGAAATCAGACCAAACCATATCTAACTTAGAGAGGACGTATTGATGTGTGGCGGCATCTACATCGCCACATATGAACTACGCATCAATGACATGACGTCACGCAAACCTGCATCGCGCAATTAGAGTTTACCACGCGATTAGCATATATACAACGTCCCGACATCAACCGTCGGGCAGTAGCCCACCAGACACAACACCCATCTGGTCGGAGGATCCTCCCTTTTCTATGGAGGATGAGTGAACTTTACACCCTGTTCCTCATGCCTGTAAAGATGATTCTGGTTATAAATTATGTACACACAGCTACACATCAAGCTGCACGTTCCAGTTTACACTGATCTCTCATTGTAAGGAAATCCTATACAATGCGAGATCAGCTTATACTGGAAATGTACCTATAGCTTGATGTGTAGCCGTGCGTACTAAGGGCTGTTTGACCACCTACTAAGTTCCTGTTAACTTACTTGGCAGATAATTTCATGCAAATTCTGTTTCATTTTTGAATTTATTCGGTAATTAGTGGACATAGTGAAATAGGCCCATAAACTTATAAATTTTAGATATTCCAGGGATTTAATTTGGCAGGGACCACGGGTATAATAGTACATTTTGATACAAGTGCAGAACGTTTGTTATTGCATTCGAGGCGGAATTAACACCCGAGCCGTAGGCGAGGTTGTTTTTGAGCCGAGAAGCAAATAAGAATAGTACTGTCAAGACGTCATTTTGTGGCTTCGCTTTCGCGAATACCTACTCGCGAACTTCATTACCAAAGCGTCCTAACTTGACAGCTATCGTGTATTTGACAGCTATCGGCAGTAGGTACTAATTGGACAGCTATCGTGTATTTGACAGCTATCGGCAGTAGGTACTAATTGGACAGCTATCGTGTATTTGACAGCTATCGGCAGTAGGTACTAATTGGACAGCTATCGTGTATTTGACAGCTATCGGCAGTAGGTACTAATTGGACAGCTATCGTGTATTTGACAGCTATCGGCAGTAGGTACTAATTGGACAGCTATCGTGTATTTGACAGCTATCGTGTATTTGACAGCTATCGGCAGTAGGTACTAATTTGACAGCTATCGTGTATTTGACAGCTATCGGCAGTAGGTACTAATTGGACAGCTATCGTGTATTTGACAGCTATCGGCAGTACTAATTGGACAGCTATCGTGTATTTGACAGCTATCGGCAGTAGGTACTAATTGGACAGCTATCGTGTATTTGACAGCTATCGGCAGTAGGTACTAATTGGACAGCTATCGTGTATTTGACAGCTATCGGCAGTAGGTACTAATTGGACAGCTATCGTGTATTTGACAGCTATCGGCAGTACTAATATGACAGCTATCGTGTATTTGACAGCTATCGGCAGTAGGTACTAATTGGACAGCTATCGTGTATTTGACAGCTATCGGCAGTAGGTACTAATTGGACAGCTATCGTGTATTTGACAGCTATCGGCAGTACTAATATGACAGCTATGGTGTGAAGTTTGCAGCAAGCGCGATGCTATTCTTATTCATATTCATATTCATATCTTTATTTGCATTCCATAATGTTTGAAAAGGTGTTACAAAGGCTTAAAGCTACGGTACAATTACGGACCCTGTAGGGCACAGCAAAAGAGTATTAAAATTAAAAATAAAAATAAGAAACAAAAATAAAATAAAAATAAAATAACATTAAATCAGGAAACAAAATAACAATAATCAATTTTTAAAATATGTCATTAACATTAATTAAGTATATTATAATATTAATTTTATCGAGATCAGTCTATTAAATTATATCCATTAACAAAACTATTTGGTCAATTCAACGTAATCATATAATAATATTTATCTGTATTTACCAACCTGTATGGTGTGGGTGTCTGTGTTTAATAATTTTTTTTGTCCTCTAAGTACTCGCTTATTGTGTAATATGCTTTTTTAATTAATATTTGCTTCAGCTTATTTATAAATGTCGTATCGCTGGTTTCGTCTTTTAATGCATCAGGAAGTTTATTATATATTTTTATGGACTCTTAGTTGACTCGCATAGTATTATACACTTCTGCCTACACCATCTTAGAATATAATCTTGATGATATGTTATGTCATATTTACTCAAGGTTCTTCAAACACAGTTGGTCAAGAACACACCTGTGTCAATATTAAAATAAATTGTTAATATTTCTCTAAGTAACTACTTAGATCTGTAACCATGGAAAAATCGAAATAGTGCGCTATTTTCGAATACGAGTTCCGTCGTGGCACCAACGCAGCACAGACAGCACGCAATATTAAGGTTGATGCGCCAGGGTAGCCCGCGAAATTCAAATTTTCTTACGTTTTTTGCAATTTGCAGGTCAGTGTCAGGTTGTATGTTGATTAAAATACGATTCGCGGCCGTAGCTAAAATGGCTTTACAGAATTATAATCATTACAATCAGCAATACAACTCCAAAAGTTAGCATTTATCTCAAATCTAGCGATTTCATGAAATCATGAGGTTTGAGGTAAATGCTAACTTATGGAGCTGTATTGCTGATTCTTAGGATTATAATTATATAAAGCCATAGTACCTACGGCCGCGAATCATATTTTAATCAACATACAAGCTCACACTGACCTAGAAATTGCAAAAAACGTAAGAAATTTTGAATTTCGCGGGCTACCCTGGCGCTTTCGCCTTAAGGTTGAACTAGTCGCGGGCTCGAACTCACTGGTGGGGTTGGCCAAAAAGCACGCTATCTCACCTGGCATCGCTTCCGACAGAGATAGTTTCATTGATGAGCAGTTAGACGCTAGTAAAATAATAAATAGTTACTAGTAGTAAAGTAATAGTTATTTATGCAACTGACGTATAATAAGGAGTATTAAAACACGAATCGCCTCGTGTGATAATAGTATCACATGAGTGTTTTAATACCTAATTATGTACAGTTCCATACAAGACTTTATCTACATCCATGTTATGAATCCTCTATAAAAGGTTCTGAAATAGTTTTTTGCAATACTAATACTTGTATCGAACATGGCGGCCGGCGTCATAGTATACGACGTGAATTCGAATAAGTTCTTTTTTAAATTACGGCGCTGTTGTAGTGAAACGCGCCTGCATTACAATGTTCTTTTTTTGAAAACGAGTTGCATTATGAAATTCAGTACAATATTATAACACCCGTTTGGATGATATAGTGGTTACTATGACACTGGCTGTTTTAATGTTGGCAATAAGCTAACTGTTTCAGAAACTTTTATAGAGGATTTATAGCATGGGTGTAGATAAAACTAATAATAGTGAAACGAGCGCGTGCAAATTTACGAAAAGTCCTTTGGAAGATCGAGTTTTATGAAAAAACCTCTGCATGGATGCATCTGCATGGAAAAGTTAGTTTTAGTAGTAGTTAGTTTTAGTAGTTAGTTAACTAACTTTTTATCACGCTAGGTGGCACATGATCGACTGTACTTTTTTCATTGATTTGACGCGAAGACAATTCTCTGTCTACGATTTGACGTAACGAACGATTGTCAAATTGTATGGATTTGTTTGTAAAACAATGTACAGTCGTTCAGAGCGCCATCTACAAACAGCTTTGCGTGTGGCTCCCCATTACAAATAAAGTTTATTGAACTTTTCGATAATTGAGCCAACTTTGTTTTGGAGATTTTACATTTCTTTTGTTACTTATTTCCGCGCAAAGTTGCGTTAAATTAACAAGATCTTTGTTGGCTCATAACTTTTTAGTGGCTTTTTATTTTACTATTCTGTTTCCGCACAGAGAACAATTTATTATGAGACAAAACGATATCATGCTAACTCTTTAAACGTCAATTGACACCCAGGTGTGCAGATATAACAATAAAAAATCTATTGTGTCTGCTAATTGGCGTGCGACGGGTTAACTTTGGATGAGCAAAGTCAAACAGTGGAACAATACCCCCAGAAATTTGTATGGAAAAATATCGACTAGTTCTATCTAAACGACGTGTATGGACAAGGTACCGCAACTGAACGCACGGTGCTTTTTGGTTTGATCGCTTCCGTTCTGGAAATTTTGAAGTCAACAATGAGCCCCGGGGAAAAATTTCAAATCTCAAATCAAAGGTTGTCAGGAAACCATTAAATGTATAGCAATCTCTGGGAAAGCAACGCATTTGCGATGTCTCTGGTATTATAGGCGATGGTTAGCGCATTCTACGGCTCGGTTTTTAAACACACACTCGTGTTTTAATACCCCTGATTATGTAACAGTATCATAAACTACTATTATTTTCATTCGGTGTGTGCATAGACTATACTTGGACTTTTAAATATCTGCAGTAAAATGACACTTCTAATGTCATTTTTACTGTCATTTCGCTATCAAATGGGAACATTTTTTAACGAAATGACAGTTAAGGATGATGCGCTAAGGTAGCCCGCGAAATTCAAAATTTCTTACGTTTTTTGCAATTTGCAGGTCAGTGTCGTGTTGTATGTTGATTAAAATTTTATTCGCAGCCGTAACTAAGATTGCTTTAAAGAATTGTAATCATTAGAATCAGTAATATAACTCCATAAGTTAGAATTTACCTCAAACCTCATGATTTCATGAAATCGCTAGATTTGAGGTCAATTCTAAGTTATGGAGTTATATTGCAGATTCTAATGATTATAATTCTGTAAAACCATATTAGTTACGGCCGCGAATCATATTTTAATCAACAAACAACCTGACACTGATCGGTTAATTGCAAAAAACGTAAGAAATTTTGAATTTCGCGGGCTACCCTGGCGCTTTCGCCTTAAGAAGTGTCATTTTACTGCATCTTACTAAAAATCAGGGCATAGTACATACTTTGCCTGCGACTTCGTCCGCCCCGTGGGAATTTCGAAAAATGCGTACTTACTCCTTATCTACATCATATCCCGCAACCTTTGATGAGTCAGGACTCTCAGGACTTTGCTTTTATACGAGGTGTATCAGGTGATTTAAAAGAGTGTCCGTGGAGTTTCTTGCCCGTTGTTCTCTAGGATCTACGCTTTGGAATGGGCAACTAGCTTCATTTTTCTGACTGACCGACCTAAGACCGACCCTTTGAAAAGTGCCTGTAATTGGTTTATTTGAAATAAATGCTTTGAGTTTTTGAGTTTGAGTTTTTTGTAGTCAAATGTAAAGCTGTGGTGGTACAGACCATCAAACTGAACAACTTTCTCGAGAAACAAATGATCAGCCGTCATTCGTGGATCTTTGACAGTCGTTACGGGTCGTAAGAAGCCCGAAAGTCTGACAACCAGTCTTACCAAGGGTAAGACCAGTATACTGTACCTGGTATTACTCAGTTATTGGTTTGTGGAGGTTTGTGGTTAAACAATTTTAAAAAGAAGTTAACAGCATTATTGATTGGAAAATGTTACTATTCGATTAACGATTTTCTAAATGACAATGACTTCAATGTATCCTAATGTAAATTTGTAATTTAAGATAATTCTAATACTTCAATTTAATGACATACCAACTTATTTAAATGTGCCTTTTTTGATTTATAATTCGTAATTAGTATTTTTATTTGGCAATATTTCATTCATTAATGTTTGCATGCCTGTCTAAGGTAGATTGTATAAGGATCACAATTGTTTTTTTAATACCTAATGTCATACAGAAAAAACTGGCAGCCGAACCCAACATATTTGGAGAAAAGGCTAGGCGGATTGATTGAGATATTGAAGTTTTGTACGGGACAGCTGATAATAATTGGTATTTTTTCCTTTTACATTAATTAACCGACTTCAAAAAGGAGGAGGTTCTCAATTCGTCGGAACATTATTTTTTTTTTTAATTTTTTTTTATGTGTGTTCCAAGATTACTCGAAAATGGCTGGACCGATTTGGATTTTTCTTTTTTTGTTCGAAAGGGTATACTTCCCAAGTGGTCCCATGATCATCAAGTCAGGATCTGATGATGGGATCCCATGGAAATCGAGGGAAACCCTCAAATTTTATGGGCACACTTATATCGATTTCAGTATTTTTTATAGTAACTCGTGCATTTGCTCTCGGAAAGTACCATTTGGTGAACTGGAACTGATGATGAAGACCACAGATGGCCATCGGAAATACTCAATATATCTAAGTATATCACAGGTTGCGATTCGATTACTTTATTATGGTGTATGCTCGTCAAAATGCATAATGGTGATGGTGACTTCACCATGAGCTCCAGTTCTCCTGGTTCTTACTAGGAGAACTCCTCAACAATTAACGTCCCTGCATCGGGAAAAGCAATATTTTGTAAAACGTGATGAGCAGTTGACATTGGATTATTGTAACTTAGATAAATTACAAACTGACCCACTAAAAAGAGAAAAATAAAAACTTTTTTACAAAAAACAAAACCGACTTCCAAAAAAACACTACAAAGTGAAAAATAACTTTAATTTCGGAAGTCGGAGGCAATAAATAACCTACAATACAGATCCTAAGACACCGACTTCCGAAATTAAAGTTATTTTTCACTTTGTAGTGTTTTTTTGGAAGTCGGTTTTGTTTTTTTACTTACTCATTTTGTAAGAATATTGGAATATTTGTAAACAACGTTTTGTTTTGCGTCCTCATCAAATTTCAGAATGTGGAACAAAACATCAAACCGAACAACTTTTTCCATGGGACCAACATCGTATTTGCGAAAAAAAATTTCAACTGTCCCTTAGAAAACTTCACTACTCGACGCAAATGTATGGGACGGCTGATTATTTTTTCGCGATTATGATGTTGGTGCCATGGAAAAAGTTGTTCGGTTTGATGGTCTATACAACACCCTTAAAGAGGATGATGCAAAAGGACATGTTGTATGTACAGGGTGTAAGGGACAGCCCTCCGTAAACTAACAGGGTGCATTCAGCTCCTCATTTTGAATCATATTCCACCGGAAATTTTCTCAGGAAAATTTTCATTTTTTTAATTTTTTTTCAGTTACATTTGCATTATTTCAATGTAAAATTGCATTGTGTGTTCGCAGCACTCCATTTATGTAAAAAAAAACTGCAAAAAAAAAACCAGCAATGGATGTTGAAATACTCTAACCAACGACGCGTGAAATCTGCTGTTCACTTTCTGTCTAGCTACAGAGTTCATCGAACTCACCGCATACCTATTACCTACCCCTCCCAACCTGCAGTAATAGACGCTCCGATTTGTGCACAAAAACACAAACAAATCAGGTTTATTGCATTCCCTTAACGTTCCTGAAAAAATTTCATGTACGGTCATCTTAGTATGACATACTGAATTCACCCTATCAGTTTGCGGAGGGCTGTCCCTTACACCCTGTATACAAATATTGCTCGTTTAATAAGTATAGGATGTATAGTAATAATAAAAATGCCCCACTGCAGTATCTCTACGTTGAAGTCGTGGTGCTTGCGCTCTCCGAATTCTAGGTCTGTGCCCGCAGAGTTTACTTTGCCGGAACAGGTCCAGGATGAGGAGCCAGACCAAGAGAGATACAGAAACCCGCAGGGCAGCATGTGGCGAGCTGTTGGGCAGTAGCGACCCCACGGACCCTATCTCCCGGGAGAAGTCTTGTTCCTCACCTCTCGCTTGCCTTTATTGGCCGGCTGGAGTGAACACTGACGAGGAACAGAGCTCCCACCTACTTCTTGCCTTTATTGGCCGGTTTGAGCGGAGATTCGCAAGAGCAAACGTGCTCGGGGGAAGGAAGTATTCCGGTAAGGTGCTGGTAGGGATCTTGACCGTACTTCCGGGATTGTCCTGATAGCCGTGGGATACCTCTCCACTCCTCACAAGCACCTCAGGACATGTTGCCCCCTTGCCGCTACGACACTTTGTGCTAGCGACCGTTTTCGGGGGCCCATTATTGTGTGTGCAAGTCAGTGCTGCCATTTTATCCGTGTATTACAAAACATTGATCCGGCAGGGGCATTACAAAACATTGCATAGTGCGTACAGGGATAATCGTCGGTTGGTGCCTCATTTCATTGAAAGCGTGTAACGGGCCTCTGCGAGTTGGCTTTGGCCCCTCGTACGCCTTCTAAAGGTCCGGGACTCCAGGGTCCTGAGAATTGTCAAGACACATCAAAATAATAATAATAAAATTTATTTACTTATTTCCAAAAAAGAGAAGGTTACAGACTTATATATAAAGCTTGGTTAGCAAAAAGGTAGTGGTAGGAAGTTCCTTAATGAACGACCTTAGGAAGTTCCTTTTACCATTTTGGTTCGGAACCCTAAAAACTATAGACCCATTGACTATTCTTTCAACCATAGGCAAAACTTTTGAAACCCTAATTTATCCTGTATCGACATGTTAGTAAATTACTCTCCACTCATCAACATGGTTATAGAAGTGGTTGGTCCATTCAGACTAATTTAACATGTTATAACACTGATTTACCGAAATAAATTTATGAAGGATATCAAGTCGATGATGTGATATTCACACTTTTCGAGTGCATTTGACAATATAAATTAATATTTTCAATCATTATCAATCGCAGATATTATGGTATTCACAGTTCCCTTCTTACTTGGTTTAAATCATATTTGAGCGGAGGAATCAAGTTGTTTCAATCTGAGTTCAAGAGTCTACTAGGTATTATGCCAAATCTGGAGTACCGCAGGGTTCACAGGTGGGTCCCCTTCTTTTCATTATTCATAGGTGCATCTCGAATTAGATACTTACAACATTTTTTTATCATTATGATCTCAAAATCTATAAAAGAATAGAGTCAACGACATTCGCTAGTCTAGTCTAACACGACCGTGATCAAATCAGTCTCCGGTGTGAATCTAACGGAATGACCTGAATGGTTTTGATTCCAATATAGCCGAATTACAGCCATTACTTTCCCATTATATCGATCGATCAGGTTAAGCTACGCTTGCTTCGGTTGGTCTGTGGATGGGACCGTCTTTACATACCAAGCTCCCTCCCGGACGGTTGGTCCCGGCTGTCATTCGTGGATCTTTGACAGTCGTTACGGGTCGTCAGAAGCCAGAAATTCTCAAAATCAGTCTTATCAACAGGTATCGTATTACCCAGTAACTGGGTACTGGGTCAGATAGGCAGTCAATCAATCAACATTCGCAGTCCACTGCTGGACATAGGCCTGCGCCACAACACCCTGTCCTCCGCCTTCCGCATACAGTCTGTCCCAACCACTTCCTTCAGGTCGTCGGTCCATCTAGCTGGGGGGCGTCCCACACTACGCTAACTAAGCGTACTAAGCGTAGTGTGGGACACCCAGGACTCGTCTGCTCCACCGGCCCTCGGTCCTTCGATAAACATGGCCAGCCCACTGCCACTTCAGTGCTTATTCTGCAAGCTATGTCGGTTACTCCGGTTCTTTTCCGGATAGCAAACTTCATTCCTGATTTTGTCCTTCAAAGAAACTCCGAGCATAGCCCGCTCCATAGCGCGCTGAGGGACCTTGAATTTGGTTTGGGATAGGCAGCCGTTCCATGTAAAATACTGGTATTCAGCCGCATCCGGTTAGACTGGAAAAGCCTACCCCAACATAGTTGGGAAAAGGCAAGGCAGAAAATTAAATTAATTAATTATAAATTAATTAATTAATCAATTATTATTTAATTATTTAATTAATTAATTAATTATTATTATTTTTATAGCTGAAAATTTAAGAAATAAAGAAACTTCCTGCAAGGTAATGTTGTTTATGTGATAATAATGGGAAAGTCACCATTTCCCATTATTATCAAATAAACACCATTACCTTGCAGGAAGTTTGAAGAACGGGGAGCCCGTGGCTAAGTACCTACTAACAGCCGCACGGGTCGATCCGTCAGGTTAAGCTACGCTTGCCGGGGTTGGTCAGTGGACGGGTGACCATCTTTACATACCGAGATTCCTCCGTGCCTCGGAAAGCAGGTTAAGCCGTTGGTCCCGGCTGTTATTCGTGGATCTTTGACAGTCGTTACGGGTCGTCAGAAGCCCGAAAGTCTGACAACCAGTCTTATTACCAAGTGGTATCGTATTACCCAGTAACTGGGTTGTGGAGGTCAGATAGGCAGTCGCTCCGAATACTGGTTAGACTGGAAGCCGATAGGTGGGCTAGCTCACATCATGTTCATATATCATTGATGTTCATCAAAAACCATTAATATAACATAATAGATGTAGTAAAAAATATTTTTTCAAAATTATTTTCTATCATGTTTCTTAGGATTGCGCAGTTTGCAACCTGTATTTTTATTATTAATTAATAAAAAATAACCACATTTGCTGTTTTATTATTTTCTTTGCATTTCTTTTTATTACATTATTATGATAAGCGCATGGAAATAGAAGGTAATGCAATTAAATTGACGCCTGTCAAAATTGTAGAGCAAGAAACATAAGACAATAATTGTTTTGAATCGGCGAAAATAGCTATCGGTAAAAGATTATTTAGTTCAAGCGTATTCGGGCGAACCATGACATCGGCAAATCTTGGTATCGGCCAACCATTCATTCTTTGTAGCGTTATTCGGCGAAACGTGCCGTCGGAAAATAATGGTATCGACTAATAGTTTTTTCGTATTACCGTGCAACGGTGAACCATGCTTTCTGTAAAAAATTACATTGTTCAAGGGTAATTCTATAAACCGTACGGGACTCTATTTCTTACGTGTCCCCAGGAATATCCCACAGATATACATAAGAACAACGTTTGGCATTCCTTCATAGGTATTGAGTCGCTTCGGAACCGTCGCACTGTCCATGACTTAGTTTATCTTCATAAAATTGACAATGGTCATTATGAATTTTATTTATTTTTATATTTAAGCCTTAAACTAAAGTGGTAGGTATAGTTTAGTTTATTTATTAATAAATTATCAAAAATTACATGTCAATAGTCATTAAAAGTTACAAAGTAGAGCATAATTATGCAAGTTATCATAATATAATATTAGGATATTACTATATAATTTTAGGATCAGCCTGAACTAGGATAAACCTGTATCTCAGGTATCATAAGTGCAAATTAGTTTACATAAATATTTGCTAAGATTGATGATAATACATAAATAGTGAATAACTTAACAGACTATATAAAAGGACAATAATAAATTAAAAATAATAATTAACTTAAAACCACCAGTAGGTAATTTTTCTGTGTCATCATAAGACAAATTTTGTAACCAAGTTTTAATTACAGTTACCGTGTTTAATGCAGACATAGACAAAATTGCGTTTACTTTATTTTTACAGAAATGGTCCTAAGGATATAAAAAATCTATACATAAAAGAATACCTTAATCTATAATTATCCATACAGATGTCTTTACGTCTTTTATCAGTGACAACTCTATTGCAAGGCAATTTAGAGTGCTGTTTTAATAAAGTATTCATAATTCCGATGTTTTGGATATTGAGAGGGAACGTAGGGCATTGACAGTGAGATGCAATATGCTGGCGCGCAGTTTTGCAAGGTGCACAAGAAATGTTAAAATTACTCTGTTTAAGGCGTACTGCCAGACATTGTACACATGCAGCCTGTCGGTCCGCAATACACAGAGGGCTTTCAATGCCCTACGGGTCCTCTACAATAATGGGTTTAGGATGCTGAAGGGGTTGCCGCGATACTGTAGTGCATCGGGGATGTTTGCGAAGGCCAACACCGACTGCTTTAGAGCAATAGTGCGCAAGAGAGTGGCCTCCTTGATTCATCGTATGCGGGCAGCTCCAATGAGCTCCTAAACACCATTACAGAAAGGGTTGAGTGTCCTATTGTGGGACACTGAAATAAGGTACACACAAGGTGGGGTCCTTTTTAATGTTAGAAAAATTAAAATAAATTGAATTAAGTAGGTATAAGCTACTAACATAGTTTTAAGCTTTATTATCTATTTATATGGAACTAGCTTCTGCCCGCGACTTCGTCCGCGTAAAATTCATTTTTTGCTCGACCCACCCGTCGCATCGCATTGCCCACCCGCGCTATTACTTCGTTTTCACTTAGCGTTCTTTCAGACTTTTTTTCTTTTTGCTCGGCACTTAAGGGTCCTAGACTGATGTTAAATATGCCTTCTATAAGATTTGGGCTATCACTAATGCAAAAAGATTTTTTAAAGTCCGAATGGCCCTACCATTCGGACTTTAAAAAATCTTTAGTTCCAGAGTTTAGCTCGTTCCTTCACCACATCCCCTTCCGCTACCTCTCCCTCCCCCCTCACTCACTCTCACATCCCCCTCATCACTTCCCCTTCGCTCTCTCTCTCTCACCACCCCGTCCCCTCCCTCTCCCCCTCTCCTCCACCTCCGGCTCACCAACTCCTCCCCAACCCTCAGCCTTTACCATGTCTTCCTCCTCTCCTCACCAATTCCTGCCCTTTCTCCCTGCGTCCATCATCCTCCCCCTCACACTCCTCACCACCCCTCCCTTACCCCTCCGCCTCTAACCCTCCCTCCGGAGTAGTTTTACAAAACTAATAATGACAAACTTAGGCAAATATTTGTGCCAAGTTTCAAGTCAATTAAAACCAAATGAATAACATTTTTCATGTAAATTGTATTCCCTGTTTTCACCCCCACAGGGGTGGAATTAAAAAAAATGGTTTGAGATATTTCCATAGCTTGACTCAAAGATTATTTTACACCAATTTTCGAGTTAATCAAGCCACGCAGTAAAATCCTCTCCAGTGAAATTGACTACCCCTTTTCACCCCGTTACAGGTAGATTTTCGAAAAACCCTGACGCAAATTATTCTTTATTTTTGGTTTTAAGTATAAATACTGAGTTTTGAGTTAATCGGATTGCGCGTTAAAATTTGTCCATACAAACTTTTAGACCCCCAATTCCCCTTTAGGGGGTAATTTAGAAAAACAAAAAAACATAATTTAATTAGATAAATATTCGTGCCAAGTTTCAAGTTTATTAACTCAAGGAATAAGATTTTTCATACAAACAATATCCCCCCTTTTTACCCCCTTAAAGGTCGAATTTCCAAAAACCCTTTCTTAGCGGATGCCTAGGTCGTAATAGCTACCTGTGTTCCAAATTTCAGACCAATCCGTTCAGTGGTTTCAGCTGTATGTTGATAGATCAGTCAGTCAGTCAGTCAGTCAGTCAGTCAGTAACGCTTTCCTTTTATAGATATAGATTACAATGTTCTGAAATAAAATTATAAATAAATAAATAATATATAACTGCCGCACCGTCGTCAATTACTTGAACGTGTCAAGTTGTCAGTCCAATGTAATCTTCCCAGACAGCCAATACCGTTGAACCGCCAAGCTGTAGGTAGTATTGGGAGACACTCGCCATTATACAGGATAAGTTTTTAAGCAGTGCGCAAATTTTCACATGGTGTTCTACCCATGAATATGAACATCTTTCACTATGGGACCAACTCTGAAATCGCGAAAAAAAAAATCAGCTGTTCAGTACATTTATCTACACCAAACTCGTCAAAATGCAGGGAGCAGCTGATTTTTTTTGAAAATTTGCGCACTGCTTAAAAACTTATCCTGTATATTATGACGTGTATTGTACATATGTATATCAAACTCAAAACTAGCTTTGTATGAACACATGCAAATCAGGTACCTAGTTTTCAGGTGGCAGGGAACCAAAGAACTACTTTGGTTCCCTGCCGAAATCCAAAACACTCTTGCGCAGACATTTAAATGGTCAAAGTCAAAGTTAAGCGTATTTTGTATTATTGATATTTGTGTCAGTCAATATACTCGTTTATTCGGTTTCTTTCTTATTTGCTTACATTTTTAAATATTTCTTTACAAATTTCAAAAAAGAAATAGTGGTCCGTCGATGTCGGGAGCAGGGTCCAAGCTACCGGTGGTTAGGGCTGCAGAGACAGGAACTTTCTCACAATGCGAGCCGTATCAAGGGCCTGATTCAGAAGGCAGTACGCCTTCTGAATCAGGCCCTTGATCCAACCGCCTAACGAGAGCCTCGAGAGATGTTGGTCGAGGCTTTCGGCCATCAGGCCGTAGGCCGTTACTACAATCGGCACAATGATAGCCGAGCTCACATTCCACATGTCAACAACCTCGTGAGCTAAGTCGAGATATTTTATTTGTTTCTCTTTCTGAGCTTTCACGAGGTTCCCGTCATGTGGAATGATAACATCGACTATCATTGCGCGGCGCGCTAATCGATCTATCTCTACTATATCCAATACATCATTGAATATATCAGGTTTATTGGCGTCAAAACATTATCAGTCAATTTATTATTTTCTTTTTAGACCTTTTAGCCTTACTTACCTGAGTCAAAGCTGTTTTGTTTTGCTTTTAAATTCATATTTCTTTAATCTTTATATATAACTCGTGTTAGTTACACTATTTATAACTCAAGAACGGCTGAACCAATTTGGCTGAAAATTGGTGGGGAGGTAGCTTAGAACCAGGAGACGGATATATAGGATTCTTAAAAATAAACGGGTAAAACGTGGTATAATAACGGCTGGGCCGATTTAGATGAAATTTTGTGTGTATATTTGAATGAATTCCTGGATGGTTTGAAAACACAATTGGACCCGGTAGGTGGCGCTGCAGTCGGGTTCTAGAATCGTCCAGACAGGACAACGTCTGTCGGGGCCGCTAATTTTATATAATTTTTAGATGCTTTAATTAAGTAGGTACCTATGTGAGTGTCATGTATACCTGTAATTGGTTTATGCATCAGAATTTATACATATAACTTTGATTAATAATGTAAAATGTATAAACAGTTGGCGTACCTATTTTAATTTAAATACTTAAATGTAAATATAAAATATTATTTAAATACTTACTATGACGCAATTACTTGATAATAATATGTTACTGCAAATATTAATTAGCATATCTTTGGTTTGAAAATTTAGAATATAGGTACTTAATGTTCATAAATAAAGGATACATTTGTACAAATATGTTATACTGTTATTGAAGTTTGAATATTTTTTGAATTGATTCAAAATTATGGAGGTAACGCATTTGATATGCCTCACTCGGTCCATTTTGTAATTAAAATCTCACCGTAAAAACTTATACCCCGTTTACATTAAGCCTATTTCCACGGCAACTTGCAAGGAAATGGGAAATAAAATGAGCAACGCGAATGTGTAAACAGGTCGCTTCCCTTGCCGGGGATGATGCCGCTTGCGTTGCCTGGCGATCCCCAAATGTGCGGTTCTTTAGCTGACATAGGGCCGGCAACGCGAGCGCGAATGAGTGTTTATTTTGGTATTGCTCTCTCGCTCACTTGCTATTGAATTTCTACGTTCTCCATTGTTGGAAAGACATGTGACGCGGCAATGTAAACACTCATTTCCCTCGTCGTTGCCACAACAATATTTAGGGAAATATTTCCGGCAGCGCGAATAGCAATGGCTGAATATGGCTGTAAACGGGGTGTTCATAACCAGGGCTTTGCAACAATTATAAACAAAATGTTGCAAAGCTCTGGTTATGATGACTCGGAACAACTAAAGTCTAGTTAAAATCTCGCTGCAGACTTGGTCATAAATCATAATCGGAGTAGGGATGTGCGCTAGTTGCGCGCGCTCAAGGCCATTATCGATAACAGAATCATTAAGGTTATCACGTAAACATACTGCATTCATTAAGTATGCAGGGCAAGATGAAGACTTAAGAAAAGCACATTTATGCGAAGAGTTCATCATTCATGTGGATGATGATGACGATGACTCAGACGAAGAATTTTAATTTTCTATTTTTAGTTTTATATATAAGTATGTTCTTTTGTTTATATATTTAATATGCTTTGTAGTAAATTTGGTAATAAAATAAAATAAAATGTGTATTTATTTCTATCACCCATTTATAAATATATAAAACTATCGATATCACTCATAGACTGCAGTAATGCACAGGACTACGTGCGGGCGTGGCCTGCCCATAAGGCCCGTGAGTGGGAAAGAGAGCGAAACACTCGAATGATTTATGACCGAGTCTGCAGCGAGATTTTAACTATACTATAAAATAAATACCCTGACCTGACACTGAATCAAACGTCAAATGGCGCACAATGGGAACGAATACGCACGCACACACACACACACACTCACTCACACCATACACACATCACATTTACACAAACATTTACATAACATCACATTTAACAACATACAACAACTGAAATCACCTCTCTATTAGTCTCCACTCTGGAATACGTACCCAGAGCCCTAAGATACAGACTAACTGTCTAGTTTGGGGCTCACTGGCAAATAATATTATGTAACCTAGATATAAGTAATATTTTTATTTATTTACAGCAATCTTACCTACAACTACCATTACAGATCTGAGATCCAATTCGATAGCGTGGCCTTACATGCTAAATCCTAAATCTACATCCTATAAAATTACAAAGATACTATATCCTAAATCTTAACCTACATCTAAATAACATGTTATATACAGGGTGGCCGGAACATTGACGTCCAAAAATAAAATTTCGGTCCCTCGTATCGTGGGGTATTCGAATCACTCCCATGTATGTTCCGCGACTTTTCATAGTTTTCGAGTTATGAATTTTTTTCTGAATGTTTGAAAATTTTCGACCTGACCAACCTAAAAAAATTCAAAAAAAAAAAGTAGAGGGTTTTATCGAGTTTCTTTTTTTGCAACTGAATTTTCATAAGTGGTACTTTTATGCATAAAATAATCAGCTTCGTAACTGTGATGAAAGTTATGAAAATGTTGATCTAAAGTGAAAAATTTACGTTCGGTAAATTATGACTCAAATTTTCAACTTTAAATTAAAAATCTTAACAGGTGACTTCATAATTCCTAAGTAGGGTTCAAGAATGCGCCAGACTCTCAGCTTTCATAGTCATAAAAAAAATGAAGTACTTAATAGGGCTACTTTGTTTAAAATCGGCCTTCAAAGACAGCGAGGTGGAAAAATTCTTAAAATTACCCATCTGAGTAATTATTTTTTTTTGACTATTTTCTCGTTCCTAAGGTTAATTAATGATAAGAATACTGAAAACTAACCACATTATATTCAATATTCATAATTACCACACGTGGGCGAATGAAAATCCACTCGAAGTGAGAGCTTCGACATTTCAACATCGCTTCAGCGTTAACTTGTGGTCTGGTATCCTCAATGGCGAACTAATTGGTCCGTTTGAACTGCCGTCCAGACTTGAAGGAGAAACATACAAAAACTTTTTGGAAAATGAACTTCCATTGTTGCTGGCAGATGTGAATCTCGAACTCAGACGAACCATGGTGTTGCAAAATGACGGCGCCCGTGTCACTATGCAACCCAGGTCCGAAATTACTTAGATGAAACATACCCCAACAGATGGATCGGACGCAGCGGTCCAATTAGGTGGCCTCCACGCTCACCTGATCTCAACCCCATCGATTTCTTTATTTGGGGCTATTACAAGGAAATAGCATACGCCCGAGACTGTTTAAGTGAACAAGAGCTGAGGCAGTTGATTGCAGAAGCTGAACGTGTTGTGAGAGAGAACAGAGACGCTTTTAGACGATTGCCAGACAATTTCTTACGTAGGTGTAGAATGTGTATTGCTGCTGGTGGTGGCCACTTTGAAAACCTTTTGTAAATGTTAAAAATAAATTAAGTACTTTTTTCACATTATCATCTGTGTTTTATTCAAAACCACTTTTTACGTAAAACTTTTCTTACCCAACTCTGAAACTATTAGTTGGTTAGTTTTCAGTATTCTTATCATTAATTAACCTTAGGAACGAGAAAATAGCCAAAAAAAAATAATTACTCAGATGGGTAATTTTAAGAATTTTTCCACCTCGCTGTCTTTGAAGGCCGGTTTTAAACAAAGTAGCCCTATTAAGTACTTCATTTTTTTTATGATTATGAAAGCTGAGAGTCTGGCGCATTCTTGAAGCCTACTTAGGAATTATGAAGTCACCTGTTAAGATTTTTAATTTAAAGTTGAAAATTTGAGTCATAATTTACCGAACGTAAATTTTTCACTTTAGATCAACATTTTCATAACTTTCATCACAGTTACGAAGCTGATTATTTTATGCATAAAAGTACTACTTATGAAAATTCAGTTGCAAAAAAAGAAACTCGATAAAACCCTCTACTTTTTTTTTAGAATTTTTTTAGGTTGGTCAGGTCGAAAATTTTCAAACATTCAGAAAAAAATTCATAACTCGAAAACTATGAAAAGTCGCGGAACATACATGGGGGTGATTCAAATACCCCACGATACGAGGGACCGAAATTTTATTTTTGGACGTCAATGTTCCGGCCACCCTGTATAATGCAGCTTTTGCGAGTTCACTCAAGTTGCACCACAATACATCAACCCTCTCGTGAACCTCGTTCACCACACGCATGGCTCTAGTAAGAGGAGTCCTCGCCAGCAAGTTGGTTCTGGCTGCAGGCACAGCAAGCAGGGGCGGGCGTCGCCGCCTCCACACGGACCGGTCAGGCACGCAAAGTTCCAGGTGCCGCAGCACTCCCGGGTTATGCGCCACGCCACGCAGCTTCACTACATACGCTGCGAGTGCAAAGTCCCGTCGCACCTTTAATTTTAAGCTACTCATGTCGTCTCAACTTGCTTTTAACATGTAAACCTGCTTACTGTATTACCTGGACAATAAACTATTTTCTATTTGTTTCTGTTAGGTGAAGCGAGATTGAGGTGAGCTTTCATTTATTCAAGTCAGTCCTCCAAAACGCCCGCCCTTCACCACTTCCTAGTGCTTTAAGAAGTAGCGCAACAAACTCCCCAGCAGCAGTGGCGGATTTGCAGTCTTGGCGGCCCTAGGCCCCAGGTCATGTAGCACCGACGCGCCTTTCGCAGCACCCATCATATAGACTACATAATGAATTTACTTTATTGCCAACTTTTATCGAAATCGATTCGATCAAGTTCTTCTAACTGAATAGACAGCTGTGCTGCTGGGGAGTTTGTTGTGCTACTTCTTCTTCCCAGCTAAAGCACTAGGAAGTGGTGAAGGGCGGGCGGTTTGTGGGGACTGTCTTATGTCATTTCAACGTTCAAAAAGTGCTGATTCTCAGCCTAATTTGAAGTACAGGTGGGCCCTCAATCCTCTATGTGAGAACTGAGGGCCCCACTTTACAGTCCATATCTCGCAAAGTTGACTTTCACAAAATCTGATTCCAACTTTCACAATTCTTTGGGAATGTTCACTAAATCCTAAGCATATTTTCAAAGAGTTTTAATAAAGTGGCCCTCACACCACACGCAAATGAATAAATGACTTCTGATTTTGATTTGATTCAGAAATTTAGTTAACTTTAATATCTGCTAGTTAGTTACTGATTTGATTTTTGCGCGATTTCAGGTCCCATTGTAAAAGTTATTCATAATGATGAGTACAGTGACCCCTTAAGAGGATATTGGTCAATAACCAATAACCCTATGTATTTAGATGTACAAAAGTGATTTAGGAAGATTATTGTCATACGCGCCGTCACAATGTACCTTTAGAATATTGAGACACTTTAATTTATTTCTTGTTATCATCAGTGATTTTTTTGTCAGATTGGCCGCCCCTAATATCTGGCCACCCTAGGCCCCGGCCTACTGGACCTTGGGGCAAATCCGTCACTCCCCAGCAGCACAGCTGTCTGTTCAGTTAGACGAACTTGATTCTATACAAAATAGTACGCTAAATAATTTGCATTTCACAATACAAAACATTAAAAAAAAAAAAAAAAAAAAATATTATTTATTATTTCCTTTATTTCATTTATGTACATATCATTTACATTTTTAAATATTTTTATAAAAACAAAAATAAAAAAAAAACATTTAAAAATATAAAAAATAGTAGCCCACCGGTATCGGGAACAGGGTCCAAGCTACCGGCGGTCAGGGCTGCTGAGAGAGGAACCTCCGAACGATACGCGCCGTGTCCAGAAGTACCGCTTTCTGGATCAAGCCCCTATTATTATTTAATTAGCCTTATTTATTATTATTATTATTTTCTATATGTCTACATATCTCGGGACCCGTGGGTCCCGGACCTTTGGAAGGCATACGAGGGGCCGAAGCCAACTCGCAGAGGCCCCTTATACAATTTTAAATTATGAGGAGGCACCAACCGACAATTATCCCTGTATGCACTATGCATGTGCACCCAAGGACAACCCTCGGTTGGTGCAGGACTATTGCAGAACATGGAAACAAAACATATTGGGCTATGGATTTTGGGTGGTTGTGGACTGGTTACCTAAAACTATGGAAACACTATGGCCCCTGCCTGACTAATGTTTTGAATACAATACACAGATAAAATGGCAGGGGGTGACTTGCACACTCAATAATGGGCCCCCGAAAACGGTCGCTAGCACATAGTGTCGTAGCGGCAAGGGAGCAACATGTCCTGAGGTGCTTGTGAGGAGTGGAGACATATTCCACGGTTCTCAGAACAATCCCAGAGCCCGGAAGATGGTCAAGATCCCTACAAACACTTACTGGAATACTTCCTTCCTCCGAGCATGTTTGCTCTTGCGAATCTCCACTCAAGCCAGCCAATAAAGGCAAGAATGAGGTGGGAGCTCTGTTCCAGTCAGTGTTCACTCCAGCCAGCCAATAAAGGCAAGCCATAGAAGAGGAACAAGACTACTCCCGGGAGATAGGGTCCGTGGGGTCGCTACTGCCCAACAGCTCGCCACATGCTGCCCTGCGGGTTTCTGTATCTCTCTTGGTCTGGCTCCTCATCCTAGACCTGTTCCAGCAGAGTAAACTCTACAGACACAGACCTAGAATTCGGAGCACGCAAGCCCCACCGCGACGTCAACGTAGAGATACTGCGGTGGGGTTATTATTATTATTATTTTTTTATTTTTTATTATTATGTTTACATATCTCGGGACCCGGGGGTCCCGGACCTTTGGAAGGCATACGAGGGGCCGAAGCCAACTCTCAGAGGCCCCTTAGACAATTTTAATTATTATTTTTAAGTGTCTTGACAATTCTCGGGACCCTGGGGGTCCCGGACCTTTAAAAGGCATACGAGGGGCCAAAGCCAACTCGCAGAGGCCCGTTAGACGCTTGCAATGAAATGAGGCAGCAACCGATGATTATCCCTGTACGCACCATGCAAGTGCACCCAAGGACAACCCCCGGTTGGTGTAGGACTATTGCAGTATATGGAAACAAAGACATTGGACTATGGATTTGAGTGGCTAAAGTGGACTGGTTGCCTAGAACTATGAAAGGACTATGGCCCCTGCCGGATCAATGTTTTATAATACACGGATAAAATGGCAGGGGGTGACTTGCACACTCAATAATGGGCCCCCAAAAACGGTCGCTAGCACATAGTGTCGTAGCGGCAAGGGGGCAACATGTCCTGAGGTGCTTGTGAGGAGTGGAGAGGTATCCCACGGTTCTCAGAACAATCCCAGAGCCCGGAAGATGGTCAAGATCCCTACAAACACTTACTGGGATACTTCCTTCCTCCGAGCACGTTTGCTCTTACGAATCTCCACTCAAGCCAGCCAATAAAGGCAAGAAAGAGGTGGGAGCACTGTTCCTCGTCATTATTCACTCCAGCCGGCCAATAAAGGCAAGCCAGAGGTGAAGAACAAGACTTCTCCCGGGAGATAGGGTCCGTGGGGTCGCTACTGCCCAACACATGCTCGTACAACTCAACAACAACGTACTCAACGTGCTCAACGTAGAGATACTGCGGTGGGGTAATTATTATTATTATTATATATTTTTTTTAAATTAATTATTTGTCAAATAAAATAAACAATTATATGAACTCATATAACCTGTCAGTACCTACGTAAGCTAATTCTGGAGAAACGACATAAAAATTGTCTTGGAGTTAATCACAGCGAATAACTATTCTTAGATAGTAGTATATGCCTTTGAACAAAGGTTGGATTTTACTTTAGCTATATAGGGTGACTGGTAATTAGTGACCGATACTTAAACACATGATTATACTCATGATAACAAACAACTTTTACTATGGGACGAAACCTGAAATCGCGAAAAAAAAATATCAGCTGCCCCATACATTCATGTTCGCATAACTCGTCAAAATGTATGGGGCAGCTGATTTGTTTTCGCGACTTCAGGTTTGGTCCCATAGTAAAAGTTGTTTGTTATCACGAGCACAATCATGTGTTTAGGTATCGGTCACTAATTACCAGTCACCCTATACAGGGTGGCCGGAACATTGACGTCCAAAAATAAAATTTCGGTCCCTCGTATCGTGGGGTATTCGAATCACCCACATGTATGTTCCGCGACTTTTCATAGTTTTCGAGTTATGAATTTTTTTCTGAATGTTTGAAACTTTTCGACCTGACCAACCTAAAAAAATTCTAAAAAAAAAGTAGAGGGTTTTATCGAGTTTCTTTTTTTGCAACTGAATTTTCATAAGTAGTACTTTTATGCATAAAATAATCAGCTTCGTAACTGTGATGAAAGTTATGAAAATGTTGATCTAAAGTGAAAAATTTACGTTCGGTAAATTATGACTCAAATTTTCAACTTTAAATTAAAAATCTTAACAGGTGACTTCATAATTCCTAAGTAGGCTTCAAGAATGCGCCAGACTTTCAGCTTTCATAATCATAAAAAAAATGAAGTACTTAATAGGGCTACTTTGTTTAAAATCGGCCTTCAAAGACAGCGAGGTGGAAAAATTCTTAAAATTACCCATCTGAGTAATTATTTTTGTTTGGCTATTTTCTCGTTCCTAAGGTTAATTAATGATAAGAATACTGAAAACTAACCACATTATATTCAATATTCATAATTACCACACGTGGGCGAATGAAAATACACTCGAAGTGAGAGCTTCGACATTTCAACATCGCTTCAGCGTTAACTTGTGGTCTGGTATCCTCAATGGCGAACTAATTGGTCCATTTGAACTGCCGTCCAGACTTGATGGAGAAACATACAAAAACTTTTTGGAAAATGAACTTCCATTGTTGCTGGCAGATGTGAATCTCGAACTCAGACGAACCATGGTGTTGCAAAATGACGGCGCCCGTGTCACTATGCAACCCAGGTCCGAAATTACTTAGATGAAACATACCCCAACAGATGGATCGGACGCAGCGGACCAATTAGGTGGCCTCCACGCTCACCTGATCTCAACCCCATCGATTTCTTTATTTGGGGCTATTACAAGGAAATAGCATACGCCCGAGACTGTTCAAGTGAACAAGAGCTGAGGCAGTTGATTGCAGAAGCTGAACGTGTTGTGATAGAGAACAGAGACGCTTTTAGACGATTGCCAGACAATTTCTTACGTAGGTGTAGAATGTGTATTGCTGCTGGTGGTGGCCACTTTGAAAACCTTTTGTAAATGTTAAAAATAAATTAAGTACTTTTTTCACATTATCATCTGTGTTTTATTCAAAACCACTTTTTACGTAAAACTTTTCTTACCCAACTCTGAAACTATTTGTTGGTTAGTTTTCAGTATTCTTATCATTAATTAACATTAGGAACGAGAAAATAGCCAAAAAAAAATAATTACTCAGATGGGTAATTTTAAGAATTTTTCCACCTCGCTGTCTTTGAAGGCCGGTTTTAAACAAAGTACTTAGCCCTATTAAGTACTTCATTTTTTTTATGATTATGAAAGCTGAGAGTCTGGCGCATTCTTGAAGCCTACTTAGGAATTATGAAGTCACCTGTTAAGATTTTTAATTTAAAGTTGAAAATTTGAGTCATAATTTACCGAACGTAACTTTTTCACTTTAGATCAACATTTTCATAACTTTCATCACAGTTACGAAGCTGATTATTTTATGCATAAAAGTACTACTTATGAAAATTCAGTTGCAAAAAAAGAAACTCGATAAAACCCTCTACTTTTTTTTTTAGAATTTTTTTAGGTTGGTCAGGTCGAAAATTTTCAAACATTCAGAAAAAAATTCATAACTCGAAAACTATGAAAAGTCGCGGAACATACATGGGGGTGATTCGAATACCCCACGATACGAGGGACCGAAATTTTATTTTTGGACGTCAATGTTCCGGCCACCCTGTATAAAACGCATTATTTGGCCTACCATGGATAGGTTTATCAAGCTTCGTGTATTACATGGGGCTTGATGAAACTGTCTGTGGTTGTTATATTATCAATGTTCTAAGTAGGGATAGGTATACTAACATAGGTTATAAGATAATTTAGACACTAACACTATGTAGTCTGTAAATAAAATATTTTTTTTTATTTATTTTTTTTTATTTATTATTTATTTATTATAAGGCACATTTTAAATAATTATATAATTCTATCACAAATATTATAATAACAACATTTTGCACCACAAGACCTAGCACGGCGGGCTGTGCTGGGGCGGCTGCTGCAGGAGCAGAACACCTCAAAAGGCGCAAATATAACAACCGTATTATCTCTGTCTGTCCGTCTGTCTATCTGTCTGTCTGTCTGTAAAGGACCTTTTTCTCAGGATCAAGTTGAAATTAATACCAAATACGTAAGTCTATGGTCCCATAAAGCTCTAAAAAAATCAAGCTTCTAAATCAACGCAATAAAAAATACGGATATTCATGCGACATATTGTGATACTCGCAAGTAAATTAAAACCTATAGGGTATGCGCTTTACTTTGTGTAAATTATTTCATCACCGCTGCTCTCAAAACGGTGAAGGAAAACATCGTGAGGAAACCGGCATGTCCTAGAACCAATCGAAGACATGTGACATCTACCAACCCGCACTGGGCCCGCGTGGTGGATTACGGCCCACTCCCTCTCACCGAGAGGAGGCCTGTGTCCCAGCAGTGGGAACATTATAGGCTGATTATGTGACCATACCTGGGAATCCACTGGTTCTGGAGATATTGCAGGTCAATGTTGCATCGTTTGCCTGGGTAGGCGTTACATTGCGCGTAAAAAAAAAGGCATTTTTAATACCTAAAAATAAATGTCGTTTCCCAGCAATAATTTTTGCGCAAAGCTACTTAGATGCGTAGTTGACGACTTTGTGATGTGTCTTTTTACACCCTGTAGGTATTGTAATTATAAATTTGTCTATTAAATAAAGAAAATACTTACGATTAAGTAAATTGAAAACTAACCAGTATTTTACATGGAGCGACTGCCTATCTGACCTCCACAACCCATTTACTGGGTAGCACGATATCCCTTGGTAAGACTGGTCATAGACTATACAAGACTGGTTATCGGACTTTTGGGCTTCTGACGACCCGTAACGACTGTCAAATATCTACGAATGACAGTGCCTAGCTATCATTGAACTATGATGTGTCATAGACAATAATTATATGTTTCATAATTATTTAATTGAAACCATTACAACATAAATGTGGTAAATTGATGAGCTAAGTATGTATGTATATTGGCAATATTTATATTAATACAAATATGTAGAAACAGCTGAGCAAATATCGGGCAAATAAATTACTGATAATGTATTTACGACATTCTGTAATTCATGAGACATGTTTTATCACCTGTCTTTGTCTGCATACATTCTAATAATCATTCTCCTGCCCTTCTTCCTTAAAACATAACCTACAAAATAAATACTGGGTATAAATCATCTATAAGTACTAATAAATTATAAAGACGTAGGTAAAATTTATACGCTCTAATCTCTGGACTGGGTAGTCCAGAGATTAGAGCGTATAAAAAAACATTTTTTCAAATCCGACTCGGGTGAGTCGGATTTGAAAAAATGTTTTTTTTTTATTTTAAGAGGAGCTGCTCGTGGCTAAGTAATAACAGCCGCACGGGTCGATCCGTCAGGTTAAGCTACGCTTGCCGGGGTTGGTCAGTGGATGGGTGACCATCTTTGCACGTTAAGCCGTTGGTCCCGGCTGTCATTCGTGGATCTTAGACAGTCGTTACTGGGTTGTGGAGGTCAGATAGGCAGTCGCTCCATGTAAAATACTGGTATTCAGCTGCATCCGGTTAGACTGGAAGCCGACCCCAACATAGTTGGGAAAAGGCTAGGCAGGCAGGCACGACAGGGGCCCAAGTCTGCTATTTTTTAGAAATTCGTCATTCCAACACGGTCCCATTGTCACTGCATTATCATTTTGCTAAAAGTTCGTAATCTGCTAAATTCATAATGGTCGATCAGGGTCGATCATTCACCATTTCAGACAGCAATTTACATGGTCTTCACATGATCTGACCAAGATTACCTATGTCTGGACTTTAAAAGAGACTGTGACCTCTGAGTTTGTTTCGGCGTTTCTTCTCAGAGTAGTCAGATAGGAAACGTCGACCTCATCTAGTTTTAAAAAATATGATTGACGTGTAAAAGTGTTTGTACAAACCTACTTACAGAAAATAAATCATTTATCTTTTATCATTTATCATTGGTCGGTCAGTGGTCTCGTAATAGAATCGTGGTAGATTGACATTGTGTATGTCTGACAGGTTTTTTATTAATGTATTGCCATTAATAAAAAACCCGTTAGTAGAAATGATTTTCGAAAAACTCAAGGTCACTGATCAAAGGAACTGTCAAAATTTTAGCAGATTACTGCATACGTCAGTCATTCATTTGTCATTAACATTATGTACGAGATTACCATTCTATGCCATTTCTTACAATGGAGTGTCAGTGGTTGACCATTGGAAAGTCATAATGACGCCATTATATTAGTAGATTACCAAACTTGTCAAAATCAACAATTTCAACAATTATGAAATCAATGTAGACCATTCTGACATTATTGTAATAGCAGACTTGAGGCCCTGAACGGCTGAACGGATCTGGAGGAAAGGCACAGAGATAGATTAATTTCATTTCACACAGACATTTCATTTCATTTCGATTTTGGGATTGTCTGGAATAGCTACTACTTTTTTTTAGCCCGGTGGTACTTTTTGGTATCGATTTTTAATCATTTCATTCAGTTACATTGATAAATTAATTCAAAAGACAACAGCGAAAACATTGACAGCAATTTACGATGTTGCCATCTTTTTGATTCATTCAAAAAGATGTCCCAACCTCTTCTATATCAATGTATCAATCAACTCACCCTACCGCAGTACACTGCTGGACTCCTCTCCCCGACTGCGAACAAAACCCTGTCAAAGTGAGCCAGAAGTAATAAGATGAAAAATAAAATATATTTATATTTAACAAGGGCTTATTTTTATGGAGTTGGTAGCAACTCTCTAAATAAGCCCTTGTTAAATTTCAACTAAAGTTGATTAGGAGCGGCTAACAACTCCATAAAAATAAGCCCTTGTTAAATATAAATATATTTTATTTTTCATCTTAACGCCTTCCGCATCCAGTCTGTCCCAGCCACCTTCTTCAGGTCGTCGGTCCATCTAGCTCCACTCCAGGACTCGTCTGCTCCACCGGCTATCGGTCCTTCGACAAAAATGGCCATCAGCCCACTCCCAATCCAGCTATTTGAGTAACTCCGGTTGTTTTCTTTTTAATAGTATTTTTACATTTTAATTGTATATTTAAATTTAATTTTGACACTTTAAGATTGTATTTTAATCTTATTTTCACTGATATGCTTGCATTTTGAGTTCTTCTTCTATTTTGTGATCTTGACTAGTTACTATATTTTTATTAATTGCATTTTAACAAAATAGATTCAATCTTATTACAAAAGATTTAAACACAACATGTTCAACGCTTTTGACGTCAAACTCTATACTTAAATAAAAAACTTAAAACACGCGTTTAAATCTTTTGTAATAAAACAGTAATACATCTTTATCTGATAATTGTAAATGTTTATTTTGTATTCATTCCTTTAAATTTTGCATGTCAAATCTTGGGCAGAATGTATGGCTCAACTTTAATTCTTCACGACCTTTTTGTATATTTACCTGTAGGTATTTTGGCAAATAAATAATTTAATTTGATTTAAAAAAATTGAAATTTTGACAGCACATCGTCTGACGGTCAGGTAGTCGTATGTCATGTATATTATTGCCGTGGATTAGTCTCGCAAAAACTTGAAAATGGGTCGAACGCTTTGATTTTTTTTTTGTTTGGTTCGCCTCATTACTTGGGTGGTGTAGGAAAAAAGAAAATTAGGAAAAATCTAAAGGGACACCCGAAAAATAGAAAAAATGTAAATTTTGTCTCACGTGGTACGAAATTCACCGGCTCATCTAGTAATTTAATAATTATAAATGGTCGCTTTTCTGTGTGACCGAGTCGTTCTTCTACACCACAACGGCTAGAGTCTGTCAAGCTACTCATGTCCCATGAAAAAGGCGGCAAATTCAAAAATCCTACAGGTGTCAACACTGATATAGTACGCTGAAAACATGTTTGATACTTGAATTTTTGTAGATAAAAAAATTCTTTGGAATAAATTAAAAAAGTGCATTTTAATGTAGGTATTTATTAGTCACAATTAGAACTAAAATCAGAATCTAGAAATTCAATGCCTTCATAAGAGAAATCACTGTCAGTATCATGACGCACAAAAATGTTGAAGGGTTCCAACTCCGTTTCGGTTATCCTTTGTTTTCTACATTAATAGTGTGATCTGTGCATTTTTCCAATAAATATATTTCTTTTCCATTCTTCTTTAAATTTCCATTAATACAAATTAGATAATTGAGCTAAAAGTATCAAAATGCAGTAGCTTAGTAGAACAGAAGTTGTAACAATCCGTTTGACAGATAATAGGACACGAGTCGCTTGACAGACTCTATTGATGCAGTTTTCACCTTAGTTTATAGAATTTATTCCGTTAAGCATATTACATTATTATTAATCATATCTTATTAATCTTACCATAAAAAAAACCGGCCGAGAGCGCGCTGGACCAAGCAAATTGAAGGTTCCGTTGTTGAAAATAATTTATCCCAAAAATACAAACTTAACATTGTAGTTGAAAAAATTTTTTTTAGCGATAAAATTACAAATTAACTTTTTCCTTTACTTGTGCTGTGAGACCTTGCTTCTTGCCAAATTTCATTATTCTAGGTCAACGGAGATTTACTTGCGGGTATCAAAATATGTCGCATAAATGGCCGTATTCTTTTAATGCGGCGAGGTAGAAGATTGATTTTTTTAGGGCTCCAAGGGACTATACACATACGTATTTGATATCAATTTCAACTTGATAACTCCACGCATTTCTGAGAAAAAGAGTCTTGACAGACTGACAACAGGCAGACAGACGGACAACGAAGTGATCCTATAAGGGTTCTGTTTTTCCTTTTGAGGCACGGAACCCTAAAAACGAGCGAGCCTTAAAGTAGTCGCCTAAGATCTGTGTTTTTTTCGCGATTTCAGACTTGGTCCCATGATAAAAGTTGTTTATAATGATGAGTACAATGATTCTTTTTTTCGCGATTTCAGACTTGGTCCCATGATAAAAGTTGTTCATAATGATGAGTACAATGACCCTTTTTTTCGCGATTTCAGACTTGGTCCCATGATAAAAGTTGTTCATAATGATGAGTACAATGACCCTTTACGAGGAAAAAACCATTAAAATTTCACCCTGTATAATGTATGATAACCCGTGAACGAAAAACGTCGACATTAAAATAACTGTTACAAATTACGAACAGACCAACAGAAGGACAGAAATTTTATATATTATTTATAAAACAAAGAACAATTGTTATGCAAAAATTATATTTGTCTTTGTTAAAACTTTGATTATACGCATGTCTGCGAAGTTGGGGTATATAATGCTACACTGGCCCCCAAAATGTCAGTTCATCCGGCGGCCTCAGACACCAACCAAAATATGAAGACTGTATTTTTATTCGGGATTTTGGTAAGAAAACTTTTTTGTTATATTTTTACTTTTCGCTACTTTCTAACCGACTTCAAAAGAATGAGGTTATATGTTCGTCTGTATGTATTTAAAAAAAATATTTTAATCAATTATTGGGCTCCGAAGGAGGTTCTTACGGAACAAAAAAAAAAAAATATTCTGATTCAAAAATTCAAAAGTCGCCGGGAAAATTGGTGCATTTGTGATTACTGTAGTAACATCATACTGATTACTGAGCTGAGGCCCTTTTAGCAATAATCTTAATGATTATTGTTTTCTGGTTTTTATATTTTTTAAGATGTATTTTTTGCTCATTCTCCTTTTTATTCTTTCTTTCTAGTGGTATCCACGACTCTACGTTATCTGTTGAAGAGTCCATCTTCTGTAACTCTATAATTCTTTAACAAACAATGTTAAAATCATCATCATCATAATTTCAACCGAAAAACGTCCACAACTGGACATAGGCCTCCACCAAGCACCGCCACTTCTACCGGTTCTGTGCTTCCCGCATCCAGCGAAGTTCTGCGGGATTTACAAGGTCATCGGTCCACCATATGGAAGGCTTTCCAACGTTACGTCTTCCGATACGCGGTCGTCACTCCAGACTCCAACCTTTCGGCCTCATCGGCCATCTGTTCTGCGAGCAATGTGCCCTGCCCACTGCCACTTAAGTTTGGCAATTCTTCGGGCTATGTCGGGTACCTTGGTTCTCCTGCGGATCTCTTCATTTTTGATTCGATCACGTAGGAAAACCCCAAGCATAACCCTCTCCATTGCCCTTTGGGTGCCTTCTAATAAGGCCCATTGTGAGCGACCACGTTTCAGTTCCGAAGGTCATCACTGGCAACACTGGTGGACTTTCGTCTGGAGACACTGCGGTATGTGAGATGAGAAGTTATTGCGAAGTTACCCGAACGTTGCCCAGCCGAGTCGGATTCGACGATTGACCTCTTTCTCGAAGTTGGTCCTACCTAACTGGACAGTTTGTTCTAGGTAAACATACTCGTCCACAACTTCAAGTGTAGCGTCTCCGATCTTCATGTGGGTCTTACATGGGCATTTGACATGACCTTTGTCTTTTCCATGTTCATGTCCCACTCTTTTTGAAGTTCTACTGAGATTGTCGATTGTTCCGTGTGGTGCCGGGCTTAAAGAATACCACCACACCGAACCCATATTTCTTCCCGTGGGTGTCGTAAAAGGCAACCAAGGACTTACTGCACTGAAAAACCGAATAGTTGATTTTTGATTTCCTTTTGATTGAGTTGACATTAAATTGTGTTAAAAAAAACTGTTCCATGACGTTTGTTTTGACAAAAATAAAATTGTTGAAATGTGATGGGTTGTTTTAACCAGAAAAATAGGTTAAAACAATACAATATTTTTTGTATGTTCAGATACAAGTAAATCTAACCATTGATTTAGTTAAGTAATGAGTTTAAGTTTAAGTATAACTTAAGTTAATGGCAGCAGCGTTCTCACCAACCCGCCTACCAAACATGGTGATTATGGCAAATCCCCCAAAAATGACAAGCACAAACAGTTTTACAAAATACTTAAATAATTTTTTTTTACAGGTTAGCAGCGCCCTCTGCATTCCTACGGGTAAGTAGACTTAAATAATTAAATGCTCGCTAATATCAGCAAACTTGAAGCAAATCATTATAGCCCTAATCTCTAGCTGGGCAATAATACTGTACTGAATTTAATTATGACCCTCTGGTGCATAATGTGATTTGAATTTGGAACCTTAACTAAAAAAAAAAGGTCGCTACAGTTCAAAAAAAGAGTTCTCACTGCGGAGGTTGAAATAAATGGTTTATTTATTTAATCTGACATTATAGTAAACCTCTATAGGTGTAACTTTGACATCAATTAATTCATTTGTTCCAAAAAAAAAATTCTAATGCATAAGCTCTTCTTAGCTGTTTTTTTTAAATTTAATTATTTTTGTTGTGGATTTCATGAGTTAGTAACGTGTGTTGATCATGATATTTACATAGCAAGATAGTGATATATAGTGGTCTGGTGTACCTCTACAACAACTAAAAAGTGATGTATTTATAAAAACTTAGAATCACGCAAAAAACTGAGAATCACGCAAAAACTATCAAGCGTATTTCTATAAAACCTTCACCATTTTAAAGATAATTTAATTATTTATCTTTTAGTATACATGTTTTAATATAATATCTTTTGTTTTTTATATAATAAATTAATAGTGTGTCTAATTTGGGCGCGCTCCTTTATGGTCGAGTTCTCTATTACTAACTATTCAAGTCCATTGACATATTAAGCTGCAATTGTTTTTTTTTTACTTTGTCTTGGTTTTCTTGAAGTCGATATTTTTTTTCTGTCGCTCTTGTGATAGAATGTGAGATTATTTTTTTTTTTTTAGTAAAAATGCAGCTGTATCTAAAGAGGCTGATGTTTGACTTCCGTTTTCAGGCCTAGGTGGAGCTGGAGGTTTAGGAGGGGGTGTAGAAGGGGGTTTAGGTATAGGTGTCATTATCGGTGGTGGCACGCAAGCAGCGGGGGGGGCGCTAGGAGGCGTCGGGGGTAATGGCGGCAAGGGAGGGAATGGCGGCGACGACTGCGGTAGCTCGGGCAGTGGTAAGTTCTGAATATAAAGTCTATTTAATTTTATTTATTTGGAAGAACGAACAATTCAATCAATCAACAATAATAATAATTACTCATTACATAATTACAACATCTATATTTTTATAAAATAAATTCTTAAAAACTACGCAAGGGATTTTGATGCAGTTTTCACTATTATTGAAGAAGCGCAAAAGCACAGTGGAAGCGTGCTGGGCCCATAACCTGTTAATTGTACCTATTATTTAGCGTAATTAGTGTAATTAATTAGTATTCGATTTGGGATAAAAAATAAAACACCGGTTGTACACGACATCGGAATGACAAGACGGAAGTGTATTAACCACAGATAAAATTAGGTGACAGATACAGGATACAGCACAGCAGACATAGATAATAGTAACGTTAAATGACTTGCGTTTAACTTATTTCAACAATTATTTAGATAATTTATTCCGGAAGGTTTTTAAGTATAATACATTAATATTTAACTTATATTTAGTGTAGAAACCTTAATGTTTTGTCACGCCGTAAAAACAGTGCGAAGCAGTGCGTCGATTCTGTAAAATTCCAACAACTGGGATCTCACATCCCTATTCACTATCACTTCGCATCACTTCTTCTCACTTGTTTTTTATTTGACACTTTGAATGTGCGAAGTGAGCGTCGAAGTGACAGGGAATTACCTTACTGAATGCCACTTCTTACGTCATCTCATTGAGATAACAAAGACGTGTTTAAAATGCATTGGGGTAACCAACATTTTAGTTGGTACTTTCGTTAGTTGATTTTTTTTTTCTTTTAAGTATCTAATGCGTCTTTTTTATTTATTTTTTTTTACCACTGTCCTTATTTTGGTAGTCTGAATTATTTCTAAAAGTTTGTCCATATAGTTTAATGGGATCTTATATAAAGGTGGAAAAAAATCTGGAGTGACTAATACAGTTCCTTCCTCTCCATTCAAAGGTGACGCAGTAAAGGATTCTACAAAGTCTTGGAGCTCTGAGTCAGAAAAGAAATCTCAAGATTCTGGAAGGTATGATTTACCACAATTGGATAAAACGGCGTGAAAACAGTCATCACATAGCCGTATCTAAGCAGCGTCATCTAAGAGTCGTATTTGTAGTCAAGTAAAAGTAATTACTTCAGTCAAAGTAATTGCTCAAGGAATGATTTTCATTCTATAGTTTAGTAATTGCTTGAAGTTAGAACTGTCAAAGCTTAGAGTTCTTAGCCAAGTAATAGCCATCATTTTCTTTACTTAAGAATTCTACTCTCACGTAAGAAATTACTTAGTAGCAAGTGATTACTCAAGTAATTACTTTGATTATAAATACGAGCCTAATACGTGAGGAGCTCGTGGCTAAGTAATAACAGCCGCACGGGTCAATCCATCGGCTTAAGCTAGGCTTGCCGGGGTTGTCCGCGGATGGGTGACCATCTTTACATACCGAGACTCGTCCGTGCCTCGGAAAGCACGTTAAGCCGTTGGTCCCGGCTGTCATTCGTGGATCTTTGACAGTCGTCAGAAGCCTGAAAGTCTGACAACCAGTCTTACCAAGGGGTATCGTATTACTCAGGAACTGGGTTGTGGAGGTCAGGTAGGCAGTCACTCCATGTAAAATACTCCGGTTAGACTGGAAACTGACCCCAACATAGTTGGGAAAAGGTGTGGCGGCATCTACATCGCCACATACGAACTACGCATCACAATGACATGACGTCACGCAATCCTGCATCGCGCAATTAGAGTTTACCGCGCGACTAGCATATATACAACGTCCCGACATCAACCGTCGGGCAGTTGCCCACCAGACACAACACCCGTCTGGTCGGAGGATCTTCCCTTTTCAATAGAGGATGAGTGAATTTTACACCCTGTTCCTCATGCCTCTATACTGGTGACCCCGACGTGATGCGTAGTTCGTATGTGGCGATGTAGATCTCGCCACAGGTACACCTCTGCCTAACCCTTTGGGAATTACAAGCGTGGTGTTAGGTACTGTGTCTAATAAACATTTTTCTTTATTTTTTTTTAGCGACAGTGCGGGTAATCCTAGTATTGACTATACTCAGATAGACAAAACTGAAGGATCAGATAAAACATCTCAAGGATCAGGAGATAACACAGGTACTTTATCCAATTATAATGTAGACTAGCTTTTACCCGCGGCTTCGTCCGCGCGGAGCTCTGCGCAGGTCGGAAATGATCCCACAAGAACGTAATACCGGGATAAAAAGTATTCTATGTGAGTTAAGATGTGAAAAGGTAACAGACAGACAGACAGACAGAGTTACTTTCTTATGTATGAATTAGCGGACCCGACAGACGTTGTTTTGTCTGAGCGATTCTAAAACCCGACTGCAGCGCTACCAGCAGTAGCGGTTCCAATTGTGTTTTCAAACCATCAGCCCTGCATAGGGTTAATAATAGACTGGTATAATTTAAACCCTAACAAATTAATCATTTTTTCATTCATTCAGACAAATCTGGTGGATCAGACAAGGACTGTGGAGAAGGCAAGGACGCTGGATCAGGCACGGACGTTGGATCAGGCAAGGACAAATCTAGCGGAGCAGGCAAGGACGTTGGATCAGGCAAGGACAAATCTAGCGGAGCAGGCAAGGACGTTGGATCAGGCAAGGACGTTGGATTAGGCAAGGACGTTGGATCAGGCAAGGACAAATCTAGCGGAGCAGGCAAGGACGTTGGATCAGGCAAGGACGTTGGATTAGGCAAGGACGTTGGATCAGGCAAGGACAAATCTAGCGGAGCAGGCAAGGACGTTGGATCAGGCAAGGACAAACCTAGCGGAGCAGGCAAGGACGTTGGATCAGGCAAGGACGTTGGATTAGGCAAGGACGTTGGATCAGGCAAGGACAAATCTAGCGGAGCAGGCGAGGACGTTGGATCAGGCAAGGACAAATCTAGCGGAGCAGGCAAGGACGTTGGATCAGGCACGGACGTTGGATCAGGCAAGGACAAATCTAGCGGAGCAGGCAAGGACGTTGGATCAGGCAAGGACAAATCTAGCGGAGCAGGCAAGGACGTTGGATCAGGCACGGACGTTGGATCAGGCAAGGACTGTGGAGAAGGCAAGGACAAATCTAGCGGAGCAGGCAAGGACGTTGGATCAGGCAAGGACAAATCTAGCGGAGCAGGCAAGGACGTTGGATCAGGCACGGACGTTGGATCAGGCAAGGACAAATCTAGCGGAGCAGGCAAGGACGTTGGATCAGGCAAGGACAAATCTAGCGGAGCAGGCAAGGACGTTGGATCAGGCAAGGACGTTGGATTAGGCAAGGACGTTGGATCAGGCAAGGACAAATCTAGCGGAGCAGGCAAGGACGTTGGATCAGGCAAGGACGTTGGATTAGGCAAGGACGTTGGATCAGGCAAGGACAAATCTAGCGGAGCAGGCAAGGACGTTGGATCAGGCAAGGACAAATCTAGCGGAGCAGGCAAGGACGTTGGATCAGGCAAGGACGCTGGATCAGGCAAGGACGTTGTATCAGGCAAGGACGTTGGATCAGGCAAGGACGTTGGATTAGGCAAGGACGTTGGATCAGGCAAGGACGTTGGATCAGGCAAGGACAAATCTAGCGGAGCAGGCAAGGACGTTGGATCAGGCAAGGACGCTGGATCAGGCAAGGACGTTGTATCAGGCAAGGACGTTGGATCAGGCAAGGACGCTGGATCAGGCAAGGACGTTGTATCAGGCAAGGACGTTGGATCAGGCAAGGACGTTGCATCAGGCAAGGACGTTGGATCAGGCAAGAACGTTGGATCAGGCAAAGACGTTGGATCAGGCAAGGGCGTTGGATCAGGCAAGGACGTTGGATCAGGCAAGGACGTTTCTGGTGGATCAGACAAGGACTGTGGAGATTCAAATAATAAAGGAACCGGAAGTAAGTGTTTTGATCATATCCATTTAATTCAAGCAAAACCATACAATAATACATAAAATAAAATTTTAAAATGCTGCCAAAGAATAGATCAGAATAAAATGTCAATTTTTTTACATATTAAAAAAAAAAAACATCGGTCCCTCACTCTCAGTCTGATGGAATGAATTAATGCATCAGCGCTCTAAACCGCGTTCAAGAGCTGTCCGTTTATATATGCTGATCACTTCCAGTTTCTTTGGTTCAATTTGCCCTTATGCTACGGTTTCCTAGAAAAGTGGTCACCCCACTTTACAGCCGCAGTGACGGCTTTCAAGAAAATGATGCCAGTTGCAAATATTTAAATAATTAGATTCGCCCTATAATAAATAGCGTTTCCATGAAAATCAAGTAAAGTCACTGCGTCATTGTGTCAAACCGAAACAAACGCGACGAGCTCACTCTTCTCTGTATAAATATTTTTTCGCGTGATTTAAATCGCTAGATTTGCCCTCACTTAATGTGAGGGCAAATCGCGAGGATGCTGTACAGGCTCGTAAACACTGGCATTAGTCGCAGTATGAGATAATTTTTTAAATTTTTATTTTGTTGAGTAGTAATGTAAAAAGTCGACTTGTAACGGTGGCATAATCTGTCTAGATTAAAACCCTCTCTAAATAAATAAAGATTTTAAAAAAAAAGTCCCATGTTAAATTCTAGCAAATAAATAATTATTTTCTTCATTCAGGCAACAATGGTGGATCAAGCAACGGTAATAACGACAACGGTACAGGAGGATTAACTGGAGGAAGTAAGTTTTTGAGTCATTTTATTATTATTATTAGTCGTTTGTATCCCACTCCAGGGCAAAAGGCCTCCCAGATTATGCAGCATCCGACAACCTCCTAAATTGACATGCGGGATGCCAAATATACAGGGTGTAAAGGACAGCCCTCCGCAAACTGATAGGGTGAATTCAGTATGTCATACTAAGATGACCGGTACATGAAATTTTTTTAGGAACGTTAAGGGAATCCAATAAACCTGATTTGTTTGTGTTTTTGTGCACAAATCGGAGTGTCTATTACTGGTTGGGAGGGGTAGGTAATAGGTATACGGTGAGTTCGATGAACTCTGTAGCTAGACTGAAAGTGAACAGCTGATTTCACGCGTCGTTAGTTAGAGTATTTCAACATCCATTGCTGATTTTTTGTTGCTGTTTTTTTTTGCAGTTTTTTTATATAAATGGAGTGCTGCAAATACACAATGCAATTTTACATTGAAATAATGAAAATGTAACTGAAAAAAATTGAAAATATGAAAATTTTCCTGAGAAAATTTCCGGTGGAATATGATTCAAAATGAGGAGCTGAATGCACCCTGTTAGTTTGCGGAGGGCTGTCCCTTACGTCCTTATGTACAAAATGTTAAATTGTAACTTTTGTTACAGCAGGATCCGCAGGCCAAGCTGCTGGAGGTGCAGGATTGGGAGCCGCGGGCCAAGTTGCTGGAGGAGCAGGAGTGGGAGCCGGTAATTTTATTATTATTGCAAACATAAAACATTACGCCTAAGCCTAAGATACAATGTGGGAACAACACTACGACAGTGAATTAAAACACTGGCAATATGAATGCATAGGAGTAGATATTTTGAAACTAAAATAAATGCCAAAGCTATTGAACCTCTAGACGTTGCCATGATTACAGTGTGAAGTGTGGAAGTGAGACACATATATACGAAATTAATAGGAAAATTGAGACAAAGCATCGTATCTTCAGTCTCTTACGGCGTGCAGTATTTTTACTTGGCAAACTTTTGAATGTTAGCCAAACAAAGTGCTTTCACTGTTACAAAATTTATCTTGCGTCGATTAATTTAACTTTTTTGGACAGTTTTTGCATCGTGCGTATGTATTGACATGGGTTTCAGTTCAAAATATGGAAGATTTCTTACGTTTACTTTACTTTAAAAAGTATTATATTGCTGTCTCATGACCGGCCACGCGGTGGCTCCATCTAGATGTATATTATCTAAGATAAATCCGAACATCAAAATTAAGAAGGTTATCCTATACCTATAACTGTTAAATGAGAAATAATTGTATATTATACACACTTGTAATCATGTTCTCGAAAACGGCTCTAACGATTTTAGTTTTTTATGAATAACTACTTGGGTATTATGACGTGTCAGTAATTGTCTAACTGTCGTATTCACCTTGTATAAAACAATTTTTTTACAATAGAAAAAAACAACAGATTTCCAAAAAAAAAAAACATTACACAGTGAAAAATAACTTAAATTTCGAAAGTAGGTGTTTAGCACAGGCACCGAAATCAAAAAATTCAATTTTTTTTATAAAAGATTTTTTTTTCTCACTTTTTAGTTGTGGTACCTACTCTACACAAATTCGTATGCTGAAATAGGGGATTTTAGCGTCATGAAGATATATTTTTATTCTGTTGTTTTTTTCTATTTGTATCATAAGTATTTAGCTTGTAAATTATTTTTTTCTTTCTTTCTTCTTCTAAGCTAATTGTGTTATGTTTAACAGGGTTAGCAGTCGATGCTGCCGCCAAAATTGCAGCTGGTATCCAAGCCGCAGCCGGTACGAAAACATGTCTTTATTATAACCTAAAGTATTCCTCTAAGGTCCCCGTACCACCACCGATGAGGAAGCGACTAGTTATCGACTAGTTTGCTTGCTCAAGATACGTACAAAAGGGTTGGTATCAGAATGACTGGATCGCAAATTGACCACGTCGCTCTTAGTCCAAATCTCAAAATGTCTAAATCTCAAAATACCTAATTCGCAAAATGACTACATCGCAAAAAGTCCGAACAGTTGTGTAGGCACCTATACAGGGTTGATATCAGAATGACTGGATACATCATCATTCATCATCGTCATCTGCCTAGCCTTTTCCCAGCTATGTTGGGGTCGGATGCAGCTGAATACCAGTATTATATTACCCAAAATAGGTGATTTTAACATTTTTGTCTGTTTGTAGGTTTGTCTGTTCAAGCATCAAAATGGACCGATTTGGTTCAAGTTTGGTGTAAAGAGTGAATTTTGGGGAAGCACATTATAGTCTAGGGAAAGTTAGAAAAAAGTCACCTTAAGAACCAAAGAGATTAATGTAGGTATAAGTGCCTACACAACTGTTCGGACTTTTTGCGATGTAGTCATTTTGCGAGTTAGGTATTTTGAGATTTAGACATTTTGAGATTTGGACTAAGAGCGACGTGGTCAATTTGCGATCCAGTCATTCTGATACCAAGGACCCGTGTCAGTAAAATAGATACATATATTTTAATCAATGACATTAAACCTCTAGACGTTGCCATGATTACAGTGTGAAATGTGGAAGTGAGACACATATATACGAAACTAGTAGGAAAATTGAGACAAAGCATCGTATCTTCTGTCTCTAATGGCGTGCCGTATTTTTACTTTGGCGAACTTTAGAATGTTAGCCAAACAAAGGACTTTCACTGTTACAAAATTTATCTTGCGTCGATTTATTTAACTTTTTTGGACAGTTTTTGCATTGTGCGAATGTATTGACATGGGTTTCAGTCCAAAATATGGAAGATTTCTTACGATAAACTTCATTTCTCATACCACATAACCTAGAAAAAGTACTATATTGCTGTCTCATGACCGGCAACGCGGTGGCTCGATCTAGATGTATAATTGTATATTATCTAAGATTTAAATACATAGTGGATCACTGACTGTTGACACCACCGGACCTGCGAGAAATCTGTCAAATAAAGAAAGATGTCCATAGTAATAGATGGGCATAGACTGTTGGCTTTTTATCTATTGTGGTTTGTGGTATATTAATTTTATTCTAGGTACAGACAACAGTACATCAGCACCGTAATTGCGTAAAACATTATGACATTATCAATCGGAGTTGGTTTCATTTCGACAGTTCAAGAACATTCATTGCGGTATTTACGTTGTCGAGCAGACAAATTTTTCGAACATAATGAAGCACTGGATCAGAAATTTGTTTCAAAATGATTCAAACTCCGATTGATAATGTGTTACGCAAACCTACAGGTTATACCAAACTGTTAAACTCCAAATGATTTTAAAATTTAAAATTTTTGGAGTTAAGGCGAAAGCGCCAGGGTAGCCCGCGAAATTCAAAATTTCTTACGTTTTTTGCAATTTGTAGGTCAGTGTGAGCTTGTATGTTGATTAAAATATGATTCGCGGCCGTAACTAATATGGCTTTACAGAATTATAATCATTAGAATCAGTAATACAACTCCATAAGTTAGCATTTATCTCAAACCTCATGATTTCATGAAATCGCTAGATTTGAGGTAAATGCTTACTTATGGACTTGTATTGCTGATTCTAATGATTATAATTCTGTAAAGCCATATTAGCTACGGCCGCGAATCATATTTTAATTAACATACAAGCTCACACTGACCTACACATTGCAAAAAACGTAAGAAAATTTGAATTTCGCGGGCTACCCTGGCGCTTTCGCCTTAAGTTCAAAACCGTATGAGAAAATTTGACAGTTTATAAATATGATTAGGTATACTATTTACTTTGTATAAAAATCTTTTTGTGCTAGTCTTAATAAATAAGTTCGTTTTCTTTTTTCTTATATGCTAATTATGATTATATTTAACAGCGTTAAAAGCCCAAATTGAGGGTGCGATTATTGGAGGTGTAGCTGGTGGCATAGCTGCAGGTGGTACGTAAACATGTATTTATTAATAATAATAATATAATATCCTTGGACATTTCACACAACGCCATCTAGTCCCAAGCTAAGCAACCTAATGCTTGTGTTATGGTAACAAGATGGCTGATAAACTACTTATATACATTTTTTTTTGTATAATTATAGATAGAAAAACACCCAGACCCGGAACAAATACTTGTAGGTCATACAAATATTTGTTCCGTGCGGGAATCGAAATCGCGACATGCTGCGCAGCAGTCAATCGCTCAACCACTGCGACAACCGTGTCGTCAAAATTATTAATTATAACACAACGCTGGTATTCCTTTAGGGCACCTTCACCACTGTGACGACAAATACATATTTTAATAGTAGATCTCTGACTGTTGATACTACTGTCGAGAACTCTGTGAAATAAACACCTCTATTTTAGTTATTAGGAAGCCCCTAATAAGAGATGGGAGTATAGGTTTATAGGATTTTTATCTATTGTGGTATAAATTTTATTTACATCGTCTTCAAATATGATCGGAAACTTGGGATGTCAACAGTACCAAGCGTCATGAACTTATGACCCACATGACCGCACTTACAAAAAATGGTCCACTAATATTTTTACCGACTCCATTCACATAACGTAAATTGTTTTGTGTTCTTGAATAAACAGACCATACTATAAAATGTAAACAGTACTCGTATTACGAGAGTTGTATTTATAAACAAAATATGATGACAACAGAGGACTCGCTGAAAATGGCTTTTGTTTATGCAATACTGCTCCCAACCTGGAGATTGAACCCAGAACATCGCTCTCAGTAGTTGCTTTCACGACCACTAGACCAATGTCTTATGTGTAGTTGCAAAGATCCGATCCAGCCTGTTCCTTGTTCCCCCAGGACCGTGCCCCACAGAGGGTGCCCTTACCGTGTAGTCGCTTAATTTGTAAGGCATCCAAAGGAATAAGCCCGATTTAACAGGCGACAAAACGGTGAAGGAAAACATCGTGAGGAAACCGGCATGTCCTAGAACCAAAAATTCGAAGACTTGTGATATTATCTACCAACCCGTACCTGCGTGGTGGATTATGATCCAGACCCTCTCACAGAGAGGTGGCCAGTGGCCCAGCAGTATTATGTAGCAGTCGACGACCTGCATGCGTGCATGTGGGATGCCAAATTATATATACAAAATGTTATATTGTAAATTGTGTTACAGTTGGAGCCGGAGGCCAAGCAGCCGGAGCTGCAGCAGCGGGAATCGGTATGTATATTATTATTACAAACAAACAGACCACATCACGCCTATCCAGTGACGCGACAAATGCACGAAACTGAACCCGAACGAAAAGCGAGGATTGTCCGAGTGCACGAAACTGAACCTGGGGCTTACTGTAAGCTCTTATAGCAAGGCATACAGTAAGCCCCCTGAACGACGCGCGCGTTCCGGCTCTTACTTTTTTATTTTTTGTAATTTTGTTTGCGGACCTACCCCTTGCGTTCTAGGTTATTTGGAAAGGTGGTTAGGTACGGTATATGTTTGAAAAGAAAGAAAGAAAAACTATTTATTCCCGCGAAAAATGACGCACATACATTTGTTTTTTACATAAACCTAAAAAATAAAAAACAATTGGGTAGCTAAATTTAAACATAAAAAGAAAAACAACAAAAATACTTAATTATGCCAAAAGCCGTGAGGTTGTATCGGGATTACGGACAAAGTTAGTCTGTGGTTGAAAATCAGTTTGCGGAAGGAGAGGCGCGTTTTTTTACCGGTTTACCGAGATTATTGTTCGTATTTCAAAACTTTGGAAGAACATAGGTAAATATTATGATGTTATTTGATTATTTGACACATAGGCAATATTTTAGGCCAAAAAAATGTTAATAATCTATTAATTGTTTTTTATTGGCGGTAATCTATACTATTTATTATAAACAAACTGGAAGGGTTCAGAATATTCTAGAAAAATCTGTCATGAATCGACGCACGTATAGTGTAGTTCTACTATCGATAACAGATGGCGTTAGCGTCTAACAATATCATAGATATGATTATACTATCTATTTTGTATAATAATCTTCCTGTGCTAGTCTTCTTAATACTTATCTAGGTAGGTCTTTTCTCTCTTTTTTCTTTTATGCTAATTGTGATATGTTTAACAGGGGCAGGAGCCAGTATTGGCGCCGGCATTGCAGCTGGTGGCGGAGCCGCAGCCGGTACGTAAACATAAATAATTATTAATATTTTATCATAACATAATTAAGTGTAGGAACATAATATATTGCCCCGTTTACATTAAGCCTATTTCCACGGCAACTTGCAAGGAAATGGGAAATAAAATGGGCAACGCGAATGTGTAAACAGGTCGCTTCCCTTGCTGTTGAAGTTGCCGCTTGCCTTGCCTGGCGATTCCCAAATGTGCGGTTCTTTAGCTGACATTAAAGGGCCGGCAACGCGAGCGCGAATGAGTGTTTATGTTGGTATTGCTCTCTCGCTCACTTGCTATCGAATTTCTACGTTCTCCATTGTTGGAAAGACATGTGACGCAGCAATGTAAACACTCATTTCCCTCGACGTTGCCACAACAATATTCAGGGAAATATTTCTGGCAGCGCGAATGGCAATGGCTGAATATAAATGGGGTATAACCATAGATATAAGAAAGAAGGCCACGGCTTGCCTGTTTACACAGTGCGAGCTGCTCTAGACAGCTGCTCGCACTGTGTAAATTAGCCATTATATCCAGTAGTAAGAGTAAAAGACACACAACTTATTACATTATCACCATCTCCTTCGTGTATGCAAGCTTTTTGTCTGGCTCCAGTTGCATTATCACTATCTCCTTCGTGTATGCAAACTTTATGTCTGGCTCCTGTTGCATTATCACTATCTCCTTCGTGTATGCAAACTTTTTGTCTGGCTCCTGTTGCATTATCACTATCTCCTTCGTGTATGCAAACTTTTTGTCTGGCTCCTGTTGCATTATCACTATCTCCTTCGTGTATGCAAACTTTTTGTCTGGCTACTGTTGCATTGTCACTATCTCCTTCGTATATGCAAATTTTTTGTCTGGCTCCAGTTGCATTATCACTATCTCCTTCGTGTATGCAAACTTTTTGTCTGGCTCCTGTTGCATTGTCACTATTTCCTTCGTGTATGCAAACTTTTTGTCTGGCTCCAGTTGCATTGTCACTATCTCCTTCGTATATGCAAACTTTTTGTCTGGCTCCTGTTGCATTGTCACTATCTCCTTCGTATATGCAAACTTTTTGTCTGGCTCCAGTTGCGTTATCACTATTTCCTTCGTATATGCAAACTTTTTGTCTGGCTCCAGTTGCATTATCACTATCTCCTTCGTGTATGCAAACTTTTTGTCTGGCTCCAGTTGATATCTAACAACTAGAGCCTAACAAAACGGCTGTCAAATTTCATTGAGAAGTATGACCCGACTATATTATATTATAGTACAGTTGTGACTGTCAAAGACATTGCTATTTCATAGTTAAAATGAATTCCGTAATTACGTTGTTAATTATTTATTTATTTGCAGGACTCGGTAGTGGCGGGTGTTAGAAGATTGAATTAAAGGTAAATAATTTTTGTTTTCTTGAAACTGTTTTATGACAGAATGGCAACCATTCTCGCAATTTATCCCGCTTGGGGGCGCTGTTGTAGATGTAGACCTGTCAAATTTAAAAGTACTCCAACTAACTAGCCATTGTTTTGCATTATTACCGATATGTCTTTCGAGCCTTGGCTATGTAGAGATGCTATTTGGTCCCAAATAAAATAGGGTTAAAAATTGCGTAGGGTTTATTTATCAAAAATAAAGAAAACAATATCGATTTAAAGGTAACAAAAAAAAATCTTGCTGTTAATAAATTATTGAGGGTTTCCAATAAACATAATCCAGGTAACTTATATAACATAACATCACCCCTTTTCTCCATGAATGGTTGGGCAGAGGTGTACCTACCAATAGTACAGACGCCAGCAGGTTAAGCCACCCGAAACTGTCAAATTTTCTTAATCAACGTTGAACCTAATGCTTTAGCTATAAAGATGAAAGTCTATTACATAAATTTGACATATTGTAGTAGCTTGATGTGCTGGCATCTGTACATCTACATTTCGCCAGCTAAGTTTTAAGTCCCATGTAATAGGGGGCCAGCCTATTGCCATCAACCGGGAACTTATCCAGACTTCGGGATGCTGCAGAGAAATTCTTGATGGAATCACCCAATAACACTTTGCCCATCCTGGGAATTGAACCCGGGACTTCGTGGTTTAGCCCTTGCACTAGATCAACGAGGCAAGACTTTTATAAAAGTACACTGTTAACTAAATAATTTTGTTTACAGATACCGGACTTGGACCAAGAATTGAATTGGATTGAAATTTATTATTAGAATGACCTAGTTAAGTAAAAAGAAATTTTGTAATAATTTTGATTTTATTGTAAATTTATAAATAAATTTGTAGAGCATTGTATAATTTTTAATTTTATTTTTATCCACTAAATTCATCACCATTCAACCGTAAGCCGTCGTCATATATACACTCATACAATCTCATTACCTACACAACAATACAACATAATATACACAATATAAAACCAAAAAAATAATAAAAATAAAAAAATCCCAAAAAAAAAAAAAAATATATTATTTTATTTTATTCAGGAACAATAAACAATTACAATATGTGTTGGAACAGAGAAAAGATAATATAAAATAATAACAATATTGCGGCCACTACATTATCCGCATATTACCAAAAGAAAATATGATAATGAGTGCCACTAGATGGGTAATAGAACTAATAAATAATTCCATCACATTATTAATAAATTAATTATATCATGCAAAATAGAATAGAAATTATAATTAATTTCTTGGCTGAGCTAACACTAAAAAAAAAACATGAACCAATAAATAAATAATTAAGTTTATTTTAAGTAATTAACAACTTACACATTCAATGAGGTTTGTTAGTCGCATCAGCCTGCCACATGTAGCTTATAACGCAGCCCGTGATCAGCTGCATAAGGTTCACTATCCATTTGCATGAAAATATTTGTCATAATGTCACTTGTCACTTGTTTAGCCTAGTAATAATTACGCATAACAATATTTACGCATAAAATATTACGCATAGTTTTTATTAGCATAATATCTTTAATCATAATAATGTATAAGCATAACAATACAAAGCATATATTTCCGCATATTAATATTATAACATAATTACTAATGGCATAACAAACACGCATAAAAATTAACTCCTAAAGTATTACACTAATACATACTCATAAACAATATTGCTCAAATATAAACTTAAGCAAAATGCAACCAAATGCACTTAGAGAAAAGTTAAGTATATTGTATTTCTTATATCTACACTCATGGACAAATTTAGAGGAACGCAAAAGAAAAGTGTGTATAAAACACCATGAACACCAAATATCATGGATATTTGTGACAATTAAGTTTATTAATTTGGATATTGCTTATTAGTCGTTAATTTAAAATTGCAAACGTCGAAAAACAAATGACAAAAATTAACCAAATTAAGAAAAAAAGAAAATTTTACATGAAAGTAACATTTTTGTAACTCATTATTTTTATTATTTTTTTCATAAGGGCTTAGGAAAGGCTATAACGTAGGCTATAATCAGTACTTAGTGTTGCCCCTTCTAGCTCTTCGAACTGCTCCCAGTGGCCTTGGCATACTCCTAATCAAGTTATCAATAAAACCTTTAGAGGTTGCGTTCCATTCTTCCTGTAATGCGTTTTTAAGAGCTCTCTAATTAGCGGGGGCAGGATGTCTTTTCTTAATTTGTCTTCCAAGCTTATCCCATGCATCCTCTATGGGGTTAAGTCGGGCGAGCGCGTTGGCCACTTGAAAACATTGATTTCAACGTCTCGAAGGTATTCGACAACTACGGCCGCAGTATAGGGGAGTGCATTATCATGCATAAAAACAAGTCTATCTCCTTTATAAGGGGCAAATGGCATTGCAATTTCTTCCAAAGTCTCAGTTATATATCGTGCCGCTATTAGTGACCCATTTTCAATGACGCGGAGTTCCGTACGTGGCCCCTTACAAATGCCCCCCTATACCATAGCTGACCCTCCACCATATGCCTCTTTTCCATTGATGTTGCACTGAGTGTACCTTACTCCCGCGCGTCTCCACACTTTAATACTTCCAACATCTGGCTTCAGACAAAATCTGAACTCATCTGTGAATAGAACTTGACTCCAAGCTTCGTTATTTCAATTTTCGTAAATGCGAGCAAAATTAGCTCGAACTACTCGATGGGATGTGGCAAACAGGGGGTCTCTGGCAGGCAAGTGTGAACTTATTCTGGACGATTTTAGTCTTCTTCTCACAGTTTTTGTGCTTATTGTAACCCCTCGATCTTCTTGGAGCTTCGTTCTTACCTCAGAAGAAGTTAAGGTCCGGTTTCTAAGCACGCTGCTAACGATGATCCGGTCATCTCTGGTCTCAGTTTTCCGTTTAAGTCCCCGTCCTGCGAGTCTCGTATACTGTCTGGTCTGCCGATACCTCTTGACAACTCGGTGTACCACAGATTTTGATACTTGTAATGTTTGGGCCACATGTTTTTAGGTTTGCCCATTCCCAATTAAAGTAACAGCACTAGCAACTTGAGTGGCGTTTAGATCTGGCATTCTCAGTTTATTTGCAGTAACAATTCACGCTTAACATGATAAACAAGGCAGTCATTGGTCAATGACCCGTGCTAAAGGAAAGATCGCTGTCAGTAGCTCCTATATTTTTAATCGTTTTAAACAGTAAAAAGTGTTTGTTTAAACTATTGAGTAATAGTGTTGTATAGTGAGTGAAGTGGACGTTCTAGTGGTGAAAACTGGACATCAAAACACCCAAGGACTAAAAAGTTATGGGTAAATAACTTTCAAACTTTTTATAAACGGTTACATACCCTGACCTATCCCAACCCGCAGTGCGCCCGATACTCCTCGCGCGCCCCAGGCCTCACACCCGCTGACGCCAGTGCGGTCTCGATAAAGTGAGTCTCATGGTGCTCCCACATTGCCGTTAGAAAATGTTTAATAACGTTAGTAAACATTTGTTAGCAAACATTTAATCACAAATAAATTTTCATGTTAGAAAATGTTTAGTAATGTTAGTAAACATTTTATAACAAAACAAATTATAACAAAATAAAACATGTGTTATCTTTTGTTTGTAAACATTTTATAAGGGTGATGGCGGGATAGGCGGTGCGGTGCGGTGGGGGTTAGAGTACGCAGGTCGCTGCGCGTGGTGTCTCGCTTGTCAGTCCCTTTGTGTCAGCGTGCATCGCTGTGCGTGTGTATTAGTGGTTGCGCGTGCGCCAAGCAATAAAATATGTCCGGTAATTGGAATAACGATGATGTTTACAAACTGATTGAAATGTTTCAAGCAAGAGAAGTACTATGGAACACGATGTCAGAGAGCTACAAAGACCGAAATAAAAAACACGATGCTTGGATGGAAATTCAAACTCAAATTATCAAACTCTAATTATCACATATAAGCGATACAGAAATTTTTGTGCAACCATTTTAAAAAAAGTAAAAAGAAAATTTGATTCCGAAGAACTAAATAAGGCACACCACAATCCTAAAAAACTATGGGACACTATAAAAACCATCACCAATTCACAGAAAAAAAAGAACCCCTCAAACCTTCTTTTAACTCACTCTTACTCTCCCAGACAGTCTTGCAATGATGTAAACGAATTCTTTGTTGGCATTGGGAAAAAACTCGCACAAAATATAAAAAGCTCCCAAATCTACTCAACTCCCCCTCAAACTGCAAAGTTCAATAACTCTTTCGTATTAGAACAGACAGATCCTGATGAGGTTTTAAGTACTATTAACCAGCTTAGGGTTAATGCTGCTGCTGGATGGGATGGCATATCTCAAGCCTTCTTGAGGAGATATGCACGGACTCTTGCACCTATTCTATGCCACATTTTCAATCTTTGCTTTCAATCAGCTATTTTCCCCTCTTCTTTTAAAAAAGCAATTATTCATCCTATCTTCAAGGGTGGTGACGGAACCTTGCCAAACAATTATCGCCCAATAGCTGTTCTTAGTGCATTGTCTAAGGTACTTGAACGCCTCTTAAACAAGCGATTAGTCCATTACCTTGAACACTTCAAACTGTTATCACCCCAGCAGTTTGGCTTTCGCAGGAACAAATCCACTTGTGAGGCTGTCCATATGTTAATTAACAATATAGTACAGAACTTAAATTCTAACAAGAAGGTTCTCACAATATTTTTGGATCTTGCGAAAGCATTTGACACCGTTCCCGTCACCACTCTTCTACTCAAGCTTGAAAGTTTAGGTGTCAGGGGGTCTTCACTTAATCTCTTCAAGAGTTATCTCACTGATCGCACACAGTTAGTGAATATTGGTAATTGTAAGAGTGATGAACTTCCTATTCAGTATGGCGTACCTCAGGGCAGCATTTTGGGTCCCACACTCTTTCTTGTGTTCATTAACGACCTTTGCAATCTCCAAATTCCAAATGCCACAATAGTTTCATTTGCAGACGACACTGCCATCACTTTCACCGCAAACTCATGGTCGGAACTCCAAGTTACTGCACAAGACGGCTTTAACTCTGCCTTAAAGTGGCTTTCCTCTCATACTCTTACTCTCAATGCCAACAAAACTAACTTCATCACTTTTTCAATGACCAATACTTCCCAGCCAAAAACCTCAATCCTTATAAAAGCTCATTCTTGTCCCTCACAAACTCAACTTAATTGTCAATGTCCTACCTTAATCTCAGTTGAGCAGGTTAAATATCTGGGTATAGTTCTGGACCAATACCTAAATTTCAAATCCCATATTAACACTCTTTCTGGTCGCATACGAAAGTTAATCTACATTTTTAAAACCCTGCGACATGTAGCCAACCCCTTAATCATCCGAAAAGTTTATTATGCCCTCTGTCAGTCCATCCTAATCTATTGTATCTCATGCTGGGGTGGTGCTGCAAAGACCATACTTAAGCCTCTGGAGGTCGCACACAGAGCTATTTTGAAAGTGGCTACGTTCAGGCCGATACTCTCACCAACTATTGAACTCTACCAATCATGTAGCGTACTTAATGTAAGGCAGCAATATATTCTACATATTGTCCTACTACAACACCGACGAACACCTTTCAAAATTATCTCCAAACGCCGCAAAGACCTAATCTGCACAATACCACCTACACGTTCAGCTTTTATAAAAAAGTTTGCCTTCTATCTGGGCCCTTCACTCTACAATAAAATAAACGCAAAAATTCCAATTTACGGCTTAACAAACTTTAACTGCAAAAAGACTGTTCGCTCCTTCTTTCTAAACTTAAACTACGACGAAACCGAGGAATTTCTAAAGAAGTGATCACTCTAACACTTACATGCATCACACACGACATAAATTAACGATACACTCACCACACTAACAAAATACTCACCACACTAACAAAATACTCACCACACCAACATACTGAACATTTATTTATTATTTTGCTCTTTAAATTTTAATTTTTAAGTTGGGTACTTATAAATTTGTCTTTTCCGAATTTGCTATTTTTTTTTTTATTTTTTGTTATTTAAAGTTTTTGTTTTTTTGTTGTTTAATAGCCTAAATAATTGTCTATTATTAGTAGCTTATTGTAATGATTACTTTTTAGATATTTTTAACTTTCATAACACGTGCTTATTTATGTCAAACATTTATGACGGGGATCGGAACTGTTTCTCCTAAACACAGGTTATACTGTAACCTATCTAGGAGAACAGTACGGCACCCACTAACTAGATTAAGAACGTATGCTTGAGCTTTATACATAACCTACCTTGCCAACCTACCTTGCCATTTTCTTGTTTGGCTCTAGTCGACACCGTTGTAATTAATGTTAATCATTATACGTGTAATACAGTCAAAAAAAAAAAAAAAAAAAAAAAAAAAAAAAAAAAAAAAAAAAAATTGCCAGTGAATTTAATATGGATAAAAAAGTAATTGAAAAAAAGATTCGATCACTCGTAGGTCAATTTAACCGAGAATGTAAATCTAATAAATCTGGTGCAGGAGCTAATGAGTCAAGTAAATGGTTTGCATTTAAAAAACTCATGTTTCCAAGTTTAACTGTCGATGGAGGGTTGCAGGTGAGTTTTATTTTAACGTCTTTTAATAATATTTAGATGCCCAGTTCAAAAACCCTTCATTTGAAAAATATTCTGCGAATTCTTTTCTTATTTCTTTCCCATCATCTGTCAGGGATTCACATGCTTCAAGTGGTGTTAATTGCTGCTGTTCTAATCTCCATTGTCCATCGATACGTGTACCAGTTACTATGTCATCTCCATCATAGTATTGAGATGGAGCGTAAATCATGCTCGATTCAGTTTTTCTTATAAAATTATGCAGTAGCACGCATGTCATAATTAAAGTAGTAGTTTTTTCTGGATCTAATAATATTGTAGTTCGTAAAACTCTAAATCTGGCTGACAAAATCCCAAATGCGTTCTCTACTGTTCTCCTCGCACGACTCAGTCTATAACTGAAGATTCTTTCCTTAGAATTGCTATCCTGTGGTCCTGGAAAAGGTTTTAATAAGTGTTTTTCTAAAGGGAACGCATCATCTGTTACGAACACATAAGGAACAGGTTTGTTTCTGCCTGGTAGTGAGCTGTCACTGGGTATTTTCAAACTATTGTCGTTAATTTTATTTCGAAATTTTGTGTTTGCGAAAACTCCGCCATCACTTATGCGTCCTTGGCAGCCAATATTCACGTACAGAAAGTTGTATTCTGCGTCCACTATCGCTAAAAGTACAACGCTGTAAAATCCTTTATAGTTGTAATATTCACTGCCGCTATCAATTGGCTTTTGTACGGCTACGTGCTTTCCATCGATACTTCCTAAGCAATTTGGGAAATTCCATTTTTCTTCAAATGAATTTGCCACGTGTAGCCACTCTTGAGGTGTTGTTGGTATCTGGAACAAAAATAGAAGATTAAGAAATAGGCGCGAAAAATAAATTTATAACTCGTTATTCTAACAAATTTTATTGGATATTTTTATTAAGTATGAAATATTAATAGAATACACTATAAAAAAATATGATTTCAGTTAAGGGTTGTTAAGTAATAGAAAAAGAAAATCGCGGTTATAGATTTTTTTACAATTTTAGCTAATTTGACGCGCCTATAACTTGAAATTATCGTTTAATTCTATTCTTTCAGGGTAACGAAGAAAACAGAATTGCTTCAGAAAACACTCTCAGTTTGAACGAAACAGGAAATACTGTCACTGATGAAACTACGGGCACGCCTTTCGCCACCCCAAAACCATTTCGGAAAAGAAGACGGCCTGAAGTAGAACAAGATCCAACACAACAAGAAGCTGTAAATATTTTACAAAGAATGTACGAATCTAGAAAAAGCAGGGATGAAAATGACGCATTTGGAGAGTATGTCTCGATGAAACTGAAACAAATAAAAAACAGTCATGCTAAGAATACTGCTCAACATCACATTAACAATATTTTGTACAATGCGACAATGGGACAATATGATTTTCCAACAACCTTTACAGACCCAACCGCTAGTAGTTCCTGGGGATACAACTCTGAACCAAATCTATCCACTTTTTCGGAAAATAATGCTGACTGTAGCTCGAGAGGATACTACACCGCACCGAGTCCCTCGGCTTCATTTGAAACCAGTTCTTCGGATAAGTCCAGGACACATACTCGTACCAGCGCAAGAACACAGAGTCCGTCTAATTTATCGGAATCAAGCCAAGATTCGACCCAATCATTAAACGATTTGTTGGAATCAATCAAAAATTAAAAAATACATGTTTGGTTTGTTAATTATTAAAAAAATTATTAGTAAGGTAAGGTAGGTACCTACCTAAAGTATGATTAGATTAGATCATATTAAAAGTAAATAAAAAAATAATTAAAAATGTTGTTTGACTTACCTGTATGTATTCCTTTAAAACCTCATTGAGAGCCTCGCACACTTCTGGTACGATAATAGATATCACTTGGTCTGACAACTTGAACACATTTCCAAGACTTTTATAACTGCTACCAGTTGCCAAAAATCTTAACGTTACCGCAAGTCTTTCCGTCACACTTACAGATTTTCTAAATGTAGTGTCTCGTTTGCCTATTTTTGCCCCAATTAAATTTTGTAGATATTCAAATTCGGAACTGTTCATTCTTATAAAATCTTTTAAGCAACCGTCAATACCCAAATCCTTGAGATAGTCTGTGGCACTATATTTTCCTCTAGCTTTTAGCGTTTGGCGCATCCAATAAGAGCGCTTTTTCTTCTTTTTTAAACAAAAAATAAAAGCTATTCCAATGAGCAAATCTTCTTCCATTTTCGTGTAGACGTCCTCGGCCCTCAGAAGGCGAAACCAAACTGCGAGCCAATACTAGATGTTATAAAATGTTTAAACATTTTCCATCAATGTAGGAGCACTTATAACATGTAACAGTTTCTAACAAAGTGCAACAATTGTTAACATTTGTTAGTAAATGTTTTGGTGTTATAAAATGTTTACAAACATTTTATAACGGCAATGTGGGAGCACCATCAGTGCGTGACTCATCCATTAGACAGTGCGTTCGATGCATTTCATTACCTTATATGGCCATAAGAGAGCGCAAGTTGGTGACTAATTACTTCACCCAAGTAATCTACAGCGTTAGTTTAGCATAGCGGTTGAATACGTTTAAAACCAACCGTCTTGGTAACGAACATTTTGTTCGGACGAGCCTATTGATCAAAAATTTCAACAACAAAAGTAACTGTCAGAGTGGCTAATCAGTTAAGCGACATACCTACTTGAACACGTCGTGTGGCTTGAGTTCGAATCCCGCTCATACAGATTTGTCTTTTTGGATTGTTTGTTGACTTTAAAATGGAAAAATAAGTCTATAGAGTATTCAACCGAAATTGTATCGACGTGACGTAAACGGCATCTAATATCGTATGTTTACGAATAAAGCGGGTTGGTACTGATAGTTATTATTAATGAATATGAGCTTCTTCGAGAATATAACCTTTCGAAGGAACCGCACTCGCTCAGTGTCGGAAACAATAACAGAGGTTGAATCTAGTAATACAACAATAGATGGCAGCACCAACAGCTTACCTGACATATCAGTCGAAGACAACGACGAAATACGTAAGTTGAGACAGCAAATAGAGGAATTACAGACAGAATTATGTACAGCACACGAAGAAATAAACAATTTATCTATGGAGAACACGGAACTTAAAAAAACTATTAACGACATGACAAATAAGCATGAAATTGCTAACAAAGCGACGAAAAAGCTAATAATGAGCGAATTGAGTACACCACCTAATAAAAGCAAAAAAATCAAAACACCTCGCCGTACTTCTACTGATACTGACCACCACAAACAAAAATTGTTATTGGATAGCGAGAAACAGAGATTTGAGCTCTTGGACTCGTCGTTAAAATTATGTCCTGCTCAGGCTGCACCAGTAGATACTACTCCGAAGAGTAAAACTGTTCACCATAATATGAAATCAGAAAAGCATAAACTGTGCATTATAAGTAGTAATAAAACTAATAACATCCTAACAATCGCAGAAAGAACGTTTCCAAAATGTCAAATATGTCACTACTTAACACCGAACTGTGGACTTGTGAAGTTAATTACTGACATTGAGGTAAAAGTTAAAAACTACACGTTGGATGACTACTGCCTGATTTTCATCGGCGAAGAAGATTTTAGGCGCACAAATAACTACTATGACCTGATTATTAAGGTCCGCGAAATTTTATCAAAAATACAACATACAAATGTCATACTTTGTCTACCCACCTTTAAATTTAAACATTCTGTTATGTTTAACTGCAGAATAGAAACATTTAGTAATATGCTTTATTTGGATGTATGTACTCATGAGCATGCTTACTTATTCGATTCTAACCTAGATTTATCATATGACTATAAGATGTTTTCGAAGAGAAATGGGACTCTTAATGACTATGGTATGAGCAACATCTTTGAAAAATTAAGCCAATACATTGGCTATTCGGGCAAAATAGACTCGTATGATTCACCTTACCCTAACTCTAAAACAATTGACACCTCTGAGCCAAATGAGTTGTTTTTTCTCGAATAAGTATGTTAATATATTGCATCAAAACATTGCAGGTTTAATAAGCAAATCAAATGACCTTTCTGTGTGTCTAGATCAACTAGCGGATAAACAAATATATGTTGATGTAGTATGCGTTACCGAGCACTTCATTATGGAAGGTTATGAGAACCAGTTGTATGTACCGAATTATTGTTTAGCAGCGTATTATTGCAGAAAGGGGAAAAAAAGGGGTGGATCTTGTATTCTCATTAAAAATGGGCACAAATGGAAAGAACTGCCTAAAATAGCGAAACTATCATCTTCAGGTGTATTTGAGTGTTGTGCCATTGAGCTTATTAGCTATAAGATAATTGTCGTTTGTGTTTATAGAGTGCCAAATGTAAATAATTTAAATGAATGTTTGGATAAGTTTGAGACACTTCTACAAGAGATATCGAAGACCAGTAGTAAGAACATTGTAATAGCTGGAGACTTTAATATTGATGTACTAAAGTCGAATAGAATTTCTGCTACGCTTGAATGTCTACTGTTAAGTTTTAATTTAAAACTGGAATTTAAACAGCCGACGCGCATGGCCAGCCAGACATGTATAGACAATTTTGCGCACAATTATAATAAGTCATGTAAAGGCGAAGTAATAGAGTTTGCTCTATCAGATCACACAGCGCAGTTGCTTAAATGCCCCGTAAAAAAAAACGTGTTCTATTAACTATTGGTACATGACCAGAAGAGACTATAATGCATATAACATAGCTAAGTTCAAAGACTGTATAAAAAATATTTCTTTTTCGGAAATCTACGATACAAATGATCCCAATATAGCCTATAATTCATTTATCGACACTTTTAAGTTGTTTTATGACTTGTGTTTCCCGCTTACTCGAGTCAAAGTTAATGTTATAAAAAAACCCAAGTGGTTGTCCAAAGGCGTTAAATTATGCAGCAGGAAAAAAAGACACCTTCTGTGGCAACTGAGGTTAAATCCTAGTCAGGTCAATAAAACCAAGTTTAAAAACTATTGTAAATTGTATAAAAAAATTATAAACCTGACACAAAAGGCACAAAACAATTATAAAATAAGTAAAGCCAAAAACATGGCAAAAACTACCTGGCAAATTATAAACCAGAAAAATCACAATATTCCCAGCCAGAGTATTGATAAAATTAAATTTAGTAATAATATTATAACAAACCCGAAGAACATTTCTAGTGCTTTCAATAACTATTTTGTTGATAAAATACAGCCCAAATTAATGGACAGCGCCCAATCTAAAACACGTAGGAAAATAAACACAAGAAGGGAGTCAATGTTCATGGCACCAAGCGTAATTCATAATTCATAATTCATAATTCATTTATTAATTGTTTGTCACAGGTGAAAATAGTTCTTACAGTTGTCATTTTTGTATCACTGAAACATACCCATGGGGTGTACAATATTTATTACGCATGTCAATATTATTGTCTATGTTAAAAATAATTTTATAAAAATACAATTACCTACATTTTTTTAATGTTTGGTGGTTATTATCCACTGCATTGGTTGTTATAATCGACCTCGTTTTACATTAATTACTATACATAAGCATTATGGTCATTCAATTTACGTTTACATTAGGCAAAAAAAATAAATAAAATAAAAATAAGCATAACATGCCGATTTTTAGTCGACCTCATCTTACATTCACTAATAGACATAATTATTATGGTCATGCAATTTACCTTAGTTATGTCAGAAAAATAAAAATAAGTTTAATATGTCAAGTTTTAGTCAACCTCTTAAGCACTACATATTCATTATTAGACATAACTATTACGGTAATATAATTTACATTAAATAAGTCAAAACAATTTTAGTCAATAATTCGGTCATTAATAAATTCGTTAATTGAATAATAGGTTTTACATATGAGAAATTCTTTTAGCTTTAATTTAAAAATGTTTAATGTTGAGATATTCTTAATACAGTAAGGGAGTTTGTTATAGATCTTAACTCCAATACCAAATACACTCGATTTAAATTTTACTGTTCTACATTGAATGCCTTTAAGTTCAGTTTTGTGTCTCGCACTTTTCACTTTTTTCATACTTATCTATATCGCGTTTTATCATCATTGCCGCTTCAAATATGTACAAAGAAGGTAGGGTTAAGATTTTCAACCTTTTGAAAACTGGTCTACATGAATCAATCTGTCTAAGTCCGCATATGCTCCTAATGCACTTTTTTTGTGCTTTTAGAACACCCTCTCTGTTCGTTGAATTACCCCAGAATAGGACACCATATTTTAGTACGGAGGCTACATATGCATGGTAAACACTTAGTAAAGTACTCTCATTTGTAACTTTTCTTAACATGTAGAGGGCATATGAAAACTGGTTTAGTTTTTTGCAAACATGGTCAACATGCATTTTCCAGTTTAGTCCAGAGTCAATATGTATGCCAAGAAATTTGGTGGTCTTTACTTCTTTTACAGTTTCACCTTTGTATTGTATGTTTAGGTTCTTTGGTTTTTTATTTATATTAGCAAACGAAATATAGCATGTTTTTTCTAAATTAATTTTAAGATTGTTGAAATTTAACCAATTTATTATGCATTCTAGGGAACGCGTACCAGATGATTTACATAAAATAATAATGTCACTGAAAAAGACAAATAGTGTAGGCTACGATGGCCTCTCTACAAAGATTCTTAAATCTGTAGCTAATGAGGTATACACACATGAGGTACATTTAAGTCACATACTTAATCTTAGTATAAGTGCTGGCAAATATCCAGATGCTTTAAAAACATCCATTATAAAACCAATATTTAAGAGGGGTAATAGAGAGTTAATGGAAAATTATAGGCCAATTTCACTAATTCCGATTATTTCAAAAATTTTTGAGAAGTTTATTTACAAAGAGCTATATAAATACTTAGAAAAAAACAATATTTTGTGTGAACAACAAAAAGGATTTAGACCCAGCAGAACAATAAATATGGCTATTTTTGATTTCATACAGAATGTCATTAATAATGTAGATAAGCGAAACCCAGTCTGCGCCATTTTCTGCGACATGACGCAGGCTTTTGACTATGTCCACCATCCTACACTTCTGAAGAAACTCGAAGCTTATGGTATAAGGGGTAATGTTCTAGACCTGTTTCAGTCTTATTTACATAATAGACGACAAATAACTGAAATTAATAGAATTAATTTAGTTAATAAAAAAGACGAGATATTTAGGTCAGACGAGCGAATAGTTAGTTACGGGGTACCGCAGGGAAGTGTTGTGGGTCCTTTGATATTTATATTATATATTAATGACTTACCGGAATGCATAGAACAACCATTGACCCTATTTGCAGATGACAGTACCGTGACAATACCTTCTAAAAGTGTAGATACATACGAAAGTGACATCAATATTTCTTTAAAATCGATTATAAAATGGCTAGACGAAAATAACTTAAAAATAAATATAAGCAAAACAAAGATAATCCATTTTAACCAACGCATGCCAGATAAAAGTAATCTGCATGTGCAATATAATAATGATACAATTAGCGATGTAGTAAGTACTAAATTTCTAGGGCTAGAAATAGACAAAAAACTTAACTGGAAACAGCACATAGAGTTACTTTGCAAAAAACTAAGCACATCCGCATACGCTTTACATACTTTGTCGTCTATTGTAAATCTAGACGCACTCCTGACTGCTTACCATGGTTTAGTCGAATGCCACCTACGATATGGCGTTATCTTTTGGGGCAACTCCACCGAAAGAGAAACTGCATTCAAAGCACAGAAAAAAAGGTGCTTAAGGTCCTTTTTAAAACTGCAAACTACTGATAGCTGTGTGCCATATTTTAGACAGTATAAAATATTAACTCTACCATGTTTATATATTTTTGAAATGGCAGTGTTTGTAAAATTAAATCCGGATCGTTTTGACCGCATATTTGATGTATTTCCACGAAATAGGCGTGATAACAGTAGGCTATGTCTCCCTAGTGCGAGAACGGCTTTAATGCGCAAAAGTGTCTGCTACATGGCGCCAGTCATTTATAATAAATTACCGAGGAGTTGGAAAGAATTAAACTTGACATTATTTAAAAAAAAACTTCGAAATTTTTTAGCTGACAAAGCGTATTATAGTGTGCCGGAATTTTTAATGGAGAAAGAAATGTCTTAATTACTTACTCTTTTTATGATTAGAAATGATGAAAATATGACATTTAATTTTTTATTTACAGGGGGCTAAAATTTTCCCGGTCAACTTTTCAGTGCTGTGGACAGAGGACAGGAACGCCGGTAAGCTAATACTGTTAATTTTGCGGACGTCGAGGCCACCAAAACGGATGGGTAGTGTGGCTTGAAGCCACGCTCGGTCGTCCAAGGCCACATTTAAAATGGATGTTAGTGTGCTGCGAATAATTTGGTCAATTTTGTCCAATAGATGTGGTTGCTTCCATAAAGGGGATGAACGTAGAAAATAAATGAAATTTGGGCCAAAACAACAGTATCTAATCAGGGTGAAAGCCGAATGTAAGTTAATTTTGGAGAGTCTGTCCGAAATTTCGTTGAAGTTTTTGATTTTTTTCTTCGATGAAAGGAGAAAAGCTGTCTTCTAAAATTGGGGAACCTAGGAGGTTCAGTGAACTTTTTTCTAAAATTTTGATTTCCGGGGCTATTGCATTAAATTTGTCTAGGGTCAATTGTCTGTCGGTAATGTCAGAAAGGTAAATTTCACATTTTGAGTGGTTAAGGTCCAGGCCAATAGATTTAAATTCTTGTTTGAGGAGTTGTAAATCTTTCAAAACGGTGTCTACATCACCTCCTAGCGTTCCATCATCTAAATACCACACGTTAAATTTTGAATTTAGTTTCTGAATAATTGGATGAATAGCTAAGCTGAAAATGACTGGCCCGAGAGGGTCACCTTGTTGGCATCCAACTGCAGATTCCAAAACATTGTCCTTATATAATAATTTGGATGGGTACCTGTAACATTGCCACAAAAAACCATAAATTTCGGGTAATTCCTTTTTGACTTCAGCCAACAAAGTGTCCCTGTTTACAGAATTAAAGGCGTTTTTAACGTCAACCTTGAGGATGACCTCACCTTTTTTGAAGTTTAAAAAGGTAGACAGGGCATATACAGCAGCCTCACAGCCCCCCTTCGAGCCAAAACCAAGCTGCAGGGGCTGAAACTTAGCTGTAAGCGAATCGCTATACAACTTACAGCATATTTTGGCTGCCGTACGCCTGTATGTGCACCCAACGGCGATGGGACGAATGCCGCCGTCCTTCTTGCGCAGGGCACATAGGTTGGCCCCGTACAAGACATCGATGACGGCCTCGTTCACACCGCCGGTGAGCATTAGGTTAATCAGGGCCGCAAGCTCCTTCAAAAGCGACTCACCAGCTTCCCCGGCGCTTGAACTCACTAAATCCTTTAGGTGCTGTGGTGTCAAGCCGTCGAGGCCGCCGGCGGAACCACTTCGGAAGGAGCTCACGGCTGCAAATAACTGCGGGGCCGAAACGTTTAGGAATGCTAAATTTAGGACGGAAGGGTCGGGGGGGTCGGGAAAGGTGAGACCATCCGCAGGCGCTGGGTGTTTACTCTCCAGAGCTGTTAGTGTTTCTGGAGAGTAAGGCGCCACCACATCGCTACTGAACAATATCCTGGCCGCACCCTTGATGTCACCTTCACTTAATTTTGATTCCACATGTGAACATAAGCCTTTTGGTGAAAGGTTGTTAAATGCTGGTAATTTTGGATCTAAACTTAGGGTCGAATTATTGCAATTATCTTTAATTTGATTCGTTAATGTTTTTTTAGATGCCAAATTTTTTTGGACATGTAGAATCCTATAAGGGAAGGTGAGTAATTGTTCCCAGGCACTTTGTGAGTTCTCCTGGGTCACAAGACGGAGACAACGCGTCAAACTCTGTGCAACAGACCGTCTCGCGCCCCGGGGAACTCTCTTTAAAACTGGGGTAGAATTTTTTAATTTTGCTAATGTTTTCCACAAGGTTTGCTCTGGAAGTGTTGATGTTGGGGATGTGGCTGGGGGGCACAATGGTACACTATGCGATTTGTGAATCTTGCCATAGTGTATCCTCAGCCCCCGTTCGCCTTTAAAAAAGCGTGCCTGAGAGCAATACGGGCATCTCACCAGCTGGACATCGAGCGATGTGATAGGTTGACTGTTACATTTTCCGGCGTCGCTACTGCCGGCGTTGATCATATAATTATATTAAACTTACAGTACACTTACCTATCAAAAATAAACTATAACCCACTCACTAAAAACAAACACACAAATAAAAAAATAGATTACACAAATTTTTCACAAAAAATGTCACAAAAAAAATTGTCAATTTGACGATTGCGGCGCAGTCGCCTTCGAGGCCTGGGGCGCCGCGCATGCAGCGGGCAACCTGAGGCGCAACGAGGGCGCAACCTTTGCTACCGTTAACCTGGTGCTGGTGCTTGAAAATGTTTAGTTTTTTAGGGTTCCGTATTGTGACGAAAAATATCTTGAAAGAACCTTCTGAAAACGTGCAGAAAGCAAGTATGGTGCTCATTGATCAATGCTCTCGCCTCCTTTCCAAGATAATAGACCTTCACTGGTTGATTGTTCAATAGATAGTGGACTTCATTCGCACGATTTTGCAACAGTCAAAATAATATCTTGTAGGTACACGTAGGTACTACAGTATTACAATAATCTTATTCACAATCATTGTTTTTAAACTGCAATAGATTGTTCAAAACTTCAAACTAGCCTTATTGTGGCAAATAATTTTATTATTATTTTATTTTGATTTAGATTGTTTTGTTGACAGTTTGACAGATCTTCAGATAATTCTTTTCTTTAATTGCTAATGAAAATGGGTTGAATTATCGCTTTTTCTGTTAAAAGTTAATCTGTCGAAAATTTTTACGTAATGTTTTTGTGTAGCAATGAAAGAACTTACGGGCTCTGGAGATCGCAGTTTTTAGGTTATAGATTCAAGACCTAGCAAGTGCCCATTTGGCCTCGGCGTCCGCAAAATTAACAGTATTAGCTTACCGGCGTTCCTGTCCTCTGTCCACAGCACTGAAAAGTTGACCGGGAAAATTTTAGCCCCCTGCCTGGTTGACTCTGAAGTGCCGTGCTTGACCGATGCGGTGAACGCCTGGAAAGCGGCTTGCCCGGATACAGATCGGCCCGTAAACCCATCTTCCCAGAGGCAGTGGGATGAGCCGCTCTGCAGGTTGGTACGGAATAATCTTATCAATACGTCTACCAATACTGCTGAGCGTGCCCGCTTACTGGCTGTGGGTGAGTGGGAGTCGGGCCTCTGGCTTCAGGCACTTCCGTCACCCAACATAGGCACTATGATGGGTGACACCACCTTCCGGCTCGCTATTTGTCTACGTCTGGGCGCTCCTTGTGGGGCTCCGCATCGCTGCCAGTGCGGTGAAGCTGTCGACTGCCTCGGACACCATGGCCTATCTTGCAGTAAGAGCGCAGGCCGGATAGCACGGCACGCTAGCATTAATGACATCATCCGTCGTGCTCTTGTCACCGCCGGGGTGCCAGCTGTTTTAGAACCCAACGGTTTGGCACGCAACGATGGAAAGAGACCTGACGGAATGACCATAATGCCTTGGAAGTTAGGTCGGCCTTTGGTATGGGACGCAACGTGTGTCGATACCCTTGCGCCATCCCACCTTCCTAGCACAGTGGGCTGTGCTGGTGCGGCTGCTGCAGGTGCGGAAAACCTCAAACGGCGAAAATATTCAAATATTTTTGGGAGTTATATTTTCGAGCCGTTTGGGGTTGAAACACTAGGGCCATGGGGTCCGAGTGCCCACTTAGTTTTCCAAGACATCGCTAAGCGATTGGTCGACTCTTCACGTGACCAGAGGGCTGGCCTATTTTTTGGCCAAAGAATCAGCATTGCCATACAACGTGGCAATGCTGCCAGCCTTTTGGGTACTTTTCCTGTTGACAGCGATGCGGACGAATTTTTTGATGCCCTATGATCCTTTCCTCTCCTTTTTTTATACAATGTACATATTATTATTTTAATCTGTGTTAGTTTATATATTATGTACATAAAGAATAAAATTTTCATTAGCTATGTAAAAAAAAAAAAAAAAATTTTTTATTTAATTTAATTTTTATTTAATTCCAATACAAAATAGTTGACTGGAGAAGAATTGTGTATTTGAATTGTAATTTGATTGACATTATTTCTCTTTATTATTATTGTGTATTAGAATCTTGTACTTTTGCATGCCATCATCTGGTTAAATATGGTTTTTGCTACTTACATTTTTATGTCACCATCTTTTGTACCTACCCATGTTTGCAAAATAAAATATCTTATCTTATCTTATCTTATCTTAAGGCAAACATTTAAACAAGACCTAAAATTAAACTCAAATTCAAAAGTTGGCAAAATTTTTCGCAGTATGAAAGAAAGAATTACGCAATAATTACATAAAAACAAATGAAATTAGAAAAAAAAAACATTCCAAAACTTTATTTTTTTTAATACCATTTACTAATGTTAGTGACAAGTACGCAGGATAACTACAACAGGAAAAACTTAACCTTTTCTTTTTTGCGTTCCTCTAAATTTGTCCATGAGTGTATGTACAACATACTGGCGGCTTAGAGGAGGCCCAGGGGCCACCCTCACCGCACCTTAACCTGTTGATACACTACATTGTACAAATAATGGATATTCGTTATAGTTGCTACTTTTTATTTTACAACATAACACTAACAAATATAACATAATAAATAAAAAAACACTATTTATTCACACACGTATAACCATTAATATAACACTAACAATTACCAATGCATAACAGTTACTGCATAATATAATAAATAATAAAACTCTTGCATAACAATTCAAAATAAATCCTTAAAAACAACATACATTTATGTTTCCATTATTCCTAACATGCTTTATGCCATAACACTATTATGCTAACAGACACTACGCCAAAAAAACATTATGCGAAATAATAAATAAATAATAAGTTTATTGTACAAAGAGAAACACATAGAACACATACACTAAACATGATAGTACAGAGAAATACAAATTATACTAAAACAAATTAGGCTACAAGGTAATTATGCCAACAAAAACAGTATGCCACAACCAATTATGCCAAAGTATCATTATGTCAACACAATTAGACCAAAATACTTATGCCAAAGCATAATAGGAAAAAACATTATGCGAAAAAAAAGAGTCTGCATAATCCTCACATATTACTCATCAGCCTCCAGAGTCCACAGACCGAGGCACTCAGCAGCACCATATCGTCCGCTTAGCTGATATTAATAAAACAGACGACATCTATGCTACAACCGATATGCAGCTAGCTGAGCGCCTCGATTAGTCCATTCACATACAGAGAGAGGAGAGGGAGAGATCAATCCCCCCTGCCTCACTCCACATTCCAACCTATATGGGTCCGATAACGTGCCCACCCACTTCACGTTATTCACCTGGTTCCCGTACCAATACTTAAAGATGTTAATAAGTTCATACGGTATGTGGGCTGAACTCATCTTATTCCACGAGATCTCATATGAGACCAGGTCAAAGGCTTTGGAAAGGACATAGAATCTCCCACAAGCGTTGCCACAACGACCAGTCCTATGCTTCGCCCATCCAATGGATTTCCGCAACCATTTCCAGGTCATCAGCCGTCTAGTTTGCGGTAGTATAAAATATCCAAAGATCAGCGCACACAACATGCTTAAAAAACCAGTCAAGAGCGAGTCGGACTCGCGCACCGAGGGTTCCGTTTCGTTTTCTGAAAAAATGTGCCATTTAGAGACACCGTTTTATTTTTAACCGACTTCAAAAAGGAGGAGGTTCTCAATTCATCGGAACCTTTTTTTTTATTTTTTTTTTATGTATGTTCCCCGATTACTCGAAAATGGCTGGACCGATTTGGATTTTTCTTTTTTTGTTCGAAAGGGTATACTTCCCAAGTGTTCCCATGATCATCAAGTCAGGATCTGATGATGGGATCCTATGGAAATCGAGGGAAACCCTCAAATTTTATGGGCACACTTATATCGATTTCGGTATTTTTTATAGTAACTCGTGCATTTGCTCTCGGAAAGTACCATTTGGTGAACTGGAACTGATGATGAAGACCACAGATGGCCATCGGAAATACTCAATTATATCGAAGTATATCACAGGTTGTGATTCGATTACTTTAATATGGTTTATGCTCGTCAAAATGCATAATGGTGATGGTGACTTCACCATGAGCTCCAGTTCTCTTGGTTCTTACTAGGAGAACTCCTCAACAATTAACGTCCTTGCATCGGGAAAAGCAATATTTTGTAAAACGTGATGAGCAGTTGACATTGGGTTATTGTAACTTAGATAAATTATAAACTGACCCACTAAAAATGAAAAATAAAAACTTTTTTACAAAAAACAAAACCGACTTCCAAAAAAAACACTACAAAGTGAAAAATAACTTTAATTTCGGAAGTCGGGGGCAAACACCTAAAATACAGATCCAAAGACACCGACTTCCAAAATTAAAGTTATTTTTCACTTTGTAGTGTTTTTTTTGGAAGTCGGTTTTGTTCCTGTAATCTTTACATAAACTTCTATCACATAGAATAATTTCATATTTTAGTCTATGCAAACTTCGGAGACTTCGGGACTTTCAGATACTACCTCCTACATCCAAACTTACGAGTACAAACTTCCTACACGGGAACCGGGTTAGGTCACAGATTGTGAAGAAAATTTATGGAACGCGTACTTATTTGAGTACGTGACTGAGCACTTGAGAGCAAACGTCCTTACATTATACAGGGTTACTTGTAATTCGACGTATTCCTTGCAGTTCGTCATAGTAGGGTTAAAATGCAACAAATTAAGTTCAACAGTCATCATTCAGTTTAAGTTTAATTAAGTTAAGTTAAGTTCTACCGAAATTCAGTTTTTTTTGTAATTTTTGTCTAAGAAAAATATAAATTACGAAAAATAAAATGTTTAATTACCGATCTATGCCAAAGTTTTAGGCATTTTCAACTCTTATTTTTTAACAAAGATCTGCTACGGCATCAGCTTTAATAATAACTTAATATCCAGTAAAGTCGCGCCGTAAATCATTTTCGAATTGCATTTTTCATAAAAAAAAAACTAACTCAAAAACTATAGAATTTCGGTAGAACATTTGGTTGCTTAACTTGTTGCATTTTAATCCTGCTATGACGGCAAGGAATACGTCGAATTACAAGTAACCCTGTATACTATGTCGGTTTGCATCCTCGTCTTTCAGGGTGTGATACAGAACATCAAACCGAACAACTTTCTCCATGGGCCCAACATCGTAATCGCGAATAAATTTTCAACTGTCCCATAGAAAATTTCGAGTGTACTACGTGAGCTCGACAAATGGATGTGCGATTAACGCTTGTGCGACAAAACTGTACTGCGACTCACCACAGTTCGAATGCACGCTTGTGCGACACACTGGACCTCGACAGCACGCTAGTGCGAAATTGAAGACTCAAACTGTGTATTAAATATTATAATATGATACTTAAGGTGAGAGCCCCCTAAGACGTTGGCATGTACTGCCAGAATAGCCAATACTACTGCAAAGAGATGCTGCCCAATATATAAACTAGAACCCGTCGCTGAGAGTCCTATGCAGGGCACTCTTGCAGGAAGCAAATGTAATAGCCAGCGCGGAATACCTGACAGTTGGTATGATGAACGCATAGGCGCTCCGTGTAAGACCATGCTTTGTACAACTTATACGTAGGTGGACTTCTTTCCGAGGTCCGCCGAGAGCGGGCAACAAACCGACCAGTAAGCACCCACTATCCTCTCAATATGGGGACGAGGCGGTTGAAATGAGGTGGCCCAGTGCAACGGCCGCGACTTCGCAAGTAGGTAGGTAGGTAGTAGGTCGTAGGTTCGAACCTAGACAGGCACTTTGTGTAAATTATTTCATCACCACTGCTCTCAAATGAAGGAACATATTGTGAGGAAACCAGCATGTCCTAGAACCAAAAATTCGAAGACGTGAAATCCACCAACCCGCACTGGGTCCGCGTGGTTGGATTAGGTCCCATTCCCTCTTACAAAGAGGAGGCCTGTGTTCCAGCAGTGGGAACATTATAAGCTGATTAAGATGCGGTTGAAATGAAATCGTTTGTCGCACTACCGTAGTGTCGAACTATTGTCGCACAATCGTTTGTCGCACTAGCGTGATGTCGAGGTTCAGTGTGTCGCACAAGCGTGATGTCGAACTGTGGTGAGTCGCAGTACAGTTTTGTCGCACAAGCGTTAATCGCACATCCATTTGTCGAGCTCACGTAGTACACTCGAAAATTTCGGCAGATTATTTTTTCGCGAATGACTAAAAATACTACGTTTTAAATTAAAAACATTTATTTTGAGAGGCGTAATATATCTATGAAATGTCTGGTACTTCGATGCAGTCTTGTTCATTTATTCCATCCATAGCAGCATTACTGTTGTTGCTAGCTGTTTCTTTGTGCTGCTCCGTAACGAGGATAGCTCTGAGAATACTATCAGCAGGCAGATCCTCAAACATTGTTGCGACTGCCTTTAGAAGATATTTAAACGCCATTACTTGTTCATGTGATTGCCAGGCTCCTTGGTTTGAATCGAGATAGAAGACATCTTGAATGCATAAATCTGTGCAGTTCAAATAATTTCTTACCTTCTGTATTGTGCGATTAAAATTATTATTTAAAAAATATTCTGTATCGCAGTTGTCGATATCTAAAGAAGAACTCCTCGGAATGGGACGTCCAGCAAAAGGCGATACGATATATTCTTCAAAATTAAATTCGCTGTAGTATTTGAAGAATCCGCCCAGCAGTTGATGTAGATTCTCTGTATTCGTTGAACGGTATGACATCTCGTTGAAACCCTTGTTCCAGATATTGAAAAAGTGACTTATCGTATCTTTCTGTAACATATAGACGGGAGGTGCCATATTCTTCTGTTGCAAATAAAATACTATTAACAAGTACAATGAACGGTTTGTTAGTTTCATAGATCCATGACCTACCAGTCCGTGGATTTGGAAGAAGTATCTCAGAAAGCGTACCAAAGGTAGAATTCGTTCATCTAAATTGAAGTAATATTTCATAATATTGGCATGTGCAATAGCTTCATCGTCAGATATATTATTGAGGTCAATCTTCCGCTGTGTGGGAATATGGATAAACGAAAAACGAGTGCATTTAGAGTATTCTTCGCTATTTAAATCTGTATACAGTGCTGGTTGTTTCTGAAACAGCTCTCTTGTCTCTGTCACGTATGATGCTGGTGAAAAACTATAGTTTCGTATATTTAAGCTGATGTCGACGTCGCTTGATTTGGTACCTGCACCTATGGTCATAGAACCGTACGGGTTTAGCTTGAAATCTGCAAATAATAATAACTTTGTTATAGCTAGACTTTTTTAGTGTACCTAATAATTAATAATATTAAACCATATTTTATACTATTATATATTTTTTTTGTATTTTTTTAAAATATACAGGGTGTAAGGGACAGCCCTCCGCAAACTGATAGGGTGAATTCAGTATGTCATACAAAGATGACCGGTACTTTAAATTTTTTCAGGAACGTTAAGGGAATCCAATAAATCTGACTTGTTTGTGTTTTTGTGCACAAATCGGAGCGTCTATTACTGGTTGGCAGGGGTAGGTAATAGGTATGCGGTGAGTTCGATGAACGCTGTAGCTAGACAGAAAGTGAACAGCTGATTTCACGCGTCGTTGGTAAGAATATTTCAACATCCATTGCTGGTTTTTTTTTTGCTGTTTTTTTTTCAGTTTTTTTTTTACATAAATGGAGTGCTGCGAACACACAATGCAATTTTACATTGAAATAATGAAAATGTAATTGAAAAAAAAAATTAAAAAATTAAAATTTTCCTGAGAAAATTTCCGGTGGAATATGATTCAAAATGAGTAGCTGAATGCACCCTGTTAGTTTGCGGAGGGCTGTCCCGTACACCCTGTATTTATGTTTTTATTGTTTTGTTTTTTTTTGTTTTTATTATTTTTGTTTTTTTTTTGTTTTTATTCTTAGTCTAAATAAAATAAACTGTGAAGAAAATTCACACTAAGTATACCTAGTTAGGTAGGTACTGATAGGAATTTAAGGTAGGAACAGCCCGAACATTGTTTTCACATGTAAAGTGCACCCGTTCGAAGTATGTAATGTACCTATAGGTAGGTAAGTCATTTTAACGAAGTCAATCTGCCTAGCCCTTTCCCAACTATGTTGGGGTCGGCTTCCAGTCTAACCAGATGCAGCTGAATACCAGTATTTTATATGGAGCGACTGTCTATCTGACCTCCACAACACAGTTACTGGGTAATACGATACACCTTGGTAAGACTGGTTGTCAGACTTTCGGGCTTCTGACGACCCGTAACGACTATCAAAGATCCACGAATAACAGCCGAGACCAGCTTTCCGAGGTACGAGGCACGGAGGAGTCTCGGTATGAAGAGATGATCACGCATCCACAGACCAACCCTGGCAAGCGCAGTTAGCCACGAAGATTTTAACGAAGTGACAGTACATTAAGAAAGAAGCACATCAACAACATCCCAAACTGTCAATTTTTCCCAATTGAATATGAACCTTATTTTGTTGTGGTAAAGAAATACTATCAAAGAAATTTGACAGATTGGGGGAAAGCCTCAATACTCAGTTCTTTAATGCATTCCATAAGTGTTACAGTCCCCGGCGATAAATATTGCACATCGACCTTTGGAAAGAGACAATCGGCTAATTTCGGCTTCGTAGAGCGTTAACTCTGTCGCACGAAATACAAACAGTCCGGTATCTATTAGGAGCTGTTAAAACAATTATGATTTGCTTCTTTTGATAATTCTTTTTATTCTTTGTATAAAATACACCATTTTTAGGGTTCCGTACCTCAAAAGGAAAAAACGGAACCCTTATAGGATCACTCGTGTGTCTGTCTGTCTGTCTGTCTGTCTGTCCGTCTGTCCGTCTGTCTAGTACAGCTAAAGTAAATATATGAATTTTTAATATGAGAGTCACTTTTACGGGGAAAATAAGAAAATTAAAAAAAAAAGTTTTGTAAACTGTACCGAGTGACATATCAAATGAAAGGGTTTACTATGAGGGTCTCAAATATATTTTTTTTTATAATTTTTAAACTTATTGTTTTAAAGTTATTTAAGAAAATAGACGAAAATTGACCATCCCCCCCCCCCCTTATCTCCGAAACTGCTGAGCCTAAAATGTTGAAAAAAATATAGAAATTAGTTCTATACCTGTAGATTACAGGAAAACCTATAAGAAGTCTGTGGTCTTAAAATAACATGGTAAATCTATATATATAAAAAAGTCAAAGTCCTGACTGAGTCACTGACTAATATACCAACGCACAGCCCAAACCAATGGACCTAGAGACTTGAAATTTTGCACATAGATACCTTATATAGTGTAAACATCCACTAAGGAAGGATTTTTGGAAATTCCATCCCCAGCGGGGTAAAACAGGGGATGAAAGTTTGTATGAAAAATCCTATCCCTTGAGTTAATAGACTTGAAACTTAGCACGAATATTCATCTAAGTAAATTATAAAGTTTATCATTTTTAGTTTTCCTAAACTACCCCCTTTTTTTTTTTTTTTTTTTTTTTTTTTTTTTTTTTTTTTTTTTTTTTTTTTTTTTTTTTAGGGTGGGAAATCATCAAATAACTTCTCCCGCTCTGGGTGGAGCGGGAGGGCGTGTCAGACTTTTACTGACTAAAACCCACCCGTGTTCCTTCAGTTGCCTATGCCAGGGCCGCGGTAACCCTTTCAGACAACCCGCGACCCCAGGCCTAAACTACCCCCTAAGGAGGGATTGGGTGTGTCAAAGTTTGTATGGAGGAACTTTAACACGCGGTCCGATTAACTCAAAACTCAGTTTTTATACTTGACACCAAAAATTAAGACTAACGTGTATTACGGTTTTCCAAAAATCTACCCCTTTTTTTTTTTTTTTTGAGGGTGGGAAATCATCAAATAACTTCTCCCGCTCTGGGTGGAGCGGAAGGGCGTGTCAGACTTTTACTGACTAAAACCCACCCGTGTTCCTTCAGTTGCCTATGCCAGGGCCGCGGTAACCCTTTCGGACAATCCGCGACCCCAGCGGCAAAAAAAAAAAAAAAAAAAAAAATCTACCCCTAAGGGGTGAAAAGTTAATTTTATAGCGGAGGATTTTATTGGGGGCTTGATTAACTCTAAAATAGGTGTAAATAATGTTTGAGTCAAGTTATGGAAACATACCAGACGATTTTTGAAATTCTTTAGGTATCTGTGTTCGTGAAAACAGAGATACAGTTTATGAAAAATCTTATTAATTTGGTTAATGAACTTGAAACTTAGCACAAATACTTGCATAAGTAAGTAATAATGTTTGTCATTATTAGTTTTTCAAAACTACGCCTCAACTGAGGTTTAGGGATGTTAAAGTTTGTATAGAAGAATTTTAAAGCGCAGTCCGATTTAAAAAATGGTACTTTGAGTCAAGTTAGGAAACTTGGCAAACGAATTTTCACCGATTTTGACGGCATATAGCTGATGTTTTAAGGAGTAAGTTAGGCTATTTTTATTTTAGAAAAATAATTAGGGTTCCGCGCAAGAAAATTAAAATCCATGTAATCAGACAACCACGTACAGCCCAGTACAAACTTACTAAGCCTCCACTGTCTATTACGGCTATAACAACAAATAATAAAAATAAAGCAAAGTTAAAAATTTAAGGGGTCGGTCCCCATACAATAAACTTTTCATTTTGAAAAAAAAAATAAAAATTTTAATCTAGCATGTGGGGTGTCATGTCATTATTTCATCACCGCTGCTCTCAAAACGGTGAAGGAAAACATCGTGAGGAAACCGGCATGTCCTAGAACCAAAAATTCGAAGACATGTGACATCTACCAACCCGCACTGGGCCCGCGTGGTGGATTACGGCCCACTCCCTCTCACCGAGAGGAGGCCTATGTCCCAGCAGTGGGAACATTATAGGCTGATTATGTGTTATGTGGGGTGTCATCGTCTAGAACTCATTGAGTAGAGTACAAACATATTTTTTTTTATCTTTTAAAATTAAGAAATAGGGGGCCGTAAAAGTTGTAATTTTAGACCATTTTTGTACGAGCTCTAGCGCAACAATTCAACAAATTAGGAATTTGAAACTTCTTTATACCATGTAAGTACCATGAATACTGTATTTAATCAACAATACCGAAAACGGCGATTCATAAGGTATTTTGTTTAAACATGGGTGATTTTCTACAACTGCAAAAAATAACCTTGATTTTCACAGTATCATTATAAAATAAGTAAAAAGTTATATTTGCGATTGTTAAACATATAATATGGTACGGAACCCTTCGTGCGCGAGTCCGACTCGCACTTGACCGGTTTTTTATTATACTTGAGACCAAAAATTAAGACTAACGTGTATCAGGGTTTTCCAGAAATCTACCCCTAAGGGGTGAAAAGTTTATAGCGGAGGATTTTATTGGGGGCTTGATTAACTCTAAAATTGGTGTAAATAATGTTTGAGTCAAGTTATGGAAACATACCAGACGATTTTTGAAATTCTTTATTTGTGTTCGTGAAAACAGAGATACCTACAGTTTATATGAAAAATCTTATTAATTTGGTTAATGAACTTGAAACTTAGCACAAATACTTGCATAAGTAATTAATAATGTTTGTCATTATTAGTTTTTCAAAACTACGCCTCAAATGAGGTTAGGGATGTTAAAGTTTGTATAGAAGTATTTTAAAGCGCAGTCCGATTAAAAAAATGGTACTTTGAGTCAAGTTAGGAAACTTGCCAAACGAATTTTCACCGATTTTGACGACATATGGCTGATGTTTTAAGGAGTAACTTAGGCTATTTTTATTTTAGAAAAAGAATTAGGGTTCCGCGTAAGAAAATTAAAATCCATAAAATCAGACAACCACGTACAGTCCAGTACAAACTTACTAAGCCTCCACTGTCTATTACGGCTATAACAACAAATAATAAAAATAAAGCAAAGTTAAAAATGTAAGGGGTCGATCCCCATACAATAAACTTTTCATTTTGAAAAAAAAATAAAAATTTTAATCTAGCATGTGTGTCATCGTCTAGAACTCATTGGGTAGAGTACAAACATATTTTTTTTTAATCTTTTAAAATTAAGAAATAGGGGGCCGCAAAAGTTGTAAATTTTAGACCATTTTTGTACGAGCTCTAGCGCAACAATTCAACAAATTAGGAATTTGAAACTTCTTTATACCATGTAGGTACCATGAATACTGTATTTAATCAACAATACTGAAAACGGCGATTCATAAGGTATTTTGTTTAAACATGGGTGATTTTCTGCAACTGCAAAAAATAACCTTGTAATTCACAGTATAGATAGAAGATAGATAGAATTTATTATGCACACCATAAAAATTACAGACATAAATGTTGAAATTTTACATAGGGTGACACAATGACACAACACAGTATCATTATAAAATAAGTAAAAAGTTATCTTTGCGATTGTTAAACATATAAAATGGTACGGAACCCTTCGTGCGCGAGTCTGACTCGCACTTGACCAGTTTTTCTACAAGTGATGGCTTTAGGTTAGGGTAAAATAAAATAAAAAAACATATTCACATTATGTTTACGTATTTGATTATTTTGTATAAACGAAATTGCTTTTTTGGTCTCCCTTTTTTTGTAGTGGTGAACTTAATTTCATTAGAATGTGTTTCAGTACTGACTTCGTTTAATATATTGTTCAAAGTTCTTCTTGAAATTCCAGTGGCATTTGCAACTCGCTCTTGAACCTTCTTAAAATAACAACTTACATTTTCATCTTAATTTTTTTTAAATCTGTCAGCTTCGGTTACAAAATATTTATAAACATTGTAGATAATTTCGCGTGACTGACCTCGTAAAGGTTTCCTCTTTTTCCTAAAGATGCGATAGTACAACTTTAAATTATTTTTTGGGGGTGTTAACAACTCTAAATATATATTTTGAACAACGACTGACAAAACGTCACTTAGGTAGTGTACGACAGAGATAACGCTCTACGATGCCGAAATTAGCCGATTGTCTCTTTCCAAAGGTCGATGTGCAATATTTATCGCCGGGTACTGTAATTTATAGATGGTGTAATACAGTAAAACATCAATATGGACCCTGTCGGGCACAGCAAAATTAGGACAGAGGAAGAGGGCAAGTAAGAGTAGTAATTCAATTTAACTAAAAATAATAGATATATTTAATTGGGTGAAGGGTGTATAATTATAAATGCTTATACCTATGTTACTAGGTTTGTGTATATGTTACGGTAAGTGTGATTAATTGAAAATTATTAATAATCTATCATTATTAATAATTACCGAAAGTCGAGGTAAAAGTAAGAAATTAATCACATTTACCGGTCATTATTAATAATGTAACCGTAGTATCGATAAATGTAATAATTTTCAAAGTTTATTTAGTATTTCAGTTCAGTACCTCTAAGTATTGTGGTAGGTATTATCAATAAATACCTATTGAACAAAGAAATAGAAGAAAGATTCTAATTTTTAATGTTGATTTTGCGGAGTCTATGATTGTACTTACATTTTTAAGCAAAACCAAATATAAAACGATTTTGCATGTAGGTAAGTTTCTTTTATTTATGTAAGTATTTGTAAGTAATAAAATAAGCCTCGAAGTTATATGTCCAGTAGGTAGGTACTTATTTATAATACTAAATAAATACCTACTGGACAAATAACTTCGAGTCTTATTTTATTTTATTACTTTTACCGACGAGAGTAGTGAATTATTAATAACAAAGAACTGCTAAAAGTAATGAATTTCAATGTTATATTCACATTTACTAAATGATGAGGTAATTATTAATAATGACGGATAATTATTAATCATTTTCAATTAATCACATTTACCGTAATATACCTATACATATAAGTTTAGTATATTAGTTTTTTTAAATATTTTTTATTGCATAAGAATAGTGTAGGTAATTATTATGAAAATCTTAGAAGTATTTCCATTCTTATTAAATTATGTTATTGTTTATATTTTCATATTTATATTTTTTTTTAATATTCAAATAATTTATTTATTTGCATAATTATTTATAATATTTACAAGTGGGTAAGTATAAAAAATAAAAATAAAAAGTGGTGGAAGAGCTCATAGGGCATAGACCAGACGGAATGATCATAATGCCTTGGAATTTGGGTAGGCCTTTGGTGTGGGATGCAACCTGTGTCGACACCCTCGCGCCATCCCATCTTCCTAGCACGGCGTGCTGTGTTGGAGCGGCTGCTGCAGGTGCAGAAAACCTCAAACGGCGCAAATATAACAACCTTGTTGGGAGCTATATGTTTGAGCCGTTTGGGGTTGAAACACTAGGGCCTTGGGGTCCGAGTGCTCATCGAGTATTTCGGGACATCGCCAAGCGGTTGGTCGACTCCACACGGGACCAGAGGGCTGGGCCTCAAGTCTGCTATTACAATAGTGTCAGAATGGTCTATCATTGATTTCATAATTGTTGATTTTGACAAGTTTGGTAATCTACTAATATAATGGCGTCATTATGACTTTCCAATGGTCAACCACTGACACTCCATTGTATGAAATTATGAATTTAGCAGATTACGAACTTTTAGCAAAATGACAATGCAGTGACAATGGGATCGTGTTGGAATGTAAAAAATAGCAGACTTGGGGCCCTGGCCTATTTTTAGCCCAAAGAATTAGCATTGCCATCCAGCGTGGCAATGCCGCCAGCCTTTTGGGCACTTTTCCCACTGACAGCGATGCGGACGAATTTTTTGATGCCCTGTGAGCTCTTGCACCACTTTTTATTTTTATTTTTTATATTTATATTTGATTTTCTATATTCCATATTATATTATATTATAAGCTTTTGCCCGCGGCTTCGCCCGCGCATGTATTATACATATAAAGCTTTCTCTTGAATCACTCCATCTATTAAAAAAAAACCGCATCAAAATCAGTTGCGTAGTTTTAAAGATCTAAGCATACAAAGGGACAGACAGCGGGAAGCGACTTTGTTTTATACTATGTAGTGATATTTCATAATTATTGGGGGAAAGAGAGAATAATTTTATTTTGCAATTGATTTGTCATCTAACAATTCCTTTACTGAGTAGTATGACTTGGATTCCAGAAATAATTTCAATTTATTAATAAATAAGTATATTTTTGTTTTAATTACTTCTCTAATGTCATTTGGTAATTTGTTATACATTTTTATGGACATAACTAAACATACACCTTTGTACAGTCGGCTGCATCAATTGGGTACCCCTCAAAAGACATGTGGGTTCAAATCCGCGATAGTCCGAAGTTGGTTTTTGTATTTTGCAAAAACATTTTATTATAATTAATGTATTGTTTTTGTGAATAAATAAGTTTATGTTAGTATTTATTTTTACTTAAGTCTGTTTTTATTATTGTCATTTTCAATAAAACTTTAATACTTCTAATATTGCGTATAACGACAAGCAATATTAGGGTTGACATTTACGAAGAGTTATTCAACGTCTAAATAGACCAGAGGTTTCAAGACCGCTTGCCGCGCATAAGGTTGGAGGTTTAAATCTTAAGCACGAATTGTTTTTTGTCATGCATTATATATATTTTTTTGATATAAAGTATTTTTCTATTTTAAGCAAGCATTTTTTTTTTGTATTTTATAATTGTAATTTTTTTATTTATTTATTTTTATTTTATTTTAGTAATATTTCTAAAGAATTTAAAAATCAAGAAAAATAAAATACTTTAATAATCATTTAAGTAATAATATTTTTTATTGATATTATGTAACAAAACTACAAAGTTTTATATTTTACAATAATTTGATTTGATATTATTTACAGTTACCTTATTAGACATATTTTGCCAACTGCGACAAATGGGTTCCTAAACAAATGCGAAAGGTGAAGCAAAACTAGACTCATCAGACGGTAACTTCATTATAGATTAGTAAAATGATGCATAACTACCAAACTAACACACAAACTCTACTACTAAAGATTATTCTATCTATCTATCTATCTACCCTCTAATAACAAACTATTCATTCACTGCGATTTCATAGACAGAGACAGAGTTATAACGCCAAGTAGATTGATAATTCGTTGAGACATAAACTACCTAACTGGCTTAGTTGGTAAGAGCTAGCGGTAATAACCAATGAGTTGATAATGACTTTTTGTATTATTCTTAAGGATGTATTGTTTGAATTGCAAAGTTGTAGCAAAGTTACTTTTAATACAACTGGGGTACCCAATTGATGCAGCCCACTGTACATTTATGGTTGTTTTGAGACTTCTAAACAAGTTTTAGATATAATGTTGCATTATTGTGTTCACCTTGCCATCGCTGGCGCAGCGTCCTCCGCACATCGGCCAGCACTCGAGACAAGATGTCAGCAGAATGTTGCGTGGACAACATCTGCTCGTGCAGGATGTGCCGCAGCTGGGAGTCGAAGTCGCCCGAGAGACAGAGCAACGCTGCCGCTGTTACCCCTTAAAGTAAAAATATCATATTTTAAGTGAAATTGTTACTGGCAGTGACTTCCTGGACGTAGATAATGAATATGTAGGTCCTAAATAATTTATTTATTTATTTATTTAAGATATACGTATACAACTTAACAGATTTAAATAAATCTAAGGCGTTGTACAGCAAAATTTAACAAAATAATACAATTAGAAATAAAATAACAAGAACAAATAGAACACGAGAAATTAATAAAAAACAAAGTAGAAGTTACATGCAATCAACAAAAACTAAACAGAAAATTATTACTTATTTATCTTTCATTCATCATCTCACAGAATCTTAAACATTCACGACACACATCAATCCATCTCCCTGCAAATAAGTCACACTCCGGTGTTGATTTCAAAAGAGCATAATGTAATTACCGGAGTGCTGAACAGATGGAGGAACTACTCCTTAAGATGGAGCGCGTGAGTCTTACGTTTGGATTGAGGATTAAGTTTGGATAAGAATAATAATTTTGACGTTCGAAAAGTGCTGTTTCTCAGCCTACATTCAATTAAAAAAAAAGAAAAAAGATCTAGATTTTTATTTTCAATATTATAAAACTTGTATAACGATAGATTAAAATTGCATCAATACAATACATTATTACCTTGGCCAGAGGATTAGAATTGCCATACAACGTGGCAATGCCGCCTTCTCTTGGGTACTATACCAGTCGACAGCGATGCGGAGGAGGAATTTTTCGACGCCATATTTTAAATTTTTAATAGTTTTAGTTAGTTTAGGATATTAGGGTTCCGTTCCGTCTGTCTGTCACAGCTGGATATCTCAAGAACTACTAATGCTATCAACTTGAAATTTGGAACAGTTTTAGATGACGTTTACACAACTATTTTGCAAATAAGAATAAATTAAAAATATATGTTATTTTTTTTCCAACAGAGACTGAAAGGGGGTCTTAAAAATTCAAAGTGGGGCTACTAGGGCATGCGGGGTATCATATGAAAGAGCGCTGTTTGCACATTCTCAAATTTTTTTTTATTTTTTTTAGGCCGCACAGTTTTCGACTTTTGATGAAAAATATTTAAAAAAATCACAGATCTCATGCACCACATGACCTTCATATAGCATTGGAAATGAACTTCGGTTATAAAAAAAGAAAACAAACAAGTAGGAACATATTTTTCAAAACATTTTACATTTAAGAGAAAATACAGGTTTTTCAATACTACTAATGCTAGTTAGTATTAGTTCTAAGTACAGCTATAATGTACGAACATGTACCTAAGTTTATTATTATTTTTCAAACATTTATTTTAATTTATCATAGAAAATACACAGGTTTCTATACTACATAACCCGACATAGTTGGGATTAAGCTAGGCAGATTGATTGATACTACAGCTTTGTTATACGAACATACATACTTTATTTCATGTTAATTTTTAAAAACATTTATTTTCAGTATTATAGAAAATCGTGAGGTTTTAATACTGCTTCTATAGGTAGGTAGTACACACTAACAGATTTGTTGTACCTAGCATGTGTTTTACACTAACATTTTATTTCATTTTTATTGTAATAGAAAATACAGTCCTTTCAATACCTACTACTAATGCATTTTATGTTGATTTTTTTTACATTTAATTATTTATTATCGAAAATACAGAGGTTTTAACACTACTTCTATACTACACACTAAAAGCTTTGTTATACTAACATGTACCTAATATAATTTTCATCACTGATGCTCTGAAAGTAATAAGCAAACTCGCTCGCTTCGCTCGCTCGTGTGCCTAAATATTTCGGTTGTAATTGATTACTTACATCCCATGTTTAACAATCTAATAGATTTTTAAGTAAATTTAAACATTTACATTGTAATAGATAACCGTACAAATGAGTTTTTAATACTGCACACTAACAGCTGTAGCATTTATACTTATCTATTTTTTTTTTTTTTTTTTTAAATTTACTTATTTATTTTAGAAAAATACAGTGGTTTTAATAGTATACTTAAATACTTCTACAGCTTTGTCGTACGGTAGACCGCACATGTAACGCAGTGGTAACACCCATAAACCTTACGCCACGCGCATAGAACTCAAATTAGCACGAAAGTGTTACCAAACGCGAGCGCCCGAGACGCTCAAACCTAGATCTTAAAATCGTCATAACTCCAAAAGTTATTATTGTTTTTTTGAATTTCGAAAAACAGTCGGAGGCATAACCTTCCTGAACATATACATGTAGATTTTTTTTTTAAATATTCATAAACAAGACTAGATGTTGGGTACATTATGGACCCCATAAATATGACCATTTTAGTGCTATTTTCTTTATTTTTTTAAAGAAACATTTGACTAATTCAATTTTACTTTTTTGTACATTGTAGCCCTCGCCTCGTCAATACAAATATTTTGACACCTCAATTGACTTAGAAATAACGGAAATATCGGCATGTCGCACTTTTCTTTGAAAAGAGGGCCTATACCCAACCTATACCGGAGCGATCGAAAAAACATTTCCAATGTTAAAAAAGAAATAAATTGTTGGAACACTGAGAAGATTTACTAAGAGAGCTTGAGGTAAATATGTACGATGTTTGCATGTTCCATCATATTTTGTAACCTAACTCCGGAGCTGCTTACAGTTTATTTATGTTTGTGTTATTACGTTTTACATCATAAGTTCCGATGGGAGTGGCATGTACAATTGTATAAAAGTCCCCAATAATAAATAAAGAGGAAAAAAAAATGTATAATATAATAAAAAATAATACAGTGGATTTCATTTATTACGACCTTGGTTGTAGCGACCTTTTACCTATAGCGACGTTAAATCTAAGTCCCTTGAATTTAAAGCATACTTTAGTACAAAATTCATGTGGCTATAGCGACTTTGGATGTACCAACGAGTTCGGGTGTAGCGACTGTTTTTAATGAATCATTTGTAACAAATTCCTAGAAATCCCATGCAGGTATTGCGACAGGAGTCGGCCGCCAAAGACTCAAATATTTCTTTCTTTCACAAACATTTCTTATCTTTTGTTTACATCCACACAGATGGTCAGCAAGTGGGGAGACCTGCAGTGCGATTCTGTAACCATCTCACCGAGAAAGCTTAGGTGAAGTGAGCTGTCAATAGTGTCAATTCCTAGCAAAAACAAACTCACTTCACCTAAGTTTTCTGTTAGGAAAGCACTTCCAGCGTAATTCTATGAGGTCTTCCCTTCTAGATTAAAATAAGATCTGTGTTGTGGTTGCTAGGTGATTGCTTGTTATTCTTTGTATCTTTGATAAAGCACGCAATATATTTTACTAAACCTAATTTCCACTTCGTTTACTTTAATATGGTAGCAGAGCATGCAAAAACGAGAGTTTAAAAGTTTTAGTATTGTTTTCTAAAGGATAAAAGTTCGAAAGAGTGAATCATGTTGTCTTCAAATATGAAACTCGAAATAGGACTATTCGACGGAAGCAACTGGCCGACCTGGAAATATAAAGTGTTGTTGCTGCTGCGGAGTAACACAGGCACCTTAGATGCGGTGCAGGGTACTCTAGTAAAGCCAGCACATCCGGATGAAGGAGCCAAAGCGGAAGCTTTTATTAAGTACAAAGACGAGTGTGACAGATATAATAAAATTGAAAGCACAGCACTGTTACTACTGACTACTAATATGACCAACGAAATGCTGAACAAAGTAATGCGTTTTACAACTGCGAGTGATATGTGGGACGAATTAAACCGTCTTTATGAGCGAGGATCACAGGACCGAACCTACGATCTGTGTATGCAACTTTTTAATTACAAGAAAGACCCCACTCATGACATGGGTTCACATATGTCTGCAATAAAGAATATTTGGCATGATCTGAATCAAGCTTTGTCTACAGTTTGCAATCAACTACCAGAAATTCTTTTGATATGCAAGATATTGGATTCCCTGCCAGAAGAGTATTTCAGTTTTAAATCGAGTTGGCTACTGATTACGTTGAAAGATCGTACAATCGAGAACTTGACCACCCAGTTGTGCGCTCACGAGAGAGCTTTGAAAGATAGAAATAAATCTGAAGCTGAGGGTGAATCCAGCACGGTGGTATTGATAGTACGTAACAAAAAGCAAGACTACAAAAAGAAGTCCAAGTGCAACTATTGTGGAGCAAGCGGACATCGAGTAAAGCAATGCAAGAAATGGATTATGGATGGTAGACCCCCGAAACCTACAAAGGAATCCATATCAAATGCTGCTACATTGTCAAGTTTAGCTTTATCTCTTGGTGAGAGTAATGATAGAGACTCATGGTACGTGGACAATGGAGCAACAAGTCACGTAACCAATAGAGCAGATCAGTATGTATTTTTCGAGTACTTTAGCAAATCTCACAGAGTAATGACAGCAAATGGTGAAAATATTGAAGCTATCGGAAAGGGCTCAATACAAGTAAAAGCTGACATTAATGGCCGAAACGAAACAATTACACTCACAAATGTTTGGTATGTTCCCAGTATACAACGAAAGTTGTTCTCAGTGCTAGCCGCACAAGATCTTTGTGAGAATAGCTCCTTTGAATCAAACACTCGGTCATGTTTATTTAAGGTTGATGGTAAGACAAAGTTAGTCGGTACTCGTGACAAGTATGGAGGTTTGTACAAACTTAAAATAGAAGTAATTACACCTAAACTTGAGATTAACCAACTAACAGTTAATAACCAACTTCAACTGTACCACGAACGTTTAGGACACCAAAACAAAAGACATGTCAAACAAGTTATGCAAAGAGAATTTGCTATGCAATTTAAATCTGAAAATAACAAAGAAGTTTGCGAAGGTTGCGTTTATGGGAAAGCCCACAGAAGGACGTTTGGGACCAGGGAAAGAACTACAAGACTTGGAGAGTTAATACACACTGATGTGTGTGGACCTTTTGTGTATTCGATCTCAAAGTATAGATACTTTGTTCTATTCAAGGATGATTTCACCCGTTTTCGTTACGTATACTTCTTACGACAAAAGTCAGAAGTTCAAGCACGCTTGAAGGATTTTCTAGTAGAAGCTAAGACATCAGGACACGTCATTCAAGAGTTGCTAAGCGACAATGGCGGTGAATTCGACAATGAACAAGTACGAAGTACGCTGAGACAACACGGGATTAAACAGAGGCTGACAATGCCCTACACTCCCGAACAAAACGGTTGTGCCGAAAGAGATAATCGCACAATTGTTGAGATGGCAAGAGCACTCATGCACGCTCATGATGAGATACCTAAAGGTTTATGGGCTGAAGTAGTGCAAGCTTCAGTGTACATATTAAATCGTACGGGACCCACTCCAAATGATGACAAGTCGCCGTATGAGTTATGGTACAACAAGAAACCCAAAATAAATCATCTCAGAATCATTGGTTGCGTATGCTACGTGCATGTCCCAAAACAAAAGAGAAATAAACTAGATAAAAAAGCAAAGAAAGGAATTCTTATAGGATATGATGGTGATGATGGGTATCGAGTTTATGATACAAGGAACTTTAAATTGTTGCGTTCCAGAGATGTAACTTTTGAAGAAGTACCTCTGTTAGACCGAGACACACCTGTTAGTGAGGAGCCTGAAGTCAAAAAGAATACCTATGAGCTACCTACTTCTTCCATAGATGATCAACCAAACTTAGAAGTACTTAATCAAAGTAATGATCACTTGCATTCAGTGAATTTGGATAATGAAACAAGTGATAATGAAGAAGAACGACATGAAGAAGATACTTGGTATGAAACAGGTACTAGTAATGAAGAAGATCGACAAGAAGAAGACACTCAAACTGTTGAAGGAAGCAGTCGTGTACTTCGTGATCGGAGTCAAATTAAACCTCCAGAAAGATTTAATTTTGAACAATTCATCAATCAAATCATTGCTGTTCCAGAACCATCCTCGTATCGAGAAGCCATGCAAAGTACTGAAAAAGACAAGTGGGTTGAGGCTATGAACAGTGAGATAAATTCTCTGAAAGAGAATGAGACATGGAAACTGACACATTTACCAAATAACAGAAAAGCACTCAACTGCAAATGGATATTTAAGGTAAAGAAGAACCCTGATGGCTCTATTGACAAATTTAAAGCAAGACTAGTTGCAGTTGGCTATTCTCAGAAAAAAGGAATAGACTACCATAAGACATTTAGCCCTGTTGCGAAACTAAGCACGATCCGAGTATTATTAAGTATAGCTGCAAATGAAGGTTTATCGCTAAAACAATTTGACGTCTCAACAGCTTTCCTATATGGCAAGGTGAAGGAAGAGATATACATGCGACAACCTGAGGGATACAATGACGGATCTGGCAAGGTGTGCAAGTTGATAAGAAGTCTTTATGGACTTAAACAAGCGCCTAAATGTTGGAACGAGTGTATTCATGATTTTTTTTATTGAATCTGGATTTACACAGAGCGAAGCAGATCCATGTTTATACGTGAGACAACGTGGAAAAACAAAGATTTTGCTAGCTTTGTACGTTGATGATGGATTATTGGCTTCCTCTGATGACGTAGAAGCTGACGATTTCATTGAGAACGAACTCAAAGTACGTTTCAAGATAACGACTAAGCCGCCATCGTACTTTCTTGGACTAGAGTTAGAGCGACACAATGATGGGACTATAAGAGTTCATCAAGCCGCCTATACTTCAAAGGTTTTGGAGAAGTATGGAATGGGTGACTGTAAAGCCGTTGGAACACCAATAGTTAAAGATATTCCTGTAAAAAAGTTGGCGGAAGAGATCTGTGACACTAAATTTCCCTATAGACAAGCTGTGGGAGCGTTGGTTTATCTCATGGTGAGTACAAGGCCTGATATCGCCTATGCAGTCGGAGTCGTATCCAGAACCTTAGATAACCCTACTAATACGAATGTGTTACAAGTGAAGAGAATCTTTCGTTACCTCAAAAGAACAATCGAGACTGGTCTAGAGTTTAAAAAGAATGAGAAGCGACTCATCTGTTACAGTGATGCGGATCACGGAGGCGACAACTTGAGTGGTTGTTCTACAAGCGGGTTGATATGCATGTTCGCTGGATCAGCAATCTCCTGGAGAAGTGTGAAGCAAACCTCAGTTGCGCTGTCGTCCACAGAAGCAGAAATAGTAGCTGCCAGTGAGGCGTGCCGTGAAATGGTTTGGCTAAAGAGATTGTTTAAAAATTTAAGTGATAAATTAGAAATACCAGTACTGCGCATTGATAATGAGTCTGCAATAAAATTAGCTCATAATCCGCCTTACGAATATCATCGGAAGACAAAGCACATTAAGCTAAGACATTTCTATGTAAGGCAATGTGTGTCTGAAGGAGATATCCAAATTGAGCAAGTGCCTACGCAAGAACAACTGGCTGATATATTTACAAAGCCATTATTCAAACCAAGACTGGTAAAGCTTTGCGAAGACTTCGGTTTGAAAAAGAAGAGGAATGTTAGGAAAGCACTTCCAGCGTAATTCTATGAAGTCTTCCCTTCTAGATTAAAATAAGATCTGTGTTGTGGTTGCTAGGTGATTGCTTGTTATTCTTTGTATCTATACTAATATTATAAAGAGGTAAAATTTGTTTGTAAGTTTGTAAGTTTGTATGTTTGTAAGTTTGTATGTAGGGGGTAATCTCCGGAACTAATGATCCAATTCTAAAAATTTTTTCACTGGTAGAAAGCTACATTATTCCTGAGTGCCATAGGCTATAAATTATATTTATATCATGCATATTAGCCGAGCTATCACAACTTTTGTCTAACAAGTCGGAAAGAAATACGTCTTTAAACAGACTTTTTTGCATGCGCTGCCTAAACGGTTGTTTAAAATTGAGAACATTGCATGGCAGTCTGGTCCGTCTTAAATAATTCTACAAAAAAAATCCGCGACACCATATTTCTATCTTTTATATTTTACCTTTTATACATCTTTTATTGTTTTAAAAAAGTATTTTTTAGACATACTTACGTTTGGATGATTATTTAAACAACAACACATTAATCCTTATCAAAATAAGTTATTTTATGATCACAGGACATCATGGAGATAAGATTTGGCCTTTACAGTATGGCAATTGGTCATACAGTTTCGGAGATAATATAAAATTACTAAAACGCAAAATAACTTTAATTCATACCGCTCGCTCTTGAGCAAACATGTTTAGTGCGGACGTTTTATCAATTTTAACCATAGATGGCATTGTGCAAATAAGTAATTTTTCTGAATAGCGAGATTTATTATTTCAATAATGTCGGTGGATTACAGCGGAAGAGTTTGTTTTTTTGTTAGTTTGTTTGAACGCGCTATCTCTGGAACTACCCCAGTCGGATATGAAAAAAATCTTTTAGCAATTTATAACCCAGTTCTTGAGGAGGGCTATAGGCTATTTAACATCACGCTAGGGCCCTTAGAAGCCGAGCGCGAAGTAATAGCGCGGGCAGGCGATGCGGAAGGATACAGGTTATTTAACATCACGCTAGGGCCCTTAGGAGTCGAGCAAAAATAAAAAATGTCAGAAAGGATGCTAAGCGCAAACGAAGTAATAGCGCGAGCAGTCGTTGCGATGCGATGCGTGGGGGTTAGTGGGTGAGGGGGGGGACAAGAAATTTTACGCGGACGAAGTCGCGGGCAGAAGCTAGTCTTTGATAAAGCACGCAATATAAACTCCTTTGCAAAAAAAACGGGCACCTTACAGTCATTGGCTTTTCTATGGATAATATTAATATTTTTAGTATGTCATTAGCATAAATGATTAGAAATTTCTTATTATCATTGAGAATATAGTTTTTAACCCTTAAATCCTGGAATCGGTGTTTTAGTCAATGTAAACAGAGAGTCGTGTTAAAATGGAATTTTTTAGGGTATAATTAAATGAAGACTACGAGTATTTTTATGGCATTTTAATAAAAAAAGACATTAAAAAATAAAAATTAATAACGAGTATGACCTCCTCTTGCATCGATTAAGGCATGTAATCGTCTTAGCATGCTTTCCACCAGGCTTTTGATGGTGTCCTGTGGAATGTGTTCCCACTCAGCCGAAATCACACGTTTAAGCTCCCTGATGTTTTGTGGAAGGGGTTGGACAGATCGTACTCGCCTTTTTAGGAGGTCCCAGACGTGCTCAATAGTGTTAAGGTCGGGGCTCCGCGCTAGCCAATCCAGACGACAAATACCGACCTCTTGCATATAAGCATCTACGTCGCCAGAACGGTGGTCCCGCGCATTAACGTCCATGTAAATGGCATATTCACCAATTACAGTCAGTGCGGGCTGTGCATGTTGACAAATTATTCCTGTTATGTACCTTTGCGCATTTAGTGAGCCATTTTCAATGAACACTATCTCGGTACGATAGCTGGAAGTTACGCCCGCTCAAAACATAACGGACCTTCCACCATAAGGGGTGATTTCTTCAAAACACACGTCGGCATAGCGTTCCCCTGGTCTTCGTAACACTCGCCGACGTCGGTCCTCACCATTCAGACAAATTTGAGCCTCATCGGAGAAGAGTACGCTACTCGAGCTACCTAGTGTCCAAGATAGACAATTTCTAGTGAACCTCAGTCAAGCAATCCGGTGCTCACGGAGTAACTTGGGGGCCCGCGCTGGTCGTCGACTGCGTATATCAACCGCTAAAAGCCTCCTCCTCACTGTCCATAGGCTAACTTGTGCTCCTCGTACCTCTTCAAGGTTTCTTTTGAGGTCTTTGTAACTGCATTTACGGTTCCTCAGCGCCTGAGTCACTAAAAAGCGGTCGTCTCGTGGTTGTGTGCAACGTTTTCTCCCAGAACCTTGCCTTCTTTGAACGGAACCTGTCTCTTGGTATCGAGTCCAGGTTCTTTGGACGGTGGAACGGCTCACGTTTAACCGCTGTGAGCCGTAACATTGGCTACACCCCTCTTCCAGCAGCGCTATCATTTTACTGGCTCTTATTGCTTTTTCTGCCATCACAATCGACACAAAGATATCTGTTTTAAGTCACAATAAGGCAGGATTATGCGACAAACATAAATTATTCTAATAAAAATAACGAGAAGTTAGTTTTAGTTGCCTGATAACCTTTTAACCGCAAACCCGTGAATAGTAAGTAAAAAGTCATAAACTGAAAAAGGGATTATTACTTTTAAAAACAACTGTATCGAATTTGAAATTAACTTTTTTTTCATACCCAGACTCTTTATTAAGTGCCAGTAACACAGTTTGGCTATTAAAACCTCTTTAGAACTAAATGATTACAAATAATGTAGAAAAATCCAAACTGCCCGTTTTTTTTGCAAAGGAGTGTATTTTACTAAACCTAATTTCCACTTCGTTTACTTTAATATTTTCACGGTGAGATTTTTACAGAATCGACTGGCTGTACCTTTTGTTTATAGATATCAGGTAAGTAGGTAGGGAAGCGTGTACGTTTCGGAGTTAAATTTATTTAACTCCTTTTTATTTTTTTTATTTTTTTTTCAGTTACAAAGTGATATTCCGAGTAGCAACTGAGTTTAGTAAACTTTTGAATGAGTATGGCTGTAACGACTTCCGGATATAACGATGAAAATAGAGTGGTCCCTTCATCGTCGTTATACCCGAAATCCACTGTAGTTTAAAATTGAATTATAAATTAATGAATTTAAAGTTTTAAATTATTAAACTACTAGCTGCGCCCCGCGGTATAACGCGCGGTTTATGAGATACATTATAGTACCTAACGTACTATTTAATCGTTGAGAAAAGTATTCACAAAGAAATTGCTCATCTTACAAGAACACTACATTTTTTCGGGATATAAAGTATCCTAGGTATTAGTCCAGGGTGTCAGCTACTTCCACTCCAAACTTCATCTAAATCAGTCGAGCCGTTTGAGTTTGATAGAGTAGCAAATATATTTGAATTCCTTGCTCATCCCACGGAAGCACTACATTTTTTCGGGATATAAAGTAGCCTATGTGTTAATCCAGGGTATAAGCTGTCTATATACCAAATTTCATCCAAATCGGTCCAGCCGTTTGAGCGTGAAGAAGTAATAAACATACACACACACACACACACACACACACACACACACTCACAAACTTTCGCCTTTATAATATTATAGTGTGATATATAATATCTAATATTATAAAGGCAAAAGTTACGCGGTAGTACGTTATAATGTATCTCATAAACCGCGGGTTATACCGCGAGGAGCTCGTGGCTAAGAAGGAGCTCGTGGCTAAGTAATAACAGCCGCACGGGTCGATCCGTCAGGTTAAGCTACGCTTGCCGGGGTTGGTCAGTGGATGGGTGACCATCTTTACATACCGAGATTCTTCCGTGCCTCGGAAAGCACGTTAAGCCGTTGGTCCCGGCTGTTATTCGTGGATCTTTGACAGTCGTTACGGGTCGTCAGAACTTCAGAAGCCCGAAAGTCTGACAACCAGTCTTACCAAGGGGTATGGTATTACCCAGTAACTGGGTTGTGGAGGTCAGATAGGCAGTCACTCCATTTAAAATACTGGTATTCAGCTGCATCCGGTTAGACTGGAAGCCGACCCCAACATAGTTGGGAAAAGGCTAGGCAGATTGATTTAAACCGCGGGTTATACCGCGGGGCGCAGCTAGTATATATATATATATATAGATATACCCATGGGCACTTTGTGGCTCCATCGTGCCACATAAGTAGTAATTTGTTGATCCGTTTTCACTTGTTGATCCGGGTGGTATTTGTTGATCCAATGCTAGTCAAACCATACGTAAGTGGCTCTGTTTGGAGCCACAAGTGTTAACGCGAGTAATAATAATAATTAAGACATTTTTATACAAATCCACCTTTTTTGCATTTTAGCACTAGTTGATCCGATTCAAATGGGCCAATCAGAGCACACCATTTTTCACGGGCTTTGTCATTGGCTACTATAGATAGATAGAACATGGATGGTATTCAAACAAATTAATTCTTGCATTATAGATCGTGCCGCCGCTATCGCGACGTTAACTTCAGACGCGAACATGGTTCCGCGTTTTCGTTTTCGGAGGGTTTGGTGAGTACTGGTGAGAGGGGAACAGGAGAGGTTGGTGAGGAGGGGGGGGGTAAGGAGTGGAGGGGTGGTAAGGGGGATAGGGGGAGGAGTTGTGAGAGGGATAGAGTAATGAGGGGAGGATGTTGAGGGGGAGAGGGAGGGAAGGCAGTAGTAAAAGGAGAGATCGAGTGGCATGTTGAGGGGAGAGGTATAGGAGGCACCACTGTGAAAGGCAGAGGGGGAGGTTGGGGAAAGGGGATGCGTCAGGGGAAGGGGTATTAAAGGAGATATAATGAAGGGAAGGGGGCCAGAGGGGAGGAGGGTACAGGGAGGGGGAGAGGGGGAGGGTGTGGTGAGTACTGGTGAGAGGGAAGAGGACGGGGGAACGGGAGATGGTGGTGAGCAAGGTGGGGGTGAGGAGGAGAGGGGATGGTGAGAGGAGAGGGGTGAGGAGTGGTGGGAGGGATAGAGTAATGAAGGGGAGGATGTGGAGGAGGGATGTTTTGAAGGAAAAGGGACGGGAGGCCGTAGTAAAAGGAGGGGGAGATGCAGGGGGAAGAGTGAGGAGGAAAGGGAGGGAAGGCAGTGGTGAAAGGCGTAGGGGGAGGGTCGGGGAAAGGGGATGCGTGAGGGGGTGAGAGTGAGAGGGAGATGTGGGGGTTGTGAGAGGGTAGAGGGAGGGGTGAGATAGGGAGGGGAGGGGGTTGGTGAGAGGTGGGCAGAGAGGGGACATAGGGAAGGGGTTAGAGGTGGGGTGAGAGGGACGAGCGCCTTTACACGTTAAAGTTGATTTTTGTATAGCACTGATTCATTGAAGAAACCCTGCATGACAGAAATGACATGATGAAAAATAGAAAGTCGAAACGACACAAAAAACAGAAGTTAACTCCAGTCGTGCGTCGGAGCTAACACACACACTTTTTTTTGTAAATGCATACTTTTCTAGATAACTACACCCAGACCGAGGACATACAGACATGTGCTTACACACAAATGCTTGTCCTGGATGGGATGTGATGGTATGGAATCGAACCCACGACCTGCGGCATGATAGGTGGTATTTTAACCAAATACGCCATTGTGGCCTGTCACTGTCAGAATGCTTCACTGTTAATGGTGTTGTCACATGTAACATCAAGTCACAAAAGCGCACAAAAGCTTCTCTATTATCTTCTATACCTCATCATCATCATTTCAGTTGAAAGACATCAACTGCTGGACATAGGCCTCTCCCAAGCACCGCCACTTCGACCGGTACTGTGGTTCCCGCATCCAGCGGATTCCTTCTTGCGATCTTTACAAGGTCATCGGTCCACCTTGTGGGAGGCCTTCCAACGTTACGTCTTCCGGTACGCGGCCGCCTCTCCAGAACCTTTCGGCCCCATTGGCCATCTGTTCTGCAAGCAATATGCCCTGCCCACTGCCACTTAAGTTCGGCAATTCTTTGGACTATGTCTTCCCGAACGCTGCCCAGCCGAGTCGTATTCGACGATTGACCGCTTTCTCGAAATTGGACCTACCTAAGTGGACAGTTTGTCCTAAGCAAGATACTCGTCCACAACTTCGAGTAGTGTCTCCGATCTTCATGAGAGTGGGTGCTACATGGGCATTTGACGTGACCATCCATCTATGTCTTATCCATGTTCATTTTAAGACCCACTCTTTCGAAAGCTCTACTGAGGTTATCGAGCATTGTACTAAAGTCCTCCGTAGTCTCAGCCATGCCTACTATATCGTCGGTAAACCGAAGTTGACTGACGTACTCGCCATTGATGTTGATCTCTAGCCCTTTCCAGTCCAGAACCTTGAAGGCATCCTCCAGTGCAGCGGCGAACAGTTTCGGAGAGATAACGTCTCCCTGTCCCCCTCGCTGCAGAAGGATAGGTTTGGAGGTACGGTCCTGGAGTCGGACTGACGTAGTGGCGTTTTCGTACAGACACTTCGGCCGCCTAGACCGCTAAACGTAGAGAACTGAAAAAACTCCTTGCAGTAATGCATACTTATGTTGATCCACTCGATTTTATATTCGCATTACTTCATACATTGTTGGATCCGCCACCATACTCTAGGTGGATCTTACAATGTACGAAGCATTACGAATATAAAATGTACTACATCAACGTACGTATGCATTTCTTCAAGGAGAGTATAATACGGAACCACATAGTACTTATAACCAATCGAGGTGGATCTGACAATGTATGAAGCAATGCGAATATAATTAATCGAGTGGATCAACGTATGTATGCATTTCTGCGAGGAGAGTTTAAATCGGAACGACATAGTACTTATAACCTCATGTTTGAGGTGGATCTGTCAATGTATGAAGCAATGAGAATATAAAATCGAGTGGATCAACTTTTGTATGCATTTCTGCAAGGATAGTATAAAACGGAACCACATAGTACTTATAACCTCATATTCGAGGTGGATCTAATAACGTATGAAGCAATGAGAATATAAAATCGACTGGATCAACGTATGTATGCATTTCCGCAAGGAGAGTATAAAACGGAACCACATAGTATGCTGTGCGTGGTGCCGCACCTCTTAGTAGAGGTGGATCTAACAATGTATGAAACATTGCGTATAGAATAGCGAGTGGATCAACTTATGTAGGTAGAAAATTATTATCATTTTTATGCAAGGAGTGTGTAAATCAAAAAAAATAATATTAGAAGTATCTGAAATTCACTGTATATGGAGCCAATAAGTATTGGTCTTCAGATAAAATTCGGAGCCAACAAGTATTGTTGAGTATAAAAAAATTGACCGTTACGGATCCACTTTTGTTTAGATGCTAGAGTAAAAAAAATGTTGAGTATAAATATATTTCTGCAAATATATTTGGCAACATCGCCAAGTGGAAGGCGACGTTGCCACTCCGCTCGAAAAATATTAAACCGGAGTCAAGTTATTCCGCATGAAAGGTGGAGTCAATAATGCATTGGCTCACTGCTGGATCAACTAAGTGTGGGAAAGGGTGTTTATATATATATATATATATATATATATATATATTATATATATGTGATGTGTTTGGAATGATAAGTCAAATGTCCTACAATGCATAAATAATTTACTGTCATAAACAATCACGATTGATATCAATTTCAGCTATGCGTTTTATATAGGGTGACTGGTAATTAGTGACCGATACCTAAACACATGATTGTGAAATCGCGAAAAAAAAACAGCTGCTCCGTACATTTTGACGAGATACGCGAACATGAATGTATTGAGCAGCTGATTTTTTTTTCGCGATTTCATGTTTGGTCCCATAGTAAAAGTTGTTTGTTATCATGAGCACAATCATGTGTTTAGGTATCGGTCACTAATTACCAGTCACCTTAAATAGGTAGCCCTCGTAAGGAGAGAGTTGTCACCTATATTAGACGTAAGAATAGTTTAGACGTAAGAATAGTTTAGACGTAAGAATAGTTTAGACGTAAGAATAGTTTAGACGTAAGAATAGTTTAGACGTAAGAATAGTTTAGACGTAAGAATAGTTTAGACGTAAGAATAGTTTAGACGTAAGAATAGTTTAGACGTAAGAATAGTTTAGACGTAAGAATAGTTTAGACGTAAGAATAGTTTAGACGTAAGAATAGTTTAGACGTAAGAATAGTTTAGACGTAAGAATAGTTTAGACGTAAGAATAGTTTAGTTTGTTCTCGTGATCACCAACCACACACATCATTCATCAAAAGATTTTTTGTATTTTTGGATCCTTTTGTTTATAATGAAATAAACTCTAAACTTAATATTTATCCCCGAATTAAGACCAACTGTAAAAATAAGGTAAAAGACATAGACTTATAAAAACAGATGGACTCCGCGCCACGCATATCGAAAGTGAAGCACCCTACCGATCTATGTGTGCATGATTTGAGTACCTGCAAAGACGCCGTCGCTCGTGTCACGTAATGGCGGCCGGTCGGCATACTATGATATAAATGTGTGCGCGAGGCGTGTTTGTACAAACGGACCCGGCATACTTACTGTGCTTCACTTTCGATATGCGCAGCGCGGAGTCCATCTTTTTTTATAAGTCTATGGTAAAAGAGTACCTTTTAACGTTAACTTATGTAGAAACAGAAAAGCTTATAACTGTATCCAAATAACTAATTCTTACGCGTACATACGTTAAGAAGAAAGGCGGGTGGCCAGACTTTTGAAAAGTAGGTATTTTAAGAAGATATTGCTGTCGCTCTGCGAGCGCTCCGCCCTCGAATTCGTGCGCAATATTGGACCAATTTAAAAGATATTTCATAAACTGAATAAGAAGAATATATACTATGCCCCTATGTTTTTCTTTTTTCGTTAATAGTTGTCACATTGGTACACTAGGCGTCTGTTGACAGCGGTCTGAATAGGCAATTTTGAGCATTTTTGGAGGGTTCTAGTTCCTAAAAAATAATATATCATCAAAAAGGAAAACATAGGGGCATACAAGTAACTGATATTTATATTTCTGTAAAAAATCATTGCTTTATGGTCATTAAACAGAAAGAAAAAAGGCGAGAGCGTTTGTATCTTTTTGTATGGAGAAAAGAGCACCCACATTTCCTCTTAACATTCTTCGGCACTTACTTTGATATATTTAATTCACTCTCACACTTCCAAACTCCCATACATTCATTCATACATCCACTCACACATCTAAGCACCCACACATCCACACACACCACATCCACACTTACAAAAACTTTACTCACACACCTACACTCTCCAACACATTGTTTTTTCTTCCTTGTTATTTTTAGTTTTTATTGTATTAAAATAGTCCCTAAGACATGTTTGAAGCAAAATTGTACTTGTTGGCTTAATTTTTATTTATATAAATATCTGAGAGGATTGGCGCTGTATGCCGAGATACAGGTTTACACCTAGTTCGGCTGCAGATGCTCCCATTATGTATTGTTTTATAATAGCCCACTAGTTACCTATGAATATTTGTTTGTAACAAAACTTATTAGTCTCAATAAATAATTTTTATTTTTTTATTTTATTTTTTTATTATACATATAATAATTTGTAAAAATATTTTGATTTAAAAGTATGTCCGTGGAGTTTCTTGCCCGTTCTTCTCCATAGGAACCTACTACCTTTTGGAATGGACAACTAGCTTCATCTTTCTGACTGGCCGACCCCTTGACAATTCAAAAGTGCCTGTAATTGGTTTATTTGAAATAAATGCTTTGAGTTTGAGTTTGACTCACTTACCTTCTGTTTGATTAAGCTCACATGTCACGGAACACAAAAAACTAAAAGTACAAATTAATATTAAATATTTATCTCCCGCCATTTTCACGCGAATTTATAAGAAGTTATATAACATGCTCGCCAAATCACTGTTTGAATAAAACTAACATTATTTCCCGATGTCAAGCGTCATGAACTCAACAACCGAAGTAGAGAGACATAAATTAAGCGGGCTGTAGCGGGAACGAGATAGCAATAATTGTCACTGTTACCTACCCATAACAACTCAGAAACAAACTACGATTCGGGTATTCCCCGCAAACTGAAAGTAACGTAGGTACCGTCAACAAATAAATTTTAACAAATAAAATAATAATTTATTATAATTAGCTTCTGTCACTTCACTTCGCTCATTTGCCATGGTGCCTGTCGGCAACGAGACCCTATCTACGCACATGGGCGCAAGCAGCAGAAGGTGTGTTATGGTAATTATAATGTACCGTACCGAGTCATGAGTTAGAAAGTCTTTATTATATTTAGAATTTTAAAAAAGACTTAGAAAAATTCGGGATCGGGTGGTATGTGGGAGTAATAGGGTGGGGGAACATCATGGGACACCTCAAGGTTACTGACCTTGACCTCAGGGTCATTGACCTTGAGGTCAAGGTCAAAATTCTGAAAGCCAAGATCTGTGATTCTCCTAAGGTCACTGACCTTGACCTCAGGGTCATCGATCTTGAGGTCACGGTCAAAATTTGGGCACCCCGAGGTTTGGTTGGTTAGGTTCCTTTAAACCCTGCAGACATAAATAGGAGCCCCGTGAAGCGGGGCTCCGTCGTCCTGCTGATTTTTCATAGTGCCCCGTTTCGTATCCACTGACCCAGATTTGTTTATTGTGATGTTTATCTTACTCTAATTCGTTTACTAGATTAGGTTTATTACCTTAAACAGTCTTATTACATCAAAATATGAAAACTATTAAGTTTTCATATTTTGATGTAATAAGACTGTTTAAGGTAACAAAGTAAGTATTGACGTGTAGTTACGTAACTTAAAAACATGCTTTTTTGTATATGTATGTATTTTGATAATTTTAGTTTCAAAATAATATAGAATTAGATAAAAAAAACTAATATTTCAGTTTTATTTATGTCAATTGGACAACGCATTTAGAAGTTCTATGGGAATTTGTGTAATGAAAATGTACCGACCTACATTTTTTAAAGCTTTTGTTTTTTTTTTTGATTTTTTTATTGTTTATAGATATGTTCAATATTATTGTTTTATACAATTAAGGGATATATAAGAAAGGTTATGTAATGAAAATTGTAAGGATAAATGGTATAAATATAGGAAAAAAAAGTCAAAGATTTCGGCTTAGGGAAAATTCGCGAGTATAATGCGTTCAAAATACGTGGACCTCTATAAGGTAATGAAAAGCCGTTATAAAAGGCGCGCCATTTTGCCGGCAAATAATCATCACTGACCCCGATGACGCTTTAACCCTCCTCCAGGAGAGTTGTAGGACCATCAGTACAGTATACAAACACGAGAAAACTACATTCAATTACTGGTGGGCAGCCAGTCTGGTTCTTGCCTCTGTTGTCTGACAAATTGGAGGAGCCATTCATGTCTCCACACTTCATCTTGAGGAACCCTAATAATAAAAATTTACTCATTATTTATTTCTTAACATAGCCAGTAACTGATAAAATTGCACAAGAACACGGTCAGAGGGTGGTAGGTATGGATAGATTTAGATAAGAAAAAATATCAGGAACATCTTACAAAGTATCTATTTTGTTGACGTTACAAAGGTAAACAAAGAGCAATTTCCTCTAAGTAGGTAGGTAAAAATCAAATTAAATATTATTCAATTAAATTCGAGGCAATATGACATTCTTTTGCTGACGGTACTAATACGCCACTTGCGCTGACATAGACAAGGACAGAGATAGGAGCCCGCGCTGCCGTGCAAGCGAAATCGTGCTAGCCGCCGAATGTTGGCCGAATGTTTACGATTATGAATGAAAGTTTTTAAGGCCCGTTCCAAGCTTGGTTTAGCTCGGTGTGTAAGTGAAATGGCTTTATGGTTGTCTAGTTTGACGCACGAGATAGAAGATTCTCACGCGCACCGGAATTATGTCGTAAAAGTGCAAATAAAATCGTATAAAATTAGAAATTAACTATTTAATAAAAAGTCATCCATCACTGGATGCAGTTTGGACTTTGACATTTCATGGTATATTTTTAATTATAATTATAATTGCTAATGACGGGATAAACAGCTTCTAAAGATGCATAGACTTATAAAAAAAAGGAGATTTTTTTGGTGCATTAAAGTATGTTTAATTATGTTTTGGCTTCCATCACTGTATGCGAAAAGGACTTGAAAATACCTATCATATTTTTTGTTACATGTCAAAATTGTTTACGGTTTATGAGATACACAGCTTTAAAAAACCACCTTTTTGATCGTTTGCAGGAAATCTGCGCCGTCACCATTGACTTATATATTACTGCGTTTTATATCAATGGCCGTCACTAACATCAGTCATTCAGTCAGTCAGTCTTCAGTTTAAAAAATATCGGGAACTCAAATAATAATAATAAATATCTTTGGACATTTCACACAACGCCATCTAGTCCCAAGCTAAGCTACTAATACAATAACAGTAAACATGGTAGGTAAATATCCCGTTTGTGTTAATAATAATGATTATGAATGACATTGCATCTATCTCGCTGTAACAAACATGGCGAAGCAAACATTAAATATTATTATAACAACAAATTAACATTTTTGGATGTATTTACGACTGAAAGTAATGCTGTGGAACTTTTTTTTGGTTCTTGAAATCTTTGTGCGCATTTTGAAAGCGCAGGAAGGCATTGTTGCTGCTTATTTAGACGATTACGGTAATTTTACTTAACGTGCTACACAAACGACAGTTCGATTGTGACTAAGGTCAATTGTGTGCGTTTAACCTATTGTGCGCGGTCCACGTCGAGGAGCACGAACCATATCTTCCTATTTCATACATCAATGGTCTCTAACGTATATACAGGGTGAAATTGAATAGATGCGACAAAATTTAAGGGGGTGTTCTACGCATCAATATGAACAACTTTTACTATGGGACCAAACCTGAAATCGCGAAAAAAAATCAGCTGTTCAGTACATTTAATGTTCGCATAATTCGTCAAAATGTACTGAACAGCTGATTTTTTTTTCGCGATTTCAGGTTTGGTCCCATAGTAAAAGTTGTTAATATGGATGCGTAGAACACCCCCTTAAATTTTGTCGCATCTATTCAATTTCACCCTGTATTATAATCAAAACTCTTAACTGGTCAAAACCACTTTTGAATGTGTCTACACTCCACTTTTTTAGAGTTCCGTACCAAAATGGTAAAAAGGAACCCTTATGGTGCGACTCAGCCTGTCTGTCTGTCTGTTACAGCTGGATATCTCAAGAACTGAACCAAATAGCATAGCATTTAGTAATAAACTTCGAATTTGGTGACGTTTACCCAACTATTTTGCAAATAAAATAGATTTTTTTTTTTTTGCAACAGCGACTGAAATGTGGTCTTTAAAATTCAAAGTGGGGCTACTAGGGCATGTGGGGTATTACTCAATAAATTTCTTATTTTTTTTAGGCTGCATAGTTTTCGACTTTTGATGAAAAATGTAAAAAAATGTCCCCCCCCCCCCCCGTATCTGCGAAGGTTGCATAGAGACAAAATTAAAATGATTCAATGTGACAGAAGTTTATGTAAAGAAGCACACTTTTTCAGAAATCGGAACGGAACAATCGGTGCGCGAGTCCGACTCGCTCTTGACCGGTTTTTTTATCTTCGTTTCGTACGGCCTTCTAGCTAAAGGTAAACGATGAATAAAATTACGATAATATTAATTCACATTATAGAACAGGATCTACAAGTGACCCAACTACACTCCTTTGCAAAAAAAACGGGCGGTTTGGATTTTTCTACATTATTGGTAATCATTTAGTTCTAAAGAGGTTTGAATAGCCAAACTATGTTACTGGCACATAATAAAGAGTCTGGATATGGAAAAAAAGTTAACTTCAAATTCGAAACTGTTGTTTTTAAAAATAAAAGGCCCTTTCTCAGTTTATGACTTTTTACTTACTACTCGCGGGTTTGCGGTTAAAAGGTTATTAGACAACTAAAACTAACTTCTCGTTATTTTTATTAGAATAATTTATGTTTGTCGCATAATCCTGCTTTATTGTGACTTAAAACAGAATATCTTTGTGTCGATTGTAATGGCAGAAAAAGCAATAAGAGCTAGTAAAATTATAGCGCTGCTGGAAGTGGGGTGTAGCCAATGTTACGGCTCACAGTGGTTAAACGTGAGTCGTTCCACCGTCCAAAGAACCTAGACTCGATACCAAGAGACAGGTTCCGTTCAAAGAAGGCAAGGTTCTGGGAGAAAACGTTGTACACAACCACGAGACGACCAGTTTTTAGTGACTCAGGCGCTGAGTAACCGCAAATGCAGTTACATAGACCTCAAAAGAAACCTTGAAGAAGTACGAGGAGCACAAGTTAGCCTATGGACAGTGAGGAGGAGGCTTTTAGCGGTTGATATACGCAATCGACGAACAGCACGGGCCCCCAAGTTACTCCGTGAGCACCGGATTGCTCGACTAAGGTTCACTAGAAATTGTCTATCTTGGACACTAGGTAACTGGAGTAGCTTACTCTTCTCCGATGAGACTCGAATTTGTCTGAATGGTGAGGACCGACGTCGGCGAGTGTTAAGAAGACCAGGGGAACGCTATGCCGACGTGTGTTTCGAAGAAATCACCCCTTATGGTGGAAGGTCCGTTATGTTTTGGGCGGGCGTAACTTCCAGCTTTCGTACCGAGATAGAGTTCATTGAAAATGGCTCACTAAATGCGCAAAGGTACATAACAGAAATAATTTGTCAACATGCACAGCCCAGACTGACTGTAATTGGTGAATATGCCATTCACATGGACGATAATGCTCGGGACCACCGTCCTGGCGACGTAGATGCTTATATGCAAGAGGTCTGTATTCGTCGTCTGGATTGGCTAGCGCGGAGCCCCGACCTTAACCCCATTGAGCATGTCTGGGACCTTCTAAAAAGGCGATTACGATCTGTCCAACCCCTTCCACAAAACATCAGGGAGCTCAAACGTGTGATTTCGGCTGAGTGGGAACACATTCCACAGGACACCATGAAAAGCCTGGTGGAAAGCATGCCAAGACGATTACATGCCGTAATCGCTGCAAGGGGAGGTCATACTCGTTATTAATTTTTATTTTTTAATGTCTTTTTTTTATTAAAATACCATAAAAATACTCGTAGTGTTAATTTCATTATACCCTAAAAAATTTCATTTTAACACGACTCTCTGTTTACATTGACTAAAACACCGATTCCAGGATTTAAGGGTTAAAACCTATATTCTCAATGATAATAAGAAATTTCTAGTCATTTATGCTAATGACATACTAAAAATATTAACATTATTCATAGAAAAGCCAATGACTGTAAGGTGCCCGTTTTTTTTGCAAAGGAGTTTATTTAAATTTTTCTTAAGAATTTACACACGTCAACTTATCGTAAATCTCGTCTATTTCTTTATTCTTTTATTTCTTTACTAGCTTCTGCCCTCGGCTGCGCCCGCGTGGATGTCGGATTTCATGGGTTTTAAGAGGAAATGTGGGTGCTCTTTTCTCCATACAAAAAGATACAAACGCTCTCGCCTGTTTTCTTTCTGGTTAATGATCATAAAGCAATGATTTTTTACAGAAATATAAATATCAGTTACTTGTATGCCCCTATGTTTTCCTTTTTGATGATATATTATTTTTATAAGAACTAGAACCCTCCAAAAATGCTCTAAATTGCCTATTCAGACCGCTGTCAACAGACGCCTAATGTACCAATTTGACAACTATTAACGAAAAAAGAAAAACATAGGGGCATAGTATATATCCTTCGTATTCAGTTTATGAAATATCTTTTAAATTGGTCCAATATTTGAGGAGGAAATAGGCGAGAGCCAAACCTCGAAATGTGACTTTTTACATAGGCTATTTAGTCGGATCTGCAGTTGTCCTTATCGCACGAATTCGAGGGCGGAGCGCTCGCAGAGCGACAGCAATACCTTCTTAAAATACCTAATTTGCAAAAGTCTGGCCACCCGCCTTTCCTCTTAATTTTCTTGCGCGGAACCCTAATTATTTTTCTAGAATAAAAGTAGCTTAGGTTACTCCATATCTATATACAGGGTTATTGGTTCAGTTTGTAATTTATCTAAGTTACAATAACCCAATGTCAACTGCTCATCACGTTTTACAAAATATTGCTTTTCCCGATGCAGGGACGTTAATTGTTGAGGAGTTCTCCTAGTAAGAACCAGGAGAACTGGAGCTCATGGTGAAGTCACCATCACCATTATGCATTTTGACGAGCATAAACCATATTAAAGTAATCGACTCGCAACCTGCGATATACTTAGATATAATTGAGTATTTCCAAAGGCCCTCTGTGGTCTTCATCATCAGTTCCAGTTCACTGAATGGTACTTTCCGAGAGCAAATGCACGAGTTACTATAAAAAATACCGAAATAGATATAGGTGTGCCAATAAAATTTGAGGGTTTCCCTCGATTTCCATGGGATCCCATCATCAGATCCTGACTTGATGATCATGGGACCACTTGGGAAGTATACCCTTTCGAACAAAAAAAGAAAAATCCAAATCGGTTCAGCCATTTTCGAGTAATCGGGGAACATACATAAAAAAAAAAAAAAAAAAAAAAAAGGTTCCGACGAATTGAGAACCTCCTCCTTTTGGAAGTCGGTTAATAATAAATAAATAACATCAGCTATCTGCCAGTGAATATGCCGTCAAAATCAGTAAGTACCGCCATTTTGGAGATCAGCCGGAAAAAATAAACAAAGAGACAGACAGAAAAAATTTAAATAATTTTTGTGTACTGTAATACTTTCAAATGCAAAAATATTTTTTCAAATCCGACGGGAAGTTCCAGACATTAGTGAGTTCAAACAATAAAAAAAAAAGTGCGTGTGCAATAATAGGAGTAAACTTCAGTCGTGGGTCTACTAAAATCTTATAAATTGGCTTAATAATAATAATTTATCCATTAACTTGAATAAATCAGTATATGTACAATTTAATAAATCATATAATAATATATTTAATTTTAAAATGAATATACCAAAACTTCAACAAGTAGCACAAACTAAGTTTTTGGGAACGATCATAGACGAGCATCTAGACTGGAAAGCTCAAATCAACAGTGTATGTAATAAAATCAATAAATTCGTATACGCTCTAAGACGGATTAAAAATGTTACAAACATTAAAACAGCTGTAATGTCCTATCGTGCATATTATGTGGAGTCCTCGCTGCGATATGGACTAATTGTATGGGGAAATAGTACCGACCATAACAGGGCATTTATCGCTCAAAAGAAATGTGTTCGAGCTATTCAGGGCATTCCATCGCACGTATCTTGTCGACCAATATTTAAAAAACTCGGTTTGCTACCTCTACCCTCACTATATCTATATGAAACATGTATGTTTATACGGAAACACAAAGACCTATTCAGAACAGCAGCAGATGTAAACTCTAGGAATCGGCGTGACAAATTTAGACTTGTTTTAGATGTAATCCCTCGATTAACAAAATATAGTAAAAGCTGTTTATCTATGGCTGTACGTATTTATAATAAATTACCATGTAAACTTAAATTACTAAATAGCAGATTGTTTAAAATTCACTTGTTTAAATGGCTAAATGAGCATAATTTTTATAGCATTAAGGAATACCTTGAACATATGTTGTGTTAATAATTTTGCATGCTTTAGTCTTAAGCAAAACATGTATGACCTCATCCTGAAATCATGTAACACCTTTTTATACCATGTTTTATGCAAATATAAATAAATAAATAAATATATAAATAAATAAATACGACTGAAGTTTACTCCTGTTTATTGTGCCGTTCCGACTTTCTATTTTTCGGTCATTTCTGTCGAGCTGGGTTTCTTCAATGAATCGGTGCTATACAAAGAGCAACTTTAAGCGTAAAGGCCCCCCCCCCCCCTCCACCCACCTCGCACGCCTCCCATCTTTCCCAAGTTTATGTAAAGATTACAGGAAAAATAAAACGATGTCTCTAAATAGCACACTTTTTCAGAAATCGGAACGGAACCCTCGGTGCGCGATACCGACTCGCTCTTGACCGGTTATTTTCATTATGTTTAGCGAATCCCGTTGGCGACGCCATCGCCACGCCAACGGAAAGAACCTTTCGTTCTTCCGAACAACTGATGATCGCTATAATCGCTTGTATTAGAACAGGCCTAAGACTGAATTACTCTAGGAGCCCAAGCCGTTATTTTAGTTATTCTTATAAAGCTAAAACACGCTATTTATAATCATGGAAACCGGTCTTGCGTGATTAAATTGCTTGGCAGTATGGGAAAATTTTGTAAAATAATTATTGAGTACACTCACATCCAGTGATCTTGTAATGATCAGGATTCAATATAAGTATACTAGAATTATACTACTACTAGAGTTATAGTAGAATTACTAGATGATGTCATTTTATAAAACCATAAAAAAATAATTTTATTATTTAATAATTATTTTTATTTTTTTTTATTAATTTTTAAATTATTAATTTAAAAATAAAAATATTAAATATTATAAAATTATTATTAAATTAATATTAATTAATATTTATTAAATTAATATTTTTTTTTTTATTAATTTTAATTTTTTAATTTTATTATTATTTTTTTCTTTTTTTTTAATCTGATGATGGGATCACATTTACTTTATTAAATATCGTATAACATTATAATATTATGTATAACTTCTTATTGAGGCCATAGCTTAAGTATTCGTTTCCAAAATTGGAAAGAGGATTGAAGCTTATGTACCCGCAATAAAAACCAACAGGAGACCAGATTATTTTATCACGAAAATCAAACGGATTAAATGGATTAAATAGGTAGGCTAAAAACTATGATTTGCAATTTTCAACTGCACAAAAACAATGGTTAGTAAATAACATACAAAACTAAAAATTATGTTTTTTGAACTTGAAGTGTTCATAACTTTTTAAGTTATTAAAAATACGTAAGTAATATGTTACACAGGTTACAAACATAACCAGGTCTCCAGTTAATATAAATAATATAATAAGCACTAAGTAAAATAATATTGATTAAGTATAATTATTTACTAATAGTTCGGGTCTGGCTGATAAACAGCTTGCATGATATGGGAACGCATTGAATTAATTAAATTTTTACACAAATCTGAACCACGAATACCTACTCTCCCATATTTGTAAACAATGAGCCTCTAACGCATCTGGAGTACGCTCATTTTGATTATTCCACCGTTGAACGATAACACCCCATAAATGATAAGCAACATGGTCTCCTCCAGCACTTTGCACTATTTCCTCGACTTGGTAGCCTGACTAGTTCTCCCGGATCGGCTGCACTCATCCATCCCCACATATTCACTGTTATATGACCAGATTGCGTATTGGGCACTACGTGACCACTTGTAAAACGCGTATTATTTCGCCGCCACAAACATAAGCGTCCGTGTTCACTGCACTTAAAAGTTTTTTCATCTGTAAAGATGACATTACTCCAATCGAAGTGTGATCCAAAGCAAACTGTAATCTTGCCCTTTTATGGTTTTCCGTGAGCAAGGGTTTCACAGCATGCCTCCGATAATGCAGCCCTCCACTGTGAAGAGCAAGCGGACAGTGTCAACACTTGTGACACATAAACCAGCATAGTGGTTAGCTGGCAGAAATCCATTTTCTTCATAGTCCCTTATCATAGTTTGACCACATGAGTTTGAGTTTTGAGCCGTGGTCTAACAGTTCTTTGATGGTGTTGTAAAACAGCTGTTTTTCTCTGCAACAATAAAACAGAAATATATAATACCAAATAATGTTTATTATGTAGCATGGTAAAAAAATTTATGGAGTTTTAAAATAGTGTAAAAATAAAACTACTTACGTTTACACCGGTCTCTTTGTCTATTTCTGACAAGTTTTTGCCTTGATTATGCAAAGCAATTATTTGAGCTGATTTTGTTACAAATCAATATTACAACGCGTACTCATTATGGTAAAATAAGTAATTCACCTGATTACAAATAAAAACTGAACAAAAGGCACTCGAACGAGGTAATCGAAATGAACTTAGCGAATTAATTGAGCTTAGTCATAACTCATCGATCTAAGTATTAATTATACTACCTACCAATTATTTATAAATCCATATTCAACCTACCCTCTCAAGTTTGGAAACTAAAACTCTGAAAATCATATTACTTATAAGTATATGATTTAATAGATATTCTATTTTAAATGAATAGTGTTTACAACAGTTATAAATTATTTGAATGTTTGAAGAGACAAAAATTAACTATTAAAAATATTTTATCGTTTAAAGTAAAGCAACGCCATCTAGTAACAGCATAATTCAGTTTTGTTAGTCGATAACTGGTTTACGCTAGGTGGCGTCAATTCTCGCTTCACACGATTTTATTTCTGTACTGTCCATGGAATTTTGCTGCCGACTGTACCTACATACCTATCAAAAAAAAACAAACCTCCCAAGTGTGACACGTACTTAGCCGGTCCCCTACAACTACGGAACCCTATTTGGTTGTAGTTGCACAATAATGCGGACTAAGAAGAGGGCTTTTTGTTGTTTCATGAATATTTGACTATTACTCGTAAACTTGAAAAGCCTACTTAGCTGTGACAGTTTTCCTTTTAATTTCGTTATATATAGGGTGACTGATATTTAGTGACCGATACCTAAACACATGATTGTGCTCATGATAACAAACAACTTTTACTATCGCGAAAAAAAAATCAGCTGCTCCCTACATTTTGACGAGTTATGCGAACATGAATGTATGGGGCAGCTGATTTTTTTTTTCGCGATTTCAGATTTGGTCCCATAGTAAAAGTTGTTTGTTATCATGAGCGCAATCATGTGTTTAAGTTTAAAAGCTATTGCCAAACATTATACACGTGCAACCTGTGGAACAATTACACTAAAAAAACTTTTTTACAAAAAACAAAACCGACTTCCAAAAAAACACTACAAAGTGAAAAATAACTTTAATTTCGGAAGTCGGTGTCTTTGGATCTGGGCCTCAAGTCTGCTATTACAATAGTGTCAGAATGGTCTATCATTGATTTCATAGTTGTTGATTTTGACAAGTTTGGTAATCTACTAATATATTGGCGTCATTATGACTTTCCAATGGTCAACCACTGACACTCCATTGTAGGAAATTATGAAATTTAGCAATAAATTAATTATTAAATAACTTTAATTTCGGAAGTCGGGGGCAAAAACCTACAATACAGGGCCCCAAGTCTGCTATTTTTTACATTCCAACACGATCCCATTGTCACTGCATTGTCATTTTGCTAAAAGTTCGTAATCTGCTAAATTTCATAATTTCCTACAATGGAGTGTCAGTGGTTGACCATTGGAAAGTCATAATGACGCCAATATATTAGTAGATTACCAAACTTGTCAAAATCAACAACTATGAAATCAATGATAGACCATTCTGACACTATTGTAATAGCAGACTTGAGGCCCAGATCCAAAGACACCGACTTCCGAAATTAAAGTTATTTTTCACTTTGTAGTGTTTTTTTGGAAGTCGGTTTTGTTTTTTGTAAAAAAGTTTTTTTAGTGTAATTGTTCCACAGGTTGCACGTGTATAATGTTTGGCAATAGCTTTTAAACTTAAACACATGATTGCGCTCATGATAACAAACAACTTTTACTATGGGACCAAATCTGAAATCGCGAAAAAAAAAATCAGCTGCCCCATACATTCATGTTCGCATAACTCGTCAAAATGTAGGGAGCAGCTGATTTTTTTTTCGCGATAGTAAAAGTTGTTTGTTATCATGAGCACAATCATGTGTTTAGGTATCGGTCACTAAATATCAGTCACCCTATATATAACGAAATTAAAAGGAAAACTGTCACAGCTAAGTAGGCTTTTCAAGTTTACGAGTAATAGTCAAATATTCATGAAACAACAAAAAGCCCTCTTCTTAGTCCGCATTATTGTGCAACTACAACCAAATAGGGTTCCGTAGTTGTAGGGGACCGGCTAAGTACGTGTCACACTTGGGAGGTTTGTTTTTTTTGATAGGTATGTAGGTACAGTCGGCAGCAAAATTCCATGGACAGTACAGAAATAAAATCGTGTGAAGCGAGAATTGACGCCACCTAGCGTAAACCAGTTATCGACTAACAAAACTGAATTATGCTGTTACTAGATGGCGTTGCTTTACTTTAAACGATAAAATATTTTTAATAGTTAATTTTTGTCTCTTCAAACATTCAAATAATTTATAACTGTTGTAAACACTATTCATTTAAAATAGAATATCTATTAAATCATATACTTATAAGTAATATGATTTTCAGAGTTTTAGTTTCCAAACTTGAGAGGGTAGGTTGAATATGGATTTATAAATAATTGGTAGGTAGTATAATTAATACTTAGATCGATGAGTTATGACTAAGCTCAATTAATTCGCTAAGTTCATTTCGATTACCTCGTTCGAGTGCCTTTTGTTCAGTTTTTATTTGTAATCAGGTGAATTACTTATTTTACCATAATGAGTACGCGTTGTAATATTGATTTGTAACAAAATCAGCTCAAATAATTGCTTTGCATAATCAAGGCAAAAACTTGTCAGAAATAGACAAAGAGACCGGTGTAAACGTAAGTAGTTTTATTTTTACACTATTTTAAAACTCCATAAATTTTTTTACCATGCTACATAATAAACATTATTTGGTATTATATATTTCTGTTTTATTGTTGCAGAGAAAAACAGCTGTTTTACAACACCATCAAAGAACTGTTAGACCACGGCTCAAAACTCAAACTCATGTGGTCAAACTATGATAAGGGACTATGAAGAAAATGGATTTCTGCCAGCTAACCACTATGCTGGTTTATGTGTCACAAGTGTTGACACTGTCCGCTTGCTCTTCACAGTGGAGGGCTGCATTATCGGAGGCATGCTGTGAAACCCTTGCTCACGGAAAACCATAAAAGGGCAAGATTACAGTTTGCTTTGGATCACACTTCGATTGGAGTAATGTCATCTTTACAGATGAAAAAACTTTTAAGTGCAGTGAACACGGACGCTTATGTTTGTGGCGGCGAAATAATACGCGTTTTACAAGTGGTCACGTAGTGCCCAATACGCAATCTGGTCATATAACAGTGAATATGTGGGGATGGATGAGTGCAGCCGATCCGGGAGAACTAGTCAGGCTACCAAGTCGAGGAAATAGTGCAAAGTGCTGGAGGAGACCATGTTGCTTATCATTTATGGGGTGTTATCGTTCAACGGTGGAATAATCAAAATGAGCGTACTCCAGATGCGTTAGAGGCTCATTGTTTACAAATATGGGAGAGTAGGTATTCGTGGTTCAGATTTGTGTAAAAATTTAATTAATTCAATGCGTTCCCATATCATGCAAGCTGTTTATCAGCCAGACCCGAACTATTAGTAAATAATTATACTTAATCAATATTATTTTACTTAGTGCTTATTATATTATTTATATTAACTGGAGACCTGGTTATGTTTGTAACCTGTGTAACATATTACTTACGTATTTTTAATAACTTAAAAAGTTATGAACACTTCAAGTTCAAAAAACGTAATTTTTAGTTTTGTATGTTATTTACTAACCATTGTTTTTGTGCAGTTGAAAATTGCAAATCATAGTTTTTAGCCTACCTATTTAATCCATTTAATCCGTTTGATTTTCGTGATAAAATAATCTGGTCTCCTGTTGGTTTTTATTGCGGGTACATAAGCTTCAATCCTCTTTCCAATTTTGGAAACGAATACTTAAGCTATGGCCTCAATAAGAAGTTATACATAATATTATAATGTTATACGATATTTAATAAAGTAAATGTTAAGTTTGAATAATAAACTGTAAGAAATAAATCTCTACAATTTTTTAATAGTGCCTTTTTGTTTGGCGATCCTGTTTACCTGCTGTGACTCTGCTCTTTTTTCTGGTTGCTAAGTAACTACCAACTCGAATACTATATTATTAAAAGTTGAATACCCACTCGTTATTCGTATCGGTTTCTTTTGATAATAGACTTAACATTTACGAAGTGTTATTCAATGTCTTAATAGACCGGAGTTATCAAGACCGCTTGCCGCTTGTATGAGGTTGGAGGTTCAAATCCTAGGCACGGCATGTGCTTTTTTGTCATGCATTATATTTTTTTTTTGAAAGAAAGTATTTTTCTATTTTGTTTTAGTAATATTTATAAACAATTAAACAAGAAAAATAAAATATTGTAATAACATTTAATAATATTTATTATTGCTATTATTTTACTACAAAGATTACAATTTACAATACAATTACATTGAAATTTTACAATTTGACTTGATAATTTACAGTTCTCATAATATGACATTACATATTTTGCCAACTGACACAAACGGGTGCCTAGACAAGTGACATCCTTTAACGCAACATTAAACGTTGTAGTTGTAACTTGAGGGTATGGATTAATTTTATAAAGAAAACGTAAGTAAGTAAAATTAATGGATACCCTCAAATTATAACATCTATCGATTAGACAGAGACCTAAAGATAAAGTTACTCGGACGTTAGTGGATAACAATTTCATCACAATTCTTAAGGTCTCGCTGGCTAGTTCGTGAAACTGCTGGTATGAGTATGACGACGTTTGGTGATGCGATGATGGTTCGAATCCAAGTCGAAACATTTAACTCTTTTTGCAGTATTTTTTAAATTATTCGTAACGGGTTCAATGTTGTAGCAGTATAACATTTTAAAACTTGAGGGACACATACTGACTCCTGTGTGCATTTAGTTAGGACAAAAATATAAAAAAAATTACCACCATTTTTATTTACGGGGGTATAACCTACGGCTGACACTGGATATTGTCATTGTGTAAAGTTAAGACTCTAAAGGACATGCGATTTTTATTATTCTTGTAGAAATTAAAAGTAAAATTGCCTTGTGGTAGAAAAAAATTAAATAACCATAAAAACTTTTGTCACCTACAAGTGACACTGGGAATTCAACAGATAATACATTTCGTAAATAATTAATCATAGTTGTGAAGAAACCAACGCCATCTAGTTTGATTTTCGAAAACTTCAACTCAAACGTTCACAGAAAAATAGACATTTAGGTATCCATGCAATTTTGCAGGTGATTGTACAGATAAGATGCAACTTAGACTATGTATGAGGGAGTAATAATTTTTGTATTTATCTGTGGAGGCTTGTAATTAGCAATTTAGTTTTTTAGTATTGTTCTTATAATGTTATTAGTCTATAAGCCTTCCGAAAACAAAGTAAATAAAATAAATAAAATATTATAAAATTAATTTGGAATTGTAAATAGAATGAAAGATATTGATCTTCATACTAGCCGGTATCAAATATCGGCAATATCATAGATAAAGACCTATTATTATAGACTTTAACCCACTTATCAGTTCTGCTGACGCAAAAACATATCATAATTACGTGTAGTACCTTACTAGGTTACAAAGAGCAAAAAACTCTTTTACGCAAACAGACGCAAACTATAGTTTAAAGAGCAATAGACAATAATTCTACTAAACTATACCTAATACAGGGTGTAAAAAAAAGACAAATCACAAAGCCGTCAACTATGCATACTGTACATCTAACTAAGTAGCTTTGCGCCAAAATTATTGCTGGGAAATGAGTTTTATTTTTAGAATAGAATAGAATAGAATAGAATTTTATTTGTATGAATGTAGTTTTACATGGTACGTATGGTGTTAATATTTGTTTAAGTTCTAAACATTCTACCACAACTTTATGGTGTACAAATATTCAAATGGCACTCTTAATTATGCTACAATACAATTAATAATCTTAATTATGCTACAATACAGTACAATTCATTTTAAGTCCAATCCGAATTAATATTATTATAATTAAAACACTCATAAATCAATGTCAAAAAATAAGTACATGTCATCTTGGATTTTCACAATATTCCATATATTCGCTAATGTCATAAAAACAGTTATCCAATAACCAACTTGTCAGCTTTTTCTTGAACATGGGAATGGGAAGTTCCTTAAATGAGTTCGGCAACTTGTTAGTTAGGTATAAAATAAAGCCATTTTTTATTGCGCGCAATGTTACGCGACCACCGGACCGACCGTGCTACCCTCACCCGGTCGCAGTAAGCAGACTCGGCGAAAAGTCACGATAATTTACCCACAGTTCAGAATTGTAATTTCTTTGTCTCATCAAGTAATAATGTTTAAATCTAAGTTATATTATTAGTATACTATTGTCATGTTTTATCCCGCGCTTCAAATAGTCCTTGTATTATTGAGTGCATTACCTTTTAGTAGGTAAACAATAGTGGTATGCGTTTAGAGTCAATGTTACTAAGACTTTTGTGCTTGTGAATATCATTGTGTTTTTATGAACTTATTGTGTAATGTTTATAGATTATTAATAATTAAACTCAGTGTAAAATGTTTGTAAAGGTAAGTTAGCCTAAGAACTTGTTATTATTATGGTTGTACACAATTAGAATAAGATCTTATTGTATGCACTTTGTAAAAATTATGTTAATTAAAGACTTTTAAAAATCAATCAATCAATGTTACGCGAATTCAGGCAAACGGAGTTAAGCCCCGCCCATTCGCTGTACGGTACGCGTAGTACTTGTCGGAAAAGTCTCATTTAATTAAGAAAGTAAAAAAAATGCGACTTTGACTTTCAATATCTCTAGAACCAGTGGATTCCCAGGTATGGTCTAGTGAAAAAAAAAAACGGGTCAAGAGCGAGTCGGACTCGCACACCGAGGGTTCCGTTCCGATTTCTGCAAAGTGTAGTATTTAGAGACATCGTTTTATTTTTCCTGTAATCTTTACATAAACTTCTATCACATAAAATAATTTCAGATTTTTCTCGTTGCAAACTTCGGAGATAATGGGGGGGAGTGGAACGGTATTTTTTTTTACATTTTCATCAAAAGTCGAAAACTATGCCGCCTAAAAAAAATAAAAAAATGTTCGAGAATGTGCAAACAGCGTTCTTTCATATGATACCCCACATGCCCTAGCAGCCCCACTTTGAATTTTTAAGACCCCCTTTCAGTCCCTGTTGCAAAAAAAGTATAAATATTTTTATTTCTTTCTTATTTGAAAAATAGTTGGGTAAATGTCATCTAAAACTGTTCCAAATTTCAAGTTGATAGCATTAGTGGTTCTTGAGATATCCAGTTGTGACAGACAGACAGACAGACAGACAGACTGAGTCACACCATAAGGGTTCCTTTTTACCATTTTGGTACGGAACCCTAACAACGATCCAAATAATGGGTAGAATATGTGGCTTTCGGCTTCGGCAAGTGTCAACGGAACCCTATTACTAAGGCTCAGGAGAAAGCTCAGAGTCCGTCCGTCTGTCACAGGGCTTGTTTCTCTTGAACCGTAATAGGTAGACACTTAAATGTACACAGAGTTTGAATTACTATAGTGAGCGCGCAAGTGCTAGTCTCCGCCTGAGGTATGTGAGTGGTGAGACGGGGGAGGTAGACAAAGGCCAAGCTAACTCAGTCAGGCTTGTCCGCCGTAAAAAGCGCGGTCACTGTCGGACTGCATAGAAAAGAAAGAGAAGCGCGATGACACAACGCTTGCAAAATATGAAGTAATTATTTTTATAACACATTTGCTCGTAAAGGGCCTCTTATTTCACCAATTTCAATATCGTAATGTATGTCATTACGTGCGTAATCGTAAAGTAAAATGCACGAATTTCTTTTTAATATGGTAACACGTACGGTTTATCATGGTGCTCCGTCTAAAACGAACGGTACTTTTTTAAATCTTAGGAAAGAGTTTTTATGTCAGAAAAGTGGTCAACATTTTATGAATATAATTAACTTTGTGATAAAATAAAATTAAAATTAAAGAATTTTAAACATTTTTTTTATTTTTTTTTTATTCTTTGATTTAATTAATTTTGGCAATAAATTACAACCATTTATCTGTAACAAAAACAAAAAAATATTAATTTACTTTAATAATACTGGCTGTTTTTGTGCCTTTGCCTTAAAAAAAAGCGCTGATGCGTGCGCATCGCTAATTTGTGAACAAGTAAAAATTATTCCGCGCGATTTTTCTTTCCGCTGTATTGTTTTTATTTGAAAATGTCGTCAAGTAATGATGAATTTATTAATTCGCCACCGCCAGAAGTCTCAGAGGCAGCGAAAAAGGCTACTCTAAGCCTCTGACCCGAAAAATCGACCGATAGATACTTACTAGCGTATCAAAATTTCATCGTATGGAAAACGAGCAAAGATGCAAATTCATTTTCAGTAAAGTGTGTTTTTAAAGATTTATTCGTTTAAGAAAGTCCGAGTTTTATTTATTTCCTCGCAAATATGTTATAAAACGTCGTATGACATACGTGCGCTTTGATAATTACAGCCTCTGCTTTCTTGTAGCCCTCGCCTACGGCTCGGGCTAGCAATATCGCCTCGACTGTAATTTTCAACTTACCGCACTTATATCATAATGTACTATACCGATTTACAAAAAATCTAGGGATTTGACTAAAAAAGTAATGACATGAAATCATTCCTTATTATTTTGTAAAGAACTGTATAAATTTATGAACACTTTTAATGAAAACTGTAGCAGTAATATGGTAAAAACTGGAAAAAATAGACAGAAATAGACAAAACTAAAATAGATTTTAGGACACATGAAATCACTTCTTATGTATTCTAGATTATTGTGTATTTTTTTCTATTGAAAAGGTGCTTTAGTTACTCTAAAAAACCGGCCAAGTGCGTGTGACCACGCACAATGAAGGGTTCCGTAATTGAAAAGAATTTATCTCAAAAACAAACTTAACTTTGTAGATGAAAAATATGTTTGTTGAACATTGGATACCAAATAAAAAAAAATTTGTCATAAAATTACAAATTCACAATTTTCGGACTTTTTCCTTTACTTGTGCTGGAAGACCTTGCTTCTTGACAAATTTCATTATTCTAGGTCAACGGGAAGTACCCTTAGGTTTTGATTTACTTGCGACTGTTGCGAGTATCAAAATGTGTCGCAAAATGGCCGTATTTTTTTATTGCGTTGACTTAGAAGCTTGATTTTTTTTAGAACTGTAAGTGACCATAGACTTACCTATTTATTATAAATTTCAACTTGATATCTCCACACGTCCTAGAGAAAAAGGGTCTTGACAGACTGACACGCTTGAACATTTTTTTTATGTGATAGAATTACAAATTAACAATTTTCGGACTTTTTCCTTTATTTGTGCTGTATGACCTTGCTTCTTGCCAAATTTCATGATTCTAGAACAACGGAAAGTACCCTATAGGTTTTGATTTACTTGCGGGTATCAAAATATGTCGCATAAATGACCGTATGTTTTTAATGCATTGACTTAGAAGCTTGAGTTTTATAGAACTCCAAGGAGCCACAGACCTGCGTACGTGATATTAATTTCAACTTGATACCTTCACGCGTTCCTGAGAAAAAGGGTCTTGACAGACTGACAGACAGACAGACAGACAGACAGACGGACAAACAAGAGAGTTCCTTTTGGGGTACGGAACCCTAAAAATGGAAACAAAGTTACTTATTTTCGCCGTATTTTAGGGAGGACAAGCCTTAACAGCCTCGGACACCACGGCCTGGCTTAGCGCGGCACGCGAACATCAGGTTCATAACTCATTTGTTGGTCTTGGTATAACTTTTTATAACAAGCTACCTTCTTCTTTGCTAGATTTGCCTTTTAATGCGTTTAAAATTAAATTAAAATCCAATCTTTGTTCAAAGGCATACTATTCTATCAACGATTACTTAAACGATAAGAATAGTTGGTTGCTGTGATTAACTCAAGACAATGTTTATGTTATGTTCTTTCTCCAGAGTTAGCTTACATAATGACAGGTTAAATATGAGTTACTAAAATAGTTTATTTTATTTGACAAATAATATAATTTAATGTATTGTGTTGCGCAAATTATTTTGCGTACCATTGTATAGAATCAAGTTCTTCTAACTGAACAGACAGCTGTGCTGCTGGGGAGTTTGTTGCGCTACTTCTTCTTCCCAGCTAAAGCAGTAGGAAGTGGTGAAGGGCGGGCGTTTTGTGGAGACTGTCTTATGTAATTTCAACGTTCAAAAAGTGCTGATTCTCAGCCTAATTTGAATAAATGACTTTTGATTTTGATTTCATCAATGACATCATCCGACGAGCCCTTGTCACCGTCGGCGTTCCAGCTGTATTAGAACCCAATGGCTTGGCACGCGACGATGGCAAGAGACCGGACGGCATGTCATTATTTCCATGGAAGGTGGGAAGGCCTTTAGTGTGGGACGCAACTTGTGTCGATACTCTTGCGCCATCCCATCTTCCTGGCTCGGCGTGCTGTGCTGGCACTGCTGCTGCGGCTGCGGAAAACCTCAAGCGGCGGAAGTATAATAACCTTATTGGTTATCATATTTTCAGAGGAGCTCGTGGCTAGGTAATAACACCCGCGTTCCAGTGGGATATTTTCAGAGGAGCTCGTGGCTAGGTAATAACAGCCGCGTTCCAGTGGGATATTTTCAGAGGAGCTCGTGGCTAGGTAATAACAGCCGCGTTCCAGTGGGATATTTTCAGAGGAGCTCGTGGCTAGGTAATAACAGCCGCGTTCCAGTGGGATATTTTCAGAGGAGCTCGTGGCTAGGTAATAACAGCCGCGTTCCAGTGGGATATTTTCAGAGGAGCTCGTGGCTAGGTAATAACAGCCGCGTTCCAGTGGGATATTTTCAGAGGAGCTCGTGGCTAGGTAATAACAGCCGCGTTCCAGTGGGATATTTTCAGAGGAGCTCGTGGCTAGGTAATAACAGCCGCGTTCCAGTGCGATATTTTCAGAGGAGCTCGTGGCTAGGTAATAACAGCCGCGTTCCAGTGCGATATTTTCCAACACCTACGCGGGCGAAGCCGCTGGTAAAAGCTAGCTGTAAATAAATAACGTTGAGCTTTTATATGTTCCTTTTAAACTGTAATTCCTGTGCGTGTCCCGTTGGCGTGTCCCAAATAAAATATTTTTCTTTCTTTTCTTTCTTTTGAGTCCGAAATTGGAAATTTTTAGGCTGTATGACTTGAGTGAAGGACTGAAGCTGCGGGCAGCCAGGCACAGCTTTGAGACAGAACCCACAGGGCTCGAGACCTACTCGCACTTGTCCGGTTTTTTAAATTCTAATATGTATAAGAAACACTAGGGCCATGGGGTCCGAGTGCCCACTTAGTTTTCCAAGACATCGCTAAGCGACTGGTCGACTTCTCACGTGACCAGAGGGCTGGCCTATTTTTTGGCCAAAGAATCAGCATTGCCATACAACGTGGCAATGCTGCCTTTTGGGCACTTTTCATATTGACAGCGATGCGGACGAATTTTTTGATGCCCTATGATCCTTTCCCCTCCTTTTTTTATACAATGTACATATTATTATTTTAAATCTGTGTTAGTTTATATATTATGTACATATACTTATAATATATGTATAAGTACGAGTAATACATTGTTTTTTATACAATGTACATATTATTATTTTAAATCTGTGTTAGTTTATATATTATGTACATACTTATAATATATGTATAAGTACGAGTAATACATTGTTTATGTTGACAACTTTTCATGGTCTTATTTATGAGTATCTCCATCACGTAATCATTATCAATTCTGGATTGTAACAGTAATGATGACAAATCAATTAAATGATAACGTATTTACAAATGATAAGCGGTACCCGAAACTTCGTTCGCGAGGATGTCGCAAAACAACTTTTCTACTTGAGTCGGATTATGTTAACAAAAATGTTTTAATTTTTTTGCGCGCAGCCCTAATTCTTTTTCTAAAATAAAAATAGCCTAAGTTACTCCGTATAACATCAGCTATCTGCCAGTGAAAGTCCAGTTAGAATCGGTCCAGCCGTTTCAGAGATTACCCGGACCAAACAGACAGACAATATTTTTTTTTTTTTTATGAGTATCGTAATAAGCTGTTATTTTGACATTACAAACAGACACTGCAATTATATTTATAGATGTATAGATTCGTTGACTCATATCTACTAGGTTTAGGATAAATTCACCTACTTACGTTACCTAACAGTTATCTGTCTCAGATAACGTAGCTTATATAAATGACAATGATAATTATTTTAAATTATTCATTAATCATTTTACAATCATGGAGAAGCTCGTAGTTCTTCTACTCATCGGGTTGGCTGTCGTAGCAGGTAATTAATTATTATTATTATTATATTTAATTCCGACTAACCAAGGCAAGGGGTATCGTGCTACCCAGTAACTGGGTTATGGAGGTCAGCTAACTCAAACTCAAATTCAAAGCATTTATTTCAATTAAACCAATTACAGGCACTTTTGAATTGTCAAAGAGTCGGTCAGTAGGTAAGTCAGAAAGTTGAAGCTAGTTGCCCATTCCAAAACGTAGATCTATGGAGAAGAACGGTCAAGAAACTCCACGGACACTCTTTTAAATCAAGATAAGTAATACAACATCCTGGGTACATTATATTTGTTGCTTCTACATGTGAGAACAATGTAAGCTAAAATATAAAATTAATAAAAATAAGGCCTGGCTGATAAGAGATGACCAGTCTCAACTGACGGCGCCCGTTCACGAACATGACGTGTGGATCAGCACCATTCAGCTCAACCATTTTGTAGGGAACCGAAACCGAATGATCCAACACACACGCCACCATCAGCGAGATATTTAAGTGAGAATGACAAACTCTCAACTGCCATGCTCTTTCAAGTCAAACTTACCTACATCATAATACAATAATAAACGGCCCCAAGGTACTCACATTCACAAAAATTTAAAAAGCTTAAGCTAGGCAGTCGCTCCATGTAAAATACTGGTATTCAGCTGCATACGGTTAGACTGGAAGCCGAACCCAACATAGTTGGGATTGGGAAAACACCAAATTTTCTGTGAGGCCTTATTATATCCTCTTACAAATAAGACTAGTTTGATTGAATTAACACCTGGGCCCAGGAAACTATGGAGACTTTCTCTTCTCCTTTCATGATTCTAGGACCACGGGAAGTACCCTATAAGTTTTGATTTACTTGCGAGCATAAATGGCCGTATTTTTGTTGCTTTTACTTAGAAGCTTGGTTTTTTTAGAACTTCAAGGGACCATAGACCTACGTATCACGTAATTATTAGAGTCCGCGAGGTCTAAGCTGAGCTTTGCATTATTTTGTGTGAGTGCACATAGGTTGTGTAGGTGTGACGACCGGCATAGAGCGCGACGCGTTCTTTGTTTTCACTGCTTTATGGCAATCGGCTTTTGTTCTTTTAGTACGAGAGGTTGGCCTCTCGTACTAAAAGAACAAAAGCCGATTGCCGATACCGAGACCGAGACCAAAACTATGTCGCATCGTTGTAATACGTAAAACGATTGAAGATTTTGTCTTACATAAAACGATAAAACAAAAATTTTGCTCATGGGCTCTCGTACCATTTTGGTGATCACTCACACAAATGCAAAGCTCATCTTAGGCCTCGCGGATCTCCTTCATAGACCGACTTAAAAAAAGGAGGTTTTGCTCATCATTATCGAGAGTAGGTGACAAAAAATGGAACAAAACCAGACTTAAAATAAAATTATTTTTAAGGCATTTGCACCGCATTGTTTCCTGAATTAATTAAATGATTAATTACTATTTAAAATCTAAACCTTTTCATTCCAGCTCTTCCCCACCAGCCAATCATCGGGAAGCTGAGCTCAGGTCTTCGTTACCAGTACGCGCAGGACGCTGACGGTCAGCCCCACTTGGTGGACCTCTGGGGAACCATCAGCGACGTGGCTGAGGCTGCCAGATACAACCCTGACACTCAGAATGTCTACCATCTCTTTACCAGGTAAGCAATGCACTTACTAAGTAGAAATGGTAGCATTCCTTGTCTTCAGCCCCGCCTTTAGCCAACCATGTTGGGGTCGGCTTCCAGTGTAATCGGATGCAGCCGATTACCAGTATTTTACGTGGAGCGACTCTCTAACCTCATCCACCCAGTTACTTTACCCTTTCTTTTGTTTTATCGTGGAGAAATGCTCATTCATACTGCACTACCACGGGGAGATAGTGCTGTTATGTGGGACTCTAACCCTCTAAACTCCACGATGTCCTCCTCTGCCGCTTACGGCGGGAACACGGGCACGTGTCAGCACTCATCTGCGAACCCGCCGCGTCTGTCCGTCACCGGACCCTCCTCTGGGGAGTACTCTCCATCACCGGCGCATTGGAACACACTGCACGCCGTGACCACCCCAGGAACCAAACCCGACATAAACTAGACAACCCCGTGTCTGTGGGGACCCTTTGTCCCCCTGCGATGGGTCAGGTCATTGGCACCGCCGCCTGCGAATTTTCGGCCGCAGAGGATAGGGAGAGCGGCCATGGTCATACTGACACTCCTCCTCTCCTGCGGCCCCACCGTGTCCAACATCAAACGGTGGCGACCCCGTCAAGGCCGCGGAACGTAGGGAGAGCGGAGCTTCCTACCCTCAACCGCGATGCCTCCCATACGACATCGCGACCCGCCTCAGCAACTTACTTGTTAGCCGCTACGTCGTTGGCTTACCGACAAAAGCCCTAACGAGCAGGCCCTCCTCGGGTTCCTCTTCACTTCATCGTGGGTGACCAAGCCACGGCTACTGAGCCCCCCGTCTCGACAATGCGGGAACCCACCGGTGAGTTACTTTGCCCTGGAGTTGCAAAAAGGAGGAAATTTATCTCCGTCGCATTGTCCCTGGACAAGTGTAGGTTAACCTTTGATTTATCCGTGTCGCCAAGCGATAATGATTATGAACATAAAAATGAAAGTTTGATATGATATGCTTACAGGAAAAACCCATCAGTAAGTCAGGTGCTGGTCCCCGGCAACGACGCTCTCGTCTGGTCCTCTAACTTCAACGCCTCCCACAGAACTGCTGTGCTCCTCCATGGATGGATGGGCACCGCTACAACTATCTTCAACGCAGAAGTGATGCCAGGTGAGAAAGCGGCCTGCCCACCCACTTGCGACCCACGGATGCCCCTCAAGTTAAAGGGGAAAATTGACAAGTCCGTGATAAGGCCTGTCGTACTGTATGGATCGGAATGCTGGGCAGTGAAGAAGACGGATGAAAAAGCATTGCATGCAGCGGATATGAGAATGTTGCGATGGATGTCTGGAGTGACTGAGAATGGATAAAGTAAGAAATGAGTTTAGAAGAGGAAGTTCGAAACTGGCGCCAGTGGCAGAAAAGTTGAAAGGAAATTGTTTGGCTTGGTATGGACATGTGATGAGGAGAGACGAAATGCATGTGACTAAAAGAGTGATGAATGTACATGTTGATGGATGGAGAGGCAGACGAAGGCCAAAGAAAAGATGGATGGGTTGTGTGAGGAATGATATGAAAGAGTAGGGAGTGAATGATAGCGTGACGGTTGACAGGGAGAATGGAAGAAGAAAACTTTTTGCGCCGACCCCTAGTAACGTGGGATAAGGGCAGGAAGATGATGACTAGCCTGCTCTGTCCGACTCCTGGGCAAAAGCGTCCCACCACACCTTCCATCTTTCGCCAGACCGCGCGTCCTCTTCCTAGTTTTGACAGAATCTATCCCGCCATCTCCTACGTGGTTTTTCGCGACCCCGTTTCTTCATTTTGTAATATTGACTAACTAATCAAAACAGCGAAATATTTGACAGCTATTTGCAACGTTGCCAGCTTTCAGCACAGCCTTAAACATAACTATGCTCGACTTTTAATTAGCTGCAGTAAAATGACACAAAAAAAAACAAAAAAACACATAAAAAACAAAAAAACAACAAAAAAAAAATCAAAAAAACAAACAAAAAAGAAAAGACAAACAAAAAAAAACAAAAAAAAAACAACAAAAAAAAAACCAATGACAAAAAATGAATGAATGAATGATGATGATGAATGATGATGATGTGATGATGATGATGATGATGAATGATGATGATGTGTAAAAATGACATTAGAAGTGTCAGTTTACTGCAGCTAATTAAAAACTACAACCACTCCCCCGGCACTTCTGTCTGCCTCTTCAGACGTAATAATTATCCCATTTCTTTTTCGCAGCTTTCTTGGATGCTGAAGACATGAATGTCATCGTGGTAGACTGGTGTGCTGCCGCCTGCACTATCAACTACTTCACAGTGATAAGAAACACTATTGCCTCAGGTAAGCATCATTTGCGGTGATTTCCTTCTGTGAAACCGTCGTTTCGCAGAAGAAGGCTGCGGAAAGGGAGATAGAGATTGAGACCACTATCCGGACCCGCAGCAGACGGACTGGCTGTTGGCGGAGGGCGGACCCTCTTTCAGCCCCCGTAAACAGGTCCGGAGGGGTCGAGCGCGAATCGTGCCATGTACGAAGCGTGGGCGAGGCACGGATCCAAAACTTCAGGAGCATTTTTTATGAAGCATTCATACTACACCGTGCAGCATCCGTGTTCCGTTCGAGTCTTGATCCAAACAAATTGAGCAGGGGGTTTACTCCCTAAGCACGAAGTCCGCAGTTTCAGCCTTCGCTACTGGCGTTTCCTACTCCGTCCGTATCACCTACGGACGTATGATTGGTTCGGGGCCCGAACGAAGTATGAATGGCAACACGACACGACAGTTGTCCCTACTCCCGATGTGTTTTTGCCCGTCCGAAAAATTTAACTTTTACACTTGTTTGTCAGACGGACGAATGAACGTACGGACGCACTTAGGGAGTAGACCCCCAGATACGGATGCGGCTCGCACATGTGATGGTCTAGCATAAATCACCCCTAAGCCGTTGATCCTGGCCACAGAATACGGAAACGCCTTTTCTCTACACAGAGTGTAAAAACACCTTCCTGTGAAAAATCTATATTTACAGTAGTCGCAAGACACACAAGACACAGGGACATTATTGAAAACTTGTTACCAGAAAGTAAGGTCGGGTACACATCTATGATCACAATGACGGGAAGAAAAAGTGACTCCCGGCCATTGATGTATAAATTATAAAATATAAATAAAGTTTACAAGGAACAATTATAGGTATGTAACATAACAATAGTCAACGAAGATAGCTGCAAAAGTAAAATACTGTGGCGCAGCTACCAACGCCCAGCACAAAATACAAGGAAGACATTTTTGTTCCAGACTTTAACATCTATAAAGTAAGTCATAAAAAATTAAAAATTACAAAAGAAAAGGAAAAAAAAATATATATTATAAGTTTTTAAGTACCTACCCAGTGAGGTGGAGTGGAAGTGATGTTGAGAGTGTTTGTGTGTGAGGGTGTGGGGTGTGTGTGTGTGTTCTTGTGTAAGATGTGCAATTAGGAAGATATGGTTCGCGCTCCTCGACGTGGACCGCATAAATTGTGTTAACGCTGTGTGCGTTGACCTTAGTCACAATCAAACCATAATGGTCTAAATAAGCAGCAACAATGCTTTCCTGTGTTTTCAAAATGTGCACAAATGAATAGTTCAAAAACCAAAAACATGTTCCACGGGAATACAACCAAAAATGAATAACAATAGTCAACGAAGATAGCTGCAAAAGTAAAATACTGTGGCGCAGCTACCAACGCCCAGCACAAAATACAAGGAAGACATTTTTGTTCCAGACTTTAACATCTATAAAGTAAGTCATAAAAAATTAAAAATTACAAAAGAAAAGGAAAAAAAATATATATTATAAGTTTTTAAGTACCTACCCAGTGAGGTGGAGTGGAAGTGATGTTGAGAGTGTTTGTGTGTGAGGGTGTGGGGTGTGTGTGTGTGTTCTTGTGTAAGATGTGCAATTAGGAAGATATGGTTCGCGCTCCTCGACGTGGACCGCATAAATTGTGTTAACGCTGTGTGCGTTGACCTTAGTCACAATCAAACCATAATGGTCTAAATAAGCAGCAACAATGCTTTCCTGTGTTTTCAAAATGTGCACAAATGAATAGTTCAAAAACCAAAAACATGTTCCACAGGAATACAGCCAAAAATGTTAATTTGTTGAAAATTATAATAATATTTAATGTTTGCTCCACCATGTTTGTGAGAGCGAGATAGACATGCAATAATCATAAACATTCGGCGGCTAACGCAATTTCGCTTACACGACAGTGCCGGTTCCTATCTCTGTCCTTGTCTATCAGTAGGTTTGTGACTATGATTACAGATGTGCGAGTTTCGGTGTATGTAGCCATGCGGCAGTCCAGGTTTAGTGATTGCAATGTTAGCGCATAAAATATCTTCCTCTAATATAACAATGCCCCCGGCTTTTTCGTCTTTGGAGGCATGAGGACGGAGTGTAAAGTTCACTCATCCTCTATTGAAAAGGATCGGATCCTCCGACCAGACGGGTGTTATGTCTGGTGGGCTACTGCCCTCCGTTGATGTCGAGACGTTGTATACAGGGTGTTTCTTTTAAGGTATCAAGCCAGTGCGAGCTGATAGCAGAGTACCATACCTATCGATTTAACCCCCATGTATGTTCTACGATTTTTTGTACTTTTCATGCTAGTCGCGCGGTAAACTCTAATTGCGCGATGCAGGATTTCGTGACGTCATGTCATTGTGATGTGTTGTTCGTATGTGGCGATGTAGATGCCGCCACGCGTCTTTTACACGTCACATACGTCCACCACCTCTAACACATATCTTTTGTAACCTTGCACTTAGTTTCTTTGTCTTTAACTGAATGATTGTTTTCTCAGGTGAGGGCGTAGCCAGGTTCTTAACTTGGTTGAGCAACACCACCGGAGCTGACCTCACTAAGTACCACGTCGTTGGCTACAGTCTGGGAGGTCACCAGGCTGGCGTCGTGGGCAGGAGCCTTGGTGGACTATTAGAATATGTTACTAGTAAGTATTCCTCTTGTTCCATATAATAATAATAAATAATAAATATAATAAATATCCTTGGACATTTCACACAACGCCATCTAGTCCCAAGCTAAGCAACCTAATGCTTGTGTTATGGTAACGAGATGGCTGATAAACTACTTATATACATTTTTTTTTTTTTTTTTGTAAATACATACATATTATAGATAGAAAAACACCCAGACTCGGAACAAATACTTGTAGGTCGTACAAATATTTGTTCCGTGCGGGAATCGAACCCGCGACATGCTGCGCAGCAGTCAAACGCTCAACCACTGCGCCAACCGTGTCGTCAAATGGAACGGATCAACGAATCATATGGAACCTACCTGTAAAAAAACCGGGCAAGTGCGAGTCGGACTCGCGCACGAAGGGTTCCATAGTTGGTATGAAAGTATCCCAAGAACATTATTATAGTTATTATAGTTGAAAAATATATGTTCTCCCATACATTCCAACGGTAAATGTAAGTTTGTACTCACAGTATTGAGAGATTTACCATGTTATTTTTAGACCACAAACTTCTGATAGGTTTTCCTGTAATCTACAGGTATTCTATTTTCTGTATTTTTTTTTTAATTTTAGGCTCAGTAGTTTCGGAGATAAGGGGGATGAATGGTCAATTTTCGGTTATTTTCTTAAATAACTTTAAAAAGATTTATTTTAAAATTATAAAAATATATATATTTGAAACCCTCATAGTAAGCCCTTTCATTTGATATATCACACGGTACCTAAAACGGTTGCAAAACTTTTTTTTTTTATTTTCTTATTGGCCCCTAAAAGTGACTCCCATATTCAAAATTAATTTTCAATACACTTCCTCGAAAACTGGTTCATATCGCACTACGATTAGGTTCACAATGCAATGTATAAGCACGCGTGCGATTTTTCATTTTTCCGCACACGTGCGGGAATAAAAATTGCCACATATAACTTATACCTATACTTAGTCCAAATTGGTCCAATGCCTCTATTCACAACTCTTTTGGAGGTGAATGTTTTTTTTTAATCTCGGCAAAGAGGTATGCGTCTTTACGGCGTTAATATTTTTTGAATATTAAATAATGTTTATAAATAGAATATCAAAAACTATGATTATTACGATAAAAAAACGTTTAATGAACAAATTAACATTTATTTGTGTTCTAAACTCGAAAACATTTTAATTTTCTATTTTTCATATTAGGCTGTTTATCGGCTTTGTACCTTTGCTTCTTCTTCAACCTGGCGAAAGCAAAGCGCGGAAAAAAAAGAAAATTTAAATCAGTTCCTAATAATTCATGACATAAATATTTTCCGTTGTATTTTATTTTATTTCTTCAAAAGTGTATTGAAAAACGTCGTTTGATACACGTGGACATTTGTTATTGCAGTTCTCGGCTCAAAAACAACCTCGCCTACGGCTCGGGTGTTAATTCCGCCTCGAATGCAATAACAAACGTTCTCCACTTGTATCAAAATGTACTATTATTTACTTTAGCCGTACGTGTTTGGGTCACAAAAATCCACGTGTGTACCAAATTTCAACTTAAACGGTTAATTAGATTCGGAGCAAATTGGCTGTTACACACGGACAGACAGACAAGCACACGAGTGATCCTATAAGGGTTCCGATTTTTCTTTTTGAGGTACGGAACCCTAAAAACGATAAATGTAATTCTGATTGCCAATTCTCATAAATAAAAACGTTCAAAATCTATTCGCAGTCTCAAGTCAGCGACAGTCAATTTCAAAAACCGGTAGTGTTTTTTTTTGGTGATAGAGCTAGACAAATTGGAATGTGCAACCGACTTCAAACAAAAAACACTACAAAGTGAAAAATAACTTTCATGGGGAAGGTCGGTAAAAACTAATTAGATGGTGTGATTATAGCCAGGTCCCTATGGATTAGCGGGCAGGTCTGAGCTCAAGTAAGCGATTTTCCAGTTGTCTATAGCCTCAGTGAAGTACAGCACATCAAAAATAATCAGTGTGGAGGCTAGTATTTTCGCGTAGACTAAGGAGACGCCGAGGCCTCTCATACGAATGGGAAGAGTAGCTTCTGCCCAAGCTTGGTCGTCCATGGCCACATTTTTAGGGTTTCGTACCAAAATGGTAAAAATGAACCCGTATGGTGCTACTCAGTCTGTCTATCTGTCACAGCTGCATATCTCAAGAACTACTAATGCTATCAACTTGAAATTTGGAACAGTTTTAGATGACGTTTGCCCAACTATTTTTCACATAAGAAATAAAAACATAAATGTTTTTTTTTTGCAACAGGGACTGAAAGGGGGTCTTAAAAATTCAAAGTGGGGCTACTAGGGCATGTGGGGTATCATAAGAAAGAACGCTATTTGTACATTCTCAAACATTTTTTTTCTTTTTTTTAGACTGCATAGTTTTCGACTTTTGTAGAAAAATGTAAAAAAAAATACCGTGGCCCCCATATCTCCGAAGTTTATATAGAGAAAAATCTGAAATTATTCTATGTGTTAAAAGTTTATGTAAAGACTAGCTTCTGCCCGCGACTTCGTCCGCGTGAAATTTCTTTTTTGCTCGACCCACCCCGTCGCATCGCATTGCCTACCCGCGCTATTACTTCGTTTTCACTTAGCGTTCTTTCAGACTTTTTTCTTTTTGCTCGGCACCTAAGGGTCCTAGAGTGATGTTAAATATGCCTTCTATAAGATTTGGGCTATCATTATTGCAAAAAGATTTTTTAAAGTCCGACTGGTAGGGTAGTTCCAGAGTTTAGCTCGTTCCTTCACCACATCCGCTTCCGCTACCTCTCCCTCCCCCTCTCACTCACTCTCACGCCCCCTTCACCACTTCCCCTTCGCTCTCTCTCTCTCACCACCCCGTCCCCTCCCTCTCCCCCTCTCCTCCACCTCCGGCTCACCAACCCCTCCCCACCCCTCAGCCTTCACCATGTCTGCCTCCTCTCCTCACCAATTCCTGCCCTTTCTCCCTGCGTCCATCATCCTCCCCTCACACTCCTCACCACCCCTCCCCCTCTAACCCCTCCCTCCGGGATAGTTTTAAAAAACTAATAATGACAAACTTAGGCAAATATTTGTGCCAAGTTTCAAGTCAATTAAAACCAAATGAATAACATTTTTCATGTAAATTGTATTCCCTGTTTTCACCCCCACAGGGGTGGAATTTAAAAAAATGGTTTGAGATATTTCCATAGCTTGACTCAAAGATTATTTACACCAATTTTCGAGTTAATCAAGCCACGCAGTAAAATCCTCCCCTCTGAAATTGACTACCCCATTTCACCCCGTTAAAGGTAGATTTTCGAAAAACTCTGACACATATTATTCTTTGTTTTTGGTTTTAAGTATAAATACTGAGTTTTGAGTTAATCGGATTGCGCGTTAAAATTTTTCCATACAAACTTTGAGACCCCCCAATTCCCCTTTAGGGGGTAGTTTAGAAAAACAAAAAATCACAAAAATCATAATTTACTTAGGTTAATATTCGGCCCAAGTTTGAAGTTTATTAACTCAAGGAATAAGATTTTTCATACAAACAATATCCCCCCTTTTTACCCCTTTAAAGGTCGAATTTCCAAAAACCCTTTCTTAGCGGATGCCTAGGTCATAATAGCTACCTGTGTTCCAAATTTCAGCCCAATCCGTTCAGTGGTTCCAGCTGTGTGTTGATAGATCAGTCAGTCAGTCAGTCAGTCAGTCAGTCAGTCAGTAACGCTTTCTTTTTATAGATATAGATTACAGAAAAAATAAAAAGATGTCTCTAAATAGCACACTTTTTTAGAAATCATCAACAAAAATCTATATAAATCTATATAAAATTAAATCTATATAATATAATCTATTTAAAATAAAGTCGTGTTAGTTACACTATTTATTATAACTCAAGAACGGCTGAACCGATTTGGCTGAAAATTGGTGGGGAGTTAGCTTAGAACCAGGAAACGGACATAAGATACTTTTATATATATAATTCTTCTATACGTGTGTTTGTCACCTAACTCCTCCTAAACGGCTAGACCGATTTGGATGAAAATTTGTGTGTATATATTTCAATTGGTTCCTGGATGGTTTGAAAACACAATTGGACCCGGTAAGTGGTGCTGCAGTCGGGTTCTAGGATTGTTCAGATAGGACATCGTCTGTCGGTACCGCTAGTTAAACATAAATGATGGCACGGAACACTCGGTGCGCGAGTCTGACTCGCTCTTAACACTTTCAGCTGAGCATCTGCGTATTCAAATGTTTGTTGCGCGGCACACTATTTTCTCATACAAATATATGACGATTAGTGACGTTCTGGTTTTTCATACAAGCAAAGATAATATGAAATGTGACACAACCGTTACTACACGTCGACGTTGCGAATGTACGCGTAATTATAATGTATGTGTGTGAGTAGCCTTAAAAAGTGTACAACAAAACTAACGTGGAGTGGCGCTAGCAGTCCGAAAATTTAAAGTGATACGGCGCGATGACGTAGCTTGAAGGAATTGGTATAGGCCGCAGCCGTTTATACACGTTCTTTAAAGAAAGACATATTTTTTGCTGACGTGATTAAACGTTGTGTCAAATAGCGTTTATCAAATTTTACGTATTATAACGTCGCTTCGCTCCGGTTAACCGGTTTTTTTTTAACCTGTATTGTACAACTACCTCCTTCCCCCAGGTCTTGACCCCGCCGCCACTCCCCGCTGGAGTACTAACGAGAACAAGTTCAAAGCAACAGACGGCCAATACACCGAAGTGATCCACACAAATGTTGGACAAGCGGGGCTGGTGGAGCCGCTCGCTGATGCCGACTTCTACCCCAATGGGGGGGACCATATGCCTGGCTGTTCCAGTGATATTTGCAGTCATGACAGGTGGGTGTTCTCACGTATAATAATATTATTTTCCAACTATGTTGAGGTCAGCTTCCAGTCTAACCGGATGCAGCTGATTACCAGTATTTTACATGGATCGACTGCCTATGCCAGAAGAATTAAAAATTATCTAGAATCAAGAATAAAAAGAAAAGAAGAAAGTAAAAAACTAAAAGAAAATTTAAAGAAAAATGGAAACAAGTAAGCAAATCCTATACGGATTTCCTTACAATGAGAGGTCAGTGTAAACTGGACATGTATAGCTTGATGTGTAGCCGTGTGTACTAGCTTCTGGCCGCTACTTCGCCCGCGTGAAAGAACATCGGCCAAATTTCTATAGAAGCTGGACCTTTTTTTTTTTTTTTTTTTTTTTGAGGGTGGGAAATCATCAAATAACTTCTCCCGCTCTGGGTGGAGCGGAAGGGCGTGTCAGACTTTTACTGACTAAAACCCACCCGTGTTCCTTCAGTTGCCTATGCCAGGGCCGCGGTAACCCCTTCAGACAACCCGCGACCCCAGCGGCGTCGGCCCTATTGGACCCCGTCACTTGCTGACATCTCTTTGAGGCGCGCGTGGAACACAACGCGCCGTCGACTCGGGCCTGGTCCTTACCGGACGGCGAGCCGTGGCCGGAAATCGCCCCGCGATTCCCGCCGCCCAGGGCGTCTCCTGCGGCGACTGAGGGCGTGAGGCTGCCTCTCCCTCACGCGTTCCGCCTCCTCCTTCGCGAGCATCACTGCTTCGCAGAAGGAGGTGACGGCCTCCCATGCACTCTCGCTCCGCACCATGGCCTGGACCAGGCTCGGACGCGAGAGATCGCCGCCGCCGATCGCCTCCGTGAGAACACGGCGGTGCTCTGCCCAAGCCGGGCAGACCTCCACTGTATGCTCCACCGTGTCCTCCGGGCGATCCACACAATGGTGACACCTGGGCGTTTCCTCCCGCCGTATGCGAAACAGGAACCTCCCGAAACAACCGTGTCCGGTGAGGACCTGCGTCAGGCGGAAGGTGAGGACGCCGTGGCGCCTCTCTAACCACTCCTCAAAGAGGGGACTTATCGCCGCAATTGTGGCGTGCCCAATAGAAGCTGGACCTGAGTTTTATTTTCAGTGTACAGAAGCAAATTATAGTGAGATTTGATTATTTTATGTAGTAAACACCGTCCCTTTAGAAAATAATATCTAAATAGCCAAGATATTTCAATAATGCAAAAAATACTTTTGAGGTTATCGGTGTCCGGAAATCAAAAGCACAGAATAATCGTCACAAGCGGTACCTAGTTATCAGTCTGTAAAACAATGCCAAGGTCAAACAACAGAAGGAAATCCAAAACAGTACAGTACGTATCACAATATTCACACTAACAACAACAACACAACGACTACAGTTTATTAGTGTCAAATTGACCCCGTGTGCGGTGTAATTGACAGTATTGACACTGTCAATCCATGGCGCGCGTCGATGACATATTATGACGTTCCGTTGTAAACAATTGAACAAAATGCTGATACTTACTATGAACCCACATAATTATTTTTATGACAAGAATCCAATACATAATAAAAACAGCACTAGTTGGTTTGATACACAAGTATATAGAATTGAATTACATCTAATAACTATTCAGAAAAACGTGAATAATTATACGTGAATTTTATATTGAGTACTAAATCATTTCTTAAGCAAAATGAATCGTCAAAGGTGCGTTCTGAACATGTTATTGTGTGTCTAAATAATTTGAAAATTATGCTATTAAAAAAAAATGTGTTTGTGCTTTTTTTTCTGGCGACTTAAATATCTATTTCTTATGTTTCTTAAGACCTTAAAAAATACTAGATTTTTTCATATATATGGCATATCTGTACACCACCGCCTCGTCGTCAGGTACGATTTGGCCGTCCTTCTTTCTTGTCCCCCGACTCACCCCGTCGTCCGTCGTACCGCATCGCCTGCCCGTGCTATTACTTCGTTTTCGCTTAAAGTTTTTTCTGACTTTTTTTCTTTTTGCTCGGCTACTACAACGTGCGGCCGCTATAGCGACATTAATTAAAGACACAGGATAAAGCACGAAAAATTGACATTTGTGCCGATTTGGCAAATAATTAACTTCTTCCCTGACTGTATTCTTCTTATACTTTCCTAACATGTATTCTTCTTTTACAGAGCTTTCTACTATTTCGCAGAATCTCTACGTTCCGGAGGTTTCACCGGACGAAGATGTAATGACTACTCAGCCGCTCTGATTGGCAACTGTACTCTACCAGAAACCTTACCCATGGGGGGCTTAACACCTAAGTTTGGGTAAGAGAACAGTATAGATTTTGTGTACATGGTGGATACAACAATACGACAGTAAATAAAACTTCGTATATCTAATGACGTTCCCAGTCAGCATGCAAAAATTCAATCAAATATACCCAATAGTTCAGTCACTATAAATCGTCACAGATTGGCAAACCTATTAGTGGGCCCAACTACTTTTTTAATTTCGATAATTTATTTGTTATTTTAATACATAATTTTTTTGCACAAACTTACTTAGTTTGAAGTACTAATAATGCGTAATGAAAGTGATGTCATTAGAGCTAATCAATTTAGGGCTAATTTTTCAATCGTCAATTGGTCGCCCGAAATTCGGCCTGGAGAATTATTATTATGTTATTTCTAATATGTTTTTTGTATTTACAGAGCACAAGGCGTGTACTACTTGCAGACCAATGCTTCCCCTCCCTTCTCTCAAGGATGAGTAGAAGAGATGAAGACAATGTAATGTTGAAAAATAAACAAACAAACAAGACTTTGTAAAAACTTTGTAAATAAAATATTATGAAAAAAAAAACTATCTTTCCAATACACTTCCTCGAAAACTGGTTCATATCGCACTAATATTAGGTTCACAATGCAATGTATTTCACACGCGTGCGATTAACGCGTGCGACAGATAACTTATACCAAATTAGTTCAATGCCTCTATTCACAACTCTCTATTAGGACGTGAATGTTTTTTTTTAATCTCGGCAAAGAGATATGCGTCTTTACGGCGTTAATATTAAAAAAATATAATGTTTATATATAGAATATCATCAAAAACTATGATTATTACAATAAAAAAAATGTTTATGAATAAATTAACATTTATTTGTGTTCTAAACGCAAAAATATTTGAATTTTCTATTTTTCATATTAGGCTGTTTATCAAATCAAATCAAATCAAATCGTTTATCGGCTTTATACCTTTGCTTCTCCTTCAACCTGGCGAAAGCAAAGCGCGGAAAAAAAAAGAAAATTTAAATCATAGTTTCCGAATAATTCATGACAAAAATATTTTCCATTATTTTATTTTATTTCTTCAAAAGTGTATTGAAAAACGTCGTTTGATACTCGTGGACATTTGTTATTGCAGTTCTCGGCTCAAAAACAACCTCGCCTACGGCTCGGGTGTTAATTCCGCCTCGAATGCAATAACAAACGTTCTCCACTTGTATCAAAATGTACTACTTATTTTTTTCTCTTTCAAAAATTCAGAAACTGATTTTTATCAGTGGTGGCTCCTTTGGTAAGGCGGGCCCCGACTTATGAGTCGCGTAGGTCGTGGGTTGAGGTACACGCAAAACAGCAAAGGTATTTTCTCATCGAATTAGAATTTATTCATTTGTTAGAATGCAGTTTTATAGGCTATATACATGGTGTTATAGTTATTTATGCAACTGACGTATAATAAGGGGTATTAAAATAGTATCACCTGAGTGTTTTAATACCTAATTATTTACAGTTGCATACAAGACTTTATCTACATCCATGTTATCAATCCTCTATAAAAGGTTCTGAAACAGTTTTTTGCAATACTAATACTCGTATCGAACATGGCGGCCGGCGTCATAGTATACGACGTGAATTCGAATAAGTTCTTTTTTTAAATTACGGTGCTGTTGTAGTGAAACGCGCGTGCATTACAATGTTCTTTTTTTGAAAACGAGTTGCATTATGAAATTCAGTACAACATTAAAGCACCCGTTTGGATGCTATTATGGTTACCATGGTTACTAAGACACTGGCTGTTTTAATGTTGGCAATAAGCTAACTGTTTCAGAAACTTTTATAGAGAATTTATAGCATGGGTGTAGATAAATATTTTTTTTAATTCTTACATTCTATTCTTCTATTGAATAATCAAATTACATTCTTTAAGTACAATATGTTTTACTATTTTGACGACACGGTTGTCGCAGTGGTTGAGCGATTAAAAGGCAGCCCTTCGAAGGTGATGAGCTGCTGACATTAGGCAATTTACTTACATATTGCCAATACAAAACATGATCAGACTTTCAATACTAAAAGAGGAATCTAACAATATTAATAAATTAATTAGGAGAACACGTCATCATAAACTAAGAACTTTAGATAACATAAAAACCTTTACCTTACCTAGATCTAACAATACATATGGTATGAGAACATATACCTAAATACTACCTAAGATAGTAAACGACCTACCTGCGGACATACAAAATAAATACCTCTGTAACCCTAAAGAAGCAAAATGTTTTTTAAAAAAGCATTTTCTGCAAATTACAAACAATGAATATGTAGTACAGGAATACCCAAGTAATATGGCTTATCGATGTACCTACCTGCGCAGAAGATGAATTTTCAAAGCGCGGGAAATGCTATTGACCAATCGGCACGCTCCACGCTTTTTCCTGTACCGCTATTGGTCGGTAGCTGCCGCCATGTTAGCGCGCGCCGCTTGACAGCCGCCATACTTGCGAGTGAGACGGAACTAACAGCTGCAGTGTATTATGAACCGTATAGTAGTGATCTAAGGTTGATTGTAAGTTTTAAGTATTCTCGTTAATCTTCGGGGCCATACTTCCTTTTCTGTGCGAACGAAGATTCACGACGCGCCTTATTAGTTGAGTACTACTGTACCTACTTTAATTTGATACATTTACTCATTGACTTATATTTATATCAATGCAATTACTACTTCTTTAATTGTGATTATAATTCGTTGCTACATTTTTCAGATATGATTATTACAATGTAGTTTCCATACTTACTTGGTAACTTCGCACGTATTTTAAAGATTTTTAAAACTATTAAGTGACGTTTTTCCGGTCTGTCAGTATCTGTGTTAGCTCTTTGACGTATGCTCATCTGTGATGCTCATTCCTTTTTCGTGCGCGGTAACTATCGCACGCGCCCTTTCAGCAATATGCCAAAAAGAAGCGCGCAATCAAAAATTGATCACTATAATAGGAAAACTTCTTTAATTGTGATAATAATAGTTTGATACACTTACTACCATCTTTAGTTGTGCTATTTTTGTATTATATAATAAGTAAAGACTTACCCTCTTACAAATAAAACACGGAATACATAAAGTTTCCTATATCAGGAATAATAAAGGAATAACCATACATTTTCATAGGTTTAAACTTGGAATAACTTTATTCTGTGTTTATTAGTAAGAGAGGTAAAGTATTAATCAAATGTAAAACTTATAAACTTATCATCTAAAGTTGTCACTTATATTAGATACCTATAGATTTCCGAACTCTCTAGCCACATAAAGCCATCTAAGGCTTCTGTGTTTTTTTGGTGTAATAATTTAAACTATACGATATCCTTTTTTGAACATTAATAAAAAAAAACCTGTAAGTATTACAAACTGATCCATTAAAAAGTGAAAAATATTATAAAAAAAACCTATATTACAAACTGATCCACTAAAAAGTGAAAAATAATAGGTCTTTACCTATGAAATTGCCGTTTTGTATGAAAAAATTTAAACGAATTTTTTTCATGTATTTTTTATTTGTATTAATCGAAGTAATCACCCATGCAATCAATGCATCTTTGCCAACGCAGTGGCAGTTTATTGATGACCTTCTTAAAGAAATCAGCTGGTCGGGAGGCAACAAATTCTTCAAAGGCATTTTGTACTGCCTCTCGGGTATTGAATTTTTTTCCCGCCAAGAAGTTATCCAAATTCTGGAAAAAGTAGTAGTATGTAGGCGCAAGGTCTGGTGAGTAGGGCGGATGACGGAGAGCTTCCAACCCCAGTTCTTGCAACTTGGAGACCGTCTGCTGTGCAGTATGAGGTCGCGCGTTGTCGTGCAGGAGCAGCGGAGACGAGCGATTGACCAATGCTGGTTGGAGATGTGCCAGCTTCTCCATCATTGTGTTCAGTTCTTCACAGTACACATCTGCAGTAATGCTCACCCCGTTTGGTAAGAAGCTGTGATGAATCACACCGGCACTAGACCACCAAACAGTGACCATCACTTTTCTAGGGGTAAGTTTTCGTTTAGGGCATTGTTTAGGTGCTGAACCAGGATCCAACCAACTTGCTGAGCGCTTGCGGTTATCAAACAGAATCCATTTTTCATCGCAGGTAACAATGCGGTTCAAAATTCCTTCATTTGTGTGTCTGTTGAGCAGTGCAAGGCACGTCTCGACGCGTACTTCGCGCTGGCGATCATTGAGTTCGTGGGGCACCCATTTGTCAAGCTTTTTTACCTTGCCAATTTGACGCAAATGGACCAATATTGTTTTAACGCTAACGTCGAAAGCTGCTGCTAATTCAGCCGTAGATTGTGTATCATCAGCTTCCACAATCGCCTTTAATTCGTAATTGTCGACCAAAGTCTTCGGACGACCGCGAGGTTCATTTTTCAGGTCGAAATTTCCAGAACGGAAGCGAGCAAACCAATAACAGGTGGTGCGTTGGTTTGTAGTGTTAGCTCCGTAAACGTCGTTGATGTTGCGTGCCGCTTGTGCCGCGTTGCTGCCACGACGGTACTCATATTCCATAATTACTCGAATTTTTAACGTATCCATGATGACGAAAAAGATTGAAATGCGATGAAAATGTAACACTAATCAATAAACAAATGACTACTTTTGGAAAAAAAAATCCATGTTTTTAAAATAAAATTAATTTGAAATTGGAATTCTTAGCCAAACAAAAATTATTTTGATTTGAAATGGCCAGTACTGCAGAACGGCAATTTCATAGGTAAAGACCTAATATTAATATGGGAACAAACCTGAAATCACGAAAAAAAATCTGCTGTTTAGTAGATTTATCGCATAATTCTTCAAAATGTAGGGAACAGCTGATTTTTTTTCGCGATTTCAGGTTAGGTCCCATAGTAAAAGTTGTTCATAATGATAAGTATAATGACCCCTTAAAAGGTTGCCACTATTTACTCTTACACCCTGTACCTACTTATATCAAAAAATCTTTTCCCAACTATCACACTACTATATTATGTACGTACACGATATTATTTATTATTATCTGACACAAACTTATTATTATTTTTTATTACACACGTTGCAGTATATTTATTTATTTATTTATTAAAACTGATTTACATCCGTTACCTCACACTTGGTCCAGTTGAAAACCAGCGTCAGGCACTAGTTGTCTGGCATTTTTGCTGAACTGGGCCTTTTTGGCGCAGCCGTCGGGCACACACTCATCGCTGTGTTATTTTGTGTTATTTTTATTTTTTTATTTTTTTATTAAGTAGGTACCTATTGTTATACCTATTATGGTGTGTGCCTTTTAGTCTGTGCTAAATAAATCTATTTTCTTTCTTTCTTCTTTCTTCTTTCTTTCTTGGGACTAAGTATGATGTTTGGCTTTTTAGCTTCTAGTTTAGCTTCCAGTCTAACTGGATACAGCTGAATACCAGTATTATAAATAAACGAAGCGACTGCTTATCTGACCTCCACAACTTCTCTTCTAACTGAATAAGATACCCCTTGGTAAAACTTTGTCAGACTTTCGGGCTTCTGACGACCCGTAACGACTGTCAAAGATCCACGAATGACAGCTGGGACCAACGGCTTAACGAGGTTTCCGAGGCACGGAGGAGTCTCTGTATGTAAAGATGGTGACAAATATCAAATGGCAAGAACAAATATATCTGATAATAATATATAAAATAATATAATAAAGATCGTAATCATTAATTTTCGAAAAATAAATAAACTACCTAATCTAATCTATCCATTTTTAGGGTTCCGTACCTCAAAAGGAAAAATCGGAACCCTTATAGGATCACTTCGTTGTCCGTCTGTCTCTCTGTCAGTCTATCAAGACCCTTTTTATCAGGAACGCGTGGAGGTATCAAGTTGAAATTGATATCAAATACGTAGGTCTATAGTCCCTTGGAGCTCTAAAAAAATCAAGCTTCTAAGTCAACACAATAAAAAATACGGCTATTTATGCGACATATTTTGATACTCGCAAGTAAATCAAAACCGGGTACTTCCCGTTGACCTAGAATCATGAAATTTGGCAAGAAGCAAGGTCTTACAGCACAAGTAAAGGAAAAAGTCCGAAAATTGTTAATTTGTAGTTTCATCACAAAATAAAAATGCGAGAATCGACTGTGACGTATATTATCGATGTATGCGAGAACACGTTTTTCAACTACAATGTTAAGTTTGTTTTTGGGATAAATTCTTTTCAACTACAGAACCCTTCATTGTGCGTGGTCCGATACACACTTGGTCGGTTTTGTCTGACGACACGGTTGGCGCAGTGGTTGAGCGATTGACTGCTGCGCAGCATGTCGCGGGTTCGATTCCCGCACGGAACAAATATTTGTACGACCTACAAGTATTTGTTCCGAGTCTGGGTGTTTTTCTATCTATACTTATAATAAATCTGTAGAGAGGTCAATTCTGTACATGATATATATTTTCAAAATAATTATCAGGGGGTATTTAGTGATCGATACTGATGCCAAAAATGCAATCAGTAAAATTTTTGTCTGTCTGTCTGTCTATCTGTCTGTCTGTCTGTCTGTCTGTCTGTCTGTATGTTCCTTATGGAAACAAAAACTACTCGACGGATTTTAACGAAACTTGGTACAATTATTCTTCATACTCCTGGGGAGGTTATAGTATACTTTTCATCACGCTACAATCAATAGGAGCAGAGCAGTGAAGGGAAAAGTTGGGAAAACGGGAGAAGTTGCTCCATTTTTTAAGCTTCCGTCGCGTGTGCAGCCTTAATGGTTAAAGCTACATAGAAATCATTTATGACGGAAATGTTCTACATAAAATTATCTAAAAAATATCCCACAAAAGCATGTGTCTATCTTTTATGGTTGACTCACAATAACACGTGTAACTCCCGATAGCTTAGCAGTCCAATACATTAACTTAATAACAGAACATATTATATTTCCCTACTAAAATACGAAAGTTAATCTGTCTGTTACATCAAAACCACTGAACCGTGAGGAAGGACATTACGAAAAACGACGGAAACGCGGACGAAGTCGCGGGCAAAAGCTAGTATATAATATGTATGTATTTAAAAAATATATATATACATTATATAAGTAGTTTTCTCAAACATGCATGGAAATGTTGTCATTATTTTCGAATAAAGAACACGCGAAGTATCGAATTTACGGTCAAAGAAAATCAAATCCATTGCAGGAGCGTTTTTTGAATTTGGAACATTACAGCGCTCCAGCAATGTACAACATTGCTGGAGCGCTCCAGCAATGTTGTATGAAACGGCGTGCTGGGTTAAATACTCTTTCATTGGATCTCTTTTATCATTCTTGGCATACCAATGGCAGTCTCTTTGCTTAGTATAAATTGCGTTCACGTGGCTGTATAGATAGCCACAAATGCCTTTCGGCACAGATGTTAGATAGAAAATTGGCGGCAAAGCTGAAAATTCATCTTGATTTGAAAATTTATATTTAAGTACATTATGTATGTAAATAACAAACTTACATTCATAATAAATATAAAGTGAAATGAAGATTGATTGTAGGTACTCCACAGATTTAAGATCAGAAGCCAAATTGGCAATGGAAAACCTGCTTCCAGCGAAGTCAAAAGAAAAATACATGAAACTATGTAAGTATATGAAAATTTTATGATTTGGAAAAACGAGAAAAAAGTGAACATTTTCTCTGAAACAGTATTTTTGGCGTATTTTAATGAGATTGCTAAAACTAAAAACCCATCTACATTATGGACAATTTATTCCATGCTGAAATGTACAGTTCATGTTAAAAACGGTATTAACTTGAAAAATTATGGAAACTTAACTACTTTTATTTCCCTGCATTCTTTTGAGAAAAGCACTATATATGCCTCGGCGGAAATAGCAATTGCCTGTCTCGTATTAGTGAAGTCCTCGCCTACGGCTCGGCCTTCAAACTCATACTCGACCTGCAATTGCCTATTTCACGGCCTTTGCAATAATGTACTATTATCAGCCATCTCGTTACCACAACACAAGCATTAGGTTGCTTAGCTTGGGACTAGATGGCGTTGTGTGAAATGTCCAAGGATATTTATTTATTATTATTTTTATTTTATTTTAAAAGTTAGGGGAAAGTACGATAACCGCGCAGACGAAGTAGCGCTGGCAGTACTAGTCTCAGATACGATTAAATACTGTAAGTAGGTAGGTAAATTATATTTAGCCTAAGCTTCTAATATGACACAGTAAATCATTCATAAAAACGTTATTATTTAATTGAATTATCAATGATTATTGTTGCACTCCAGCACCCACTGATAATGGATGGATACAAAGCCTTAAGGCGCGGTATTAGCTCAATATTCACAAAAATAGTTTTTTTGGATTGTCGAGTATGACGTAACGCAATGAAACTATCCGATGCAAAAAATGTCGAGTATGACGTAACGCAATGAAACTATCCGATGCAAAAAATGTCGAGTATGACGTAACGCAATGAAACTATCCGATGCAAAAAATGTCGAGTATGACGTAACGCAATGAAACTATCCGATGCAAAAAATACAGTGAACAGAGAAGCGTTTAAAGAAAAATTTTAACCGAATACAATAGTAAAAACTAGTAAAAAATAGTTTGATATTCCCAATAAAAAAAATGGAATTGAATTTGCTCCACAAAAATAAGCTTTGGCGTCGAACATCTCTGTATTTTCAGCGATAGCGACATTATTTTTTAAAGAATTTAATAGAATTAGGTAGCATTTTTTTTAAACTTTAACCGGACAATTATTTAATTTATTTTTCTCAAACATGCATGGAAATGTTGTCATTATTTTCGAAAAAAGAACACGCGAATAGTAGGTATCGAATTTACGGTCAAAGGAAATCAAATCCATTGCAAGAGCGTTTTTTGAATTTGGAACATTACAACGCTCCAGCAATGTTGTATGAAACGGCGTGCTGTGGTTACTAGATACTCTTTGATTGGATCTCTTTTATCATTCTTGGCATTCCAAAGTAAGTCTCTTTGCTTAGTACAAATTGCGTTCACGTGGTTGTACAGCCATAAATGCGTTTGCCTTCCGGCACAGATGATAAATAGAAAATTGGCGGCAAAGCTAAAAATTCGTCTTGATTTGTTATTTACATACATAATAAATATAAATTTAATAAGTAATTATTAAAATGAGTTCCAATGGTTCAGAGAGTGAAATGGAGGTTGATTGTACTCCACCAGATTTAAGATCAGAAGCCAAATTGGCAATGGAAAACTTGCTTCCAGCGAAGACAAAAGAAAAATACATGAAAGTATATGAAAATATTATGATTTGGAAAAACGAGAAAAAAGTGAACATTTTCTCCGAAACAGTATTAAGATTGCTAAAACTAAAAAGCTATCTACATTATGGGCAATTTATTCCATGCTGAAATGTACAGTTCATGTTAAAAACGGCATTAACTTGAAAAAGTATGGAAATTTTATTTGCCTGCATTCTTTTGAGTCACGGCCTTTGCAATAATGTACTATTGTATATTCTGAATAATCTAAAGAAGACCCGGAAAATAAATGCATATTCGCAGCTTAGTCACCCTTAATTTTCAAACTTATTTGAAGCCAGTGACAATATAGATTAAGCGGTTGTGTGCCGTTTAAAATCGTAGTCAGTCCGCGCCTTAATTAAAACTTTACATAAGAATAGTCATAATAATTATCTCCGCACGTAAACCGTCACATTATTAGGTATTAATGGAGTGTATCGGTGATTATGATAATGATAATGCAATATTGAATGATAACATGTTTAGTAAATAAATGATTTATTGAGATATTTATAAACAAGCTTTTTCCCGCATCGTCGCTGGCGTATAGTCATTATTCACACGTAGAATAGAAAATAATAATTTATTGGTAAAACATAGGTAAAGTACTTAGAAAGATCTGTGTTAATTACCCATGTTTGCAAAACCAAAAAAAAAAAAAAAAAAAAAAGATCTTAAAAGTTAAGTAGTGCACTATGCTTTGCCAATATGACACACAAATGATTACATGATTGAAAAATTACTGCAATATTACAATTTTATAGTCATTTTTAGTTCATGTCAAAAAAAAACCCTTAGGCTGTAAACTATGTACTAATTTATAAACCCAAAACCCCAGGGTTAGTTGCGAACCCCATAGGTTCACAACTACTGATGATGATTGGTTTTCCATGGATAGGTACGTTCGTGTGGATTCCACACGCAGGAGCTGGATTCTAATTTGCTAAAGGCATGAAAAGATAACAGACAGGCAGATAATTAAGTAATACAAATAATCTTTTCTACCTCAAAATGAAAAATTGGAACTCTTATACCACTTTTCTCAAAACCGCTTGAAGGTATCAAGTTGAAATAGTTCGGGATCTAGGTGTGGTTAAGGGCTGGTCTGATCGATTTGGAGTGGCGGTTAACCCTACCAAGTGTCAGGCTATCATTGTAGGGAGCCCTCACAGTGTGAGAAAGTTGAATGACTTAACTGTGCCACCAGTCATTTTTGACAATGCAGTCATTCCATTTAGCTCCAATGTTAAGGATCTTGGTCTGGATGTCGATACATGTCTTGACTGGCGAAAGCAGGTCATGACTGTAAGTAAGAAAGTCACCGGAACGTTGAGGTCGCTCTATCGGTTGAAAAACTTTCTTCCATCACACATAAAGGCAATGCTTGTACAGTCCCTAATCTTTCCCATAATTGACTATGGTGATGCGTGTTATTATGACCTGAATGCAGATCTCCTCAATAAACTTGATCGCCTTCTAAATAACTGCATTCGATTCGTTTTCAATCTTCGTAAGTATGATCATGTGTCTGCGCACCGATTGCTTTTAAAATGGTTACCCATTCGTCAGCGCAGAGAGCTGAGGGCTCTGTATATGTTATATTCCATACTAAACAAGCCTACTTCTCCTTCTTATCTGACTTCCCATGTTCAATACTTATGTTCTGCCCATAGTAGAAATCTTCGTTCAACCAACAATCTTCTTCTACGATGTCCTTCTCACCGCTCTGGTTTTATTCATTCTTCATTCTTTGTCCAGGCGGTATTTCTTTGGAATGCGCTCCCTCTGAACATCAGGATTAGTGATGTTCAAATCGACTTTAAACTAAAAACGTGTTATAGACTATAAACTATATTTTTCTAGCGCGCTATTTTATACGCTATCATTATAAAGATAGAGGAAAATGTGGTGAGGAAAGTTTTGAGTATGAATGTCGATGGCTATAAAAGTAGGGGAAGACCAAAGAAACGATGGATGGACTGTGTGAAAGATGACATGGCTAGAAAGGGTGTGACTACCGAGATGACGACTAATAGAGAAGTATGGAAAAAAAGGACATGTTGCGCCGACCCCAAATAAATTGGGATAAGGGCAGGAGAATGATATAACGCGTTGTTACAAAACTTGGCCGCAGTCTGAACGCGGAGACATTATCATTTTATCTGGCAATACGCTAGTTATCTCGCAACTTCGCAAGTACTCGCAACGCGCTGTGCACGAAAGAATATAATAATATCTCATGTAGCGTTATAGATCAATGAACTTTCCTTCATACTTTCCAGGCTTAGGACTGTCTTTAATAAAATTGATTAAATTTTATTATACACATCATTTCTAAGATCTCAAGCTAATTTCGACCTTATTGACATTTTACAAACCCTTTGTTTTTTTGGTTCAGGATACTTGGTAAATGATCTGGAAGCTGAATTTAACAAAAAAACATGAATGTCAATAAGGTCTAAATTCGCTTGACACCTCAGAAAGTGTCTAGATTATTATGCACATCATTTCTAGGGTGTCAAGCTAATTTCGACCTTATCGACATTTTACTAACCCTTTGTTTTTTTGGTCCAAGATACTTGGTAAATGATCTGGAAGCTGAATTTAACAAAAAAACATGAATGTCAATAAGGTCTAAATTCACTTGACACCTCAGAAAGTGTCTAAATTATTATGCACATCATTTCTAGGGTGTCAAGCTAATTTCGACCTTATTGACATTTTACAAACCCTTTGTTTTTTTGGTCCAGAATACTTGGTAAATGATCTGGAAGCTGAATTTAACAAAAAAACATGAATGTCAATAAGGTCTAAATTCAGACCTTATTACGTAATAATAACAGATAACAGATACCGCGGGCCGACCGGCCGACTGCCGCCCGAGTTCACACGATTTCGCCCGAGTGCCCCAACGCGCTGTCGGCGCTGTGACGCTATGAGTGAGACTATAAAAGTTATAAAGCTATAATGCTATCACGCTAGCCACGTTGTGTAAGTTAAGAATTTGAGATGCCTAGTTTGTTGAAACGTTATTTCTAGCGCGAAGTCAGAGTCGGTACAACAAACGCTAGATGCTATAAATACATAGCGTGTTATTTTTTGACGCTAGACGTTATATTAACCACCACTAATCAGGATGGCAACCAGTCCGTTATCTTTCAAAGTGAAGGCACGTGAACACATTCGTGAAAAGTTGGCAAAATCATCGCAGCGCTGATTTGTTGGATTCTTTTTCTCCTCTACCTATCGTTATTTCTCCTGACAAAGTTTATTTTGTTTATATGTATGTATGTATTTATTGGTATTTATTCTTTTTCCAGTTATCTATCCCTTGTGTTGCACCTACCATGTTTTGTCTCTGCATCACCCTAAGGTTGACTGGTAGAAAATGCCCCAGGCAGTCACACACACACAGACAGACAGTATTTTTTTACTTGTGCATAAAGTTTTAATAAATAAATAAATAGTTAGGAAAAACTTAGAGCTATGGTGCATTGGAGGTGTAAATAGGGTGTAAAGAAAATCAAACTTCGAAGCCAACGCAATAAAAAAAAACCGGTTAAAAAGCGAGTCGGACTCGCGCACCGAGGGTTCCGTTCAGATTTCTGAAAAAGTGTGATATTTAGAGACGTTTTATTTTTTCTGTTATATTTATATAAACTTCTACCACATAGTATAATTTCAGATTTTTCTGTATGCAAACTTCGGAGATAAAGAAAAGTCGAAAACTATGCGGCCTAAAAAAAGATTTTTTTTTTTTGAGAATGTGCATACAGCGCTCTTTCATATGATACCTCACATGTCCTAGTAGCCCCACTTGCAAGCCCTGTTGCAAAAAAAACTTATACAGGATGAAATTTATAACGTGCACCAAATCGAAATGGGAGACTGTACTCATCATTATGAATTGAATTTTTAAGACCCCCTTTTAGCATCTGTTACAAAAAAAAAAAATATTTCTTTCTAAAAAAAAAACCTCTCCAAAATAGATTTTCTTTGCAAAATAGTTGGGAAAACGTCATCTAAAACTGTTTCAAATTTCAAGTTGATAGCATTAGTAGTTCTTGAGATATACAGCTGTGACAGACAGACAGTCAGACAGACAGACTGAGTCATACCATAAGGGTTCCTTTTTTACCATTTTGGTACGGAACCCTAAAAATAGCCTATGTCCTTCCCAAGGATGCCATCACTTGCCAAATATCGAAATCCATTCAGTGGTTTAGGCGTGAAAAGGTAACAGACAGACAGACAGAGTTCCTTTAGAATTTATAATACCTATAATTATATAATTAAGTATACATGATTCATAATGTTTATAAATGATTCATTCAGTAATAATAGGCTTAGGATAAATGTATAATTCAACTACTTACCTACTCAGATAACGTGGCCTATATAAGTCAATGAAATTGATTGTATTTAAAATTAATTAATCAGTTTACGATAATGGAGAAGCTCGCAGTTCTTCTATTTATCGGGTCGGCTGTAGTGGCTGGTAATTATTATTATTCTATTATTTAAGGCTACTCTTTCGAAAAAAGCTTAAAAACAGCGTGCAGATGAAGCAGTTTTTCGCCGGAACCTACAGAGAAATTACATCTGAAAAAATTTGTTAGTAATCTACATGATATGAATCGTAATTTGGTTTAGCCATAATTTTTCTATCGGTATCACATAATAAGAAAAAAAAACCCCAAATCACCTCCAAATCGTTAAGATGAAACCATTTTACTCCTTCATTTTTTATCAAAAGAATATAAAAAAAATATCTACTACTTTGCAATACAAACGAAAATGATTTGGTTTTGTTACTTTTTAAAAACATGTATATTTTTTATTATAATAAATTAAAAATGCGTTTAATTTGGGACAGCGCTCCTTGATGGGCGAGTCCTATTACTGGCTGGACGTACGACGCGTTGCGTGAGCTCAGGCCAGAATGCGCAAGCTAACCACTCAAGGTCATTGGCGTATAGTTCGGCCTTAATTCTAATTTTAATCAACAAGTGCTTTTTTATTTCAAATCAACTTTTTTAGCAGTCTTAGAAAAATATGAACAAGGACTCGATTCGGAATTGCATACAATGTAAAAAAAAAAGTAAAATCAAATAAGTGATAGTCCTAATTTTGTGATAGTCCGTTTCGTTTTAATTTCGATTATTAGCTATAAATCTTAAAATAGTAGTTCTAAATAAGTTTAATATCCTACTTACCTACTTTTTGTAAAAGAAAGACTGATTTATGTTCCTAATTGAAATAAAAAATAAGATTTTACTAAAGTATCGAAGTCTTATTACATATTTTGTTTTATCACGAAATTGGATGAGTTCTACCTAGATAATAAAAAAAAAAATAAAAAAAAGTTCCGCTCGCAAAAATTGCAAAAGTATAAACAATTTTTTTTTATGGGAAATATTAATCGTACACCAGAAAAATATTCTTACATCAAATATTAGGGGTTAAAGTATGACATTGCCGATTTGTACTGAATCTGATGGATCGAACCGTGCGGTTGTTATTACTTAGCCACGAGCTTCTCAATGGAAGACCTCTGACACCAATTTTTCGAGTTTATGTAACAGCAATAGAATATGGACCGTGTGGAAGGGCTTGGCTAAGCCGAAGAACACCGCAACACACTTCTTACAACCGTCAACACTAGTAACAATGTAGTTTGTGAACTCATGAAGCAGCAGACGTCTTTCGGCTGAAATGATTATGAATAAGAATAAGAATTATTTATTGCGTTGTGTACAATCAGATCTTTTAATATAACATAACAGTTTTAGGATCAACAGTCTACCCATGTCGGATATGCAATACTTAACATAGAAAAGCAAATCAATTAATTCGTTCTAAGTGTTAGTTACATAATACTTTCAGTACATCATTTAGTGCCAAAAAACTCATGCAAATTATAATAAACATTATTGAGTAACATTTTTTTAAATTTGGTTTTAAACATGTTTCCATTTAATTGCTTTAAAGCTGGTGGTAAATTATTGTAAACACGAATAGCAGTTATGTAAGTACTTTTATAATACATCATATTCTTTGCTCTGGGTAATAATTAAATCATATTTATATTGGTTGCGAATGCTCCTCTTTGAATTTGATTTTAAACTAAAATAGTGCATATTATTCCTAACAAATACTAAACATAGAAGTTCCAAAGATGATGATGACGATGATTTATAGTTTAAAATGGGTGAAGAACGCTCCGTGGAGACCCGTTACCATTTGGGCCCATTGCAGTTGAGACCATGGGTCGTTGGGGCACTGAGGCCAAGAAGCTCATTGGTGAGATATGGCACAAACTCCGTGAGAAAACGGGTGACTCTCGCTCCGGCTCGTTCTTGGTGCAGAGGTTAGCTATTGTCATCCAACGTGGCAATGCTACAAGTGTTATGGGCACCTTTGCGCAACACACAACAGCGCAACAGTTCGGGGCGGGTTATTTGACGAGTTGTTATGATTATTTTAATATATTTAAAATCCAAACCTTTTTATTCCAGCTCTTCCCCACCAGACCACCATCAGAAAGCTGAGCTCAGGTCTTCGTTACCAGTACGCGCAGGATGCTGACGGTCAGCCCCACTTGGTGGACCTCTGGGGAACCATCAGCGACGTGGCTGAGGCTGCCTGATACAACCCTGACACTCAGAATGTCTACCATCTCTTTACCAGGTCAGGAATGCAGTCACTTATTAAGTAGAGGTAGTAGCTTTTCCCAACTAGCACGACCGGCCCCCCGCGTGACGTCTTTAGAGTTGTCCTTGAGACTTTTTGTCGGCGCGCGACGGGACGCCTAGCCACTTATACACGGCTTGTACACAAAACATTTGTATGAATGGATAGGAAACCAATGACTGTTTATTAAAGTGAATAAACTGTTTGTTTATATTATTACTGCCAATAAAAAACAATTAAAAATTATTTCAATATTGGGGACGGCTTCAAGTCTAACCGGATGCAGCTGAATAACAGTATTTTATATGGAGTGACTCTCTGACCCCTTCAACCTAGTTACTGGGTCGCACACCACTACACTACCTAGGTAAGACTGGTTATCAGACTTTCGAGCTTTCTGACTACTCTTGGCGACTGTCAAAGATCTGCGAGTACAAATGCTAGCTAACGGCTTTCGAGGCACGGAGTGGTATCAATATATAATGCATGTTCACCCATCCCTGGACAAGTGCAGTTTAACCTTCGATCGACCGTGCGGCTAAGAGCTCTCATACTAACGATAGTGATTATGAACATAAAAATGAGGGGGCCGGTTGGTCCATGGACGGGTGATCATGTTTACATACCGAGACTCCTCCGTGCCTCGGAAAGCGCGTTAAGTCGCGGTGTTAGCTCAATATTCACAAATATTGGTTTCTTGGATTGTCGAGTATGACGCAACGCAATGAAACTATCCGACGGAAAAAATACAGTGGACACAGAAGGGTTTAAAGGAAAACTTTAACCGAATAGAATGGTAAAAAATAGTTTAATATTCCCAATAAAAAATTTGGAAGTTGCTCCACAAAAATAAACTTTGGCGTCGTACATCTCTGTATTTTCAGCGATAACGACATTCTTTTTTTTAAGAATTTAATAGAATTAGCACTTTTTTAAAACTTTAACAGGGCAATTTGTTTAATTTATTGTGTATATTCTAAATAATCTAAAGAAAACCGGGAAAATAAATGCACATTCGCAGCTTAGTCACATGTCGGCAAAACAAATATTATTTTCAATTTTCAACCTTATTTCAAGCCAGCTAATGGTGACAATAGATTACGCGGTTGTGTGACGTTTATAATCGTAGTCAGTCCGCGCCTTAATCCTTTAGTACCGGCTGTCATTCATGGATCTTTAACAGTCGCTACGGGTCATCTGAAGCCCGAAAGTCTGACAAGGGGCATCGTATTATCCAGTAACTGGATTGTGGAGATCAGATAGGCAGTCACTCCATGTAAAATACTGGTATTCAGCTGCATCCGGTTAGACTGGAAGCCGATCCCAATATAGTTGGGAAAAGTCTAGGCAGATGATGATTATGAACTTAGAAATGAAACTTTGACTTTTATTTACAGAAACAACCCATCAGTAAGTCAGGTGCTGGTCCCCGGTAACGACGCTCTCCTCAGGTACTCTAACTTCAACGCCTCCCGCAGAACTGCTGTCCTCATCCATGGTTGGAGAGGCAGCGCTACAACTGAACTCGACAGAGTTCTTTTGCCTGGTGAGAAATCTTTCTCTGCTTCTTATATAACTTGATCAGACGTTCCCACAGCTGGGACTCAGTGCTCCTCTCTGAGCGGGCCGTCATCCACCACGCGGACACAGTTCGAGCTGGTTTATATAATTTTTCTATGCTACTGAAATAATAATTAATACGAGAATAAATTAAAAAAAAACTTTATTTAGTTACTAAAAGTGTCACTCAAAGATTTAAACATAACTGACAAAATGTAGGTGTATTCTACACTTCTGCTGCATCTGCAGGCTTGATGATTATCCCATTTCTTTTTCTCAGCTTTCTTGGATGCTGAAGACATGAATATCATCGTGGTAGACTGGTGCGCAGGCGCTTGCACCATCAACTACATCGCAGCGGTAAGAAACACTGTTACCTCAGGTAAGAATCATCATCTTCCATCTTACTGTGTAATATCTCGTGGCTAAGTAATAGTTCTGTTATAATAATAATAAAAAAAAAATATTTCTTCCCACAAATATAAAATTGTACACAGTATGATTCAAAAAGTTTGAAGATGGAAGACAGGAGCCCATACTAAGTAAAGCCTGTGCTACGGGTCTCGGTCTCCTTATCTCGAATACATCATTGAGAGCCAAACTAAGGACATAAATAACAGCATCAGGGAGCGCTTACAGCTAATAAACATTAAGATAAAGTAAACAATTTAAAACCTAAATAAAATAAGAAGTGGTGTTTTGAAGTTTGTGATATAGTTAGTTTGTGAGTAGTGATTTTGTGGGTGTGATAAAAGAGTTGTGCTTGTGATGTTTTGGGTGTGTGTGTATGTGTAGTGAATGTGTATTATACTTCTCTGTAACTGTCTAACAATTTCTCCGTATCGTCATAAGTAAGAGTTAGGAGCCAATTTGAGACCTAACGCCTACGTTCAATTTTTGTTAATAGTAAGCAGCTTATTTGCAATATTATACAGACGTTATAACAGACGCATGCGTCGATTGAAGGCTATAAAGCTATGCTTACCAAAGTAGGTTTGTAGATCCAAAACATATCAACATGTCGAACGCGAGCCGTACCATGTAAAGACGGCAGCACATCAAGCTACCCGAAACTGTCAAATTTTCCCAATCAACCTTGAACCTAATGCTTTAGAGGTAAAGATGAAAATCTATTAAATAAATTTGACAGAAATTAGTAGCTTGATATACTTGTACGAGGCGCGGGCGAGGCACACATCCAAAACTTCACAAACAATTTTTTATGAAGCAGTTCATGCTACAGCGTACAGCATTCGTGTCCAGTCTATTGAGTATTGAGTATTGAGTATTGCATTCGTGTCCAGTCTATTGAGTATTGAGTATTGCATTCGTGTCCAGTCCGAATGTTGGTCCTTATAAATTGAACACACCATAAATCACCCCTAAGCCGTTGGGTCCTGGCCACAGAGCATGGAATCGCCTTTTCTCTACACAGGGTGTAAAAAGAACTTGATAATTTATGTGTGAAAATTGTCTGTGTCAGCGCAATGCAACGCATGCAAGATATTGTGCTTAAGCGTGCATATACCGGTGCAGGGATAAAATTTAAAACTAGTAACCAGAAAGTATGGTCCGGTACGAAAAAAAATCTAAATAATAATAATAATGGATAATCCATCAGCAATAAAAATACAGCTTTGTAGAATTCAAATTCAAATTCATTTATTTCGTGAACACAGGGTACATAAAGAAGGTGTTATAATACATAGGAACCGAGCTGTGTCCCGCCAAAAGGCATACAAAATATCAAATCAAAAGTCGGTTTCAAAAATGTCAAATTAAATAAAGTAAAAAGAACCAAAAAAATACAAAATAAAAAATAATGTCACTAATTCATTAATACAACAATAATCAAATTTAACAAAGTGTCATGAAAACAGTTATCATTATAATTAAAATTTGTCATTTAAATATTCAATCAATCTGCCTAGCCTTTTCCCAACTATGTTGGGGTCGGCTTCCAGTCTAACCGGATGCAGCTGAATACCAGTATTTTACATGGAGCGACTGCCTGTCTGACCTCCACAACCCAGTAACTGGGTAATACGATACCCCTTGGTAAGACTGGTTGTCAGACTTTCGGGCTTCTGACGACCCGTAACGACTGTCAAAGATCCACGAATAACAGCCGGGACCAACGGCTTAACGTGCTTTCCGAGGCACGGAGGAATCTCGATATGTAAAGATGGTCACCCATCCACTGACCAACCCCGGCAAGCGTAGCTTAACCTGACGGATCGACCCGTGCGGCTGTTATTACTTAGCCACGAGCTCCTCTTTTATTATCATCATATATCATTTAAATATTCGTCAACAGAATAATACACCTTGTTATTTAACAATTCGAACAGATTTCTTTTAAATTCATTAATACTTAAGATAGCTTGTCCTGGTAACTTATTATATAGTTTTTGAGCCATTGCATAAAAGCTGTTGCTATGAAATTTTGTTTTTGTTGCTAACACCTGCAACTTTTTTGAGCGCCGTTTACTTTCCACAAATCTATACAGGGTGTAAGGGACAGCCCTCCGCAAACTCACAGGGTGCATTCAGCTCCTCATTTTGAATCATATTCCACCGGAGATTTTCTCAGGAAAAATTTCATTTTTTCAATTTTTTTCAGTTACATTTTCATTATTTCAATGTAAAATTGCATTGTGTGTTCGCAGCACTCCATTTATGTAAAAAAAACTGCAAAAAAAAAACAGCAAAAAAAAACCAGCAATGGATGTTGAAATACTCTAACCAACGACGCGTGAAATCAGCTGTTCACTTTCTGTCTAGCTACAGAGTTCATCGAACTCACCGCATACCTATTACCTACCCCTCCCAACCAGTAATAGACGCTCCGATTTGTGCACAAAAACACAAACAAATCAGGTTTATTGGATTCCCTTAACTTTCCTGAAAAAATTTCATGTACCGGTCATCTTAGTATGACATACTGAATTCACCCTATCAGTTTGCGGAGGGCTGTCCCTTACACCCTGTATAAATTCATGTTGTGTTTTATAAAAATACAGGCTTCATAAATATAGAGTGACGGTAAAGTTAATATCTTTAACTCATGATAATGTGGCTTGCATGAGTCTCTTTGTTTTATTTTACAAATCGCTCGGATACATTTTTTCTGTGCTATAAGTACTTCTTGAATCTTAGGTGCACTTCCCCAGAATATGAGGCCATACCGCAAAGCCGACGCAACATAACCATGATAAGCTGCGGTCTTATTCGCAATTTTACCCAGCATATAAAGAGCGTATGAAAATTTACTAAGCTTTCCACAAACACTTTCAATTTGAGTCCTCCAAGTCATGTCATTGTCAATATAAAGTCCAAGAAATTTTGTAACACTAGCTTCAAATATTTCATTCCCTCTGTAGTTTATTTGAAACTGTGATTGTTCTTTGTGTCTAATTTTAAAATTCATAACTTTAGTTTTGGTTAGATTTATTTTAAGGCTATTAGCATTTAACCAGTCGATAATAGGAATAAGGCTATTGTTTACATGCTCTTCTATTTCTTTTATGGTGCCAGTATCATAAATAACAGTGCTGTCGTCGGCAAATAGTGACATTTGATGTTCAACTACTTGGAGAAAGTCATTAATATAGCAAATAAAAAGAATCAGAAGTACAGTACTATAGGTACGTGCCCGACCCAGTTCTCGAAAATGAAAATATCACATTGTACTGGGATCGATCCATCATCACTGACAGGACTATTATTGACAATAAGCCTGATATAGTGGTGTTGGATCGAGTAGAGGCGCAATGATTATTGACATCACGGTCTCGCATGACGGGAACCTCGTTAAAAATAAACGAATCAAGTATCTTGGCTCACGAGGCTATCGACATGTGGGATGTGGACTCAACGATCACTGTGCCGATAGTCGTGTCAGCCAATAGCTTAATTGCCAAGAGCCTCGACCAACACCTAAGGAGGCTCTCGTTGGATGGCTGGATTAAGGGCCTGATTCAGAAAGCGGTACTTATTTCTGGACACGGCTCGCATTGTTAGGAGGTTCCTCTCTCTGGAGCCCTGGCTGCTGGTAGCTTGGACCCTGCTCCCGATACCGGTGGTCCACTATTTTTATATTTTCAAATGTTTTCATACTTTTTATAAAATTTAATTTATAATGTACGTATAAATATTAGTGAAATAAAGGAGTTATTATTGGCTAATTCTTATTTTGTAAGATTTGCTATAAATGTTATTTATACCTATGATTTTTTTTATGCTGCATGTGACATAATTGTTGTATGTCTACTAGGCAGGACATAATGGAACTGTAATTTACCATGTAATATATCACACTCAAAAGATTTGATTTGATTTGAAAAAATATGATCACAAAGACGGGAAGAAATGTGACTTCAGGCTTTGTTTTACGTCTTTTTTCATCCGTTAAAACCCCTATCTTTTGTAACCTTGCACTTATTGTCTTTGTCTTTAAAAAAATATTCTTCTCTTCTCAGGCGAGAGCGTGGCCAGGTTCATAACTTGGTTGAACGACGCCACCGGAGCCGACCCCACTAAGTACCACATCGCTGGCTTCAGTCTTGGAGGTCACCAGTGTGGCATTGTCGGCAGGAACCTTGGTGGACAAGTAGATTATATTACTAGTAAGTATTTTCTTCTTTTAAGTGTAGGAACTCTGTACAAAACCATTAATGTACCTAAGTGGGTGGCGAATTCTCGTAATTAAAATCGTTCAAAATCTAGTCGCGATCTCACGTCAGCGACAATACTGATAATCCATGTCAAAAATTTGTAAAAATTTATGGAATTTTTGACAGATTGAGACAGAGATTTAAATGCTAACGTTCTTGCGAATTGACCCTCTATTCTATTCTATTCTTTATCAGCCTCGAAAGAATTTGTCCTGTCTGATTTCTAGGGAGCTTATCTAACGTACAGCATTGATGGTGATTGAGATCGTTTTTGAGCACAGAATGGATATGGTTTGAATGATCAAAAATCTTACAAGTATCCTTGGAACCACTCTGTTAAGTTCAGGATTTGCTGTTTGCAATTAACTTTTACAGGATCCTACAAGCCAATATAAAAATCTCTCAAAAGAGATATATAGTATTTAAGAAAAACGGGCCAAAGGTTTGTTTCATTGACGGAGATATAAAATAAAATCTAGAGCGTGAACATTTTATGGTTCTGATGTAAATCTATAAGACGTGGTTTAACGTTATACCTACAATAGTCTATACTAAAACATACTTAAGTAGAACTAGACTTCTATTCTACCACAGCCCGAATACCTTGACCATTATGTCTCGATGTGATTATCTCTTTGAAGAAGAAATGTTATAATATATTACAAAAAATTACATTTTTTCATGTTTGACATCGCTCTGTAGATATCTTTCTACAAATTTTATATTGCATTCAGCCTCTTTTCTTAATTTTTAACAACTTTATTTGTAAATAGGTACCAGCACCAGTAATAAAAATAATATTCTCATCTATTCTATACTCGATTTTACATTCTATTCTATATACTCTATTCTAAGTATATTATATTCTAATTTGTCATATTTTTCTTTCGTGTCTATATTGTGGTCATGCTACGCGTGCAGGAGAAGAATCAACATAATTTTTAACTATGGCTTTTATCTCGGAATCATAACTTACCTGTATTAAAATTTAAACAACTACCTTCCTACTTCGCGTCCCTACGTGTAGGTTTTTAGCCTTTAACTATAAACTCTAAAATTAGTTAATAGTGCACATATTCTTATTTATATCCAAGATTGAGTATTATTATGTACATATAATGCCATGTCAAGTTTTATAACATAAATAGTTTTTTTTGTTTTTTTTACTTACAGGTCTCGACCCCGCCCGCCGCGGCTGGGGCTCCAACGAGAACAAATTTAAAGCGACAGACGCCAAATACACCGAAGTGATCCACACAAATGTTGGATTATTTTCATCAGGATATCGGGAGCCGCTGGGTCAAGTCGACTTCTACCCCAACGGAGGGGACAACATGCCTGGCTGTTCCAGTATTTCCTGTAATCATGACAGGTGGGTTCTTATGTTGTCATCATCATCATCTACCGTCCTTTTCCCAACTAGGTTCAGTGCTGGTGGTGTCAGCTTCCCGTCTACAGAAAATTGTTTGACCGCTTTGTCTCCTTACTGGCAAGGAGACAAAGCGGACAAACAATTTTCTCAATATCTCGAGCTGGAAAATTCAAGAGTCGAGCCATTGTAAAATTATCATCATACAAATGCCATTCCAAGAAACGATGCCACACGTGTTCTACATGGAGCGACTGCATATCTGACCTCCAGAACCCAGTTACTAATACGATAGCGCTTAGTAAGACTGGATGTCTGACTTTCGGGCTTCTGACTACCCGTAACGACTATCATTATTTGACAGTTGTATGAAATGTGTATAACACGGCAAATTGACATTGTGTGCCAATTTGGCAAATAATTAACTTCCCTGACTGGATTCTTCTTTTACTTTCCTAACATGTATTCTTCTTATAGATTCCTAACATGTATTTGTCTTTTTTACTTTCTTAACATGTATACTTTCTTTTACTTTCTTATCATATATTCTTCTTTTACTTCCCAACATGTATTCTTCTTTTACATTCCTAACATGTATTCTTCCTTTACAGATCTTTCCACTATCTCGCAGAATCTCTACGTTCCGGAGGTTTCACCGGGCATAGATGTAATGACTACCCAGCTGCTTTGATTGGAAACTGTACTCTACCAGTCACCTTACCCATGGGGGGCTTAACACCTAAGTTTGGGTAAGAAAAAGTATAGATTTTATATAATTACATGTTTCGGAATAAACGCACACCACCAAACACCCCAATTAGTATAATATTATGTTATAATCATAGCACATATAATAAAAAACTAAAACGCCCTATATACCTATTTAAGGCTGGTTTTATCGTCACGCCGCTAGACGCGCCGCAGAGCAGCGCGCTGTTAACAGCACAAGCAAGCACAACTTGCTCAAGCGCGTGACTTTGAAACGCAACTACTACCCCATACATATTCGAACGCGAGCGCTCCAACGGCGCTGCCGAAACGCGTGACGATAAAACCAGCCTTATTAAGCTATTTTATTATAGTTATTATATAAGTGTTTTGTCAGTTTCATTCGAAATTCAGAAGACCGAAATTCGAGAAGAGATTCGAGAGATCGCGGAAAGCGATAAGGCCGCCCATTGTATGTTTTGTAGTGTATATGTTTTCTTTTGTTATGTATTTTTGTGGTGTACAATAAAGTATATATAAATAATAAATAAATAAGACCGAAATTCGGTCTGGAGAACTGTACGTATGACACGATTGCCAAAAAGGAGTATAATGTTTTCAGGGTTCATGTATGTATGTATGTGAGTTTCTTTATTTCACATTTTTTGGTCAAAAGTGAAAGTGCCAAACAAAGATTGTGCAATATTCTATTAGAATTTGTCCATCTGAGCATTTCTTTCCTGATATGTTTTTTTTTTATTTGCAGAGCACAAGGCTTGTACTACTTGCAGACCAATGCTTCGCCTCCCTTCTCTCAAGAATAAGTAGAAGGGAAGAAGACAATGTCTTATTTGAATTATTATTTATTCCTATTTAACTGTACCTAGAATTTAGTTTTCTTTTTATTTATTTCAAATCAAAATAGCGGATTTTAAACGCTTTCAAAAGTATGGCCTGAAAAAACATTTTTCTGATAAATAATTTCTTCGTTTTTAGGGTTCCGTACCTCAAAAGGAAAAAACGGAACCCTTATAGGATCACTTGTTTGTCCGTCTGTCTGTCTGTCAGTCTGTCAAGACCCTTTTTCTCAGGAACGCGTGGAGGTATCAAGTTGAAATTAATATCACATACGTATGTTTGTGGCCCCTTGGAGTCCGAAAAAACTCAAGCTTCTAAGTAAATGCAATAAAAACATACGGCCATTTATGAGACATATTTTGATACTCGCAAGTAAATCAAAACCTATAGGGTACTTCCCGTTGTTTTAGAATCATGAAATTTGGCAAGAAGCAAGGTCATAACACAAATAAAAGAAAAAGTCCGAAAATTGTTAATTTGTAATTCTATCACATAAAAAAAATGTTCAAGTCTGTCTGTCTGTCAAGACCCTTTTTCTCCAGGACGCCTGGAGATATCAAGTTGTAATTTATATAAAATATGTAAGACTATGGTCCCTTAAAGTTTAAAAAAAATCAAGCTTCTAAGTCAACGCAATAAAAAAATACGGCCATTTTGCGACAAATTTTGATACTCGCAACTGTCGCAAGTAAATCAAAACCTATAAGGTACTTCCCGTTGACCTAGAATAATGAAATTTGGCAAGAAGCAAGGTCTGCCCGCACAAGTAAAGGAAAAAGTCCGAAAATTGTGAATTTGTGATTTTATGACATAAAAAATTCTTTTTTTGGGATCCAATGTTAAGTTAAGGGATAAATTCTTTTCAACTACGGAACCCTTCATTGTGCGTGGTCTGACACGCACTTGGTCGGTTTTTTTTTATGTCAAATGTTTTATTTGTATACAATATACAAATTAACACTATTTACACCTACTAAAGTAAATGACTAACAAACTATACAAATAAATACAAAAACAAAAGGACACTTAGGTGTCGAAGTACTCGTCCGCATCGATGTCATCCGGAAACGTGCCCAGAAGACGGGCAGCGTTGCCACGTTGAATGGCAATGCTAATTCTTTGGCCAAAGAACGAGCCAGCCCTCTGGTCACGTGAAGTGTCGACCAGCCGGCGAGAAATTTAAGTTAACTTTATCACATACTTTTGTTAATTAATCTAAATTAATGTTACATAATTCAACACATTAGCTGCCAGACAATAGACACAATAGACAATTGTGGTCACCAGTCACCGGTGACCGCTCCGTGGCAGTATTGGGGGCCTGGTGACCCGAAGCACAGGTATTTTACTGTATGCCAATTTCGGGCATCAGGCTCTCAAGAATGTTACATTTATTTATATAAATATTCTGTATTATACCTACATCACAAAAATACATAAACTATAACAAATCAAATACTACAAAATATACAATGGGCGGCCTTATCGCTTTCTGCGATCTCTTCCGGGCAACTTGGAATGGAAAGTTATTTGCCTGGACATGAAATGGGGTTATACCTATTTGGAAGTATGGGGTATCTATAGAATCCCTACATCATTCCGAGTGATACTGGCTATATTTTTTTTTAAATTCAATGTGGCCGCAGTATAGCTCCCTTTCCAAATGGTTATACCTATTTTTTTAGAATAAGCACTAGTTACCCGTCCACAACTATGTTTGTGATGAGAAATAAATAAATAAATAATGTAAAATGTTTAAAATGAACAAACAAGACTTTGTAAAAACTTTGTAAATAAAATATTATGAAAAAAACTATCATTTTTCTTTCTTTAAAAAAATTGTTTTCATTTCATTACTTTATGTCCTCTAGGTGATCTGAATGGTGGTGGTGATCTGAGGTGGTTCATTTTCGACCCCTTTATGTTCAGACCAAACTCTTCCCAGTTCAACTTGTAAAAGATGTTTTCTAAAACGGCAGAGAACAATTTTGGAAATACTGGATCACCTTGCCTAACACCTCTTTCTATGTGGAATTCGTTTCCCAGAGATTCCAATTGAATTCGAGGCTTACTGTGGACGTAAATGGTTCGAATGATGTTGATGTATACTGCTGGTATTCCCTGTTGCTCTAGAGTTTCCCATATGTATTCGTGGCTTAAGCTATTGAAAGCCTTTGCGTAGTCAATGAAGGCAATTTATATGATGTTATTATATTCTTTATATTTTTCGATGACCTGTTTGAGTGTATGATATGGTCAATAGTCGAAAACCCTTTCCTGAAATCTGGCCGTTCAACCAGCTGTTGTACATCCAACATTGGGCTTATTCTATCCAATATGACCTTTGCAAATACCTTAATACACATTTGACATCAGGCTTATTGGTCTGTAATTTTCAATTTTTTGTCGCCTTTTTTGTGTATGATGTGAGATTTTACCCATCTCTAAGGAATATCACCACTCCTCAAAATTTCGTTGAATATTTGAGTTAGAATGTGTATCAATTCTCCCATTGATCCCCGCAGCAGCTCATTTGTGATTTTGTCTGGTCCTGGAGATTTTCCGGGTTTTTGACTCCTGGTTGCTTTCTTTACCTCTTCTGGTTGAATTGGACGGGTTCTAGAGTGGCTTCGAATATTGATTCGGTATGTTTATTTCTTACTTCGTTTAGTGTTGAAGATGACGGTAGAAGTCTGTTGTTGTTGTTGTTGTTGTTTTGTTGTTGTTGGGTTGTAGTTCTTTGATGATCTTCCTCTGTGTAGTGATCGTTAACCTCCTTTTAAGTCTTGGTGCCCATTCTTTTCCTGCCTCTCGTAAATTCTTTAACGCTTATTTGTCACCTTCCGTTCTTTGTATATGGTATTATAGGGTTTGTAGTCTTTTGACTTTATGGTCGCTTCTGATGCTTGCTTTTACTGGTTTTGCTTGTTTCTGTTATCAATTCTATGTTTCCTTTTTTATTTGATTCTTTATAAGTTATTTCCTTTCGTTTATAAGTTGCATAGTTTGGTCGCTAAGTTGGTATTTGTTATTACTTTTTTTTCCTGTTTGTGATCAAATGGTTTTGGATTTGTTTCTCTAGTACATTGGTTCTTAACCGGTGGTCCGCGGACCACTAGTGGTCCCTGGAGGCAATCCAAGTGGTCCGCGAAGCCATCCTAATAATATGTGGCGTGACGTAATGAGTCGAGTCAAACAGCGCGAGCCGCGAGCGCAAAGCGCGCGCATTGATACGGTCAACCAAATTATTGACGGACAAGGTGCAGATATTAAAGAAGAAATTGAGAAAAACATGATGGTCCATTTGACAAAATTAAAAAGTGAATTCAATCGCTATTTTCCTGACTGCGGGGACAAAAGTATTCAGAAACTGATCCGGAATCCTTTCATTCTCAATGTTTCCGAAGTCTCTGATGAAATTCAAGTAGAAGTGATTGAAATGCAACACGACACAAACTTAAAAGATACATTCGAATCAGGAATAAATCTTGATTAATTTTGGAGCCAAAAAGCAATTTCTTTTCCAAAGCTTCGAGACATTGCTATGCGTTACCTAACTTTATTTTCATCGACGTATCTATGCGAGCAGGGGTTTTCGACGCTTCTGATGATTAAAAACAAGCATCGAAATAGGTTGGATGCCACTGCCGACATGCGTTTAGCTTTGAGTAGCACTGAACCAAGAATTCAGAAGTTAGTAAAGAGTATGCAGTCACAAAAATCACATTAAATTAAAATCTGTAACTTTTACATTTTTGCTAAATAATAAATAAATGAGTGCTAATTATAAAATTGTGCTTGTTTTCTTTATCAAACAATCCTTAATTTAGGAAAACCAACTGGGTGGTCCCCGGCAAGACAAACATTTGGTAAAATGGTCCCTCATGACTAAAAGGTTGAGAACCACTGCTCTAGTCTATACTAATATTATAAAGAGGTAAAATTTGTATGTAAGTTTGTATGTAGGGGGTAATCTCCGGAACTAATGATCCAATTCTAAAAAAATTTTCACTGGTAGAAAGCTACATTATTCCTGAGTGCTATAGGCTATAAATTATATTTATATCATACATATTAGCCGAGCTATCACAAGTTTTGTCTAACAAGTCGGAAAGAAATACCTCTTTAAACAGACTTTTTTGCATGCGCTGCCTAAACGGTTGTTTATAATTGAGAACAATGTATGGCAGTCTGGTCCGTCTTAAAGAATTCTACAAAAAAGTCCGCGACACCATATTTCTATCTTTTATATTTTATCTTTTATACATCTTTTATTGTTTTAAAAAAGTATTTTTTAGACATACTTACGTTTGGATGATTATTTAAACAACAAAACATTAATCCTTATCAAAATAAGATATTTTATAATCACAAGGACATCATGGAGATAAGATTTGGCCTTTACAGTATGGCAATTGGTCATACAGTTTCGGAGATAATATAAAATTACTAAAACGCAAAATAACTTTAATTCATACCGGTTCCTCTTGAGCAAACATGTTTAGAGCGGACGTTTTATTAATTTACCCATAGATGGCGTTGTGCAAAATGTCGGTGGAATACAGCGGAAGAGTTTGTTTTTTTGTTGGTTTGTTTGAACGCGCTATCTCTGGAACCACCCCAGTCGGATTTGAAAAAATCTTTTTGCATATAGGCTATTTAACATCACGCTAGGGCCCTTAGGAGCCGAGCGCGAAGTAATAGCGCGGGCAGGCGATGGGGAAGGATATAAGCTATTTGACATCACGGTAGGGCCCTTAGGAGCCGAGCGCGAAGTAAAATAGCGCGGGCAGGCGATGCGGAAGGATATAGGCTATTTAACATCACGCTAGGGCCCTTAGGAGCCGAGCGCGAAGTAATAGCGCGGGCAGGCGATGCGGAAGGATATAGGATATTTAACATCACGCTAGGGCCCTTAGGAGCCGAGCGCGAAGTAATAGCGCAGGCAGGCGATGCGGAAGGATATAGTATATTTAACATCACGCTAGGGCCCTTAGGAGCCGAGCGCGAAGTAATAGCGCAGGCAGGCGATGCGGAAGGATATAGTCTATTTAACATCACGCTAGGGCCCTTAGGAGCCGAGCGCGAAGTAATAGCGCAGGCAGGCGATGCGGAAGGATATAGTATATTTAACATTACGCTAGGGCCCTTAGGAGACGAGCGCGAAGTAATAGCGCAGGCAGGCGATGCGGAAGGATATAGTCTATTTAACATCACGCTAGGGCCCTTAGGAGCCGAGCGCGAAGTAATAGCGCGGGCAGGCATTGCGATGCGATGCGTCGGGGTTGGTGGGTGGGGGGTACAAGAAATTTAACGCGGACGAAGTCGCGGGCAGAAGCTAGTATATCATATTTCTGTGTCACAGTTGAATCCTTTGTTGTAGTATTTTTTTATTTCTTCTATATACTTTGTATTATTTGCGTTTTGTAGATCTCTTGGTTGGTCAAACCGGTTGGTGTTTATGTAGTTTCGTGAAATTGTAATGGGTACTTTCTCAAGAAAGAAAGAATAATTTATTTGTAAGGAGCTGCGTATCATGGGGTGGTTTGTGTTTAAGTTCAGCTTACATATAACGTCAGTGTCTGTGAATGCTCTGGGGTGATTGCTTATTAAAGAGCGATTATCAAGCATGTTTTCAAAAAGTTTTGAACAAAAAAAGCACCCTCCGTTTTTTTGTTTAAATAAGGTTTACAAAAAGTATTTATGAATTTTTAAAACTTTTGTGAATTTTAAATGTCTGTAAAAAAATGTGTAACGACACAGGAGCCTGTGTCAAATGTTTTGCTAGATTGCTTACACATTACTTTAATTTAATTAATTATTAAATGTATATATTTATTATTGCTTTAAATGGGAATTTTCGAAAAAAAATATAAAAATTTGTTTAAAAAAAATGATAAGACTTCGTGTAAGACAACCATGGCTTAAATGTTTCTAAATGGTCTGTACTATCTTCGCCCTAAAGCTTTGCACCCATCTTCCAATCACCCTGTATAGTCAATTTCATTTTTGTGTGACCCATCGGAAGAAATCCAAATACATTTGTTTTTGTTGTTTTTCTTGAAAGTTGAATTCAGTAGCGTTAAAATCAAAATCAAAAGTCATTTAAATTAAGTTCCTGAAATTCAAAAAGTTTCTGGTTGTGGCAACTTCTCTTACCTTATCCATCAAGAGCATATTCTCAGTTATTTTTTCTAGGCCAGTACATGTACAGTGGGCTGCACCAATTGGGTACCCCAGTTCTATTAAAATTAACTTTGCTACAACTTTGCAATTCAAACAATACATCCTAGCACAAAAAGTGTTTCTTAGTCCGGACGAGATTCGAACCATCGAATCATTGGTTACACAATGATTACCTCGAGCTCTTACCAACTAAGCCAGTTAGGTTGTTAATAACTCAATGAATTTCCAATCTACTTGTCGTTATAACTCTGTCTCTGTCTATGAAATCGCAGTGAATGAGTAGTTTGTTATTAGAGGGTAGTTATGCATACATTTTACTAATCTATGATGAAGTTACCGTCTGATGAGTCTAGTTTTGCTTCACCTTTCGCATTTGTCTAGAAACTCGTTTGTCTCAGTTGTCAAAATATGTTTATTATGGTAACTGTAAATTATCAAATCAAATTATTGTAAAATATAAATCTTTGTAGTTTTGTTACATAATATCAATAAAAAATATTATTAAGTGATTATTAAAGTATTTTATTATTCTTGATTATTAAATTCTTTAATAATATTACTAAAATAGATGTGGAATGAATTATGAGTAGAAGGGAACGTATGAAGAGGTGCGAGTGAAAGGTGTATAAGAGTGAACGGGAGAGGGATAGAAAAAGGAATATGGCGGGACATGAAGAAAAGACGTACGACGAGACGATGTGTTAAGAGTTTAAAAGTTTTTTTGTGTTTTAAAAAAATATAGAAGTTTTGATCGAGACAGCTCTCTTATTTCACCACACGATCCCACAAACCTGGGGGCTCGGCCGGGATTGCGGTGAAATAAGTGGAATTAGAAACGCCGAACGACTCAGACGCAAGTACGACCACGACGACGCACACGCCAATTGATTTTCGAAGATCCTGATCCTACGGACGACGAGAAGACGTTTACGACGACAATTCCTAGTTACGACGACTACGAGGAATTACGATGTCGACGGAGAAAACCGACCAGGATTTTCACGATGCGGCAATGATGGCTTCGGCACAGACGGCACAGATGGCATACGGCGACATGCTGCACCTTACGGAACAGCTCATACGAAAATTCAGTGCACAAGATGAAACGCATACAGTATCTATGTGGATACGGGATATCGAAGAAAATGGCGAAATATTTAAATGGAGTCCGACCCAACTATTGTTAGTGGCGCGACGTTCGCTAACCGGCACCGCAGCGCTATGGCTACGCAGCGAGAAAGTATATAAATCATGGGATGAATTGAAACTGGCTATCGGTAAAGAATTTGTGGATACCATCGATGCGAAGAAGATACATGAATTAATGAGTTCAAGACGTAAGAAGAAAGACGAATCATGTATTGACTACATGTTAATAATGAAAGAATTAGGAAAACGTGGACGAATGCCGGACTACGTAGCTATCAAATATATTGTGGACGGCATCATAGATGACGACGTGAATAAGATTATGTTGTATGGTGTTACAACTTACACGGAACTGAAAGAGAAACTAAAGTTGTACGCGATGTTCAAGAAAAATTCCGCTAAGGAAATTCGGCGTAATAGGCCGCCTAATGACGCACAGAACAACAGTAATAGGAGAAACGCGGCTGCAATGATGCGATGTTTCAACTGTGGAGAGAAGAGTCATGCGTCAGAAAATTGTCCTCATCGGTCGCAAGGAAAAAAGTGCTTCCATTGTAATGATTTTGGTCATATTTCTCCAAATTGCCCAAAAAAGATGGCGAGTGCGAGTTCCGATTTGAAGCAAACAGCGCATACGTCAACATCGGACATTCGGCAGACTTCGGGTACGATCGTAGGACACGCACAGTTTCCAAAGGTTGGCACTTCTACTGAACGAGAACGAAGACCAACCAATCAGAATAATCAGATGTCGAAAAATGCATTCTTCAACTTGATGCAAGAGGGCGCCACCAGCAGCGCGAACGACGATGTTCAGGGTGATGTTTACATAGCGACGACCGGTGTGAACTCAGGAGTGAATGATTCGTGTTACGATGTTGGTAATAAACCACGGAGCAGGGCAGCGATTGGCTTAGACAGCAGCCATGTTGTTGAGTTTGACAATTACAATGAATGTAAACAAATAAAGGAACCTGATGATAAAATACCGGTTGTACGACTTATAAGTCTTAAAAGACCAATAAAAACAGTGTTTGTGTGCGGTAAAACGGCCAGTGCATTAATTGATTCGGGCTGTGACGTGAATTTGATATCAAAGGATTTTTGCAACGAACTTAACAGGTATGAGGTAGACTATGTAGTACAGTGTAACGAAAAGAACATTACGTTAACCGGTTTAGGTCATTCACCAGTAAAGTCATGTGGTGTTGTTAAGTTAGACATAACAATTGATAATTGTTTATACCGTGACACTACTTTCTATGTAATGCCTAACGACTCTGTGCCATTCCAAATGATAATTGGTAATGATTTCTTACGAAATGTTATGATGTTTATGAAAGATTGTATGGTTTGGTTACTGCCGAAAGATGATTGGATGAACCCAAACTATGAATGGTTAAAAGATGTTGCATGCTTCTCTAGTTCTGTTGATTGTTTAGCTCATGTCAGTGATCCTGCTGTAAAAGAAGAAGTAATAAGGTTAGTAACGAGTTATGTGCCACAGAAAAATAAAGAAGCGCCAATAGAATTGAAAATTGTTCTCAAAGATGACTTACCTGTATCTCAGAGGCCACGACGAATCTCATTCAAGGAACAGGAGGATGTGGATCGCCAAATCCAAGAATGGCTTGATGATGGAATTATCAGGGTGAGCTACTCAGAATATTCTAGTCCATTAGTATTAGTGCGAAAAAAGGATGGTGGTTTAAGAATATGCGTTGATTATAGAAAGATTAACAGTAAAATGGTTAAAGACGAGTACCCACTTCCTATAATAGATGATCATATTGACAAGCTGTCCTCAGCTTGAATATTTAGTGCGTTAGACTTAAAAAATGGTTACTTTCATTTACGCATCCACGAAGATTCGATTAAGTATACTTCCTTTGTAACGACAACCGGACAATATGAATTTTTACGTGCACCTTTTGGTTTAGCGACTTGCCCCAAGGTTTTTACAAGATTTATCACAATTATATTCAGAGAATTGATTGCCAGAGGTGTTGTTATTGTTTTTATTGATGATATTTTAATTCCAGCAGACAACGAGTATCAGGCTTTGGAGCGCCTAAAGGAAGTTCTGAATACTGCATCGGAATATGGGTTACATATCAACTGGAAGAAGTCTCAGCTGTTAACCAGAAAGGTGGAATACCTTGGCCACGTTATCGAAGGTGGAGCAGTAATGCCATCGCCGGGGAAGACAGATGCTGTTACAAAATTCCCTGAGCCTCAGAACTTGAAGCAACTGCACAGTTTTTTGGGACTTTGTTCCTACTTCAGGAAATTTATACCTAAATATGCTCAGATAGCACAACCGCTCACAGATATGTTAAGGAAAGAACGCAAGTTTGAATTCAATGATGAACATAGAACTGTTTTTAACGAATTGAAGATGAAGTTGGCCACTAAACCAGTGTTGAAGATCTATGACCAAAGAGCAGAAACGCAGCTCCATACTGACGCATCAAGTATTGCTTATTCGGCTATTTTATTGCAAAAAGGTGATGATGGGAATTTACACCCAGTTCATTATATGAGCCGAAGGACTACAGACGCGCAGGCCAAGTACACAAGCTACGAGCTTGAAGCACTAGCTATAATTGAAGGTGTGAAGAAGTACAGACACTACTTATATGGAAAGTTCTTCAAGATTGTCACCGATTGTAAAGCTTTTCAAATGACACTCAACAAGAAAGATTTAGCATCATCAACAAGAGTTGCTCGATGGATTTTATTCTTACAGGATTACGATTTTACAGTAGAACACCGTGACGGTACTGGAATGAGGCATGTTGACGCATTGAGTCGAAACCCGTATGTAGCAGCTATAACATCTAGCTTACACCAGGATATAAGACGTGCACAGGAGTGTGATGAGGGCCTTAGTGCAATAATAAAAATTTTGGAAGAAGGAAAATCATTTAAAGATTACAATCTGAATCAAGGATTACTTTATAAAGGATTAGAGCAACAACTTGTTATACCTAGTACGATGGAAAATGAAATTATACAGAGGGCACATGGTAACGGTCATTTTGCAAAGAAGAAAACTTTGGATTTGATTAGTAAGGATTACTACATTGACAAAATAGGAAAAAAAGTTGAAGATTATATAGCATCATGTATACCATGTCTACTGACAAATAGAAAAGAAGGAAAGCAGGAAGGTTACCTTAATCCAATTGAGAAGGGAGACACTCCACTGCATACGCTGCATCTAGATCATGTTGGACCTCTGACAGAAACTCATAAGCAGTATAATCATATACTTACCGTTATTGACGCTTTTACGAAGTTCGTATGGTTGTTTCCATGTAAAAGTACCACAACGAGGGAAGTGTTGAATAAATTGGAGACATTGCAGGAAACTTTTGGAAGTCCAGAAAGGTTCATCACAGATAGAGGTACTGCTTTTACTAGCAACGAGTTTCAACAGTATTGCATGAAAGAGGGAATAGAGTTATGTCATATTACTACAGGAGTACCTAGAGGTAATGGTCAGGTGGAAAGGGTTCACAGAACTATTATACCAGTACTTACCAAGCTATGTATTGAGAAACCAGGACTGTGGTACCGGCATGTAGGAAGAGTGCAGATGGCACTAAACAGTACTTACCAGAGAAGTGTGAACACTACTCCATTTGAGATGTTAATAGGGAAGAAAATGAAGAGACAAGACGATATAGAGATATATGAACTACTACAACAAGAAGGACGGGACAACTACATAGGAAATAGAGAAGATTTGAGGAAGAGAGCAAAACTACAAATACTGGAAGTTCAACAGGAGAACAGGAAGAACTATGATAAGCATAGAAAGGATAGTAGGAAATATCAAGAGGGGGAGTTAGTTGCTATAAAGCGAACACAGTTAGGACCAGGACTTAAACTCAAACCAAAGTATTTGGGACCTTATCAGGTTACAAAAACCAAACGACACGACAGATATGACGTAGAAAAAGTAGATATGATGGCAGAAGGTCCAGTCAAGACCACAACATCTGCAGATCATATGAAGAAATGGCCAGATGACAAGGAGTAAAGTCAAGTAAGTATGTGAGGTTTATGAAGTATGTATGTTGTGTGTTAACTGTATGAAAGTGATAAGAATTAAGAAATATTTTTTTTGTGTTTTCTCTATTTTGTTATGTTCTAGATTCATAATTACACAGAGTTATTAAGGATAGGTAAGCATTATAAGTAAATTGTAACTGATGATCATATTGTGTAACTAACGTGTTTTATATTTCTTTGTTCTGCAAAGATGTAATAAGATGTAGCCTAAACTATAAATTAATGTTTGTAAGTAACTATAACTAGAGTCATGATGTTTTCTTTTCCTTTTATCTCTTCTTCTATGAAAAGAAATAATAAGTTGTTAAATAGGTTGCTATGTAATAAAAATTCAGTAAATGTGTTTCTACCTAAGGAAAAAAAAATGTTGTTTGTGAATTTGTTTGCTTGAAAAATAATATTGTTTAAGATTACAATTTCATTAAGTAAGTTTCTGTAACTCATGTAAAACTTAACCTAAAGTGTTAATCAAGATTGTTTATGTAAGGTGTGATGATTGTATGAGGATTACAGTGTTTGAAATGTTGTGTCTGAGGGCAGACAGTGTGTAGGATGACCGAGTGTGGAATGAATTATGAGTAGAAGGGAACGTATGAAGAGGTGCGAGTGAAAGGTGTATAAGAGTGAACGGGAGAGGGATAGAAAAAGGAATATGGCGGGACATGAAGAAAAGACGTACGACGAGACGATGTGTTAAGAGTTTAAAAGTTTTTTTGTGTTTTAAAAAAATATAGAAGTTTTGATCGAGACAGCTCTCTTATTTCACCACACGATCCCACATAGAATTAAAAAAATAGAAAAAAAAATACTTACATAAAATATAAAAATACTTTATATTAAAAAAAAATATATGCATGACAAAAAACACAATTCGTGCCTAAGATTTGAACCTCCAATATTATGCACGGCAAGCCGGCTTGAAAACCTCTGGTCTATTTAGACGTTGAATAACTCTTCGTAAATGTCAACCTTATTATTGCTTGTCGTTACACGCAATATTAGAAGTATTCACGTTTTATTGAAAAAGAAAATAATGAAAACAGACTTAAGTAAAAATAAATATTAACATAAACTTATTTATTCACAAAACAATACATTAATTATAATAAAATGTTTTTGCAAAATACAAAAACCAATTTCGGCTTATCGTGGATTTGAACCCACATGTCTTTTGAGGGGTACCCCATTGATGCAGCCCACTGTACATTAAAATCCCCCATTAGTATAATAATTTTATTCGAGTTGTTTCTTATTGCTAATGACATCTCTTCATAAAACGACTCTAACACTGACAATTCAGCTTGCTCAGTTGGAGCATATATTTGTATAATTGACCATAGTTTCTTAAAGTTTAATGTTAATTAAAACTTCAGGCAATTTGTCATTCGTTTACCACCACTTATAAAAATCCTAGTATCAGAATTTTTTAAACAAAGAAAAAGATAGATAGCCTTTTTTTCATAATATTTTATTTACAAAATTTTTACAAAGCCTTATTTGTTTATCTTTAAACATTTGACATTGTCTTCTTTGCATCTACTCATCCTTGAGAGAAGGGAGGGGAAGCATTGGTCTGCAAGTAGTACACGCCTTGTGCTCTGTAAATACAAAAAAAAACACATGCTAGAAATAACATAATAATAGTTCTCCAGACCGAATTTCCTCGACGTACAACCAGCATTCGATAGGGGTTGGCACTTATAGGCCTGCTTTTCAAAATCAAGAACCAACTTCCACATAACTTCTACCTGCTCTTAAAATCGTATTTGGAGGATAGAATATTTAGAGTTAAAATCAATGACACCTTCTCTGCCTTTCAAGATATAAAAGCCGGGGTACCGCAAGGTTCCATTATAGTGCCTACTCTATCTTATGTACACTGCAGATATACCCACAACGGATATTGTCCTATTAGCCATATTCGCTGATGACACCCCGGTGTGGCGTACTTAGTTCCACAGAATCACCTGAACAAAGACAACAAATGGATGGAAAAGTAGCGCATCAAGGCCAGCTTCAACAAATCAGTACATGTCTCTTTTACTTTGAGAAAGGACAATATTGCCTCCCAGTTATACTTGGAAACGAAGTTCTACCCCATCAGGATTCAGCAAAGGCATGCATCTTGATAAGAAGCAAACATGGAAAACTCATATCCAAAAACAAACAGTGTATCAGAAAGGTGGTAAAATTTAAGGTTGGGGTACAGTCTATCAAACTGAACAACTTTCTCCATGGGACTAGGGTTACCATATATCAGGATTTGTCCTGAGATCTCAGGATTTTTAGGCTCTTCTCAGGATTCCGGCCGGATTTTGGAAATCTCATGAAATCTCAGGATTTTTAGAATTTTCAATAACAAAGTACATTTTTCAGATCTTTTTTATTACAAAAACAAATAATAATCTTCTCTAAATAGACTTATTTAAAAATCAACTCTGGTCATGTGAATTACACAAATAAAATTAACACGTAAAATCTATGAAATCTATTCTAATCATCAGTTTTATCATATTTATTTTGCGATACCTTTTTAAGTAAACTGTTGTCTTTTAACACTGTTCTTTATAATGCTTTACACGTTAAAATCATCAAATGCTACTGTGTTAAAAGTAAAGCTCGGATTTAAGACACCGTTAGTCGGTTTCTTTCATTCGACCACTGAGCCCCCATGATAGAAAAAACTTGCTATGTTTGCATTGTGGGTTGTAATTGTAATAGCAAATACATATTGACAAATACGCATTATCTCTGGTAATCTTGAAATACCGATGGTCTTTAAAGTGGTGATAACATCAAAAAAAAAATACGTTTGCACAATTCATAAAATTCGAGAAAATCTCAGGATTTTTCAATGGAAATCAGGCTTGTTCTCCGGACTTTTAATTTTTTTTTCTGGTAACCCTACATGAGACCAACATCGTAATCGCAAATAAATAGTTAGCTGTTTCATACATTTTTTGGATCGAGTATGTATTGAAGTTTTGTATTGGAAAGTTGATAATTTTTTGTACCTATACAAAGTCTATAGCAGTTTCTTACCCAAACTTAGGTGTTAAGCCCCCCATGGGTAAGGTTTCTGGTAGAGTACAGTTTCCAATCAGAGCAGCTGAGTAGTCATTACATCTTCGTCCGGTGAAACCTCCGGAACGTAGAGATTCTGCGAGATAGTAGTAACTTCTGTAAAAGAAGAATACATGTTAGAAAAGTAAAAGAAGGATACAGTCAGGGAAGTTAATTATTTGCTAAATCGGCACACCATGTCAATTTGCCGTGTTATAGTCAATTCACACAACTCTTAAAGAACGACACTTAGTTTGTGATTCGAATCTATATAAAAAATCTATATAAATATCCAATAAACTATAGCCGGTGCAGGAGGCACAGATTGTTCGCCGTGCCTCGGAGTCGAACCGTCGCTCGAAGCCAGTCCTGCAGTGCGATTCTCTAACCATATCACCGTGAAAACTTAAGTGAAGTGAGCGTGGAGTGAGCTGTCAATAGTGTCAATTCCTACCAAAAACAACTCACTTCACCAAAGTATTCAAGGTGAGATTTTTACTGAATCGACCGGCCGTACCTCGCACGCTCACTGCGCTCAAGGCTCTCTTGGACGCTAAGCCTGACTGTGATGTGTTCGCGGATGAATGGAAGAAGACCTTGTCAGTATGTCTGGAGTGCTGTGAGAACAGCGTATAATAATAATAATATAATAATTTATTTACACAAACACAAGTTATACAACATAAGAAATAGCCGTGGGCCCCAAACTAGGCACAGCCTGTATCTTGGTGGCCCAATAATTAGTGAAAACAGATTGAATTGCCGATCGTTGTATGTGACACAGCACAGCCGGACAAGTAAAAGTAGTTAATATGCAATGGAATAATAGTATATTAAACTTAAAAATAAAAAAGATAATAATGAAAAAAAAAAAGAAAACAAAAACAAAAACTTATTACTTAGTGGAGTGGTGGAAGAGCGTAGTGTTGGTGTAGTTGTGTGTGTGCGTGAGTGGGGATGTGTGTGCGTGAGTGAGGGTGTGTGTGCGTGTGTGAGGGTGTGTGTGCGTGTGTGAGGGTGTGTGTGCATGTGGGTGGGTGTGTGTGCGTACAGGCGTGGGAATTAATGAAGGGGAAGGAAAGCTACAAGTTATGTCAAGGGGCACAAGATTTTTTCCGTTTCGTCATAGGTCAGGTTCCGAAGCCATGCCTTTAAAGTAACCTTGGCTTCTAGTATGTTTCCAGTGATCCTTAGTGTGGATTTGTTGACGGTGTTAAAAACACGAACAGGGAGAAACATAGAAACAGAAAGTATGACTGTCGTGTTGTTGTATACTTTTCTTATTGTACTTAAATAATGTGTTTGTGTCTTAACTAATGTAACTGGCCTTGGCCGTTTTATGTTAAAATAAATAAATAAATATACAGGGTGGTTAAGAACTCGCGGATCAAACGAAATAGGGAGATAAAGGAGGTAATTTCCAACAAAAACTCTTTGTACAGCATTGCCATAATTAAATTGCCCTAAAAAATAATTCCTCTTGAAAGGTACCCAGAGCCGAAAGCAAACCATTGGTTGGGCCCGGCTGTCATTTGTAAATCTTTGACAATAATTACGGGTAGTCAGCAGACCGAAAGTCTGACAACCAGTCTTACCAACGGCTATTGTGAAGGTCAGATAGGCAGTCGCTCCATGTAAAATACTGGTATTTAGCTGCATCCAGCTAGACTAGAAGGCACCCCTAACATAGTTGGAAAAGGCTAGGCAGATAATTATGATGGCAACAGAAGAATCCACCTGTCATGGTTACAGGAATTACTGGAACAGCCAGGCATGTTATCTCCCCCATTGGGGTAGAAGTCGATATCACCCAGCGGATCCAGATACCCTGATTGTCCAACAGTGGTATGGATCACTTCGGTGAAGTTGCCATCTGTTACACTGAACTTGTCCTCGTTGGTGGTAAAGCCGAGGTCAGGGGGGTCGAGACCTGGGGAAGAAGTAGGTTGCTTAATAGAGGTTTAGGTTACACCAAAGAGCGAGTCGGACTCGCGCACCGAGGGTTCCGTTCCGATTTCTGCAAAAGTGTGCTATTTAGAGACATCGTTTTATTTTTCCTGTAATCTTTACATAAACTTCTATCACATAGAATAATTTCAGATTTTTCTCTATGCAAACTTTGGAGAGAAGGGGGGGGAACGGTATTTTTTTTACATTTTTCATCAAAAGTCGAAAACTATTGGGCCTAAAAATAAACAAAAAAATGTTTGAGAATATGCAAACAGCGCTCTTTCATAATATGTATATGATACCCCACATGCCCTAGTAGCCCCACTTCGATTTCTTAAGACCCCCTTTCAGTCCATGTTGCAAAAAAAAAAAATATATATTTTTATTTCTTTCTTATTTGCAAAATAGTTGGGCAAACGTCATCTAAAACTGATCCAAATTTCAAGTTGATAGCATTAGTAGTTCATGAGATATCCAGTTGTGACCGACAGACAGACAGACTTTTGGTACGGAACCTTAAAAAGTAATTTATTCAAACTATGCTGGGAATCAATATTTTTCGAATGTCAAAATTACTTAAGACAGTCCCACAAAATTCAAGCCCTTCACCACTTCCTAGTGCTTTAGCTGGGAAGAAGTGGCGCAAAAAATTCTCCAGCAGCACAGTTGTTCATGTTGTTATAATTCTGAGACAGAAGCCATAGTTAAAACATTATGTTGATTCTTCTTCTGCACACGTAGCATGACTCTGACGTCTGGGTCAGCTAGTTGAGAATAGAATAGAGGATTATTTCCGTATTGAACGTTCGCATTCCAAAAAAATTCTACCAAGTTTTGACATTGGTCGTGAACGTTTTTGTTTTTAATTAGCAGAATCATGGTTTTTTACAGGAAGGTTCCAATAATTTTAAATAAGAAATTAATTAAGAAGAAGAGAAATACTTACTAGTAATATAATCTACTTGTCCACCAAGGTTCCTGCCGACGACGCCACACTGGTGACCTCCAAGACTGAAGCCAGCGATGTGGTACTTAGTGGGGTCGGCTCCGGTGGCACTGTTCAACCAAGTTATGAACCTGGCCACGCCCTCGCCTGAGAAGAGAACAATTTTATTAAGATAGATATAAAGAAACTAAATGCAAGGTTACAAAATATAGGTGTTGTAACGGATGTAAAAAGTCGAAAATCGAATCCGGGAGTCACTTTTTCTTCCCGTCATTGTGATTATATTTTTTGTCCCGGACCAAACTTTCTGGTTACTGGCTTTAAATGTTATCCCCGTACCATTGTATGCACGTTTATATGTCAAACTCAAACTCAAACTCGAAGCATTTATTTCAACTAAACCAATTACAGGCACTTTTGAATTGTCAAAGAGTCGGTCAGTTAGTCAGAAAATTGAAGCTAGTTGTCCATTCCAAAACGTAGATCTCTATGGAGAAGAACGGGCAAGAAACTCCACGGACACTCTTTTAAATCAAGATAAGTAATACAACATCCTGGGTGCATAAGAAATAGCCAGAATAGATAGTAGAATATTTGTTGCTTCTACATGTGAGAACAATGTAAAAAAAAATAAAAAATACTTAAAAACAAGTTAAAATATGGATGACATTTTGACATTTTCACGTTTCCGGATGACATCGATGCGGACGAGTACTTCGACGCCAGGGTTTTATTAAGGGGGGCCAAATTTTCATTATTTTTGCGATAGGACACACCGTTTTCGAGATATAAGGAAAAGAAAAAAAAACCAAACATTCAAATTTTCAATAAAATGGCGCCTTGGTCAACAGTGTCAACTTGACATTCAATTGAACGAATTATTTGTTAAAATGAATGAAGAATACGATGTTGCCATACACATAATCCATTTTCCTTAATCAGTTGACATTGATCGTTGATTAATTAATTTTATCGTAATCGACAATTCAGCAACCCAATTTGATTTGACTGTTCTGTTAATTTAACAGGTTTGTTAGTTGATTTTAGATTTGAATAGCCGTCGAGAAACCGGGCGTGTGTGTCCTTTTGTTTTTTTATTTATTTGTATAGTTAGTTAGTAATTTACTTTAGTCCCTAGTGTAAATAGTGTTAATTTGTATAATAATAAATAGTTAAAATATAAAATTAAAAATAAGGCCTGGCAGATAAGAGATGACCAGTCTCAACTGACGGCGCCCATTCACGAACATGACGCGTGTCTTGTGTGCATTGCATTGAGTCTTTCCGTAAACAGGGGTTTTTCACACCAAAAACAAAGTGTTTTTACACCCTGTGTAGAGAAAAGGCGATTCCATGCTCTGTGGCCAGGACTAACGGCTTAGGCATGATTTATGCTAGACCATCAAGGGTGCGAGCCGAGTCTGTGTGTACTCAATTAGTAGGGACCAAGACACGGATGCTCCACGGTGTAGCATGAACTGCTTCATATCCACTGACGCGACAATTGCACGAAACCGTACCTGGGACCCAATTCCGGGCTCGAGCTAGATATCACGACCATGGAGATAAAACTCTGTTTCAAATCTCCGCATCAATGTCCGGTTCAAATCTCGATACTATCAAAAAACCGTATTCTGGTTGACCATGGAGAAAGATTTACAACGGAGAAAATAATCTCGTCTAAAAGACGTTCCATTTTTATCGATTCACTTTGATTATAATCGATTATGCTACGTTTTTCTTTTTTTAGTATTAATGACATGTTTAATTTATTAAATCCCAGCAAACACATTATAAAAGATAATTTTAGTATATTGTGTTTTTTTATCTGTTTTTTTTTTATAATTACTTACTGAAAATAGTAATTGCAAAGTAGCGTGATCAGAAACGCGTTTCGCATGATTTGTGTCCTTTTTCTGACGTAGGTAGGTTTTAATTTTCATATTAAATATGACTACTTTTAATCGCGATTAAAAAGGTGTGGAATAAAATTAGTTGTCATGATATGAACTAAAATCCACACCAACACCTTCACTTCAAGTGCAAAAACAGTAGTTACTGTATTTTTTTTTGCTTTTGCTTATATCTCGAAAACGGTGTGTCCTATCGCAAAAAGAATGAAAATTTGGCCCCCCTTTATGAAACCCATAAACCCCTAAGCCTCTACATGTAGGTACCAAAAAAAAAATACGAATATAAAGCTACGAATGTAAATTTTGACAGATGTTCCAACGGAGATTTCATATATCCATACCTTAGGACCAGCCGTGATATCTCGCTGGTTTGCGATCGAAAAATTTATGAATGGAGATCGTTAGAATAGCATTTTTTCGTTTCCGACGGAGATAAGCAGTTTCTCGACTGATATTTCGACCATGGAGATAATTTCCATGCCATCGGAATTGGCCTCCTGAACGAAAAGCCCAGATTGTCCAACTACACGAAACTGTACCTGAACTTCCGGCTCTTACTTTTTATTATATTTTTTCTAATTTTGTTTGCGGGCCTACACCTTGCGTTATATGCTCCGCGCTCCGTGCCGTACCGTGCTCATATCACGTACGAGTTCTGCCTGTATACAGTTCTAACCTGAGGCACATGGAGAAGACGTGGTCTCCTAAGAAATGCACTCGGTACACGAAGCCCGATCTTGCCCACCAACTCAGGGACGTCAGTAAATCCGTTCAAAACACTAAACAAGAAAGCAAGATATGCAATTTTCCTTCGCTCGTGTAGAGGCAGAATATGAAATCTTTTACACCGACTTACAGTCTGTAGTACCCAACTGATAAGGCTTACCGATGTACCTGCGCAGAAGAAGAATTTTCAAAGCGCGGGAAATGCTATTGACCAATCGGCACGCTCCACGCACCGCGCTTCTTTTTCCTGTACCGCTATTGGTCGGCAACTGCCGCCATGATGTTAGTCATCCGCCATACTTGCGAGGGAGACGGAACTAACAGCTGCATTGTATTAAGAATCTTATAGTAGTGATCTAAGGTTGATTCTAAGTTTTAAGCATTTTCGTTAATCTTCGGCGCCATACTTTCTTTTAACGAAGATTCACGACGCGCTTTATTAGTTGGGTACGTAAGTACATATACCGGATGACTTTTTTTACCGTCTCGAAAAAAATTGGGTATATCAGGTGAACGGAGTAGATGCCTTTTTTTTGTCAAAAAAAAAAAACCAAAAATTCAAATCATATGCAGGCTACATATGATTTGAATTTAGATATTTTTAACGATTTTTTTTTTTTTTCATAATTTCTGTTTTTATGGTACAAAAATGAAAAGATTACATCGAAATTGTAGTATTTATTGGTGCTTAGATAATTTTTTCTGTCTAAGCTATTCAAAAAAAAAAACTAGGTATGCCATAGGCTTCTACTCTGTTCACCTAATATACCCAATTTTTTTCGAGACGGTAAAAAAAGTCCGGTATATAATGCAGCATAAAAACTGTGCTGTGCTTGCACTGTACAATGATGCTTACCTGAGGTACCAGTGTTTCTTACCGCTGCGAAGTAGTTGATGGTACAGGCGCCAGCACACCAGTCCACCACAATGACATTCATGTCTTCAGCATCCAAGAAAGCTGAGAAAAAGAAATAACTATTTTCACTGTGACATACACAAAATCTTAGATAATAGACATCTAGATCGAGCCACCGCGTGGCCGGACATGAGACAGCAATATAATACTTTTTGTAGGTTATGTGGTATGAGAAATGAAGTTTAACGTAAGAAATCTTCCATATTTTGGACTGAAACCCATGTCAATACATACGCACAATGCAAAACTGTCCAAAAAGTTAAATTAATCGACGCAAGATAAATTTTGTAACAGTGAAAGCACTTTGTTTGGCTAACATTCAAAAGTTCGCCAAGCAAAAATACGGCACGCCGTAAGAGACAGAAGATACGACGCTTTGTCTCAGTTTTCCTATTAATTTCGTATATATGTGTCTCACTTCCACACTTCACACTGTGATCATGGCAACGTCTAGAGGTTCAATATCTTTGCACAGAATAGATCGGCGTCGTGTCGAATCTCACGTGCCGTCGTGCACGTGATATTCAACCATATGTTATTACGTAAAACTATTACGAGGTCCTCTACAGTGTGAGTCTTCATAATGTGCACATATCGAAATTAGGGAAACAATTGTTTCCCTAAAATTTTATCGACGGAAAAAATGTATCAAAAAATATTTAAAAAAAATAAAATAAAGTGTGGGAAATGCTGTGATTGAGTTATAAACTTGGTATTTTTATTTTTAGAAAGCTAATACCTCAGACCAAGAAATGGTCTGAGGCTAATACGATGTAGAATCATTCATAGTAATAAAAACAGGTAGGTAATCAGGGGTTTTATTGAGAAATTTAAAAATTATTGTAAAAATTGGTGAAATAATACCAGATTTTTGTTAAAGAAACACCTTTCTCAATTGAGTGCGGTTTTTTTCCTTTATTTTTCTCTTAATTTTTTTTTTTTTTTTTTTTTTTTCATCGTTATAGATCGTTTAGTTTAAAAGTTATACTGTTTTGTTTACACAGGGGTCACAGTAGCGAACAAGAATTTAAAAAATCCTATAAAAATGTTTATATTATTAGATTTTTTAAATAGTTTCCCTCATTTCGATATGTGCCCATAATGAAGACACACACTGTATAAACCAAGGAGGAGCTCGTGGCTAAGTAATAACAGGCACACGGGTCGATCCATCAGGTTAAGCTACGCTTGATGGGGATGGTCCGTGGATACCATCTTTACATAACGAGACTCCTCCGTGCCTCGGAAAGCATGTTAAGCCGTTGGTCTCGGCTGTCATTCGTGGATCTTTGACAGTCGTTACGGGTCGTCAGAAGCCCGAAAGTCTGACAACCAGTCTTACCAAGGGGTATCGTATTAACCAGTTACTGGGTTGTGGAGGTCTGATAGGCAGTCGCTCCATGTAAAATACTGGTATTCAGCTGCATCCGGTTAGACTGGAAGCCGACCCCAACGTAGTTGGGAAAATGATAGGCAGATTGATTGACACTGTATAAACCATCCCGCACTGTATCCGCGTGGTGGATGACGGCCCGCTCGCTCACAAAGGGAAAGCCTAAGTCCCAGCAGTGGGAACATTATATAGGGTGCTTAGGTTAAATAAGAAGTGAAGAAAGATTTCTCACCAGGTAGCACTACTGCGTTGAAGTTAGTTGTAACGCTGCCCAGCCATCCATGGATGAGGATAGCAGTTCTGTGGGTGGCGTTGAAGTTAGAGGACCAGACGAGAGCGTCGTTACCGGCGACCAGCACTTGACTTACTGATGGGTTTTTCCTGTAAACATAATTTAAAGTTAAATTATCGTTAATGGGGGAGCTCGTGGCTAAGTAGCAGCCACATAAGTCGATCAATGGTTATCCTTCAGTTGTTCAGGGATTGGTGAGCATCCATTACATATCGAGCCCCTACGTGCCTCGAAAGCCGTTGGTCTTGGCTAGCATTTGTAGATAGAATAGAATAGAATATATTTATTGTAAAACATGAGTACACATCATAATAATATGTGCAAGGTCTTCAAAAAAAAAAAGCCTGGGTTTAAACGCCTACCAGAAAAGCACCTATTTTACTACCAAAAAATTCGAAATAGCTGCCAGAATGGATAAATGCTCACCAAAATTAAAACCATTTTATTCTGAAATTATAACTAGAAATCTGACAGCAGGTCGACGGAGACCCGCTTTGCGGGGCTCCTATTTCTGTCTGCAGGGTTTAAAGGAACCTAACCAACCAAACCTCGGGGTGCCCTGACGTCAACCGTCTAGGGTTAGGGTTTTCGTCAGCAGGTCGACGCAGATTTGGGAGCATTTAATTTTTTTGGTAGTCATTATATTTAATGGTTACGGGTAGTCAGAAAGTCTGACAACCAGTCTTACCAAATGGTGCCATCCAGTAACTGGGTTGAGGAGGTTAGAGAGCTCCATGTAAAATACTGGTATTCAGCTGCATCCGGTTATTCTAGAAGCTAAACTAGAAGCTAAAAAGCCAGACATCATACTTAGTATGATGAATGCAGGGCACTCTTGCATACGAGACGCCCTTGGCAGCGGGAATCGAGAGCCGGTTCCCGGCCACCGTAGGCGCGGGCTTGCGGACGGCGAGTAGTGAGTAGCTCGCCGTCCGGTAAGGACCAGGCCCAGGTCGACGCCATGTTGTGTTCCACGCGTGCCTCAAAGAGATGTCAGCAAAAGATGGGGTCCGATAGGGCCGATGCCACCGGGGTCGCGGGTTGTTCGAAAGAGACACCGTGGCCCTGGCATAGGCAACTGAAGGAACACGGGTGGGTTTTAGTCAGTAAAAGTCTGACACGCCCTTCCGCTCCACCCAAAGCACTCCTGCATTCTTTATCTTCTTCATCATTCCCTCAATGCTGAGGATCGTGACCTTCTGTAGTGTAGAATTACTGCATTGCTTACCTGGTAAAGAGATGGTAAACATTCTGAGTATCAGGGTTGTATCTGGCAGCCTCAGCCACGTCGCTGATGGTTCCCCAGAGGTCCACCAAGTGGGGCTGACCGTCAGCGTCCTGCGCGTACTGGTAACGAAGACCTGAGCTCAGCTTCCCGATGATTGGCTGGTGGGGAAGAGCTGGAATAAAAAGGTTTGGATTTAATACTATAAAGTCTTAATAATAATTTCATCCAGGAAACAAACAGGTTCATCTTTACATAGCGAGATTCCTCCGTGCCTCGGAAAGCACGTTAAGCCGTTGGTCCCGGCTGTTATTCGTGGATCTTTGACAGTCGTTACGGGTCATCAGAAGTCCGAAAGTCTGACAATCAGTCTTACCAAGGGGTATCGTATTACCCAGTAACTGGGTTGTGGAGGACAGATAGGCAGTCGCTCCATGTAAAATACTGGTATTCAGCTGCATCCGGTTAGACTGGAAGCCGACCCCAACATAGTTGGGAAAAGGCTAGGCAGATTGATTGATTGAATAATAATTACCTACTACTACAGCCAACCCGATGAGTAGAAGAACTACGAGCTTCTCCATGATGGTAAACTGATTATAATAAATTATCATTTTCATTTATAGAGGCTACGTTATCTCAGACACGATTAATATTGTATTAATTAGGTTAGGGGAGAAAAAGGTAAAACGGCCCCTGCAGGTGCAAAGGTCGACCTGAATAATCTTAAAAGGAGTAACGCCATGTCTGAATGAGTGGTGTCATGAGGAAGGTCTTCGTGCTCATGAAGACAACAACATTAATACTCAATATATTTATTTGCATTCCACAATGTTAACGTAGGTGGTAGGTACATTATAAAATATACATATTTTTAGATCATTGTGGACCCTGTCGGGCACAGCAAGATAGGATAGAGGAAGAGGGCTATCATTATATTATTATTGGAAAAAGTAAAATATAAATGTTTTTCTGCTACTCACTTCCACTTTGATTTTATTTATTATTTTTGATACTTATTCATTTTTAATTATTCATTTAATTTATCATTAAAATATTCATTAATATTATAGTAACATTTATGGATTAGGTATTGTTTTAGTTTATTTATAAATATATTAAATTTTTGTTCGTTTTTAATTGCTTCGGGTAATTTATTGTATATTTTAACTGACATTACTAAAGTGCTTGTTGAGTGCATTTTCAGCTTAGATTCGCCAGGTAGGTTTAGTCTATTTTTGTGTCGTAGTGTATATTTAGCTTGTATGTTTTCTGGTGTAGTGAATAATTGTTGGTTGTTTCTAACAAATTTGCTTATTTCTAATATGATGAAGATGTGGCAGCATCTACATCGCCACATAGGAACTACGCATCACAATGACATGACGTCACGCAATCCTGCATCGCGCAATTAGAGTTTACCGCGCGACTAGCATATATACAACGTCCCGACATCAACCGCCGGGCTCCCGCTTCGTGGAAGGAGGGGCGCGTCATCATGCTGCCCAAGGCGGGGAAAAACACATTGAAGCCGGAGAGCTATCGGCCGATCACTCTCCTACCCACAGTCTCCAAGGTGTTCGAGACACTCCTGCTGCGACACCTCCAACCACATATTGCGCCAAGACCGGAACAGTTCGGGTTTCGGGCGGAGCACAGTACGACGCTCCAGCTGTCGAGGGTACTGCACCACCTCGCAGCTGCGACGAACAAGAAGGAACGTTGGGTTGCAGTATTCCTCGACATGGAGAAGGCCTTCGACCGCGTGTGGCACGAAGGACTGATCCACAAGCTGGCCACTTCAGACGCGCCCCGTCGCGCCGTAAAGGTGGTCTCTAGCTTTCTCGCCAACAGGACTTTCAGAGTGGTGGTCGACGGAGCGCTATCCAGCGCCCGTCCAGTGCGCGCCGGTGTGCCGCAGGGCAGCTGCGTTTCACCGGCGTGCTACTCACGTTACACCGACGACATTCCCACTACCCCAGGTGCCATGCTCGCGCTGTACGCCGACGACGCCGCGTACATTACCACCTCGCTCAACGCGAAACACGCGGCGTTGAAGATGCAGCGCACCCTAGACTTGCTCCCCGAGTGGCTGTCCAAGTGGCGGCTGTCGGTGAACGTGGGTAAGACGCAGGCGCTGGTCACCGGCGCCGCGCCCCTCCCACCACTCTTGAAACTACAGGGGGCCGATGTCGAGTGGTCGCCCCAGGTCAAGTACTTGGGGGTCACCATCGACCGTCGGCTCACCATGGGGTCACACGTCCGCGCGGTCGTCGCCAAAGGTAGGGCTGCCCGCTTCCTCCTGCGACCAGTGCTCTCATCCAGTATGCCGGCGCGCGTCAAGCTGGGCGTGTACAAAATGTACTTGCGCCCGCTATTGACGTACGCCGCCCCCGCTTGGTTCGCCCTCACTAGCGAGACGAACCGAAGAAAGCTCCGCGCGCAACAGAGCCAAGCGCTGCGGACCATTGTTGCCGCCCCTCGCTACGTGAGGAACGATGTCATCCAGCGGGACCTCAGGATTGAGGGCCTGGACGCTTTTGTGCGGCGCCTCGCGAAGGGCATGTTCGCGCGTGCCGACACATCTGATTGGCCTGACATCCAACAGATTGCGCCCTGGCATACGCGGCCCCCTGACGCGAGGAGACCCCTGCCCCGCGACCTCGTCGCGGACGACTGACCCCATCACCGGACTGGACTTCCAGGTGAGCCGCTCTCAGCTTACACGCGGCTCACTTGTGACAATAGACTCCACACATTACATACACCTGTTGCGTGGCGCGTGCTAGGATAATTTAGGCGTGTCACGTAGCAAACATCAGACATTCACCTCTACACAGGCTCTAAACACACATGCGAGGACGCAGTGCGGGCGTGCGCGTTTCTCGCATAGACACCGGGTGGCGCCACACAGCACAATGCCACCCACACACCCAGTACACGGTCCCCCTAACCCACGCAGGCTCGGCTCGCTCTGAAAGTGTGATGGGCGGGGGCCACTCACCCCTCTGTAGGAACGTCGAGTCCGTACCTCTGTCGCTGGTCGCCTCCTGCTGGGCTTCACCCATGTAGATGGGGGTTCCACCTGGTAGGGGTTGACCGCCGGGGTACGGTGAAGAAAGCGGCGCTGACTAGCAGCGTCGTGGCGTGCCTACAGACACAAATATAGCAACCATACACAGGGGCGCGACATGTCGCGCCCCATCAGCCATAGGCCGTGATAGGCCACTCAAATGAGGGGCCCGTAGTGACGGGCCAACGTACAGCCACTGCGGTCAGGGGGCTACGCCCCGGTACCGCCAGTCACACACCCCTTGAGGGGTGTCGCGACTTCCAAACGAACCGCCGGGCAGTAGCCCACCAGACACGACACCCGTCTGGTCGGAGGATCCTCCCTTTTCAATAGAGGATGAGTGAACTTTACACCCTGTTCCCCATGCCTCTATAATAGGGATGATGCCTGGGTAGCCGTCAGTCAGATAATAAAAAAATATTAGACACATATTATCATAAAAAACACTAAAAATCTAACTAACGCGTTGTGTTCCACGTGCGCCTCAATGAAATGTCAGCAGAGATCAGTAGTGCTATTCTGTAAACATTTCACCGTGATAACTTAAGTGAAGTGAGCTGTCATTCTACCCGATACTAAGATTGACACTATTGACAGCTCACTTTAAGATCACTTCACCTAAGTTTTCACGGTGAGATATTTACAGAATAGCACTATGGGTCCGATAGGGCCGATGACGCCGGGGTCGCGGGTTGTTCGAAAGAGATACCGTGGCCCTGGCATAGGCAACTGAAGGAACACGGTTAGGTTTTAGTCAGTAAAAGTCTGACACGCCCTCCCACTCCGCCCAGAGCGGGTGAAGTCACTTGATGACTTATTTTTAACCGACTTCTAAAAAAGGAGGAGGTTCTCAATTCGGATGTTTGTATTTTTTTTTTTTTTTTTTTTTTTTTATGTTTGTTCGCGCATAACTCCGTCGCTTGCCAACCGATTTGAAAAATTATTTTTTTGTTGAAAAATGTATACTTCCCAAATGGTCCCATTTTTGTCAAAATCCAGTTCTGATGATGGGATCCTGGAGAAATCGAAGGAACTCTTCAAATATTATAGGCACACCTATAGCGATTTGGGTATTTTTTATAGTAGCTCGTGCATTTGCTCTCGGAAAGCACCAGTTGGTGAAATGGAACTGATGATGAAGACCACAGATGGCTACCGGAACTAATCAATGATAAATATTTCACGGGTTGCGATTCGATTACTTTAATATGGTTCAGCAATTTCCGCTCGTCACACAATGCGTGTGGTGAGTGGTTGTTGAGGAGTTCTCCTGGTTCTTACCAGCAGAACTCCTCAACAATTAACGTCCCAGCATCGGGAAAAGCAATATTTTGTAACATGTGATGAGCAATTTACATTAGACTATTGTAACTTATACAAATTATAAACAGACCCACTAAAAAGCGAGAAATAAAAACTTTTTAACAAAAAAAAAACCGACTTCCAAAAAGCACTACAAAGTGAAAAATAACTTTGATTTCGGAAGTCGGTGGCAAAAAAAAGAAAGTAAATAAAAAACGAAAGACACCGACTTCCGAAATCAAAGTTATTTTTCACTTTGTAGTGCTTTTTGGAAGTCGGTTTTTTTTTTGTTAAAAAGTTTTATTGTTCTATGAGTGAATTCACAAGGAATGCATTATATAGAATTAGTTATAGATGTTAACTTAGATTAAGTTAGGATAAGCGCATGTACCGCATGGGGTTGTCCTGTAATGGTAAATGTAAGTGCATAAATAAATAAAATGATTTCCCATCCAAAAAAAAGGGGTTAAAGTCTAAAAAGTGGTCCGTTGTTCCTTTCCTTCCCCTAATTTAATTTTAGCCTAAGCCTAGTATGACTCATTTATAAATACGTTGTCATTCCTTATCATCATGACACTACAATATTATAATGATTGCGTAATACAGCAGCGGTTTTTTTATGGTTCAAAAAACTTTATCAGACACTATACCGGCCTGTGATACCGGCTGACTTTTTTTACCGTCTCGAAAAAAATTGGGTGTATTAGGTGAACAGAGTAGAAGCCTATGGCATACCTAGTTTTTTTCTTTTTAATAGCTTAGACAGAAAAAAATATCAAAGTACTAGTAGTAGTAGTAGTAGTATAAATACTACTAATTCGATGTAAACTTTTTTTGAAACAGAATTTTAGAAAAAAATTGTAAATCGTTTAAAAATATCGAAATTCAAATCATATGCAGCGTGCATACGATTAGAATTTTATTTTTTTTTTTATTAAAAAAAAAAAAAAGTTAAGTACCTTTTTGCCATAGGGTTCTACTCCGTTCACCTAATACACCCAATTTTTTTCGAGACGGTAAAAAAAGTCATCCGGTAGACATGGTCTTCACAATGATCTGACCAAGATTAATGTCTCGATTTTAAAAGTATGACCTCTTTTTAGTGTTCCGTACCTCAAAAGGAAAAAACGGAACCCTTATAGGATCACTCGTGTGTCTGTCTGTCCGTCTGTCACAGCCAATTTGCTCCGAATCCAATGGACCGATTAAGTTAAAATTTGGTACACATGTGGATTTCTGTGACCCAAACACGTACAGCTAAAGTAAATACATATATGAATTTTGAATATGAGAGTCACTTTTAGGGGGAAAATAAGAAAATGTAAAAAAAAAGTTTTGTAAACTGTACTGTGTGACATATCAAATGAAAGGGCTTACTATGAGGGTCTCAAATATATTTTTTTTATAATTTTAAAATATATTGTTTTAAAGTTATTTTAGAAAATTGACGAAAATTGACCATTCCCCCCCCCCCTTATCTCCGAAACTACCGAGCCTAAAATTTTTAAAAAAATATAGAAAATAGTTCCGTACCTGTAGATTACAGGAAAATCTATAAGAAGTCTGTGGTCTTAAAATAACATGGTAAATCTATATATATAAAAAAATCAAAGTCCTGACTGAGTCACTGACTAATATATCAACGCACAGCCCAAACCAATGGACCTAGAGAGTTGAAATTTTGCACATAGATACCTTATATAGTGTAAACATCCACTAAGGAAGGATTTTTGTAAATTCTATCCCTAAGGGTGTAAAATAGGGGATGAAGGTTTGTATGAAAAATCCTATCCCTTGAGTTAATAGACTTGAAACTTAGCACGAATATTCATCTAAGTAAATTATAAAGTTTATCATTTTGAGTTTTCCTAAACTACCCCCTAAAGAGGGATTGGGCGTGTCAAAGTTTGTATGGAGGAATTTTAACACGCAGTCCGATAACTCAAAACTCAGTTTTTATACTTGAGACCAAAAATGAAGACTAACGTGTATCAGGGTTTTCCAAAAATCTACCCCTAAGAGGTTAAAAGTTAATTTTATAGCGGAGGATTTTATTGGGGGCTTGATTAACTCTAAAATTGGTGTAAATAATGTTTGAGTCAAGTTATGGAAACATACCAGACGATTTTTGGAATTCTTTATCTGTGTTCGTGAAAACAGAGATACAGTTTATATGAAAAATCTTATTAATTTGGTTAATGAACTTGAAACTTAGCACAAATACTTGCATAAGTAAGTAATAATGTTTGTCATTATTAGTTTTTCAAAACTATGCCTCAAATGAGGTTTAGGGATGTTAAAGTTTGTATAGAAGAATTTTAAATCGCAGTCCGATTAAAAAAATGGTACTTGCCAAACGAATTTTCACCGATTTTGACGGCATATAGCTGATGTTTTAAGGAGTAACTAAGGCTATTTTTATTTTAGAAAAATAATTAGGGTTCCGCGCAAGAAAATTAAAATCCATGAAATCAGACAACCACGTACAGTCCAGTACAAACTTACTAAGCCTCCGCTGTCTATTACGGCTATAACAACAAATAATAAAAATAAAGCAAAGTTAAACATTTAAGGTGTCAGTCCCCATACAATAAACTTTTCATTTTGAAAAAAAAAAAAATAATAATCTAGCATGTGGGGTGTCATCGTCTAGAACTCATGGAGTAGAGTACAAACACATTTTTTTATCTTCTAAAATTAAGAAATTTTAGACCATTTTTGTACGATCTCTAGCGCAACAATTCAACAAATTAGGAATTTGAAACTTCTTTATACCATGTAGGTACCATAAATACTGTATTTAAGCAACAATACTGAAAACGGCGATTCATAAGGTATTTTGTTTAAACATGGGTGATTTTCTGCAACTGCAAAAAATAACCTTGTAATTCACAGTATCATTATAAAATAAGTAAAAAGTTATCTTTGCGATTGTTAAACATATAATATGGTACGGAACCCTTCGTGCGCGAGTCCGACTCGCACTTGACTTTTTGTAGATGGGTTAAATTATCAAATGGCTTCTCCCGCTCTGGGCGGAGCGGAAGGGCGTGTCAGACTTTTACTGATTAAAACCCAGCCGTGTTCCTTCAGTTGCCTGTGCCAGGGCCACGGTATCTCTTTCGAACAACCCGCGACCCCGGCAGCAAACTTTGACCCCTGAGTTTGTAACCTATCAAACATTTTTATTTCTAAAATTCCGTACACTCACTTCAATACCTATCATCACAATCTCGAAACGTTTTTACTCCATTCACAATTTAAATGTTTTATGGACCAAATGATTATTATGACATTATAAAAAATGCCCGGGCAGTTTGAAATATGCTTAATATGGAGAGGGCAGTATGATAACAACTATTGAAATAATCAAATCGACCGGGCATTTTTTAAAACGCTTTAGAGGCATGAGGAACAGGGTGTAAAGTTCACTCATCCTCCATAGAAAAGGGAGGATCCTCCGACCAGACGGGTGTTGTGTCTGGTGGGCCACTGCCCGACGGTTGATGTCGGGACGTTGTATATATGCTAGTCGCGTTGTAAACTCTAATTGCGCGATGCAGGATTGCGTGACGTCATGTCATTGTGATGCGTAGTTCGTATGTGGCGATGTAGATGCCGCCACATCACTCCCTTCCGGAGACCGGAGGTCGATAGTGGGCTGAGTCGTGTATCTTGCGATGCTTGCCAGTGCCAGTTGTGGTTCCAGTGAGTCGGAACCGGGTGCCGCGTAGTTCACAGTGAGTCGGAACTGTCTGCGGTGACACCCCAGTGAGTCGGGGTGGCGCTGCGTTATGCTCCAGTGAGTCGGAGTGTACAGCGCTGGGTTGAGGCTGAAGGTGATGACCAGGAATGCGCGTCCGCTGCATGCTGGTGGTCAGGATACCTGTTGAAGCCGTGGATGCTGGCTGGCTGTGTGACTCGCCGCTCGAAAGCTTGAGGAAGTGATGCTGATGACGTCACGCTGATGTAGTTGCACGAAGGCTGCGCTGACGTTCATGCTCGGGGTCACCAATTTAGTGGCATGAGGAACAGGGTGTAAAGTTCACTCATCCTCCATAGAAAAGGGAGGATCCTCCGACCAGACGGGTGTTGTGTCTGGTGGGCTACTGCCCGACGGTTGATGTCGGGACGTTGTATATATGCTAGTCGCGTTGTAAACTCTAATTGCGCGATGCAGGATTGCGTGACGTCATGTCATTGTGATGCGTAGTTCGTATGTGGCGATGTAGATGCCGCCACAACGCTATAGTCACCTATGTTCTGCCAATAATTAAAACCAATTTTTATTACTGTTCAATATTTAAAAACAAATAAAACCATTCCATTCATAGATTGTGTATCTTCTTTGACCTGGACAATTAATTTCTCTGACTCTCCAATAGTCATGACATCGAATCTCCGCAATCGCTGATAATCTTGACTTTATATATATATATATTATTATTTTTTTTTTTTGATTTTTTTTTATTATTTTTTTTTTCTTGTCAGCGCGAGTCTGCGTTTGTTCTCCTCCCCGCACCCCGTGCAATGCAACGGCCAGAAGTCCACTTACACCGCAATGACCATTATCGCCTGCGCTATACGGGCTGCGGCGCTTATACCTATACGGGCTGCGGCGCCGAAGAAGGTAAGTAAGTAAGTATAAGTAATGTCATAAGTACACTAATATTGATATGCCATGGTTTTGTGAGATTGCTAGTCGACTTCTGGCTGTTACTGTACCTGTGTAGTATCAGATTGCCCAAAGACCACACGGCATTACTTATAATGTCGAGGCAATGTGATAAATAAGGACGTTCAAATTATACGAGGGCTGCTATTTATGTATCCGGAACTGGCCAGTTACAGAACAATGTTAAAAAAGTAATTATAACATTTAAATATAGAACTCTTTGGATGAAGAATACAATTTGTTTCATGTAGCTGTCATTTGTTTTTACTTTGTGGCGTCATTTTGAAAATTGCGTGTCTATAGCACCATGGATATAACTCGTGAAAATTTTCGTGATATGATTTTTTACGATTTTCGCCGAGGGCTAACTCAAAAAAAGTGCATCGATCAATTCACTTCGACTTTTGGGGAGGAAGCACTATCGAAAACTACTGTGTATCACTGGTTTAGTGAGTTTAATTGTGGGCGGTCTGTGCTCACGGAGGACGAATTTAAAGAAGGTCGCCCTAAATCGGTTGTTGTACCTCAAAATATTGATGCTGTGCGGAAACTAGTAATGCAAGATCGTCATGTTATACAGGGTGGCCGGAACATTGACGTCCAAAAATAAAATTTCGGTCCCTCGTATCGTGGGGTATTCGAATCACCCCCATGTATGTTCCGCGACTTTTCATAGTTTTCGAGTTATGAATTTTTTTCTGAATGTTTGAAAATTTTCGACCTGACCAACCTAAAAAAATTCTAAAAAAAAAAGTAGAGGGTTTTATCGAGTTTCTTTTTTTGCAACTGAATTTTCATAAGTAGTACTTTTATGCATAAAATAATCAGCTTCGTAACTGTGATGAAAGTTATGAAAATGTTGATCTAAAGTGAAAAATTTACGTTCGGTAAATTATGACTTAAATTTTCAACTTCAAAATAAAAATCTAAACAGGTGACTTCATGGTTCTCAAGTAGGCTTCAAGAATGCGCCAGACTCTCAGCTTTCATAATCATTAAAAAAACGTAGGACTTAATGGGGCTAACTTTGGCCTTAATCGGCCTTCAAAGACTGCGAGGTGGAAAATTCTTAAAATTAGCTATCTGATTAATAAATATTTTTTTTCCATTTTCTCGCTCCTAAGGTTATTTAGTTTGCTAACCAAAAATGACTGCAGGAAAGCTAAGATTTAAACACGGAGATTTTTTTAAATGTTAGTTTAATGAATTTTGCGCGATCCGTTCTCGTGGACTATGGGTTGTAAACGAGGGTGCAACTCTTTTACCTGCAATAACAATGGACCGAGAGGAAAAGAGACCGAATTATTGCTATCTCTCTCACGCAAGGCGCGCTACCGAAGCCAACGGAAAACAAGTACCTCAGTCGTACTCACATTGTGTTTACTGCTATACGCGTGTCGCCATTTTGTCTTTACCACACTCGCTTTGCCCACGGACTCCGCTGCCTACTTGTTTGACTACTTTGCTCGTTTATTGGACTGTGTTTTGCATTCTGATTTGGACTTTTTTTACGTGGAAGTGTAAAAAATGAGTTACACGTTAAGTGAATATGCAGAAATGCATTATTTTTATGGAGTTGCACAAGGAAACGGCCATGAAGCAGCGCAACTGTATCTCGAACAACTTCAACGTCGTGGTGGGCCGCAACCTGAGCGATATCCCGACCATCGTGTTTTTATTAACACGCACAACACTTTGATGGCAGGCCGCATTCCTGGTCGACGCGGCAGTCATGAAGGAATCCCTAGAGCTAACCCGGATCGCAGAGAAATGGTGCTGGAAGAAGTTCAGCGAAATCCGTCTACGAGTACGAGAAGTATGGCTCGTGCTCTGAACATCCCAAGGACTTCTATCCAAGACATTCTTCACGATGAAGAATACCACGCGTTCCACATCCGACGAGTCCAAGCTTTACTGCCTACAGATCACCAATTGCGCGTTGATTTTTGCCAAACCATGTTACGAAAAGAGCAAGAGGATCCTGGATTTTTCAATAAAGTTTTATGGTCAGATGAGTCACGATTTGAGCGATCCGGAATATTCAATATTCATAATTACCACACGTGGGCGAATGAAAATCCACTCGAAGTGAGAGCTTCGACATTTCAACATCGCTTCAGCGTTAACTTGTGGTCTGGTATCCTCAATGGCGAACTAATTGGTCCGTTTGAACTGCCGTCCAGACTTGATGGAGAAACATACAAAAACTTTTTGGAAAATGAACTTCCATTGTTGCTGGCAGATGTGAATCTCGAACTAAGACGAACCATGGTGTTGCAAAATGACGGCGCCCCGTGTCACTATGCAACCCAGGTCCGAAATTACTTAGATGAAACATACCCCAACAGATGGATCGGACGCAGCGGACCAATTAGGTGGCCTCCACGCTCACCTGATCTCAACCCCATCGATTTCTTTATTTGGGGCTATTACAAGGAAATAGCATACGCCCGAGACTGTTCAAGTGAACAAGAGCTGAGGCAGTTGATTGCAGAAGCTGAACGTGTTGTGAGAGAGAACAGAGACGCTTTTAGACGATTGCCAGACAATTTCTTACGTAGGTGTAGAATGTGTATTGCTGCTGGTGGTGGCCACTTTGAAAACCTTTTGTAAATGTTAAAAATAAATTAAGTACTTTTTTCACATTATCATCTGTGTTTTATTCAAAACCACTTTTTACGTAAAACTTTTCTTACCCAACTCTGAAACTATTAGTTGGTTAGTTTTCAGTATTCTTATCATTAATTAACCTTAGGAACGAGAAAATAGCCAAAAAAAAATAATTACTCAGATGGGTAATTTTAAGAATTTTTCCACCTCGCTGTCTTTGAAGGCCGATTTTAAACAAAGTAGCCCTATTAAGTACTTCATTTTTTTATGATTATGAAAGCTGAGACTCTGGCGCATTCTTGAAGCCTACTTAGGAATTATGAAGTCACCTGTTAAGATTTTTAATTTAAAGTTGATAATTTGAGTCATAATTTACCGAACGTAAATTTTTCACTTTAGATCAACATTTTCATAACTTTCATCACAGTTACGAAGCTGATTATTTTATGCATAAAAGTACTACTTATGAAAATTCAGTTGCAAAAAAAGAAACTCGATAAAACCCTCTACTTTTTTTTTTAGAATTTTTTTAGGTTGGTCAGGTCGAAAATTTTCAAACATTCAGAAAAAAATTCATAACTCGAAAACTATGAAAAGTCGCGGAACATACATGGGGGTGATTAGAATACCCCACGATACGAGGGACCGAAATTTTATTTTTGGACGTCAATGTTCCGGCCACCCTGTATATCGCGAGATAGAGGCATCTCTGGGCATAAGTATGACGAGTATTATATAAAATATTACACGAACATAGTTGTAAAAAAATGTTGCAAAAGTACAATCAGGGTGCGTCAAATGCTGTCTAGTTCTGGAAATACCTCAATCCGAATGGAAAAAGTGCTACGAAAATTAGTAATAAATGATAAATGTTTGTTTCACTTTGTTAGTCCGGATACATAAATAGCAGCCCTCGTAATTATTTATTTCGCCCGTAGCTTGTCAATGTCATTAATCGTAAAATAACATTAGGTATAATCAATGAAAACGTCGCGTCGTCGCGCGTCGTTCCATTGTCGGACTTGTAATTTGACGTAGTGAGTATTTTTTCACTGATGGTGTAACACATTTGCAACAATTAAGCAATTTGGCGACACGGTTGGCGCAGTGGTTGCACGATTCCCGCACGGAACAAATATTTGTACGACCTACAAGTATTTGTTCCGAGTCTGGGTGTTTTTCTATCTATAATATGCAGCTATGTATTTACAAAAAAAAAATGTATATAAGTAGTTTATCAGCCATCTCGTTACCATAACACAAGAATTAGGTTGCTTAGCTTGGGACTAGATGGCGTTGTGTGAAATGTCCAAGGATATTTATTTATATTTATTTATTTAATAAGAACAAGAAAAACTGAAACTGTGTTTGTGTGCCTGATTTTGTGTAAGTGTATAGTTGTGAAAGGTGTTGGGGTGTTTGAGTAGTGTAGATACGTTACCGAAAAAGAAATGTAATAAAATTGTTTATCTACACCCATGCTATAAATTCTCTATAAAAGTTCCTGAAACAGTTACCTTATTGCCAACATTAAAACAGCCAGTGTCATAGTAACCGTGGTAACCATAATAGCATCCAAACGGATGCTTTAATGTTGTACTGAATTTCATAATGCAACTCGTTTTCAAAAAAAGAACATTGTAATGCACGCGCGTTTCACTACAACAGCGCCGTAATTTTAAAAAAGAACTTATTCGAATTCACGTCGTATACTATGACGCCGGCCGCCATGTTCGATACCAGTATTAGTATTGCAAAAAACTGTTTCAGAACCTTTTATAGAGGATTGATAACATGGATGTAGATAAAGTCTTGTATGCAACTGTACATAATTAGGTATTAAAACACTCAGGTGATACTATTTTAATAGCCCTTAGTATACGTCAGTTGCATAAATAACTATTAAGTGACTATTTTTGAACATTGAACCGTTTCTCTGTTTCCTCATATGAAAGGCCAATTAGGTAATTATGTACCTTTTTCTTACATAAAGTTTTGTTGAGTGGATATTATGTTGAGTTCTTTATTTATTTTATTGTAAAGAAAAGGAGAAATCACTGTGTAAAATATTCTTATGAGTTTGAATCATTTTGTAACAAATTACTAATCCATTGCTTCATATGTTCGAAAGATTTGTCTGCTCGACAGCGTAAATAACGCAATGAATGTTGTTGCACTGTCATAAAAACTTTTTTACAAAAACAAAAACCGACTTCCAAAAAAAACACTACAAATTGAAAAATAACTTTAATTTCAGAAGTCGGTGTCTTTGGATCTGTATTTTAGTTTTTTGCCACCGACTTCCGAAATTAAAGTTATTTTTCAATTTGTAGTGTTTTTTTTGGAAGTCGGTTTTTGTTTTTGTAAAAAAGTTTTTATTTTTCACTTTTTAGTGGTTCAGTTTGTAATTTATCTAAGTTACAATAACCCAATGTCAGCTGCTCATCACGTTTTACAAAATGTTGCTTTTCCCGATGCAGGGCCGTTAATTGTTGAGGAGTTCTCCTAGTAAGAACCAGGAGAAATGGAGCTCATGGTGAATCACCATAACCATTATTTTGACGAGCATAAACCATATTAAAGTAATCGAATCGCAACCTGTTATATACTTAGATATAATTGAGTATTTCCGATGGCCCTCTGTGGTCTTCATCATCAGTTCCAGCTCACCGAATGGTACTTTCCGAGAGCAAATGCACGAGTTACTATAAAAAATACCGAAATCGATATAGGTGTGCCCATAAAATTTGAGGGTTTCCCTCGATTTCCATGGGATCCCATCATCAGATCCTGACTTGATGATCATGGGACCACTTGGGACGTATACCCTTTCGAACAAAAAAAGAAAAATCCAAATCGGTCTAGCCATTTTCGAGTAATCGGGGAACATACATAAAAAAAAAAAAAAAAAAAAAAAAAAAAAAAAAAAAGGTTCCGACGAATTGAGAACCTCCTCCTTTTGGAAGTCGGTTAAAAATGAAACCAACTCCGATTGATAATTAGGGTGCGGGTAACAATAAAACACAATTGTTTAGTTCACTTATTTTATTATTTATGTCCAGCAGTGAACCTCGTTATGGGCAAATGATGATGATTTTATTTTAAAACGCATCTTTTCAAATATGTCTTGAGTGAGTATTTTTTTAGTTTAGCCTCTGGAGAACGGAGGAGCAGCATTCGTTACCAAATAGTAGATACCGGATTGTCTGAAAAAATAAACATAAATTAAAATGGCTGTCCTCAAAATGTATTATACAGGGTTATTAGTAAAACACTAGTAACCTCTTAAGGGGTAATTTTACTCATCATTATGAACAACTTTTAATATGGAACCAAACCTGAAATTGCGAAAAAAAAATCTGCTGTTTAGTACATTTATCTACATACATCAAACTCGTCAAAATGTGGGGAGCAGCTGATTTTTTTTTCGCGATTTCCTGTTTTGGTTCCGTAGTAAAAGTTGTTCATAATGATGAGTAGGCACAATTATAGAGGCATGGGGAACAGGGTGTAAAGTTCACTCATCCTCCATAGAAAAGGGAGGATCCTCCGACCAGACGGGTGTTGTGTCTGGTGGGCTACTGCCCTACGGTTGATGTCGGGACGTTGTATATGTATATGCTCTAGTCGCGTGGTAAACTCTAATTGCGCGATGCAGGATTGCGTGACGTCATGTCATTGTGATGCGTAGTTCATATGTGGCGATGTAGATGCCGCCACACAATGACCCCTTAAGTTCTTATGTGGCGATGTAAATGCCGCCACACAATGACCCCTTAATTTCTTATGTAGCGATGTAAATGCCGCCATACAATGACCCCTTAAGTTCTTATGTGGCGATGTAAATGCCGCCACACAATGACCCCTTAATTTCTTATGTAGCGATGTAAATGCCGCCATACAATGACCCCTTAATTTCTTATGTAGCGATGTAAATGCCGCCATACAATGACCCCTTAAGTTCTTATGTGGCGATATAAATGCCGCCACACAATGACCCCTTAAGTTCTTATGTGGCGATGTAAATGCCGCCACACAATGACCCCTTAAGTTCTTATGTGGCGATGTAAATGCCGCCACACAATGACCCCTTAAGTTCTTATGTGGCGATGTAAATGCCGCCACACAATGACCCCTTAAGTTCTTATGTGGCGATGTAAATGCCGCCACACAATGACACCTTAAGTTCTTATGTGGCGATATAAATGCCGCCACACTATGACCCCTTAAGTTCTTATGTGGCGATGTAAATGCCGCCACACAATGACCCCTTAAGTTCTTATGTGGCGATATAAATGCCGCCACACAATGACCCCTTAAGTTCTTATGTGGCGATGTAAATGCCGCCACACAATGACCCCTTAAGAGGTTACCGGTGTTTTACCAATAACCCTGTTTGTACTAAGTTAGCATAATCCGCCCTATAACGTTCCCACTGCTGGGACACAGGCCTCCTCTCTGCGAGAGGGAGCGGGCTGTAACCTACCACGAGTCACGCGCCTCACTCGTCTTTATACTCGTACTAACAAGATAAAGGTAAAGATAAAGATATATTTATTGCATAACTGTGCACATTAAGTTCTTATACATATTAGGTCTTTACCTATGAAATTGCCGTTCTGCAGTACTGGCCATTTCAAATCAAAATAATTTTTGTTTGGCTAAGAATTCTAATTTCAAATTAATTTTATTTTAAAAACATGGATTTTTTTTTCCAAAAGTAGTCATTTGTTTATTGATTAGTGTTACATTTTCATCGCATTTCAATCTTTTTCGTCATCATGGATACGTTAAAAATTCGAGTAATTATGGAATATGAGTACCGTCGTGGCAGCAACGCGGCACAAGCGGCACGCAACATCAACGACGTTTACGGAGCTAACACTACAAACCAACGCACCACCTGTTATTGGTTTGCTCGCTTCCGTTCTGGAAATTTCGACCTGAAAAATGAACCTCGCGGTCGTCCGAAGACTTTGGTCGACAATTACGAATTAAAGGCGATTGTGGAAGCTGATGATACACAATCTACGGCTGAATTAGCAGCAGCTTTCGACGTTAGCGTCAAAACAATATTGGTCCATTTGCGTCAAATTGGCAAGGTAAAAAAGCTTGACAAATGGGTGCCCCACGAACTCAATGATCGCCAGCGCGAAGTACGGGTCGAGACGTGCCTTGCACTGCTCAACAGACACACAAATGAAGGAATTTTGAACCGCATTGTTACCTGCGATGAAAAATGGATTCTGTTTGATAACCGCAAGCGCTCAGCAAGTTGGTTGGATCCAGGTTCAGCACCTAAACAATGCCCTAAACGAAAACTTACCCCTAGAAAAGTGATGGTCACTGTTTGGTGGTCTAGCGCCGGTGTGATTCATCACAGCTTCTTACCAAACGGGGTGAGCATTACTTCAGATGTGTACTGTGAAGAACTGAACACAATGATGGAGAAGCTGGCACATCTCCAACCAGCATTGGTCAATCGCTCGTCTCCGCTGCTCCTGCACGACAACGCGCGACCTCATACTGCACAGCAGACGGTCTCCAAGTTGCAAGAACTGGGGTTGGAAACTCTCCGTCATCCGCCCTACTCACCAGACCTTGCGCCTACAGACTACTACTTTTTCCAGAATTTGGATAACTTCTTGGCGGGAAAAAAATTCAATACCCGAGAGGCAGTACAAAATGCCTTTGAAGAATTTGTTGCCTCCCGACCAGCTGATTTCTTTAAGAAGGGCATCAATAAACTGCCACTGCATTGGCAAAGATGCATTGATTGCATGGGTGATTACTTCGATTAATACAAATAAAAAATACATGAAAAAAATTCGTTTAAATTTTTTCATACAAAACGGCAATTTCATAGGTAAAGACCTATTATTTAGTTTCAACAGTCTACCCAAGTTGGATATGCAATAGTATTTTAGTATTTTAGGTTGGTATTTGGAAATATTTTTTTTTTTCAAAAAACTCATGCAGATTATAAAACACATTATCAATTAACATTTTTTTCAATTTATTATTAAACATATTGCCATTTAAACACACGAATAGCAGTAACATAGGTACTTTTATAATCCATCATGTTGTTAATAACCGGTAAATGAATGTCATATTTATATTGTTTCCGAATGTTTCTTTTTGAATTTGCTTTGAAATTAAAATATTCCATATTATTTTTAACATATAAACGCAATTCGAGTATATAAATACCAGTCAGTGTCAAGAAACCCCCGTTCTAAAGACATCTCTTAGTGATTCGGTACTGTACATGTTAATATTGTCCTAAGACACTTCTTCTGGAGAATGAACGTGGATTGTACGTTTGTCATAAGTTAACAGTGGGTACACATTTCCAAAATAAGCATTTCTATTAACACTTGGATTTGTAGTTTCTGCCAGAACTGGCAATGCGTAGCCAATCCAAGCCAATGCTTAGTCAATCTGCCTGCCTTTTCCCAACTATGTTGGGTTCGGCTTCCAGTCTAACCGGATGCAGCTGAATACCAGTATTTTACATGGAGCGACTGCCTATCTGACCTCCACAACCCTGTAACTGACTGGTTGTCAGACTTTCGGGGTTCTGACGACCCGTAACGACTGTCAAAGATCCACGAATGACAGCCGGGACCAACGGCTTAACGTGCTTTCCGAGGCACGGAGGAATCTCGGTATGTAAAGATGGTCACACATCCACGGACTAACTGCGGCAAGCGTAACTTAACCTGATGGATCGACCCGTGCGGCTGTTATTACTTAGCCACGAGCTCCTATTAAATTAAACCAATTACAGGCACTTTTGAAATATCAAGGAGTCGGTCAGTCAGAAAGATGAAGCTAGTTGCCAATTCCAAAGCGTAGTACCACAAATTACTACAGATAGGACATTCCGCAGTTTAGGTATGAAGCTACAAGTACGCGGCCGGGCCCTCTCGCGGGGACAATTCAGTAGGTCAAAAGGTATAAGAGTTACGCGATAGAAAGAGAGGCAACTTGTAGTTGAATATAACCGTAGGTAATAAGCGTTGTGCGACCTGAATTGCACTTTATTGTGTCGTAGCAAGAGTCGCTTTTTATTAAGCTGATTAATCTGTGGTAGTCTTAGGTTCCTATGGAGAAGAACAGGCAAGCAACTCCACAGATTGTCTTATGGGTAAGTCAAACATCTTACCCAGTCTTAGGAACCAGTCCTCCCATACGAAGAGTACCCCACAGTTGACAGTTTCCAGTCATGGCGGTCACGTAGGACAGGCAGCGTTGCCCTGTGAAGCCGCCTGTGGTGAGGGACTCCGCCATGTAGTGGAAAGATCTGGAATGAGGAGGAATAGCACTTTAATAGAGGGTCGTGAACAAATCTGAAAAATATGCGAGAATTCCTGGTCAGCAAGAGAGCAAGTCTTTCCCTATTTAAGAAGATACAAGCTCTTGTCTATGAAGATTCACTTGTATGTACCTAATCGATTAATTGAGTTATTTAAAGACTTTATTCCCTTCATAATAAATCACAGACAAAGTCACCATCCAGAAACTTCATACACCAGCCAGACACAAACTCATCACCCAGACACAAAGTCACCACTTAATCTTACTTAGAATGATCACACTCAGGCGTGCTGAGCCCCGTTAGTGTAGAAGTCAGCATCCTGCACCTAGCGTTGCTAGATAATTTAAGAACCCTGCGTTGGCGTGAATAACATCAGTATTACCTATGCCACGTCCATTTAGTAACACAAAGACAATAGTCATTATTCAAAGACAAAGTCACCACCCAGCTGCAAAGTCAACACCCAACCCAAAGTCACCACCCACCCAAATATAAATTTGCCACTCAAAACAATGTCACCCACTACATACAAAGTCACTATCCAGCAACAAAGTCACCACCCAGAGACAAAGGCAGCACCCATTTTTACCTGGAATGAGCACAATCGTAACAGTCGCAAACAGGTCTGCTAAGCCTTCCATTGGGGTATAAGTCTGCATCACCTAGCGTCGCCAGATATGTAATCCAAGAACCCTGTGTCGCGGTCGGTGTGAATGACCTCAGTTACCTCCACGTCCATTTATGACCGTGTCATAGCATTAATTTTGCCCTCCGAAGCAGTTCGAAGCTCGTTACCGCCGGGTCCGCCGGTAAAAAGCCAAGGGCAGGCCGATGAAGAAGGCTTCATTCGCGTGGAGAAGAAGATGAAGAAGAAGAAGCCTGCTTGTCGCAATCAGTGCGGTACCGCATTGACTGGTCCCGACATGTTGCTGCGTCCCGCTATTCCATCGACGCAGCTGTACGTGTCACGTTTACATCACTCCACGAAGGTAGAGGAGGTCGTGGAGTACATCAGGATGAAGACTAAGTTCACCTTGAGAGTCGAGAAGTTGGAGTCGCGCCATAAGATTAACTTCAAATCTTTTGTGGTGCGGGTTCCGACTCATCACCTGGAGACTTTCATGAAAGAGGAATTTTGGCCAACGGGTGTCGTGTATCGGCGTTTTCGCGGAAGGCTACATGACACCACGACTCAGCGCAATACGTCGCCGACCCAACGTAGTACCTAAATAGATTTTGTAGTGATGTTTTTTATTATTTATTCGTTTATATTTTTGTAAGATTATTTTGTGTATTTTATATATGGGCCCTAGTTGCCTGAAAATAAAGCAATTATTATTATTATTATTAAGGCGAAAGCGCCAGGGTAGCCCGCGAAATTCAAAATTTCTTACGTTTTTTGCAATGTGTAGGTCAGTGTGAACTTTTATGTTGATTAAAATATGATTCGCGGCCGTAGCTAATATGGCTTTACAGAATTGTAATCATAAGAATCAGAAATTCAACTCCATAAGTTAGCATTTACCTCAAATCTAGCGATTTCATGAAATCATGAGGTTTGAGGTAAATACTAACTTATGGAGTTGTATTGCTGATTCTAATGATTATAATTCTGTAAAGCCATATTAGCTACGGCCGCGAATCATATTTTAATCAACATACAAGCTCACACTGACCTACAAATTGCAAAAAACGTAAGAAATTTTGAATTTCGCGGGCTACCCTGGCGCAGCAACCTTAAGTAGCTCAAAGAGTCACCAGAGACAAAGTCACTATGCAGAAACAAATTCATCACCTACAAGCAAAGTCGCTCACCCAAAAACTAAGTCACTACCCAGATACAACTCATCACTCAGAAGCAAAGTCACTATCACAAAAAGTAAGTCACTACCCAGATACAAACTCATAACTTAGAAGCAAAGTCACTTACCCAAAAACTAGGTCACTACCCAGGCACAAACTCATCATCCAGAATCAAAGTCGCTCATCCAAAAACTAAGTCACTACCCAGGCACAAACTCATCACCCAGAAGCAAAGTCGCTCATCCAAAAACTAAGTCACTACCCAGGCACAAACTCATCACCCAGAAGCAAAGTCGCTCATCCAAAAACTAAGTCACTACTCAGGCACAAACTCCAGAAGCAAAGTCGCTCATCCAAAAACTAAGTCACTACTCAGGCACAAACTCCAGAAGCAAAGTCGCTCATCCAAAAACTAAGTCACTACTCAGGCACAAACTCATCACCCAGAAGCAAAGTCGCTCACCCAAAAACTAAGTCAGTACCCAGATACAGATACAAACTCATCACTAAGAAGCAAAGTCGCTCACCCAAAAACTAAGTCACTACCCAGACACAAAGTCATCACCCAGAAGCAAAGTCACCACCCACCCAGAGAAAGTTACACACCCAATCTTACCTGGAATGATCACAATCGTTAGAGTTACATCCAGGCATGCTCAGACCTCCATTAGGGTAAAAGTCTGCGTCACCTAGCGTCGCCAGGTAACCTAGGAACCCTGCGTTGGTGTGAATGACCTCAGTGTAGACTCCATCGGAAGACCTGAACTTATCATTGTTCTGGCCAGTCCAGCCGGGCAGGGCGGGGTCTAGAGCTGGAATGGGAGAGAGAGAGGAATATTTTAGTATACAGGGTCAATGGTGGCGGTAGTAGGTAGCTGTACTCGCCTTAAGGAGTAGACCTCCAGATACAATAAATACACAAATTACCCTACTTAATGTTTGAAAAATCGGGAAATAATTGACTTACTTACTAGAAATATATCGTAAAGGAGAATGAACAAATCTGTCCCCCCCTCCTACTTATTTGCGATTTGTTTCAGTTGAAAATCCGTTGAAAGTTTTAGGCCCCAAAACATAACTAAGTAATACAATAGGCATAATGCCTGGGTAAAAACAAAAAAAAAATCTATTTAGTCCGTCAGTCAGTTAATAAAAATATTTAGACACGTATTTTTTTGTTTTAATCATAATAATATTAATAAAAAATTACTTAGATAACACGCATTAAAGTTGGGTAGTGGGGGGGCTCGCTACGTCACTTCTACGTATTAAATCTAGCAAGGCGTGACGTCATGTCATATCTTAACTCAATGTATTACCGTAATCTTTTGATTACGTAAAAAAATAATAAAAATACGTGTCTAATATTTTTTAATAATCTACTTGATGGACAAAAAAAATTTTAGCCATCTTCCCTATTACAGTCTCGTACCATTTCGTTAATTAGTTTTGTTGTTTTTTTTAAACTCACCAGTAACATAAGCAACATTTCCTTCGACATTCCTGGCAGCAATGCCAGCTTGGTGACCTCCGAGGCTGTGCCCCACCAGGTGGTACATACCCGGAACAGCCCCAGTAGCACTGTTCAGCCAAGTTATAAATCTTGCTACGCTTTCACCTAAAAATTAAAGGATTTCATACAATAAACTATTTTGAGGTTAGGTTGTCTCAGTGAAACCACCTTTTCAGAAAAAAAAAACAGGCCAAGTTAATAACCATTAGCGCTATGAAAACGATTTTTGCTGGTATTCCAACATTGGTTTTAACCCTGTATACCACAAAAACAGAATCATTATAAATTACAGCCCAGCCAATTTAGGTTAAAAATTTAGGTACTTTCAGTTATTTCTTGTCATCAGTGGTCAGATTGGCCGCCCCTATTATCTGGCCGATCTAGGCCCCGGCCTACTGGATCTTAGGGCAAATCCGCCACTGAGAGCGATTATTCTCTGCGAGTGTTCTTTGCCGTGGGATGTTAAAGACTTATTTTATAGTCCAAACAATTTCGGATTCTTTGGCCCAAAATGTGTAGGTACTCGTGTTTTTTCTCCAGACATCTATTAAACTTACCAGAAGACACGGTGTTAGCCAGAGCAGTGAAGTAGTTGATGGAGCCAGCTCCAGCACTCCAGTCCACCACGATGACGTTCACATCTTCAGCTGACAGGAACGCTGACGAAATACACGTACAATAGTTAGTGACAGTTACAAGAAGATGGATGGATTGAAGACCTTTTTTTTGTGGATAGGAAGTCATCAAATGACTTCTCCCGCTCTGGGCGGAGCGGAGGGCGTGTCAGACTTTTACTGACCAAAATCCACCCGTGTTCCTGCAGTTGCCTGTGCCAGGGAAACGGTATCTCTTTCGAACAACCCGCGACAACGGCGGCATCGGCCCTATCGGACCCCATCACTGCTGACATGTCTTTGAGGTGCGCGTGGGACACAACTCGCCGTTGACCCGGGCGGTCCTTACCGGACGGCGAGCTACCCATTGCTCGCCGTGTGAAATTGGCCCTAAGCCTAAAACATCAAATTCATCTTTTCATCTTAGTGAAACATAAAAAAAATCTTACCAGGAACCAGAACAGTGTTAAAATCAGCAGTAACAGAGTCCAGCCATCCATGAATGAGGACAATGGTTCTCCTGTTGGCGTTGTAGTTGGTGATGCCCAGCAGACCCTCGCTGCCGATCAGCAGCGGCTGGCTGACTGTGGGGTTCTGTCTGGAAAGAGAATTGAGTAAATCTGAGTTATGGCTTGTGTTGGGGATTTCAGTTAAAACTCCTCTTGATAATCACTTATAGATTTATTTCCTATTACTTAGGTTGTACACACACACATATTATATAGGTATCACACATTACACAGGTTATTACATACCGTAAAACGGGGCTATTCGGGACATATTTTGAGATACTTTACCAAATATCTTGTTTATTTCACATAAATTACTGTGGTGAAAAAATTGTACGGGTGTCGGAGAACTCCTTACTTCTGCAGACATACTTTTGAAGTAGCTACATGTAACAGGAACAGAAAAATAAAAAAATAATGAGGCTGTCCCAAATATCGCATATTTGGGGCTATTATGGACAGCACTGAAAAACCGATGTAAAATGCATATTTTGAGACAAAACAGCCACTTTCAACAAGTCTATCGATACTTGGGACAAAGACTGACAAAAACTACATAAAATAATGTTTTTGTTTTAGGGATTGGTAGAATTTTAAGAAGAAAAATTTTTTTTTCAAAAACTCGTTTATTACTAGGTTATGTAAACTTCTATGAACGGTAAGAATGTCGAAACTTAAAGCTTATTTAATTAAATTAAATTAATTAAATTAAATTAATTAAATTAAAATAATTTAAATTAAATCAATTTAATTAAATTAATTAAATTACGGTTAATTGTACTTTTGGGTACACCATATTTTTGTTCTGCTTCTCTAGTAGACAGTTTTTTAGACTTAACGTCTGATATTGCCTTGTTTAAGTCATCATTACTATAAGAGAAGTATGGCATGTACCGTTTACCTTTTCTTAAGTTTCTATATGTTCTTGAATATTTTCGAACCATTATACAATTGTACTTTATCTGAAAACAAAGACTGACAAAAACTACATAAAATAATGTTTTTGTTTTAGGGATTGGTAGAATTTTAAGAAGAAAATTTTTTTTTTTCAAAAACTCGTTTATTACTAGGTTATTTAAACTTCTATGAACGGTAAGAATGTCGAAACTTAAAGCTTATTTAATTAAATTAAATTAAATTAATTAAATTAAAATAATTTAAATTAAATTAATTAAATTACGGTTAATTGTACTTTTGGGTACGCCATATTTTTGTTCTGCTTCTCTAGTAGACAGTTTTTTAGACTTAACGTCTGATATTGCCTTGTTTAAGTCATCATTACTATAAGAGAAGTATGGCATGTACCGTTTACCTTTTCTTAAGTTTCTATATGTTCTTGAATATTTTCGAACCATTATACAATTGTACTTTATCTGAAAACCACAAAAAACCTTGTAAATACATAATGATAGATATATTAATAAATAAAAATCAATTGTACACAAATGCATAAAAGTGAAGGGGCTATTTGGGACACTGTCCCAAAAAGCCCCGCAACGATGTCCCAAAAAGCCCCAGACACATTATCAATCATAAATCAAAAACTATAAGCATGACAAAATTAAATACCAGTAAGAAAACATAGTGATAATATATATACTCGTCATTTAAAAACAACAGAGCTCTTACCAGTCAGGATTTTCCGCTGTGCGAGAAGTTTTGCCGCCTAAATTTTCACGTAAAAAACGGTCTCTGACTCTTTCACCAAAATTTGTTACTAAACTGTTTAATATACTGACACTGACAGTTGACAATTATGACGTTAACTATAAATGTGTTGCTAGAGTTCATAAAACAAATCCTACCAAACAGCAAACGAAAATTATCGACATAATTGTTCAAAAACCTGGGTTGTCCCAAATACCCCCCTGAAACCCAAATAGCCCCGTTTTACGGTAGTTATCAGAATGTTACATAGGTATAAAAAAAAAAAAAAAAAAAAAATATTTATTTGTTCAAGACTTAAACCTTTACAGTATTACATTACTACTACACCAGTATACATTACTTCTTCTAGGTACTACTTAGTGCTCTACTAGTGAGCTGTGGACTGAACTGTGTCGTAAATGTATTTTGGTCCTGCTTACATAGTAAATCACCATAGCGCAAGTCGCGGATGGCTCTTGTGAGTCTGAACAATATTTCGACCAATAGTGAAGCTAGAATATGTGGGCGAGTCCATTTGGCTCTCGACATGTAGCGACATGTTCTCGGGCTTTGTTCTGTCTTTCTATTGTTTGTGTTACGAGTTTTCTACATGTTGAGACTTGTCTAATAAAGTGTTTGTTATGATTCATTATAGGCATAGACTTATAAAAAAAGATGGACTCCGCGCCACGCATATCGAAAGTGAAGCACAGTAAGTATGCCGGACCGTTTGTACAAACACGCCTCGCGCACACATTTGCATCATAGTATGCCGACCGGCCGCCATTACGTGACACGGGCGACGCCGTCTTTGCAGGTACTCAAATCATGCACACATAGATCGGTACGGTGCTTCACTTTCGACATTCGTGGCGCGGAGTCCATCTTTTTTTATGAGTCTATGATTATAGGTATATTCTTCAATCAAGTTTACTAAGATATGTAATTGGGTTATGTACTAAGGTATGTAAGGTGTATAGTGTAATTAAACTAATCCTATGCTTCAGTAGGTACAATTTACTTATATCTATGACTACTTTCATTGTTATTTATTTAGGTATTTCAATCAAACTTAATTACCTATACGTTTACAATCAGTTAGTTAGGTAGTTCTTCGTGTTGTCGTCGCCAACAGCTTGAAAACATGGTGTAATTTAAATAAGTGATAGGGGTTATCACTTATTTAAATTACACCATGTTTGCAAGCCATAACCCAGATTTTTAAGGGGTCAATCGCGAAAAAAAAACCGGTCAAAAGCGAATCGGACTTGCGCATCGAGGGTACCATCATTTACCTAAGTATATGTAGGTAATTTTTGGTGATGATTTCTGAAAAACTGTGCTATTTAGAGACATCGTTTTATTTTTCCTGTAATCTATAGGTACCTACATATACTTCTATCACTTAAAATTATTTCAGATTTTACGGAGAACACTTTTCATCAAAAGTCGAAAACTATGCTGCCTAAAAAAAAGAAAAAAAATGTTTGAGAATTTGCAAACAGCGTTCTTTCATATGATACCCCCATGCCCTAGTAGCCCCACTTCGATTTTTTAGTCCCTGTTGCAAAAAAACATAGATATTTTTATTTCATTCTTACTTGCAAAATACATAGTTGGCGTAAAATTGTTCCAAATTTCAAGTTGATAGCATTCGTAGTTCTTGAGATATCCAGCTGTGACAGACAGACAGACAGACAGAGTCACACCATAAGGGTTCCTTTTTACCATTTTGGTACGGGACCCTAAAAACATGTATTCTGTCCTCTACATTTTGACGCGTTATGCGAACATAAATGTTGGGAACAGATGATCTTTTTTCGCGATTCTAGGTTTGGCCCCATAGTGAATTTTATTCATAATTATGAGTACAATGACCCCTTTGAGAAAAAAAAGAAAATACGATGTTACTTATATCCAATGAGGTATTATAATATTAACATCATTGCTTATATCCATGGACCTTACCTAGTGAACAGGTGGTAGACATTCTGTCTATCAGGAACGTATCTGGCCGCTTCAGCCACATCGCTGACGGTCCCCCACAGGTCTACCAGGTGAAGAGATCCATCTGGTCCTTCAACGTACTGGTAGCGGAGACCGTCATCCAGCTTCCTGATGACCGGGTCATAGGGGAGAGCTGGAAAAAGAAAGAGACGAAGTTTTGGTTTGGTAGACTTTTTTATCATATCTCAAAGAAGAGATACCATAGAAGATACCGACTACCTGGAGTATTGTATCTCCTTCTCCCTTAATCCATCCAAAGGTTGTCTGTAAAAGATCGCTTTAAGCGGTAACCTATTGTGTCACCCTTTTTTTTTGTGGATGGGAAATAATCAAATGACTTCTCCCGCTCTGGGTGGAGCGGGAGGGCGTATCAGACTTTGATAGACTAAAACCCACCCGTGTTCCTTCAGTTGCCTATGCCAGGGCCACGGTATCTCTTTCGAACAACCCGCGACCCTGATAGGCGTCGGCCCTATCGGACCGCATTGCTGCTGACATCTCTTTGAGGCGCGCGTGGAACACAACGCGCCGGGTCACCCTAAGTGCTATGAATATGAGCGGCACGTTGCCGAGGGTTGCCAGAGGCAACTGCAGCCGTCGACGCGTCGACAGTTGCCTCTGTCGTTGCCAACATCCCACACATCACATTTGAGCACTTTGTAAAAATTCTACTTAGGTACATTTACATACATTTGTAATTTTTATGGTGTACATAAAAATGAATATTCCATCTATATAGGTATCTATTGCTTTGAGGGATTATTAAAGGGTGAAGGTTACAACATCAGTGCGTCGACTCTTATACGTTAGACCGAAACTCGAAATGCCGAATCACTTTATACCGAATGAACGCTATCCCGAATCATGCTATTACAAATGAACGCTATCCCGAATCATGCTATTACGAATGAACGCTATCCCGAATAATGCTATTACGAATGAATGCTATCCCGAATCATGCTATCCCGAATCATGCTATTACGAATGAACGCTATCCCGAATCATGCTATTACGAATGAACGCTATCCCGAATCATGCTATTACGAATGAACGCTATCCCGAATCATGCTATTACGAATGAACGCTATCCCGAATAATGCTATTACGAATGAATGCTATCCCGAATCATGCTATCCCGAATCATGCTATTACGAATGAACGCTATCCCGAATAATGCTATCCCGAATCATGCTATTACGAATGAACGCTATCCCGAATCATGCTATTACGAATGAACGCTATCCCGAATCATGCTATTACGAATGAACGCTATCCCGAATAATGCTATTACGAATGAATGCTATCCCGAATCATGCTATCCCGAATCATGCTATTACGAATGAACGCTATCCCGAATAATGCTATTACGAATGAATGCTATCCCGAATCATGCTATCCCGAATCATGCTATTACGAATGAACGCTATCCCGAATCATGCTATTACAAATGAACGCTATCCCGAATCATGCTATTACGAATGAACGCTATCCCGAATAATGCTATTACGAATGAATGCTATCCCGAATCATGCTATTACAAATGAACGCTATCCCGAATCATGCTATTACGAATGAACGCTATCCCGAATCATGCTATTACAAATGAACGCTATCCCGAATCATGCTATTACAAATGAACGCTATCCCGAATCATGCTATTACAAATGAACGCTATCCCGAATCATGCTATTACAAATGAACGCTATCCCGAATCATGCTATTACAAATGAACGCTATCCCGAATCATGCTATTACGAATGAACGCTATCCCGAATCATGCTATTACGAATGAACGCTATCCCGAATAATGCTATTACGAATGAATGCTATCCCGAATCATGCTATCCCGAATCATGCTATTACAAATGAACGCTATCCCGAATCATGCTATTACGAATGAACGCTATCCCGAATAATGCTATTACGAATGAATGCTATCCCGAATCATGCTATTACGAATGAACGCTATCCCGAATAATGCTATTACGAATGAATGCTATCCCGAATCATGCTATCCCGAATCATGCTATTACGAATGAACGCTATCCCGAATAATGCTATTACGAATGAATGCTATCCCGAATCATGCTATCCCGAATCATGCTATTACGATGTAACGCTATCCCGAATAATGCTATTACGAATGAACGCTATCCCGAATCTTGCTATTACGATGTAACGCTATCCCGAATAATGCTATTACGAATGAACGCTATCCCGAATCATGCTATTACGAATGAACGCTATCCCGAATAATGCTATTACGAATGAATGCTATCCCGAATCATGCTATCCCGAATCATGCTATTACGAATGAACGCTATCCCGAATCATGCTATTACGAATGAATGCTATCCCGAATCATGCTATCCCGAATCATGCTATTACGATGTAACGCTATCCCGAATAATGCTATTACGAATGAACGCTATCCCGAATCATGCTATTACGAATGAACGCTATCCCGAATAATGCTATTACGAATGAATGCTATCCCGAATCATGCTATCCCGAATCATGCTATTACGAATGAACGCTATCCCGAATAATGCTATTACGAATGAATGCTATCCCGAATCATGCTATCCCGAATAATGCTATTACGAATGAACGCTATCCCGAATCATGCTATTACGAATGAACGCTATCCCGAATCTTGCTATTACGAAAAAATGCTATCCCGAATCATGCTATTACGAATGAACGCTATCCCGAATCTTGCTATTACGAATGAATGCTATCCCGAATCATGCTATCCCGAATCATGCTATTACGATGTAACGCTATCCCGAATAATGCTATTACGAATGAACGCTATCCCGAATCATGCTATTACGAATGAACGCTATCCCGAATAATGCTATTACGAATGAATGCTATCCCGAATCATGCTATCCCGAATCATGCTATTACGAATGAACGCTATCCCGAATAATGCTATTACGAATGAATGCTATCCCGAATCATGCTATCCCGAATCATGCTATTACGATGTAACGCTATCCCGAATAATGCTATTACGAATGAACGCTATCCCGAATCATGCTATTACGAATGAACGCTATCCCGAATAATGCTATTACGAATGAATGCTATCCCGAATCATGCTATCCCGAATCATGCTATTACGATGTAACGCTATCCCGAATAATGCTATTACGAATGACCGCTATCCCGAATAATGCTATTACGAATGACCGCTATCCCGAATAATGCTATTACGAATGAACGCTATCCCGAATCTTGCTATTACGAATGAATGCTATCCCGAATCATGCTATCCCGAATCATGCTATTACGATGTAACGCTATCCCGAATAATGCTATTACGAATGAACGCTATCCCGAATCATGCTATTACGAATGAACGCTATCCCGAATCATGCTATTACGAATGAACGCTATCCCGAATCTTGCTATTACGAATGAATGCTATCCCGAATCATGCTATCCCGAATCATGCTATTACGATGTAACGCTATCCCGAATAATGCTATTACGAATGAACGCTATCCCGAATCATGCTATTACGAATGAACGCTATCCCGAATAATGCTATTACGAATGAATGCTATCCCGAATCATGCTATTACAAATGAACGCTATCCCGAATCATGCTATTACGAATGAACGCTATCCCGAATCATGCTATTACAAATGAACGCTATCCCGAATCATGCTATTACAAATGAACGCTATCCCGAATCATGCTATTACAAATGAACGCTATCCCGAATCATGCTATTACAAATGAACGCTATCCCGAATCATGCTATTACAAATGAACGCTATCCCGAATCATGCTATTACGAATGAACGCTATCCCGAATCATGCTATTACAAATGAACGCTATCCCGAATCATGCTATTACAAATGAACGCTATCCCGAATAATGCTATTACGAATGACCGCTATCCCGAATAATGCTATTACGAATGAACGCTATCCCGAATCTTGCTATTACGAATGAATGCTATCCCGAATCATGCTATCCCGAATCATGCTATTACGATGTAACGCTATCCCGAATAATGCTATTACGAATGAACGCTATCCCGAATCATGCTATTACGAATGAACGCTATCCCGAATCATGCTATTACGAATGAACGCTATCCCGAATCTTGCTATTACGAATGAATGCTATCCCGAATCATGCTATCCCGAATCATGCTATTACGATGTAACGCTATCCCGAATAATGCTATTACGAATGACCGCTATCCCGAATAATGCTATTACGAATGACCGCTATCCCGAATAATGCTATTACGAATGAACGCTATCCCGAATCTTGCTATTACGAATGAATGCTATCCCGAATCATGCTATCCCGAATCATGCTATTACGATGTAACGCTATCCCGAATAATGCTATTACGAATGAACGCTATCCCGAATCATGCTATTACGAATGAACGCTATCCCGAATCATGCTATTACGAATGAACGCTATCCCGAATCTTGCTATTACGAATGAATGCTATCCCGAATCATGCTATCCCGAATCATGCTATTACGATGTAACGCTATCCCGAATAATGCTATTACGAATGAACGCTATCCCGAATCATGCTATTACGAATGAACGCTATCCCGAATAATGCTATTACGAATGAATGCTATCCCGAATCATGCTATTACAAATGAACGCTATCCCGAATCATGCTATTACGAATGAACGCTATCCCGAATCATGCTATTACAAATGAACGCTATCCCGAATCATGCTATTACAAATGAACGCTATCCCGAATCATGCTATTACAAATGAACGCTATCCCGAATCATGCTATTACAAATGAACGCTATCCCGAATCATGCTATTACAAATGAACGCTATCCCGAATCATGCTATTACGAATGAACGCTATCCCGAATCATGCTATTACGAATGAACGCTATCCCGAATAATGCTATTACGAATGAATGCTATCCCGAATCATGCTATCCCGAATCATGCTATTACAAATGAACGCTATCCCGAATCATGCTATTACGAATGAACGCTATCCCGAATAATGCTATTACGAATGAATGCTATCCCGAATCATGCTATTACGAATGAACGCTATCCCGAATAATGCTATTACGAATGAATGCTATCCCGAATCATGCTATCCCGAATCATGCTATTACGAATGAACGCTATCCCGAATAATGCTATTACGAATGAATGCTATCCCGAATCATGCTATCCCGAATCATGCTATTACGATGTAACGCTATCCCGAATAATGCTATTACGAATGAACGCTATCCCGAATCTTGCTATTACGATGTAACGCTATCCCGAATAATGCTATTACGAATGAACGCTATCCCGAATCATGCTATTACGAATGAACGCTATCCCGAATAATGCTATTACGAATGAATGCTATCCCGAATCATGCTATCCCGAATCATGCTATTACGAATGAACGCTATCCCGAATAATGCTATTACGAATGAATGCTATCCCGAATCATGCTATCCCGAATCATGCTATTACGATGTAACGCTATCCCGAATAATGCTATTACGAATGAACGCTATCCCGAATCATGCTATTACGAATGAACGCTATCCCGAATAATGCTATTACGAATGAATGCTATCCCGAATCATGCTATCCCGAATCATGCTATTACGAATGAACGCTATCCCGAATAATGCTATTACGAATGAATGCTATCCCGAATCATGCTATCCCGAATCATGCTATTACGATGTAACGCTATCCCGAATAATGCTATTACGAATGAACGCTATCCCGAATCATGCTATTACGAATGAACGCTATCCCGAATCTTGCTATTACGAAAAAATGCTATCCCGAATCATGCTATTACGAATGAACGCTATCCCGAATCTTGCTATTACGAATGAATGCTATCCCGAATCATGCTATCCCGAATCATGCTATTACGATGTAACGCTATCCCGAATAATGCTATTACGAATGAACGCTATCCCGAATCATGCTATTACGAATGAACGCTATCCCGAATAATGCTATTACGAATGAACGCTATCCCGAATCATGCTATTACGAATGAACGCTATCCCGAATCTTGCTATTACGAATGAATGCTATCCCGAATCATGCTATCCCGAATCATGCTATTACGATGTAACGCTATCCCGAATAATGCTATTACGAATGAACGCTATCCCGAATCATGCTATTACGAATGAACGCTATCCCGAATAATGCTATTACGAATGAATGCTATCCCGAATCATGCTATCCCGAATCATGCTATTACGAATGAACGCTATCCCGAATAATGCTATTACGAATGAATGCTATCCCGAATCATGCTATCCCGAATCATGCTATTACGATGTAACGCTATCCCGAATAATGCTATTACGAATGAACGCTATCCCGAATCATGCTATTACGAATGAACGCTATCCCGAATAATGCTATTACGAATGAATGCTATCCCGAATCATGCTATCCCGAATCATGCTATTACGAATGAACGCTATCCCGAATAATGCTATTACGAATGAATGCTATCCCGAATCATGCTATCCCGAATCATGCTATTACGAATGAACGCTATCCCGAATAATGCTATTACGAATGAATGCTATCCCGAATCATGCTATCCCGAATCATGCTATTACGATGTAACGCTATCCCGAATAATGCTATTACGAATGAACGCTATCCCGAATCATGCTATTACGAATGAACGCTATCCCGAATAATGCTATTACGAATGAATGCTATCCCGAATCATGCTATCCCGAATCATGCTATTACGAATGAACGCTATCCCGAATAATGCTATTACGAATGAATGCTATCCCGAATCATGCTATCCCGAATAATGCTATTACGAATGAACGCTATCCCGAATCATGCTATTACGAATGAACGCTATCCCGAATCTTGCTATTACGAAAAAATGCTATCCCGAATCATGCTATTACGAATGAACGCTATCCCGAATCTTGCTATTACGAATGAATGCTATCCCGAATCATGCTATCCCGAATCATGCTATTACGATGTAACGCTATCCCGAATAATGCTATTACGAATGAACGCTATCCCGAATCATGCTATTACGAATGAACGCTATCCCGAATAATGCTATTACGAATGAATGCTATCCCGAATCATGCTATCCCGAATCATGCTATTACGAATGAACGCTATCCCGAATAATGCTATTACGAATGAATGCTATCCCGAATCATGCTATCCCGAATCATGCTATTACGATGTAACGCTATCCCGAATAATGCTATTACGAATGAACGCTATCCCGAATCATGCTATTACGAATGAACGCTATCCCGAATAATGCTATTACGAATGAATGCTATCCCGAATCATGCTATCCCGAATCATGCTATTACGATGTAACGCTATCCCGAATAATGCTATTACGAATGACCGCTATCCCGAATAATGCTATTACGAATGACCGCTATCCCGAATCATGCTATTACGAATGACCGCTATCCCGAATCATGCTATTACGAATGACCGCTATCCCGAATAATGCTATTACGAATGAACGCTATCCCGAATAATGCTATTACGAATGAACGCTATCCCAAATCAAGTTATTCCGAATGACCGCTATCCCGAATCACGTTATCCCGAATGAACGCTATCCCGAATATCATGAGTCCGAAATAACGTTTTATAACGCTGCCCGTGGAATACCTCTCCACTCCTCAAGCACCTCAGGAAGTGTTGATACCTTGTCGCTACGTTACTATGTGCTAGCGACCGTTTTCGGGGGCCCATTATTGAGTGTGCAAGTCACACCCTGCCATTTTATCCGTGTGTTACATAATATTGATCAGGGAGGGGACGTAGTCCTCATATAGTTCTAGGTACCCAATACACTATAGCCACCAAAACCCATAGTCCAATATGTTTTGTTTCTAATTTTCCATGTTCTGCAAATAGGCCTACACCACCGGGTGTTGTCCTTGGGTGCACTTGTATAGTGCGTACAGGGATAATCGCTTAGCAAATTGTCTAAGGGGTCTTTCTGTGAGTTGGGTTCGGCCCCTCGTACGCCTACCAAAGGTCCGGGACCCCAGGGTCCCGAGATAAATGTCAAAGACGTTTTAAAATACTAATAATAATTTATTACGCTTACCTGATATAACAGCTAATCCTAATAAAAGAAATGCTACCACTCTGTCCATGGTTGTCGAATGAATCTTAAACTAATTACGAAAATGATTATTGTCAAATAATCAGGGGCTACTGTGCGAAAGCTTTATCAATAAGATAATTATGATTAAATTAAGCAGGTGCTTAGTGAAATAAGATTAGATTAGAAAGCTAAAACTCACGAACTCTCTCATTTTTACCCGACTGCGGCAAGCCCAAAAGGGGAGGGTTATATGTTTGACTTATATCATGTAAGTATGTATGTATGTAGGTATGTGTGTACGTCCGTATCTTTGTTCCCTCGTAACTCCTAAACGAATGAACGGATTTGGATAAATGATACGTCTTTACATTTGTCTTGGTAGCGCGGGTGTCACTGGCTACATTAAAATCAAAAATAAAGTAAAATGGCGGATTTGGGGTGCCATATTTCGGAGTTCAAAATTTTTTTTCTTCTAATACCATCAGTGGGATATCAAGTTTTAAAACGTGATTACAAAAATATACAACTTATGGGTGCTTGTTCGAGTAAGGCATTCTTTGGTGATTTTCGTGGCAATTTTCAAATTCAATGTTTTTTTTTTAATTCATAGCAGAATCTTAAAATATACGTAAAAGTAATATTTTTTTATCAAAATGGCACCTCAGAGAGCGATATACATACAGAGATAATCGAGGTTAAAAAAATGGAGGCCACGCTAATCACAAAAATGATTTTTTTTATTGTTACTTCTTAGTGAAAAGAAGTTATTTTATTATAAGGTAAAAAAAATAGGTGGTTATTAAGACAGAAAACCTTTTTTAGTAGAATCAGTCCAACATTATTTATTATTTGTTAAAGAAATTACAAAAATATAACACTAATTTAAACATTTGAAAACTCATCGAATGTGACATTTTAAGTTTGATTTAAACGAATTTACATTTAACTAAAGTAATAAAAAATATTTTCGCTCATATCTAGTACAAAACTCAAAGTTATTTCATTTGGATGGTCAAAAATGTATCTTCGTGGGTCAAAACTACCACGTAAACCACGTAAATCACGACCACGGAAATCATAATAAATCCTTTATGCTAAAAATATACAAAAACCTTTTAAGCAAATAAACTGTGTTTTGATTATAAGTTACGTTACCTTATTTTTTCGCTACAATATTTTATTAAATAAATAAATTCACAGACACCGGAGATAATTGTACTACGCAAATCAAAGTTTTCAAAAACCAAACCCACGCAACGAAGTTCTACCATCTATTTTTTAAAAACTCTACACTTCATGACACAAGCACTCTGGCCGGCCGTCGGAGCGCGACTAGTTGTAACTTTAATTAGGATGACGCATCATCAGGCCGCGAATTTAGAGAATGTACGAGTACTAGTGAAATTATAATAATCCACGCAAATCAGCAATTTTTTTTTTTTTTCAAATCAAATCAATTACCTCGGGACAGTTACATTTTTTTTTTTTTTAGGAAATGTAGTTCTCTTAGAACTACGGTCTAATTTTTCATAGCATTGAGAACTTCTTAGGACCTAGTGTTTTTTTTTTGGTAAGCATGTATCGTTTAGTTTAAAATATATAATTTACTTAAGTGACCAGATCGGGGCTTGGGACACTCTACGAAAATCAAAGAATGGGGGTATTTTATTTTTTAATGATGTTTAATTATAAAGATAAATGAATAATAATCAGTAACCCAGATAAGAGAGGATAAGGTTTGCGCGAAAAAAAAAATGGCTTGCTGACTTTTCGATTTCTATTATTTTTAAGTAAAGCCGCTTGAAAAACCTGTCCCAAAGAATGACCCTTATATGGTTAAAAGTAATTCGAAGTGGCTACAACAACTTTTAAATAATCCTCACAACTAAAATTCCTTGCAAGAACTAAATTTGTCTACGAAATCATTTACATTTGTAAACTAAAAAGCTGAAAATAAAAAATAGTAAGTAATTAAAAAAACTAAAAAACCCGACTGCAGTAAAAACTTAAGTTAAAAAAACTAAAAAGCTAAAAACAAGCCAAAAAAAAAAAAAAAAATAGCTAAATAGCTAAATATAAACAAGCAAAGCAAGCAAGCAAGCAATATATATAAGCTATATATATTAGCTAAATTAAATAAAAGTTGGAAGCAGGCGGAACCCATTTGAGTTTGAAAATATAAAAATGGAATGCTTGGAAGCAGGTGGGACCCATTACAAAAATTACTGAAATTGTATCTTGCGGTTAGGAACAGAGAAGATTGCCAAAAGTTACAACAAGATATAGATAGGGTGGTAGCTTGGAGTAAACATAATAGTTTACAATTTAACGTCTCGAAGTGCATGACTATGACTTTCAGCCGGGCACGCTTTCCAGTGACGTACCAATATCAAATTGATGGGGTACCAATAGTGAAAGTGTCAGAAGTCAGAGATCTAGGGGTCAACTTCTCCTCTAAACTAGAATTTCGAGAATACGTAACCAATATCTGTAAAAAAGCCTACAGAAATTTGGGATTCGTGCTTCGGGTAGCTAGGGGCTTTACTAATATCGAGGCAATTATGGCATTGTATAACTCTTTAGTGAGGAGCCAATTAGAGTTTAACGCAGTCATCTGGTCTCCACATGAAGCTAAATATAGTATCATGTTGGAGAGAGTGCAGAATAAATTTATTAGATATTTATATAAAAAGATTTACGGAGTATACCCATTTTACCCAAATAAGTATCCTACCTTATTCACTTTAGGTATGGTAGGGTACAATGAGTTAAAAGTTAGAAGGAATTTATCACTAGTCTCATATATCTTTAAGGTACTGAGGGGAAAGATTCACAATGGCGTGTTGCAGCAACTATGCATGTGTGTCCCGGACAGGTACGTGTGGCGCAGGCGGCGGCCGTGGCTGCTGGTGGTGCCGCGCGGCCGCACTAAGCTGGTGAATGAGGCACCGTTTACTCGCGCACTCCGTATCCTCAACCGTATAGCGGAAGACTTAGATTTATTTTGTTGTACTCTGGGTGGGTTCCTAGTGAGAGCTCTCTATGAAATAAGTTATGGTCCTATTGTAACATAGATAATTATTATGTATGTAGATTGTAGTAGCAAGAAGTACCTAGAAATGTATTAGTTTGTAACCAACCATGTTGCGGTAGTTTAAAAATAATAGTTGTCTACATTATCGCATTAGGTGTTAAACTTGTAAAGATAATTGTATGGTGGGAAATAAATAAATAAATAAAAATAAATAAATAAATACTTTTATTTAATTTAAAATGGGCTTGTTTTTAGCTTTTTAGTTTTTTTTTTAACTTAAGTTTTTACTGCAGTCGGGTTTTTTAGTTTTTTTAATTACTTTTTTTTATTACTTGTGGCGCAATAAGGTTAAGGCCCTACCTGAAATAGTAGTTTGATGGGCGTGGCTTATTTCCTCCGCACGCGGGGAGTGGCGGTTCCATTTTCCGTGGTCGGTTGGTCGTCGCCACAAACTTAATATCTTGCTCAAAACACCTATTGCTCTATAGAGTGGCTCTAGGTGTGGCGACGCTCTGCCTTGCCACTTGCCACCAACAGCGTCGCCACGCGCTCGTAACTCTCGGTGACTCTCTCGCAGAGTTATGAAATTAATTTTGGGATTAAGCTAATATGTTTTTTTTTTAAATAACGAACACTTTTTTTGCGTTCCGTAGACAACAAGGAACCCTTATAGTTTCGCTATGTCCGTCCGTCTGTCTGTCTGTCCGTCCGCCCGTCCGCAGCAGGGGGCCTACTCCCTAAGTCCGTCCGTCTTTCCGTCCGTCCGTTTACCCGTCCGTCTGACATTACGATCCATTAAAACAAGTGTAAAAGTTAAATTTTTCGGTCGGGCAACAACACATCGGGAGTAGGGACAACTGGCAAATCATGTTGTCATTCATACTTCGTTCGGGCCCCGAACCAATCATCCATCCGTAGGTGATGCGGAGTAAGAAACGCCCGTAACGAAGGCCGAAACTACGGGCTTCGTGCTTAGGGAGTAGACCCCCAGAGCTCAGAGGCTCTTAGTATTAGAAAGCTATAATTTGGTAGGATATACATATTCATCACGCCGACAAAGTGGTAAAATAAAATCATGAAAAAAAAATTTTTTTAGGGTTCCTTCTGTACACGTAAAGTGGGGATGTTTTTTTTTCTCGTGTACCCCATGATGTGGGGTGTTGTTGGATGGGTCTTTCAAAAATATTGCGGGTTTGTGCAAACAATTTTTAGATTTAGGGATCCATTTCTGAAATATTAAGCTTTAAAGTGCTAATTTTTGTTAGAGTCAAGTATCCCTCCCCCCCTTCCAGCAAAACGGTTAATTTTGGATGGGTGAAAAAATTCACGGTAGTAGTCAGTATTGTACATATATAACGAAGTTAAAAGGAGAACTATCACAGCTAAGTAGGCTTTTCAAGTTTACGAGTAATAGTCAAATATTCATGAAACAACAAAAAACCCTCTTCTTAGTTCGCATATTGTGCAACTACGGAACCCTATTACTGCGCGTGGCCCAAGACGCACTTGGCTGGTTTTTGTTTTCTTTAAATCTGAATATTTTGTTTTTGATTATGCCATAGTGAGCATCCACTGGTCCGAGCCAGCCACAAAGCACGCACGGCACGCAACAGATTTCGGTTTGCTGTGTAAACTCAAACTCAAACTCAAAGCATTTATTTCAAATAAACCAATTACAGGCACTTTTGAATTGTCAAGGGGTCGGTCAGTCAGAAAGATGAAGCTAGTTGTCCATTCCAAAGCGTAGTAGGTACCTATGAAGAAGAACGGACAAGAAACTCCACGGACACTCTTTTAAATCAAAATATTTTTACAAAATATTGGTTACATCGTTCATATTGAAAATACAATACATGTGAGAACAATGTAGAAAGACGTGCACGTTAAAAGCGTCCGTAATAAAAACTAAAAACAACTAAATTAAAAATGTAAATTCATATAGCACTGCGTCCACTACCGGTACCTACCTCCCGCATTTTCATTTCTTCATACAAACAAACCAAAATCCGTTGCGTGGACAGTGGACGCTCAGCTTAAATAAACCACCATTCATGCACATTTTCAATACAAAATAGTTTCGATATTTCACATCTGCCAGGCGTCCAACGACAGACGCGGACGACTCAATTTTTCAAACAGTCAAACATCATAATTATGTGTGTTGATTCAATCAAACTAACAAACCAGCATTGTTCACCATCATTATCATCGTTCTCCTGCCCTTATACCAATCTATTTGGTGTCGGCGCAACATGTCCCTTTCTTCCATACTTCTCTATTAGTCGTCATCTCTTTCACACAGTCCATCCATCGTTTCTTTGGTCTTCCCCTACTCTTATAGCCATCGACATTCATACTCAAAACTTTCCTCACGACATTTTCCTCATTCCTCCGCATCACATGCCCATGCCATGACAACCGATTTCAGCACAACCTTTCAGTCACCGGTGCCACTTTCAAACTTCGTCTTATGTACTCATTTCTTATTATATCCAATCGTGTAACATCACACATCCCTCTTAGCATTCTCATGCTTTTCATTCATCCCTTTTGTGGCCTAACATTTTGATCCATACAAGACAGCCTGTCTAACCCAACGAATTAAGAAAATATATCATTCTGAATTCGTTGGTCTAACCATTGTTTTATACGGTATGGAGCTCACATATGTGCAATAAATTCTACCAAATACTTGATATCGCTTTTGCTGATGATGTACAAAAAATAAATGAAATCGGTGCAGTAATTAGGTCAAAATGTAGAGTTTTAATTTTGAGTAAATTTAAACACTCTGTAGAATTGGACCACTAGGTCAATGAATCCTTGAAAATGTGTGCAAACAAAAAAAAAACATGTTCGGCGAACAATGGATTGGGCACTGTGGTGCACCGCAGTTGGCCAGCTCGGTTGTCTAAACAGAGTGATTTCATTTACTGAATTTATTTTGTTTGAAAATTTACTTTTTTAATTTATGGTTTTTAATTTAATATTTAATTTTGCTATACTTCTGTGGACCAGTATTACTTATAGTTTGATTTATTATACATGTTTCAGTACCATACCGTATAATTATCTTCCCCTTAAGTGTAAGGGAAATGTGGGAGTCGCAGATTGTAACAATTAACACAATTATTAATTACTAGCTTTTGCCCGCGACTTCGCCCGCGTTTCCGTCGTTTTTCGTATAAAAGTACCATATGTCCTTCCTCACGGTTCAGTGGTTTTGATGTAACAGACAGATTAACTTTCGTATTTTAGTAGGGAAATATAATATGTCAATCCACAATACTGTTGAAAAATATCGCAATAAGGAACCGCAGACTATTATTATTAATAGCTGTGCCCGCGACTCCGTCAGCGTGTAACTCCTTGTATGTTATTAAGTTAATGTATTGGACTGCTAAGCTATCGGGAGTTACACGTGTTATTGTGAGTCAACCATAAAATATAGACATATGCTGTTGTGGGATATTTTTTAGATAATTTTATGTAGAACATTTCCGTCATAAATGATTTCTATGTAGCTTTAACCATTAAGGCTGCACACGCGACGGAAGCTTAAAAAATGGAGCAACTTCTCCCGTTTTCCCAACATTTCCCTTCACTGCTCTGCTCCTATTGATTGTAGCGTGATGAAAAGTATACTATAACCTCCCCAGGAGTATGAAGAATAATTGTACCAAGTTTTTGTTTCTATTAGGAACATACAGACAGATAGACAGACAGACAGACAGACAGACAGACAGACAGACAGACAAAAATTTTACTGATTGCATTTTTGGCATCAGTATCGATCACTAATCACCCCCTGATAGTTATTTTGAAAATATATATCATGTACAGAATTGACCTCTCTACAGATTTATTATAAGTATAGAAGATGAATTGTTATTTGACGTGTTGTTGTAATTATTTTTTCTGTAATTACTTTTACTTCTATTAGAAATAAATATTAATTAATTAACACAATTATCACTAATTACAACTTATTATCAACTAAATCTCTTACTATAAAATGATAATGATTGTGAGATTATGATAGCGTCCTTACCTATCAGTTATTTGGAAGCAGGTGTGAGTTATCTCAACTCTCGTTATTAAGGCCGAAACTCCTGTCCAAATCTCCACTCGTATCAGCCGGCACCGGCTATAAAATGTAGTCAAAATCATAAGTAATTTATTGAAACTAGGCTGAGAATCAGCACTTTTTTAATCGACTACAAAAAATAAGGTTCTGTATTGGACCCGTATGTATGTTTGTATGTCCGCGATTTTCTCAAAAACTAATGAACCAATTTTGATGTATCTTTCACTAACGTATACTACGTACTTTAAGGAAGGTTTTAGTATATAATACATTAAGTAATCATTCTTATGTACAGTTGAGTTCATTAATTTATTGGCACTGTCAAGGATTCAAAATATTGTGAGCGTTGGAAAGCTCAATAGATTGTATAGAATATAGAGATCAGAAATATAAGTTCAACAATATAGTTACAGGGTGTAAGGGACAGCCCTCCGCAAACTAACAGGGTGCATTCAGCTCCTCATTTTGAATCATATTCCACCGGAAATTTTCTCAGGAAAATATCAATTTTTTCAATTTTTTTTCAGTTACATTTTCATTATTTCAATGTAAAATTGCATTGTGTGTTCGCAGCACTCCATTTATGTAAAAAAAACTGCAAAAAAAACAGCAAAAAAAAAACAACAAAAAAAAAACCAGCAATGGATGTTGTAATATTCTAACCAACGACGCGTGAAATCAGCTGTTCACTTTCTGTCTAGCTACAGAGTTCATCGAACTCACCGCACACCTATTACCTACCCCTCCCAACCAGTAATAGACGTTCCGATTTGTGCACAAAAACACAAACAAAACAGGTTTATTGGATTCCCTTAACGTTCCTGAAAAAATTTCATGTACCGGTCATCTTAGTATGACATACTGAATTCACCCTATCAGTTTGCGTAGGGCTGTCCCTTACACCCTGTATGCTGTCCCTTACACCCTGTATGCTGTGCATTACTCATGGTACTGACAAAAAGCAGTCACATATCAATGAATCTAAATCTTGACCACAATTTAATGATGCTTATAGTCTTATAGTTGTCACAATATTAAGAACTTTTTTGAAAGGGCCAATATATTAATGAACTCGACTGTACAAAATTATATGCATAAATGTACTGTATCTCCGGCTTTTCTAAGCGGATTTTTGTGATGATTCTACTTTTCGTTAGTCTTGGGCATATGTATTTGTTCTAATCTATATAAATAAAAAGAGAGAAAAAAAAAAAAATGACATACCTACTGGAGTTCAAAAAAGCTTTATTGTATAAGAAGGTATAATTACTCCGTTAATGAGTACCTAGATGACAGATTTTAATTTATTGAATTTATTCCATAATTGTTATTAAATATTAAATTGTTGCATATTGTTTTAAATATTAACTAATTATTGACTACAATTAATGACTATGCTATTTATTGATTTATTATAGTGGCAAGACTTTAAATTATTGTATGCCGAAAGGCGGGTCACAGATCTACTTTAATATATAAACTGTAACACCATATTTTTACCTGTGTACCACAATAAACTATTTGAATTTGAATTTGAATTTGAAGTCCTGACTGACTGACTGATTGACTGACTCATCAACGCCCAGCCCAAACCCTTGGACCTAGAAAGCTGAAATTTTACACAGAGGTTCCCTTTATAATGTAGACAAGGAATAAGGAAGGAATTCCCGGTAGCAGGTTCCCTTGGGATATTTTCCGACATCTACGCGGGCGAAGCCGCGGGCAAAAGCTAGTATTCAATTAAATAAAAAAAACTTAACAGCTTCTAAAGTCTGTGTCTTCAATTCTTCAATGCACCTTATTAGCTTGGCAGCGACTTCAGAAGCTGTTAAGTTTTTTTAATGAATTAAGAAAGTTATTTTATTCGTTTTAGGTTCTTAGTCATATTTTTTTTTTTTTTAAGTACATTTTGAACGTCGAAATAACATAAGACAGTCCCCACAAAACGCCCGCCATTCACCACTTCCTAGTGCTTTAGCTGGGAAGAAGAAGTAGCGGAACAAACTGTCCAGCAGCACAGCTGTCTGTTCAGTTAGAAACACTTGATTCTAGTCTACCTCGTAATTTAATAACTTTACAACTTTTGACAAAAACTCCAAGTTCCAAGTGTGGGTCTCTCAGCGAGTATTCTGCCCACCAAGTAAGCGCCGCTGAGCGAGTAGGTACTCTCATTGATAATAACTCTTGTCGCTGCAACAAATGTGAACACTGAACATTCAGCCATCAACTATTAATAATATGACGACTATTAATATGGCGGAGCTCGTGGCTAAGTAATAACAGCCGCACGAGTCGATCCGTCAGGTTAAGCTACGCTTGCCGGGGTTGGTCCGTGGATGACCATCTTTACATACCGAGACTCCTCCGTGCCTCGGAAAGCACCCTAAGCCGTTGGTCCCGGCTGTCATTCGTGGATCTTTGACAGTCGTTACGGGTCGTCAGAAGCTCGAAAGTCTGACAACCAGTTTTACCATGGGGTATCGTGTTATCCAATTACTGTGTTGCGGAGGTCAGACAGGCAGTCGCTCCATGTAAAATACTGGTATTCAGCTGCCTCCGGTTATACTGGAAGCCGACCCCAACATAGTTGGGAAAAGGCTAGGCAGATTGATTGATTTTGATTGTTTAAGTCCCATGTAATAAGGGGAGAGCCTATTTCAATGCACAAATTTTTAATTCAGCTCTGTTGCTGCCTCGATGGTGTAATGGTTGCAACAGCTCATCCTCCCATCTACGAACCGGTCTTCCCCGTTTCCTCATCCCCTCTCTCGGGTACCATTCAGTGACGTCTTTGGCCCACTTCTCTAGCTTATGCTTCTGATTGTGTGCCACTACAATAATACACTGCCATTTTATTTTTTTTAATGTAAATGTCACGTCTGAAATATGTGTTGTTTTTCTTATATGATTCAGTTTCACTTTATCTTTATCTTTTTTTTTTTATTCTATTCTATTCTATTCTATCTTTTCTCTTCAGATTCAGTATTTCTTTTACGGACCAGTATATTTTCCATGAAGAGTTAATCCTGTTTTGGATTTCTTTGGTGGTGAGTTGTGTTGTGGAGATAATTTGTCCGAGGTATGGATATTATTCAACATCGAATCACCGAATGATACTTCCGTCGTTAATCGAGATTGGTACTTTTATGCTATAGGTCATTAATTTAGTTTTTGTTGTGTTCATCTGAAGTCCAACTTTGTTGCTTTCTCCTACTAGCTGTTCTAGCATTTCCTGTAGATGTTTCGGGTTGAGGTCATCAGCAAAGCACAGATGGTTAAACGTTGCTCCGTTTATTTTAATTCTATATCCGTTCCAGTCCAAATTCCTGAATACCTGTTCCAGAAAATCAGAAAAGAATTTCGGCGACAGTGGATCCCCTTGTCTCACACACTTCTTCATTTCAAAATGTTCTCTCACTCTTTCCGTTTTTACCCTTGCTATCTTATTTGTGTAGATTTTTTAAATTATCCTTATGTACTTTTTGCGTACACCTTGATTCAGTAGTGCTTCCCAGATACACGGATGTTTTAGAGTATCAAAAGCCTTGTTGTAATCTACGAATGCAAGGTAATACGTCAATCGTAAACATTCATGTAAATAAATAAAACAAAATAGCTTTGGTTTTTAAGTAGGTGTATTTACAATTTTAAGAGGCATATTACATCCAACCCTAATGCTTGCGTAAATTGTCCAACTTTGGTGTATACATTTGACTTATTAAAAGGTGGATAATAGTTATGAGTATACTCCATAGCGGACTCGGTTTTCGCAATTTTTTCTTATAAAAAGTTTTCATAAAATGCGCGACTGCATTTTTTCGACCTCATGGATCGACTAATATATGGTGTACATAAGCAAATGAAATGAAAAATATATAACATGTCTCATAAATAGTGGTTAACTTTATAGCGGCCTCCGAATTTTGAAATATGTATGGAACAGCTATAAAAAAAATTCCATTTAAAACCATAAAACTACTAAAAACGCTCAGAATTACTTAACTGTGGCAAGAAGCAAGGTCTCACAGCACAAGTAAAGGAAAAAGTTCAAAAATTTGTTAATTTGTAATTTTATTACGTAAGAAAATATTTTGTTGGGATTACAATGTTATGTTTGTTTTTGGGATAAATTCTTTTCAGCTACGGAACCCTTCATTGTGCGTGGTCCGACACGCACTTGGACAGTTTTTTTTATATTTCTATGGACTAAGGGCTCCGCTGTGGGGTACGAACCTCGGCTTAGGGCGTCGCTGGGGGGAGGACAGCAAGGGGGGACAGGCTGGATCATATCTGGATAATTATTATTAATAGGAGAGTTTGAAGCTACAGGCTCAGCTACGCCACCAGCTGGCACTTCTTCGGGGATATAAACTGACCTTCACAACCAGAGTTGCCTTTCGGAGGGAACGGTTTTGGTGGGTGTGCACCCCCTGTGACCCCATGGATGTGGTGGGTTTTTGCGTGTGATAATTGGCTCGCTTGCTGAACATGGTGATCGGTCGGAGGGGGCTGGGGGGGGTCAAGCCAAGACGCGGTTTCAAATAGGTGTGAGTGACACCGGCATGATGGGCAGGGATTTTAATTCTTCACATTTGCTGACGACACTGCCTTAATATTTAATTCTACTACGTGGCAAAGCGTTTTAGAAAGTGCTCAGTCTGGCTTGAATGAGGTGTCAAAATGGTTGCATGACAATGTCCTTACCCTGAATGCAGAAAAAACAAAATATATTAATTTTGCTATGCGGAGGGGTTCTCAAAGTCTAGCGTCTCTAATTTCTATCACCGCGCATAAATGTCCCATCCCCTACAGCACGACCTGCACGTGCACCCGCCTTGAGAGAGCAACCTCTATAAAATACCTTGGGGTGATTCTGGATCCTTGTTTAGGCTTCCAACCACAGGTCCTCACCGGACACGGTTGTTTCGGGAGGTTCCTGTTTCGCATAAGGCGGGAGGAAACGCCCGGGTGTTTCCACTGTGTGGATCGCCCGGAGGACACGGTGGAGCATACAGTGGAGGTCTGCCCGGCTTGGGCAGAGCACCGCCGTGTTCTCACGGAGGCAATCGGCGGCGGCGATCTCTCGCGTCCGAGCCTGGTCCAGGCCATGGTGCGGAGCGAGAGTGCATGGGAGGCCGTCACCTCCTTCTGCGAAGCAGTGATGCTCGCGAAGGAGGAGGCGGAACGCGTGAGGGAGAGGCAACCTCACGCCCTCAGTCGCCGCAGGAGACGCCCTGGGCGGCGGGAATCGCGTGGCGATTTCCGGCCACCGTAGGCGCGGGCCTGCGGACGGTGAGCAGCGGGTAGCTCGCCGTCCGGTAAGGACCAGGCCCGAGTCGACGGCGCGTTGTGTTCCACGCGCGCCTCAAAGAGATGTCAGCAAGTGACGGGGCCCAATAGGGCCGACGCCGCTGGGGTCGCGGGTTGTCTGAAGGGGTTACCGCGGCCCTGGCATAGGCAACTGAAGGAACACGGGTGGGTTTTAGTCAGCAAAAGTCTGACACGCCCTCCCGCTCCACCCAGAGCGGGAGAAGTTATTTGATGATTTCCCACCCTCAAAAAAAAAAGGCTTCCAACCACACATCGAATCGCTTACCTCTAGAGTTCGAAAATTAATTTATGTATTTAAGAACTTAAGACACGTGGCGGGAGAAAGCCTTAGGAAGACGGTTTATTACGCACTTTGTCAGTCTTTGTTAACATATTGCATAACAACATGGGGTGGAGCATCCAAATCGACTCTAATCCAACTTGAAAGGGCGCAGAGAGCAATATTAAAAGTATCATCTTTTCGACCATACCGCTACCCCACAACTGACTTATACCGGGAAAGTGGGGTTCTCACCGTTCGCCAACTGTTCATACTTCAGACCACCATGAAGCAACATGCACTTCTTCCCTATAGTCTCACACCTATGCAAGGCAAAAGGCGCTACGACCCCGTCGACCGGTCCGTTGGTAGACTTGCAACTTGTTTCTCCGAACGATTCTTTTGTTTTCTGGGAGGCTACCTCTATAACAAAACAAACAAAGTTCACAACATCTTTCCACTCACAAAACACCTGTGTAAGAAGAAAATTAATGGATGGCTTATGAGTCTGGACTATGACGCAACTGAAAGTCTACTTACCATCCCAAAATAGTTACCGCTTTCGTCTAGGTTGTCTCTGCCACAAGCACATGCTACTATGGCATTCAGCAAACACGCACACCCACACCAACTTTTACATCACTCACACTCACAGTCACACACTCACACTCCCACTGTCACACACTCACACTCCCACTGTCACACACTCACACTCCCACTGTCACACACTCACACTCCCATTCAATCCACACAAACACTCCTTCTTAAAAGTAGAATAGAAATTATTGTCTAGTTTTAGTTTACGTGTAACCATACTTTGTACCTGGGGTGGAGACCTGGTGGCCTGAAATACAGGCTTCGGCTTAGCTTAGGCAGCAGTCTCCCACAATACTGTTCTTTAAGCCAATCACTGGACAATATTGATTTTTTGTTATTATTTTGTAAGGACATTGTGGTGAGAAAAAAATAAATAAATATTATTATATTATTAATTTTGATAACACGAAAAATTTGTCGCTAATTAGTCGAAAGTGGGTCACTGGTTCAAAAGTTATAAGGGTTCGTCGCAACTTTTCGCCAAGTCACAGATTTAGTCAGGTCTTAGTTTAGAAGATATAATGAGTTGAATTTTTAACTATAGTCCAAGAGATAGACCAAAGATTTTAACGTAAACTCTTCGATCTAGCTCTTGGACTATATTTTAAAATGGAACTCATTAAGTATACCTTCTAAACTAAGACCCGACTAAATCTGTGACTTGGAGAAAAGTTGCGACTAATTAGCAACTAAATTTGGGAGAAAACAGATCAGAACAGGTGGTCTAGTTTTTGAAACAAATGTGACCAAGCTGGGGAGATGCTCTCCAGATCGGCCACCTATGAACCCTTATAACTTTTGAACCAGTGACTGACAAATTCTGATATTTGGCGACTAATTAGCGACAATTTTTTTGTGTTATCTAAATAAAAATCTCTGATGATGGACGACGAACAGTCACACGAGTTGAATAAGTAAAATAAAAAAAAACAAAATATCGTTGTAATTTAATTTAATTAATAAACGTCTTTGTATAAAATGTTCCTAATTACAAATTAATGCTAATACATTACTTAACTATTATGGCAATTCATTTAATACATAATTATCATCACATTATTAAGTACAATTTATTCTGTTTGCGTAAGTCAATCAATCATATGCAGCCCGTGAATTCAAATTTTCTTGCGTTTTAGGGTTCCGTACCTCAAAGGAAAAAAATCGGCCAATTGCTTGTCGGACCACGGAAGGGTTCCGTAGTTGGGATGAATTTATCCCAAGAACAAACTTAACATTGTAGTTGAAAAACATGTTCTCCCATACATTCCAACTGTAAATGTAAGTTTGTACTCACAATATTGAGAGATTTACCATGAGAGGTTTTAAATTTTTTTTGAATTTTCTTATTTGCCCCCGAAAAGTGCCCCCATATTCAAAAAGTTCATTTATTTACTTTACCCGTCCGTGTTTGGGTCACAGAAGTTCATATGTGTACCAAATTTCAACTTAATCGGTCGATTAGATTTGGAGCAAATTGGCTGTGACAGACGGACAGACAGACAGACACACGAGTGTTCCGTTTTTTCCTTTTGAGGTACGGAACCCTAAAAACGGAACTCTTACAGGATCACTTCGTTGTCCATCTGTCTGTCTGTCCGTCAAGATCCTTTTTCTCAAGAAAGCGTAGAGGTATCAAGTTAATATCAAATACGTATTATTATGATCCCTTGGAGCTCTAAAAAACTCAAGCTTCTAGTGAACGCAATAAAAACATACGTCCATTTATGTGACATATTTTGATACTCGCAACTAAATCAAAACCTATAGGGTACTTCCCGTTGACCTAGAATAATGAAATTTGGCAAGAAGCAAGGTCTCACAGCACAAGTAAAGAAAAAAGTCCGAAAATCGTTAATTTGTAATTTTATCACATAAAAACGTATTTTTTGGGATTACAAGCTTTTTGCAGATGGAGAATTGTCCGTGACGTATATAAATGTATGGGAGAACATGTTTTTCAAGTACAAAGTGAAGTTTGTTTTTGTGATGGGTTCGATTCCCGCACGGAACAAATATTTGTAATCATCATCATCATTTATATCTGTAATTTTTATGGTGTGCATAATAAAGAGTATTCTATCTATCTATCTATCTATTTGTACGACCTACAAGTATTTGTTTCGAGTCTGGGTGTTTTTCTATCTATAATATGTATGTATTTACAAAAAAAAAATGTATATAAGTAGTTTATCAGCCATCTCGTTACCATAACACAAGCATTAAGTTGCTTAGCTTGGGACTAGATGGCGTTGTGTGAAATGTCCAAGGATATTTATTTATTTATTTTATTTATTCAACTACGGAACAGAACCCTTCATTGTGCGTGGTCCGACACGCACTTAGCAGGTTTTTTTTTGCAATTTGCAGGTCAGTTGTGACCTGCAAATTGCAGAAAAAGTCACTAGTAAATAATGTTAATTTAATAGGTAACTATTAAAAACACATTTTTATTGTGGCATTTATTTAACACATCTCAAAAACAGATAATACTTTTTGAACCGAGTTTATTAGACAACACAATAAAAATGTGTTTTAATAGTCACCTAACTATTAGGGTTACTATAATAATGTCCAAATCATAATAATGTCCAAAAATAAAAATTGTCCAAAAATAAAAATGCCCAAAACTAAAAATGTCCAAAAACAAAAATGATTAAAAATAAAAAAGACACAAAAATAAAATGCCCAAAAATTAAAATGTCCTAATCATAATAACGTCCAATAAATTAAATATTTAGGGAAGTGACTATAGTCAGTAACGAGTCAGAATTGTTCACAAAGAGGTTCCGTACACATTTGTATTTTTTTGACAGCTACCATACCATAAAAAATATACCTAAACATGAAATGAATCCGGGTGATTGTGGGACCCAGATTAATTTCATGTTTTTAGGTATGGTAGAATGGACTGTGGAGCCTTAAAAATAATGTCCATAAGTCACCCAGTTTCTCTAGAGTACACAGGAAAAATAGATAAATGCCATCTCTTTTTGCTAAATTAATCATTAAGTATCTACCACGGCCACTTGTAATGAATAAAAAAAAATATATGACAGGACGTCATTTTCTGTTTTCCTTCCTCAACACTGATTTTATGGAGTGTTTTATGTGTATTAATAATATATGGTTTGCACATAACTACTTATTCTGCATAAATTGATCACTGCTGCGACAAAAATGAGCGAAAACATAACTTTTGTTAAAAATCTAAAGGGAAAACCAACATTACTGCTAGATGGATACAGGTATAATTTTAATATTTCCAATAAAAGAGGAACGTCGATATGGCGATGCGTAAACCGTAGTTTTCTTCAATACACAGACAGACTTTTCTAAATCTAAACGTGATCACTTTTAGGGGCAAATTTTGTGATAGCTTGAGTTACATTACTGCAATTTTCGTAGGGATCCCTATTTGACAAATAAAATACAGCCTATGTTACTTGCTGATAATGTAGCTTTCTGTAGGTGAAAGAATTTTGAAAACCGGTTTAGTGTTTCGTGAGTTTCTCCACAAACAATAAAATCTTCTCTTTATAATATTAGTTTAGATGTTAATTAAAATGGACAAAAGTTATAACCAACCAATAAATATGTTTCTTTTTTAAATAGACTTATTGTATAATACCTACACAAAATACCTTACTTTTAGCCCAAACTATGAATTATTCCACTTTGCCCCACCGGCTGCCGTACTGGTGGGCAAAGTGGAATGCCTAAAATTTTAAAGGCCAGATACGCTCACCTTCGAAAACTACTGTCTCAATTCTTTTTTCGTAGGTATTAGACCATTTTTCGTATTGGACATTTTTTGTATTGGACATTTTTATTTTTGGACATTTTTCGTATTGGACATTTTTATTTTTGGACATTTTTATTTTTGGACATTTTTCGTATTGGACGTTTTTATCTTTGGACATTTTTCGAGTTAGGCATTTTTATTTTTGGACATTTTTCGTATTGGACATTTATAATTTATGACATTATTATAGTAACCCAACTATTAAATTAACATTATAAACTAGTCCTTTAATTGTTTGCATTTTTCAAAAAAGCATCTTTTCATTTAAAGGGGTCGGCTTCCAGTCTAACCGGATGAAGCTGAATACCGGTATTTTACATGGAGCGACTGCCTATCTGACCTGCACAACCCAGTAGCTGGGTAATACGATACCCCTTGTTAAGACTGGTTGTCAGACTTTCGGACTTCTGACGACTCGTAACGACTGTCAAAGATCCACGAATGACAGCCGGGACCAACGGCTTAACGTGCTTTCCGAGGCACGGGTCGATCCATCAGGTTACGTAATCTACGTTTGCCAGGGTTTGTCCGTGGATGGGTGACCATCTTTACATACCGAGACTCCTCCGTGCCTCGGAAAGCACGTTAAGCCGTTGCTCCCGGCTGTTATTCGTGGATCTTTGACAGTCGTTACGGGTCGTCAGAAGCCAGAAAGACAACCAGTCTTACCAAGGGGTATCGTATTTCCCAGTAACTGTATTGTAAAATACTGGTATTCAGCTGCATCCGGTTAGACTGGAAGCCGACCCCAACATAGTTAGGAAAAGGCTAGGCAGTTGATGAGATGATAGAAGATTATGGATAACTCAAGCGTAGCTTAACCTGACGGATCGACCCGTGCGGCTGTTATTACTTAGCCACGAGCCCCTCTTATTGTCGCACGAGTGGTTAAACAATATTCTGAGACATTCCCAGAGGCTGTATGTGGACTATATTTAAGTTGCCACCAATGTTCTGTTGGAAGTACTGCATGCGGTTCGCTAGTTCGATTCCCGGGTAAGGCTCTTCTTTCTTCACTGGTTGCACGGCGCGAGGTGTCTGTTGAAAATAAAACATTTTTATTATTTATGTACTGAGAAAAATAAACCACACTCTCTCATAAAAAAAAAACCGGTCAAGAGCGAGTCGTACTCGCGCACCGAGGGTTCCGTTCAGATTTGTGAAAAAGTGTGCTATTTAGAGACATCGTTTTATTTTTCCTGTAATCTTTACATAAACTTCTATCACATAGAATAATTACAGATTTTTCTCTATGCAAGAGAGATAAGGAACGCTATTTTTTTACAATTTTCATCAAAAGTCGAAAATTATGCGGCCTAAAAAAAAGAAAAAAATTTTTTAACATTTTTCATCAAAAGTCGAAAATATGCGGCCTAAAAAAAAGAAATGTTTGTGAATGTGCAAACAGCGCTCTTTCATATGATACCCCACATGCCCTAGTAGTCCCATTTCGAATTTTTAAGACCCCCTTTCAGTCCCTGTTGCAAAAAAACATTCATTTTTATTTCTTTCTTATTTGCAAAATAGTTGGGCAAACGTCATCTAAAACTGTTCCAATTCAAGTTGATAGCATTAGTAGTTCTTGAGATATCCAGCTGTGACAGACAGACAAACAAACTGAGTCACACCATAAGGGTTCCTTTTTACCATTAGGGTACGGAACCCTAAAAAGACATGACTTTGTTTCGGCATTTGGAAATGCAGGCGCCATATAGTTTTAAAATATTGAACAAAAATTGATGCGAGGGGAAGTATGTGCATGCGCGAGTTTGTTTGGTGTGGGGTGTAAGTGTGTGCGGGGGTGTTTGAGAGCGTGTAATGTGTGTAGGGGTATTTTTGCATGTGATTCTCACCCCACTCTTCTTGTTATTGTTGTACATCTTCTTCATATGCTAGTATAAATAAGCTAGTCTGCCACATGAACGTAGAGCCGCTATAATAGTGTTTGTATATGTTAGGTATAGGTATGAGTGTATAACAAAGAGGGTGTGCTGATGTGTTGTAGAGGTAAGTGAGTTTGTTTGATGGTGTGGGGTGTGAATGGGTTTATATTAAGAGTGTGTGTATTATGTAAATGGTGTGTGTGCGTGGGTATTTGGGAGCTGTAGTGTGGGCCTGTGGGGGTGTATGGTGTAAGGGTTGAGGGTTTTTATGTGCGGGGGTGTGATAGTCCGGAGTTGTGTGTGTGTGATGTTTGCGGGGGTGTGTATTTAAGATATTCTTAGTATCCTCACCTTAATCTTTTTATTATTGCCGTGCATAATTTTCATATTCTTGTATATGCTGGACTGCCACATGAACGTAGCCCGACTCAGCTTAAATTTGTATACTTGCTATTAAAGCCTGGTTTGTAGCGTGTGGGGTGTATATGTAAGGTTGTATGTGGAAAGAGAGGGTGTGCTGATGTATTGTAGAGGTGAGTTTGTTTGATATTGTGGTGTGTGAACGGGTTGTGTTAACGTAGTGTGTATTGTGTAATTGGGGTGAGTTGGAGTGTTGTAAGGTGTAGAGTGTGGAGAGTTATGTGTGATGGTGTGTACATGGGTGAGTGTGGTGTGTGAGAGTACGTATATTAGATGTTATTAGTATCCTCACCTTAATCTTTTTATTACTGCCGTGCATCATCTTCATATGCTTGTATATGCTGGTCGGCCACATGAACGTCGCCGGACACAGCTTGCACTTGTATATCTTGCTGTTTGACCGCTTTGTGTGCATCGCCCACACATGACCCTTTAGGCGTTTCACTGTCTGTAGAGGATAATACATTAAAAATATTATTAAACAATACAAATGATAGCTTACTTTAGTCATATCGATTTGCCTAGCCTTTTCCCAACTATGTTGCGGTCGGCTTCCAGTCTAACCGGATGCAGCTGGTTACCAGCATTTAAAAAAAATAAAGTAAAAATAATAAAAAAAAATCTTTTAATATTATGAGACACACGGCCTATAGCATGTTAGTAACAAAAAACCGGTCAAGAGCGAGTCGGACTCGCTGACCGTGGGTTCCGTACCACCATTAATATGTAATTTTTGTTGATGATTTCTGAAAAACTGTGCTATTTAAAGACATCATTTTATTTTTTCTGTAATCTTTACATAAACTTCTATCACATAGAATAATTTCAGATTTTTCGCTTTGCAAACTTCGGAGATAGGGGGGTGGGGGGGACGGTATTTTTTTTACATTTTTCATCAAAAGTCGAAAACTATGCGGGCTAAAAAAAAGAAAAAATAAGTTTGAGAATGTGCAAACAGCGTTCTTTCATATGATACCCCACATGCCCTAGTAGCTCCACTTTGAATTTTTAAGACCCCCTTTCAGTCCCTGTTGCAAAAAAAACATAAACATTTTTATTTCTTTCTTATTTGCAAAATAGTTGGGTAAACGTCATCTAAAACTATTCTAAATTTCAACTTGATAGCATTAGTAATTCTCGAGATATCCAGCTGTGACAGGCAGACAGACAGACAGACAGACAGACAGACAAACTGAATCACACCATAAGGGTTCCTTTTTTACCATTTTGGTACGGAACCCTAAAAATTACTTAACACCTATGAATTAGATTTTTTTATTTTGAAAAATTTTGACACAAACATCACAAAACTACAATTTTGTAATTTTACATGGAGCGACTGCCCATCTGACCTCCACAACCCAGTAACTGGGTAATACGATACCCCTTGGTAAAACTGGTTGTCAGACTTTCGGGCTTCTGACGACCCGTAACGACTGTCAAAGATTCACGAATAACAGCCGGGAGCAACGGCTTAACGTGCTTTCCGAGGCACGGAGGAGTCTCGGTATGTAAAGATGGTCCCCCATCCACGGATCAACCCCGGCAAGCGTAGCTTAACCTGATGGATCGACCCGTGCGGCTGTTATTACTGAGGTGATAGAAGATTAAGTAGAACTCACCGTATACGATTTCCCGCATATTTCACACAAATGTTCACCCTCGACTTCTTTTTTTTTACCTTCATGTATATTACTGACATGAGCTACCAATATTTTAGCTGTTTTAAATGCCTGCAAGAAAAGCAACCATTTATTATGATATTAGATGGTAAACAAGACTGCCTCATTGGTCTAGTGATGAGCATGAGATCCTGGAAACCCAGGTTGGGCAAGGTTAGGCTCACTCCCCCCACCAGGCCTGAGGTGGCCCGGAAAGGCGGGCACCAGCCGGTGTTCGTGGGAGGCGCACAAGTTTTTAGTCAGTAAGAGTCTGAGAGACCCGCCCTGGGGCGGGCGGGGGACATTCATTAGGATTTTCCACCCCGTAACAAAAACAAATAAAAAAAAACCGGTTAAGAGCGAGTCGGACTCGGTTCCGTTCCGATTTCTGAAAAAGTGCGCTATTTAGAGACATCGTTTTATTTTTCCTGTAATCTTTACATAAACTTCTATCACAAAGAATAATTTCAGAGTTTTTCTCTATGCAAACTTCGGAGATAAGGGAGAACGGTATTTTTTTCAACCATGCGACCTAAAAAAAAAATTAAAAAAAAATTGAGAATGTGCAAACAGTGCTCTTTCATATGATACCCTACATCCCCTACCCTAGTAGCTTGAATTTTTAAGACAATCCCCTTCAAGCACCTGTTACAAAAAAAAATTAAATATTTTTATTTCTTTCTTATTTATAAAAATATTTTTATAAAAATAAAAATATTTATTTATAAAAATAAAAATATTTATATTTTTTTTTTGCAACAGGGACTGAAAGGGGGTCTTAAAAATTCAAAGTGAGGCTACTAGGTGATGTGGGGGTATCATATGAAAGAGCGCTGTTTGCACATTCTCAAACATTTTTTTCCTTTTTTTTAGGCCGCATAGTTTTCGACTTCTGATGAAAAATATACCGTTCCCCCGGAGATAAGGGGGGATATACTTCGGAGATAAGGGGGGGCCCTTATCTCCGAAGTTTGCAAAGATAAAAATCTGAAATTATTCTATGTGATAGAAGTTTATGTAAAGATTACAGGAAAAATAAAACGATGTCTCTAAATAGCACACTTTTTCAGAAATCGGAACGGAACCCGAGTGCGAATCAGAACGGTGCGCGAGTCCGACTCGCTCTTGACCGGTTTTTTTTATCAACAAAGAGCTCTTCTACTGCTAAATACTTACCTTAAAACAGAAGCTACACTGGTATTTGATTTTCTTCAAGTGATCCCAGTCAATATGGTCCGTAAGACACCATTTTGTAGCGAATTTTTTTCCGCAATAATTACATTCGTGTCTGTAACAAAATGAAGAGCTATATAATTGTTATATTGACATAGTCGGCACGGAATATCCGTTCAAGATATTTTTTGATATTTTAGCAGTTATTTTCGGATATATTGCAGATATTTTCGGATATTTTTGGTAAATCGGATATTTATTACGAGTATTTCCGACACATTTTCGGATTTTTTGCGGATATTTTTTTAACATTTTCGGATATTTTTCAGACACTCACAGATAATTTAAGCACCCTTACGGGAAAGTATCCTGCGACACGTGTTTCTTGCTGAACCGCATGTGGTTGTTGTAGCAGTCCCTGCTCGCGAACGTTTTGCTGCAAGCGCGGCACTCGTGCAAGTTGTTATATTGAGATAGTTACTCGGCACGTATATTGATCAAGATTTTTTTGATATTATTAGCAGTTATTTTCGGATATTTTGCAGATCATTTCGGATATTTGACGCGAATATTTTTGATATTTATTACGAGTATTTCTGACACATTTTCGGATATTTTTTTAACGTTTTCGGATACTTTCGAAAAAAAATCGGATATTTTCAAAACATTTTCGGATATTTTCGAAACATTTTCGGACATTTTTCAGACAATCGCGGATAACTTAAGCACACTTACGGGAAAGTATCCTGCGACACGTGTTTCTTGCTGAACCGCATGTGGTTGTTGTAGCAGTCTCTGCTCGCGAACGTTTTGCTGCAAGCGCGGCACTCGTGCAGGTTGCCCGCCTGTCGGTCGCGATGGTTGCGCGAGTGTCGCGCCAGGTTGCGCTTCCATTGGAACAATTTGCCGCAGATTGGACATGGGTAGGTTAGGCCGTCGTGGATTACACTAGAAGCAAAATGGAGATTTTATTTATTTATCTTGATTTATTTGGTAAAAACATGCACAACATTACAGATTCAGATCCTAGTTATTAAATTTTAATAAAAACAGACATATTTACAATAAGGAAGGAATGACAATAAGAAAGAACACACAAGTAACAAAACAAGTAAAACCACAGATTAATAAACTCAAACTCAACTCAAACTCAAAGCATTTATTTCAAATAAACCAATTACAGGCACTTTTGAATTGTCAAAGGGTCGGTCTTGGGTCGGTCAGTCAGAAAAATGAAGCCAGTTGCCCATTCCAAAGCGTAGATCCTGGAGAAGAACGGGCAAGAAACTCCACGGACACTCTTTTAAAATCAAATATTTTACAAAATATTGGTTACATCGTTCATATTGAAAATATACATGTGAGAACAATGTAGAAAGACGTGCACGTTAAAAGATTAATACAGATGGGACACTCCGCAGTTTAGGTATGAAGCTACAAGTGCGCGGCGGGCTCATCTCACTGGGTCAGTTCAGTGTGGGCTGCCGCGCGCGGCCGGGAGCACGTTAGTTCGATACTCACTCACGCGCCGCGTCGTAGAAGAAGACAACCCTAACGAGTCAGAAGGTATAACAGTTACGCGACAGAAAGAGACGCAATTTGTAGGTGAATATAACTGCAGGTAATACAAATGCTGTGCGTCCTGAATCGCACTTTATTGTGTCGTAGCAAGAGTCGCTTTTTATTAAAATGATTTTGCGGAGTGTCCCATCTGTATTAATCTGGGGTTAGGCTGAATGATGAAGAAGATAAAGAATACTCACACATGCGCTCTATAACTCTTCTTAGAATGAAACACTTTATCACATCCTTTGCACGGTATGAACAACTTCTCTTTCGGTTTATCATCTTTATTCTGAGGCAGAATTCTGTGGACGATATTATAATTATTTATTTATTTATTTCGGACAACAATATACAGGGTGTAAGTGTAAACAGTGGCAATCTTTTAAGAGGTCATTGTACTCATCATTATGAACAACTTTTACTATGGGACCAAACCTGTAATCGCGAAAAAAAAATCAGCTGTTCCCTACATTTTGACGAATTAGGGAACAGCTGATTTTTTTTCGCGATTTCTTACTATGTTTGACGAAGACACGATTCCATAAAATTTACTCGATAGAACAAAATTCTAAAGTTACCTCCAAACCGAACAATAAACCGCTGGTATTCAAAAAATACTTCAAATTAGATCATGAAACTTTGCATACTAACTGGACTAACTATAAAGCAGGTCTTATGTTTTTTTTATCTTTTTTTTTTCAAATTAACATTATTTTCACCGTAAAAAGCAATTAGGTACCCAAACTGGAAACAACCAAATACTCCGAAATATTTTATTCCGAATTTCGATGTTCCGATTTTCACAATTCCGAATTTCATAATACCTAAGAATTATAATGTCTATTATTAAAAAAAAACACGAAATTTATTTTACCGAAAGTCGTAAATGCGATTTGTTATTTTTCCGATTTTCATACGTCCGAAGAATCAAATGTTCGATAAGTTCTCGGTCCGAAAAACGACATTCCGATAGGAGTAAGTAATAATAAGTCGGAGTTGTTATATTCGGAATTTTGAACCATTCGGAATTATGAAAATCGGTATTTTTAAATTCGTACTTGTGACTGACGGAATAAAGTTTTCCGTATTTATGTAGTGTACCCACCTAAACTATCGGCGCCCAGCACCGCACTCAGTATCGCTCTCACTCAGTCCGCGAGCAGTATCGTGCGAGCGAGATAAAAAGCTTAGGTAGTATGGGCTCTTAAGTCTGACCACCTTACCAATAGATATCTGTGTTGTGGAGGTCAGATAGGCAGTCGCTCAATGTAAAATACTGGCATTCAGCTGCATCCGGTTAGACTGGAAGCCGACCAAAACAGTTGGGAACAGGCAGGCGATGATGTTAAGTACTTACTTGAGGTGGTATTTGAGTGTCATTTTGTTGGCGAACACTTTGCCACAGCAGTCGCATTGTGGCCTTTCTTGACAACACACGCCACGGTGGTATGTTAGCTTCGATTTTGTGCTGGAACAAGTATATAAATATAATAATATCCTTGGACATTTCACACAACGCCATCTAGTCCCAAGCTAAGCAACCTAATGCTTGTGTTATGGTAACGAGATGGCTGATAAACTACTTATATACCCACATTTTTTTTTGTCGTAAATAAATAAATAAATAAATTCTTTTTTGAACAAAAAACACAGTATGAAAATATATACAAATACATACATATAAAACACCCAGACTCGGAACAAATACTTGTAGGTAGTACAAATATTTGTTCCGTGCGGGAATCGAACCCGCGACATGCTGCGCAGCAGTCAATCGCTCAACCACTGCGCCAACCATGTCGTGTGTGTATGTTTTTTTTTTTTTTTTTTTGAGGGTGGGAAATCGTCAAATAACTTCTCCCGCTCTGGGTGGAGCGGAAGGGCGTGTCAGACTTTTACTGACTAAAACCCACCCGTGTTCCTTCAGTTGCCTATGCCAGGGCCACGGTATCTTCTTATAACAACCCGCGACCCCAGCGGCGTCGGCCCTATTGGACCCCGTCACTTGCTGACATCTCTTTGAGGCGCGCGTGGAACACAACGCGCCGTCGACTCGGGCCTGGTCCTTACCGGACGGCGAGCTACCCGCTGCTCACCGTCCGCAGGCCCGCGCCTACGGTGGCCGGAAATCGCCCCGCGATTCCCGCCGCCCAGGGCGTCTCCTGCGGCGACTGAGGGCGTGAGGCTGCCTCTCCCTCACGCGTTCCGCCTCCTCCTTCGCGAGCATCACTGCTTCGCAGAAGGAGGTGACGGCCTCCCATGCACTCTCGCTCCGCACCATGGCCTGAACCAGGCTCGGACGCGAGAGATCGCCGCCGCCGATCGCCTCCGTGAGAACACGCCGGTGCTCTGCCCAAGCCGGGCAGACCTCCACTGTATGCTCCACCGTGTCCTCCGGGCGATCCACACAATGGTGACACCCGGGCGTTTCCTCCCGCCTTATGCGAAACAGGTACCTCCCGAAACAGCCGTGTCCGGTGAGGACCTGCGTCAGGCGGAAGGTGAGGACGCCGTGGCGCCTCTCTAACCACTCCTCAAAGAGGGGACTTATCGCCGCAATTGTGGCGTGCCCAGCGCTGGGCTGCGACAGTCGCACTCTCCATGTCGCCATGAGATCCCGCCGCAGCTCTGTCCGCTGTACCGTGATTTCTCGCGGCAGCGGAGTTACGCCCCGGCGTTTCGCCTCCTCGCGCCACTCCCACACTTGCGCGAGGAGCTTTGCCTCCAGATCCCACGGCGGCAATCCGGCAAGGAGGCTCGCCGCCTCCCGGGAGACCGTGCGGTATCCCCGGACTAGCCGGATGGCCATGACCCTCTGGGACGCGTTCAACCGTTGGGCTGGCCGCAGCCTTAGGGAACGCGCCCACACCGGTGCCCCGTAAAGGGCCATGGACCGCACGACCCCCGCGTAGAGCCTCCGGCAGGAGGCGTTTGGACCCCCCGGATTGGGCAGGAGCCGCCTCAAAGCAGCCCCAGCCCGCTCCAGTCTGGGAGCCAAACGTCGGAAATGCTCCACGAAGTTCCACCGGCTGTGTGTGTATGTTAGACTAGTGTTCCCCGACAGACATTGTCCTGTCCCAATTTCAATATTCCCATATAAAATCCACTTTCAGTTTTCCAGAATTTTCCAATTCTCCCGGCAACTTTTCCAACTTTTCTCATCGTTTAAACCTTCCCTGGACTACGTCAAACATTTCAAAACCAAAATCAGCTAAATCGGCCCAGCCGTTCTTGAGTTATAAAATTACAACGAAAAGTGGCATTGATTTTGATAGATATAAATAGATTAGCAAAAAAAGTCGGGAAGTGTCGTCGGACACCCCGGTTAGAAAGTTCCCTTCGCTGTATACAGGGTAAGGGACAGCGCTCCGCAGACTGATAGGGTGAATTCAGTATATCATACTAAGATGACCGGTACATAAAATTATTTCAGGATCGTTATGGGAATCCAATAAACCTGATTTGTTACCTCACACGCAATGTATAGTTTACCGTGGCAAAACGCGAGTATAGCGAACGGCAGCGCAGCGAGCCTTTCGCGCCATTTCACGCGTCGTTCGTTAGAGTATTTCAACATCCATTGCTGGTTTTTTTTATTTAAGCTGTTTTATTTGCATAAATGGAGTGATGCGTACAGATAATGTAATTTTAAGGGATATGTAACTGAAAAAACTATTTAAAAAATGAAAATTTTCGTGGTAGTGGGTATAAGTTTGTAAGTTAGTGAGCGGGTGTGAGATTGTGTGAGTTTAACGGCGAGATATGAGTGAGTGGGTATGAGTTTGTGAGTGCGTGTGAGTTTATGGGCTGGAGTGTGTAAGCACATAGTTACTTACCTAAAACTACTCCCACAAGTCTGACACACATGAGCATCTCCACTCGGAGCGTGACTCCCAACATGTTTCAACATGCGTCGCTTCAGCGTAGTATTGAACCCACACTCCCGACATCTATAGCCTAGTTGATGTAATGCCTTATGTGCGGCCACGTTGTCTTTGGTTAGGAAGTAGGCATGACATATTGAGCATTGATGGCAGTTCTCGCTTTTCTGAAAAAAAAAAAACCGTTCATGAGTGAGTCGGACTCGCGCACCGAGGGTTTCGCTCCGATTTCTGAAAAAGTGTGCTATTTAGAGACATCGTTTTATTTTTTCTTGTAATCTTTACATAAACTTCTATCACATAGAATATTTTTAGATTTTTCTCTATGCAAACTTCGGAGTTAAAAGTCGAAAACTATACGGCCTAAAAAAAAATAAAAAAAAGTTTGAGAATGTGCAAACAGCGCTCTTTCATAATATGATACCCCACATGTAGTAGAAGAATGAATGAAAATAAAAAAAATAAAAAAATAAAATAAAATAAAATAAAAAAATAAATAAAATCACTTTGAATTTTTAAGACACCCTTTCAGTCCCTGTTGCAAAAAAAAAATATAATATACTAATAAATGATAATCATTTAATCACATTATCGCATTAGGTGTTAACCTTTTACAGTCCGCGAGGTCTAAGCTGAGCTTTACATTTGTGTGAGTGCACATAGATAGTGTAGGTGTGACGTCCGGCATAGAGCGCGCCGCGTTCTTTGCTTGGTTTAAAACCGGTTTATACTGCTTTTTGGCAAAAGGCATTTGTTCTTTTAGTACGAGAGGCCATGACCAAAACCATGTCGCATCGTTGTAAAACTTAAAACGATAAGACTATTGAAGATTTTGTCTTACGTAAATCGATAAGACAAAAATTTTGGTCATGGGCTCTCGTACCATTTTGGTGATCACTCGCACAAATGCAAAGCTCAGCTTAGGCCTCGCGGACTGTATGACAGTGTTGCGTTGTGGTGTTGAGCTGTATGTTTTGTAATAACAGCACGGGTCAATCGATCAGGTTAATCTACACTTGCCACGGTTTTTCCGTGGTAGCACAGATTAATACAGATGGGACAATCCACAAAATCATTTAAATAAAAACCGACTCTTGCTACGACACAATAAAGTACAATTCAGGTCGCACAACGCTTAGTACCTACAGTTATATTCAACTACAAGTTGCCTTTCTTTCTATCGCGTAACTCTTATACCTTCTGAGTTCTGACCTACTGAATTAGCCCAGCGGACGGGGCCCGCCGCGTACTTGTAGCTTCATACCTGAACTGCGGAGTGTCCCATCTGTATTAGCCGGCGTTCGCACGGACGTATAAATATCGCGGCGGGATTTTATCGTGCATTGGATTTTCAACTCTTGTTGTTGAGCCGAGCATTGAGAATCCAACCTAACAACAACAGCGAGAATTCTAGTGCGACGAAAAAACACTGTTGGATTTTCAAGACTCGGCACCAAGTTGAAAATCCAGTACGGGAAACAAAATCGCCGCGATATTTTTACGTCCGTGCGAACGACGACTAAATCTATAGTGGTATGGTGACCATCTTTACATACCAAGACCCCTCCAAAATATTTGAGCTGTATGTACACACGGCTACACATCAAGCTATACATTTCCAGTTTACACTGACCTCTCATTGCAAGGAAATCCTATACAATGCGAGATCAGCTTATACTGGAATGTATAGCTTGATCTGTAGCCGTGCGTACGATAAAAGCATATAGTAAAAGCTATAAAAAATCAATGTGAAAAATACTTACACGTTGATGTTTTCCGTTTAGATGGTCATGCATCAACTTTTCTGTATTGAAAGCAATGATGCAGTCATCACACCTTTGAAAAAAAAAAAAATCCTATTATACAAACATATACAACACGCTAAACCCGAAAAGGGGTCATTGTACTCATCATACATTTTGACGACACGGTTGGCGCAGTGGTTGAGCGATTGACTGCTGCGCAGCATGTCGCGGGTTCGATTCCCGCACGGAACAAATACTTGTACGATCTACAAGTATTTGTTCCGAGTCTGGGTGTTTTTCTATCTATAATATGTATGTAAGTATTCATGGGCATTATTGCTATTTTATAAAATCTATTGTTTAGTAAGGAGACGAGTGTGTGTAGCCACAATTGAATTGTAAAATTGTTGAATTGGAAATTAATCATATGAGCGTTTTGGATGGTATGTCTGTTAGCTCGTAAGACCAATTGAAATAAATAAATAAATAAATAAATAAATAAAAAAAAATGTACTTATAAGTATAAGTAGTTTATCAGCCATCTCGTTACCATAACACAAGCATTAGGTTGCTTAGCTTGGGACTAGATGCCGTTGTGTGAAATGTCCAAGGATATTAATTAATTTATCATTTTGAACAACTTTTCCTATGGGACCAACCTTGAAATCGCGAAATAAAAATCAGCTGTTCAGTACATTTTGACGAGTTTGATGTAGATAAATGTACTGAACACCTGATTTTTTTTCTCGATTCCAGGTTTGGTCTCATAATAAAAGTAGTTCATAATGATAAGTACAATGACCCCTTAAAAGGTTACCACTGTTTACTCTTACACCCTGTATACTGTTTCAATATAGAGTTTAAAAATTGCGTTTTCTAACGATGCAGAATTCTTTAGCGGCCCTTAATCCAATTATTTGTAACAAGTATAGATACGAAAAACAACGGGCCGCAGAAAATAATATCATTTAACACGCGGACTGACTACGATTTTAAACGGCACACAACCGCGTATTCTATTGTCACCATTAGGTGGCTTGAAATAAGGTTGAAAATTGAAAATAATATTTGTGTTGCCTGCATGTGACTAAGCTGCGAATGTGCATTTATTTTCCCAGTTTTCTTTAGATTATTCAGAATATACACAATAAATTAAATAATTATCCGGTTAAAGTTTAAAAAAAATGCTAATTCTATTAAATTCTTTAAAAAAATTAAAGTCGTTATCCCTGAAAATACAGAGATGTTCAACGCCAAAGCTTATTTTTGTGGAGCAACTTCCAAAATTTTTATTGGGAATATCAAACTATTTTTTACTATTCTAATCGGTTAACATTTTTCTTTAAACCCTTCTCTGTCCACTGTATTTTTTGCGTCGGATAGTTTCATTGCGTTACGTCATACTCGACAATCCAAGAAACCAATTTTTGTGATTATTGAGCTAACAGCGCGCCTTAACTAAATTTTTCTTAAGGCTACTCTTTCGAAAAAAGCTTAAAAACAGCGTGCAGATGAAGCAGTTTTTCGCCGGAACCTACAGAGAAATTACATCTGAAAAAAATTGTTAGTAATCTACATGATATGAATCGTAATTTGGTTTAGCCATAATTTTTCTATCGGTATCACATAATAAGAAAAAAAAACCCCAAATCACCTCCAAATCGTTAAGATGAAACCATTTTACTCCTTCATTTTTTATCAAAAGAATATAAAAAAATATCTACTACTTTGCAATACAAACGAAAATGATTTGGTTTTGTTACTTTTTAAAAACATGTATATTTTTTATTATAATAAATTAACAATGTGTCTAATTTGGGACAGCGCTCCTTGATGGGCGAGTCCTATTACTGGCTGGACGTACGACGCGTTGCGTGAGCTCAGGCCAGAATGCGCAAGCTAACCACTCAAGGTCATTGGCGTATAGTTCGGCCTTAACTTTACAAGTTTCGGTTCCAGTTTCGGCCGAAACTACAAGAGGAGCCGAAGGTTCGGTTCCGGCTGAAAATCGTGTTTCGGTCGGACACTAATTACAGATGTCCATGGTCGGACTACATCCATCATTAATTCAGTACTAGAGTGCGTTTCATCAAATAGTTCCTATGCCGTAATGTTGGCTCCACTGTTTTAGGACGAACACGATACGCTACTGTTGGAATGGATGGACCTGATAGGTCCATGTGTTAAAGTTTAACAGTGGACCAACATTACGGCATAGGAACTATTTGATGAAACGCACTCTACCACCTTAATTGTTTGCCACAGAATAAAATAAAAGAGGTCTACGGTACCTATATTTCAGCTTCTGAAACTCCTTGCTGTTGAGATCCTCAATCCTAATAGCCCACATATCTTCTGTACTCATAGTGTATAACTCTACCAAATCTTCTGGAAGATTCTTTAGCTTCCTACTCTTCTTGTCGGGGCTTTTGTCTTTCTTAGTTTCCTGACGTTTTGGGGAGTCCACCTGTGAACAAGAAAAGTGGGGTCACGTCTGAATTTCCTCACTAGTAATAAGAAATTTTATAATTTAACTAAATAAGTAAATAAATAAATATCCTTGGACATTTCACACAACGCCATCTGGTCCCAAGCTAAGCAACCTAATGCTTGTGTTATGGTAACGAGATGGCTGATACACTACTTATATACATTTTTTTTTTGTAAATACATACATATTATAGATAGAAAAACACCCAAACTCGGAACAAATACTTGTAGGTCGTACAAATATTTGTTCCGTGCGGGAATCGAACCCGCGACATGCTGCGCAGCAGTCAATCGCTCAACCACTGCGCCAACCGTGTCGTCAAACAAAAACTAGCACTTTCACGCGGCTTCACTCGCGTGGAAGTCGGTAACTAATTATCGATACCGGGTGTAAAAAGACACTTGCCGAAGCCGAAAGCCACATATTCTACCCATTATTTGGATCGTTTTTTTCCGCTATACCATACCTGGGAATCCACTGGTTCTGAAGATATTCAAATCATCTTTATTGGAACAGAATAATAATAACAAATTTATTTTGTACGTAAATAGCTGCTATAGTTATAAACTGTGTCGCAGCTATTAACGCCCACCTCCAAGAGGGAGACAACAGCGTTCCAGATTATAAACAAATAAAAAATAAAAAAAAATAAAATAGTATTTAAAATATTAAAAATAAAAAAGTAAAAATTAAATAAAGAAAAAATTAAAATTAAAATAGTAGGTACAAAATTATTAGTAATATTGAAGGTCAAAGTCGCATTTTTTTTTTACTAAAACGTATTCCAAGTGTTATTACTAAACTTTTTCAGACCTACGCGTACCGTACAGCGAAGGGGCGGGGCTTAACTCCGTTTGCCTGGTTCGCGTTACATTGCGCGTAATAAAAATTGCTTTTTAGGGTTCCGTACCAAAATGGTAAAAAAGGAACCCTTATGGTGTGACTCAGTCTGTCTGTCTGTCTGTCTGGATATCTCAAGAACTTACTAATGCTATCAACTTGAAATTTGGAATAGTTTTAGATGACGTTTACCCAACTATTTTGGAAATAAGAAAGTAATAAAAATATTTATATTTTATTTGCAACAGGGACTGAAAGGGGGTCTTAAAAATTCAAAGTATGTCTACTAGGGCATGTGGGGTATTATATGAAAGAACGCTGTTTGCACATTCTCAAACATTTTTTTTCTTTTTTTAGCCCGCATAGTTTTCGAGTTTTAATGAAAAGTGTAAAAAAAAAATACCGTTCCCCCCCTTAACTCCGAAGTTTGCAAAGAGAAAAATCTGAAAATATTCTATGTGATAGAAGTTTATGTAAAAATTACAGGAAAAATAAAACGATGTCAGTAAATAGCACACTTTTTCAGAAATCGGAAACAATAAAAGTCGTTTTCCAGCAATATTTTTTGCGCAAAGCTACTTAGTTGGATGTACAGTATGTATAGTTGACGGCTTTGTGATGTGTCTTTTTACACCCTGTATAACAGACAGACAGATAGTTAGACACTTTCGAAAAAGTATGTAGGATGCATAGACTTATAAAAAAAGATGGACTCCGCGCCACGCATATCGAAAGTGAAGCACCGTACCGATCTATGTGTGCATGATTTGAGTACCTGCAAAGACGCCGTCGCTCGTGTCACGTAATGGCGGCCGGTCGGCATACTATGATGTAAATGTGTGCGCGAGGCGTGTTTGTACAAACGGACCCGGCATACTTACTGTGCTTCACTTTCGATATGCGTGGCGCGGAGTCCATCTTTTTTTATAAGTCTATGGTAGGATGGTCATTGGTCATTTTTCATTGAATATGCTCGTTCGATTATACTACATAATATACTAGAAAGGTTTAGGTTAGGTTAGGTAGTGAAAAAAAGGTAAACAATCTTGATGTGTCTTTTATCTTATTTTATTTTAAAACCTCGGTTTAAAAATAAAATGCAACTAAAAACCAATGTAAATACAACAATAATGATTACTAAATCAATTGAACCATTCATTTAAGCAGCAGTTTATTTGTTTAAGGCACAGATTTCCTGAAACCGATCAAGAAGGTGGTTTTTTAAAGCTGTGTATCTCATAAACCGTAAATAATTTTGACATGTAAAAAAAAAATATGATATTTTCAAGTCCTTTTCGCATACAGTGATGGAAGCCAAAACATAATTAAACATACCTCCTAATAATAAGCTGTTTATCCCTTCATTAGCAATTATAATTATAATTAAAAATATACCATGAAATGTCAAATTCCAAACTGCATCCAGTGATGGATTACTTTTTATTAAATAGTTAATTTCTAATTTTATACAATTTTATTTGCACTTTTACGACATAATTCCGGTGCGCGTGAGAATCTTCTATCTCGTGCGTCAAACTAGACAGCCATAACGCCATTTCACTTACACACCGAGCTAAACCAAGCTTGGAACCTGGGCCTTAATATGCATTTGTGTAAAAAGTTGCATCAAGATTGTTTACCTTTATTTCACCACCCAAACCTTTCTGATATAGTACACTCGACAAGCTAACAGTCTACAACGGTTTCGTTGATATTTCAATAGAATGTGAGGCCAGCTTGTACTGCACCCTAATTGCGTACACACACAGTATCAATCGGAGTTGGTTTCATTTTGACAGTTCAACAACATTCATTGCGGTATTTACGTTGTCGAGTAGACAAATTTTTCGAACATAATGAAGCAATGGATTAGCAATTTGTTTCAAAATGATTCAAACTCTGATTGATAATGTGTTACGCAATTAGGGACTAGGGTACTGGTTCTCTTACCACTCATGCGTCAAAGTTCTATCTTCGGAAAACCGAACTTTGCCGAATTAAATCTGACTGGTCCAATAGGGGAGTCACGGAATTTTGCACAGTTTCTGAGGTACCTATTTATACGGAGTTTGACCATTCGATAGTGATTTTTTCTCTGAGTGTTTCTGAACTATACGCTAAGGAAGAATTTAGCTTAAAATCAGGGACTTGAAACGTTACTCAAAATAACGTTACGCGTAGTTCCAGTACCGATAATTTGTACCGTTCCACCAGGATCGTAACAAAATTAATACCTTGGCTATAACGATACTGACAAACGGAACGAAATCTTAAAGTGTTCACTAACAATATTATCAATATATCGTTATTAGTATAACGATATAATAACGTTATTCATTCATTTCGATACGCAACGTTGCCAGCTTCATGACCATGCTGTGTGCGGTGCGGCCACGCATACGAAACGCGTCGTCGTCGTCTAGTCTAGTAGTAGGTACTTATTTCTATGTGCCGAGGCTACCGGGCGACGACGGAGCGGTAGTCAGCGAGAAAAGTTCTTAAGAATAACGTTACAAATGAATCTGTAACGTTTCACCTGTAACGTTATTACAAGCGGATAAGCTTAATGTTACTGATACCTGTAACGTTACTTAAAATTTTGTTCTACGAAAATGATATTCTTTAACGTTTCTTTCTTGTAACGTTATTGTTATTTTTAAGTTTTAGTATCGTTACAAATTTTGGAACGTTATATGATAACATTAATGATAACGGAACGAAATTCATTTCGTTTTCAAGTCCCTGCTTAAAATTCGACTGATTTACTATAGAGGGTTTATCTGAGGACCTCAAAAACCGAGTATATGGAAGGAATTCGCATAAATAGATAATTTTGTCGAATCAATAGCTATTGAGAATTTAAACTCCGTTTAAGAATTCTTCAGAAACCGTTCATTAGTGCGTCAATCTATAATAATTTAGATGGGAATATAACACACACGTGAACACACACACACCCACATCACATCACTCAGCTATTCTCACACACACCACTCTTACACATCACTCACTCACTCACCAAACACACACTCTTCACACCTCACACTCACACTAATGCAGAACGATAATGGTTAAAATTGTTATCTTAATTTTCTATTTTCATATTAATTCAAACGATGTATAATATAATAAGGCGTAAAATCCATAACCTAGGTACCTACTGATTGTGAGAAGACACTGGCTCCTGTAACACAGGTGTTGCTACCTAACGCAGGAGTCAGGGCTTTAATTTACTTGTGCACCTTTTTTATGGCAATAAAGAAATATTTATTTATAACATTTAACATAATGAGTAGGTACGATGACCCCCTATAAGATTGCCACTGTATTTACCGGGATGGAATATTCCTAATGTTGACTCAACCCGTGGATCGAAATTCTCGAAGCTCGGCTCAACACCGAGAGTTGAAAATCCAATAAGCGATAAAATCCCGCCGCGATATTTTTACGTCTGTGCGAACGTCGGCTTAGTCACCGCCTGAGGTATGTGAGCGGTAGACGGGGAGGGCGCGATTGACTATAGTGTGGCCATTAGTGCTGTGCACTCCCTGAGGTATGCGCGGCGAGGTGGGAGGCGAAGACGGGCGAGCGTTGGCGGCGCACTGACAGAGCGCAGGAGCCGATTCTCCCCCCCGTCTCGCCGCGCGCATATGCTTATAAGCATGCTTACTCCCAAACATACTAGAAATAAGCATGCTCATTACTCTTCACACATGCTACTAATGAGCACTTGCTCAATAAAAGCATGCTTTCGTGCTAGTAAAGAGCACGTCTGTCAGTAGCTATAGTAACAACTGGTTCAAATGCTGTTTCTAATTTAAACTCATCAAAATGTGTGAATGCTATATTATTTTTCACTATAAGTACTCCATCGGTTCAAGTAATTAAATAAAGGTAAACAAAAAAAACCACGTGTCTGGTTAACCGACTAAACGTAATACCTGTCACTTCAGTTGTCATACTACAACAGTCGCACCTACTCTTCAATTTAGCAACTTTATAATTCATTGTTCTAACTTTATAATTCGTTGTTCTAACTTTATAATTCGTTGTTCTAACTTTATAATTCGTTGTTCTAATTTTATAATTCGTTGCTAAATTTGAAGAGTACAACTGTGTCGCAGAATGATGACTGAAGTGACATGTATTACGTTTAGACACGTGGTTTATTTGGTTACCTTTATTTAATGGATAATATTTTTGTGTTCACCAAAAATCTTTTTTGTGTTCACCAAAAATCTAAAGGTACATCAAAATACTGATCGTGCACCAAATATTCCTGAATGTTACACAAAACACCCGCGCGTCCGAAACTTCACATTGGTGAATCATTTGGGTTAGGTTAGGTTAGGTTAGAACAGTGACCCTTAACGCGCGACGGCGAGCGAGCGAAGCTAGCGGTGCCGCGGCAGCGGCCGCCGAGCGCCATATCCAATAGATGCTCGTTATGACATATTTTAATGAACATATTTTGGTGCACATTCAGTATATTTGGTGGAACACAGGCAAAATTAGGTAAATGAAATGGGAATAAATTGAAGTACTTTTAAATACCATCCTTATTTAATTCTTACCTAAACCGATAGACGCCCCTATTTAGAACGCCCATTCCATACTGTATTATAATTATGCTATTTCAAAAAATCCATTCACTACGGGACACCCTGTATATTCGTAAATAAAATACTTTTGCCTTTTAGAGGAAGATTCTTATGGAGTACAGTCCGCGAGGCCTAAGCTGAGCTTTGCACTTGTGTGTGATCAGCAAAATTGTACGAGAGCCCATGACCAAAATGTTTGTCTTATCGTGTTACGTAAGACAAAATCTTCAATCGTCTTATCTTTTTATGTTTTACAACGATGCGACATGGTTTTTGTCATGGCCTCTTGTACTAAAAGAAAAAAAAAGCCGATTGCCAAAAAGCAGTTTAGACCGGTTTTAAACCAAGCAGAGGACGTCACACCTACACTATCTATGTGCACTCACACAAATTCAAAGCTCAGCTTAGAACTGGCGGACTTTAGGGAATTAAGGTTAAATTAAAAGAAACTCAACATAATATGTAGATCTGTCAAACTGTCAACAAAACAATCTAAATCAAAATAAAATAATAATAAAATTATTTGCCACAATAAGGCTAGTTTGAAGTTTTGAACAATCTATTGCAGTTTAAAAACAATGATTGTGAATAAGATTATTGTAATACTGTAGTACCTACGTGTACCTACAAGATATTATTTTGACTGTTGCAAAATCGTGCGAATGAAGTCCACTATGATAGAGGAAATTATGGCATCTAACTTAGTAATAAATAAAGATTGAAAGTAACAAACGTCTATTTAATTAACATGAGAAAATTATACTTTTTGCAATACTTTTAACAAGATCATTGACACACACGTCAAGAGCTTATTTCTATTTTTAAATATATATCTTATAGATAAACTTGTGCCAGCATTATGATCATCCAACACCTTCTCCTAATGTGCACCCAAGTGGCTGAACCAGGTCATTATCCACACATGAGTGTTGCACAATGTATTGCAAATTTCACCTTAGACAGTGGCTTTGTCATAATATCAGCTAACTGAGTTTCTGTTGGGCAGTAGCTGACATTAACCAATCCTTTCACGAATTGTTCGTGGATAAAATGATATCGCACATCTATGTGCTTCGATCTCTTGTTGAAGGAGCCAGACTTAATTAGTTGTATTGAACTTTGGTTGTCAACATATAAGTGTATTTTCAAGTCCAAGTCTGTAATTTCCTTCAGCAGGGAATTGAGGTACATTGCCTCTTTGCAGCAGTCTGCAGCCGCTATGTACTCTGCCTCGGTCGATGACAGAGCAACAATTGGCTGTCTTTTGGATCCCCATGTTATAGGTCCATTAGCTATCATAAGAACGCTGCCAGATGTGCTTCGTCTTGTCAGAGGATCTCCAGCATAATCAGAGTCAGTGTAAGCATCGATTCTTTCAATTCGGCTATTTCTTTTGAAGAGTATACCTTTATCTTTAGTGCCGATCAAATATTTAAATATTTTCTTCACTTTCTTGACATCTTCTTTGCTGGGATTTTCTACTTTTCTGCTGACTTGATTAACAGCTTGGGCGATGTCTGGTCTTGTTCGAGAGGACAAATACAGTAAACTTCCCACTGCTTCCCTATAAGGGTATTCCTTCTCCTGGGGAGTTTCCTGTGTCACCTTTGCATCGTTACTTCCAGGCGTCTCACAAGGTTTAGCGTTTTCCATACTATACTTTTTCAGCATGCCATTTATATAATTCTTTTGAGTCAACTTAATTCCTTCTTTACAATTATTTATTTCTATACCCAGATAAGTTTTTGGGTTTTCAATTTTTTTTATTTCGAATTTTGTTTCAAGTTTTGACAGTATATGTTCTATCTCTTTCTTGTCTTTACCGATGACTAGTCCATCATCAACAAATACAGCAATAATAATGGTCTTATCTTTGTTAATAAAAACGCATCTGTCAGTCTTGATTGTCTTGAAACCTAGGTCAAACATTGCACGGGTAAAAGTTTTATTCCATGTGAATGGTGCTTGTTTTAAACCATATAACGACTTTTTCAGTCGGCATACTTTATTAGTAGTATCACAGGTAGTTTTATAGCCAACAGGTACTTTCATGTAAACTTCATCTGTCAGTTCGCCGTACAAGAAAGCGGTTTTGACGTCAAAAATACAGAAATGATAATTTTTAGATGCGGCAATTGCTAACAAGGTCTTAAGAACAGACTGACTTACAACTGGACTATATATTTCTTCAAAATCCAAGTTGCCTTTCTGCTTACAGCCGCGTACAACTAATCTGGCCTTGTAAGTTCCGTCATCTTTTATTCTAAATACCCATTTGTTAGACAATACTTTGTGTCCTTTGGCTTCTTCTTTATCGACTAGTATCCAAGTATTATTTTTCTCGAGCGATTTCATTTCAGATTGTGTTGCCTTCTCCCAATTTTCTTTATCGTTGCCTGATACAGCTTCTTGAAAAGTAAGTAAACAGTCTTTACTGTTCTCAGATATCAGCATATTTACACAACTGTTTACAGCTCCTAGCTCATAGTCTTTAGTCCAAGCTGGTAACCTTCTTTCTCTTATTGGCCTTTCACTTGTTGTGGACAATTCAGTTTCAATTTGCATGGGCTGTAACGAGTCTGAAGTAGACGGAGTTGGTTCCTGAAAAGTTAAATTACCGTCGATTGTTTTTTCTTGTAATTCAATTTCTATTTGTTCTTTTGCTTCAGGATCTAGTTGTTCCGGTTGGAAATCTTTATATTCGACCGCAGGATTCTTGTCAAAATGCATCTTTTCAATTATTTTTACATCTCTGCTAATGATTACATCTTTCTTTTCCGGTACGTAAATTCTGAAGGCTTTTGCGTTTATTGCGTAGCCCATAAATACACCTTCCGTAGCTTTCGGAGACAGTTTTCCTTTACGCCTTTTGTTGAGAAAGAATGCTTTACTACCAAAAACATGTAGGTGGTTTCCACATGGTGTTTTTCCAACCCACTTTTCGTATGGTGTGCTACCATTCAGCGCCTTTGCTGGGCTTCTGTTAATAAGGTAGTTTGCAGTGTTCACTGCCTCTGCCCATAAGCTTGGAGGAGCGTTGGAGTCGATCATTAAACATCTCGCTTTATCCATTAGCGATCTGTTCTTTCTTTCGCTAACTCCGTTTTGCTGCGGTGTATATGGTGCTGTCAGTCTTCGTTTTACGCCATTTTCTTTTAGGAACTTATCGAACTCTTTGTTCCTGTACTCACCACCATTATCGGACTGCAGGTTTTGTATTTTCTTTTTTAAAAACATTTCCACTCTGGATTTATATTCTTTGAACTTTTCAAATACGTCATTTTTATTTTTAATAAAATAAATACAGCAATATCTCGTATAATCGTCGACGAATGTCACATAATAGCGTGATCCGCCCAGTGATTCTACTTCGAATGGCCCACATACATCACTGTGTATGATTTCCAATGGCTCACTTGAGATACGACCATGGCTTGTAAATGGTAGGGTTGCCATTTTGCCTTTTCTGCATGTTTCGCACGTATCCAACTTCACTTGTTTTAATACAAGCCCTCGCATCATCTGATTATCAACCATCATCTTCAGATCCTTTTCGTTAATGTGGCCTAATTTTCGGTGCCATGTCATAGTCTTATTTTCATTTGTAGGAGCCCAATTTGCTGTCTCGCATTGTTCAAAATCCAGGTAGTATAGTCCGTTTTTTCTTTCTGCACTAAGAACAGTTTTTTTCTTTTCCATGATGTAGGCTTTTTCTTTTGTGAATAATACATCGAAGCCATTATCAGTTATTTTGCTGACCGACATGAGATTTGTCGATATTTCTGGTACATATAGTGCATCATTTAGGTTATAATCTTGGTTCTCCTTGCAGACCACTACTTTCCCTTTTCCTTTAACTTGGGTAGTATATTTGTCTGAAGCCAATTTTAGTGTGTCTGATGTGGAATTTATGTTTAAAAACATACTTTTTACCGCCGTCATATGAGAAGTGCAGCCACTATCCAAACACCACATTCCATCTTTTATATTGGAGTTGTCTAATGTTAAACATACATTAAAATTCTTTTCTGTCTTCTTGTTGCTTGAAGAATTCTGTTTCTTCTTTGACCAACATGCTTCAGTGGAATGACCCTTTTTGTTGCAATTTTTGCATGATATAGAATTATTAAACTTCTTTTTCTGCTTGACATACAATGCCTCTGAACTTTGTTCACTTTGACCTTGCTGTCTTGCGTCATTTTCTTCGGTAATTTTTATCTTTAAATCTTCGGGACTTGGCAGAATATCTCTCGACTCAATTGCTATACGGAAACTTTCGAAGGTAGTTGGCAAACTGTAAAGCATCATTATGCTAAGCAGCTCTGAATTTATTTTTACATCCATGTCTTCCAACTTTCCTACCACATCCATAAAATGGTTCAAATGGTCTCTTACATCTTCTTGTGGACTCATTTTTTTTAATACCAATTGCTTCAACAATGTAGCTTTTCTGGCAGGTCCAGTACTTTGATGTATAGATTTTAGTTTGTCCCATACCTCTTTCGACGTGTTACATCCTTTTATCTGTTTGAGTTCAGCAGGAGACATCAGAAGAAGTAACTCAGATCTGGCCTTCAAATCTTGCTTTTTGAAAAAAAATATCTCTTCAGCAGTGGCGGTCGCCGCCAGCTTAGTGTCACCGCTTGCGTAATCCCATAGCTCACATTTAATGAGAACAGCCTGTGCTTGTAGGCTCCAGGTGTCGTAATTACTTTTTGTTAGCAGTTCTATGCATCGAGATGTCGACGCCATTTTTTTTTTCTTTTCGTCACTTCGCGTTTTTTCTCCGGCAAATTTTATGAACTACATTTATTATTTTATCACTAATTTAATTGCTCTGCTACCACTGATAGAGGAAATTATGGCATCTAACTTAGTAATAAATAAAGATTGAAAGTAACAAACGTCTATTTAATTAACATGAGAAAATTATACTTTTTGCAATACTTTTAACAAGATCATTGACACACACGTCAAGAGCTTATTTCTATTTTTAAATATATATCTTATAGATAAACTTGTGCCAGCATTATGATCATCCAACACACTATCTATTGAACAATCAACCAGTGAAGGTCTATTATCTTGGAAAGGAGGCGAGAGCATTGATCAATGAGCACCATACTTGCTTTCTGCACGTTTTCAGAAGGTTCTTTCAAGATATTTTTCGTCACAATACGGAACCCTAAAAAACTAAACATTTTCAAGCACCAGCACCAGGTTAACGGTAGCAAAGGTTGCGCCCTCGTTGCGCCTCAGGTTGCGCGCTGCATGCGCGGCGCCCCAGGCCTCGAAGGCGACTGCGCCGCAATCGTCAAATTGACAATTTTTTTTGTGACATTTTTTGTGAAAAATTTGTGTAATCTATTTTTTTATTTGTGTGTTTGTTTTTAGTGAGTGGGTTATAGTTTATTTTTTATAGGTAAGTGTACTGTAAGTTTAATATAATTATATGATCAACGCCGGCAGTAGCGACGCCGGAAAATGTAACAGTCAACCTATCACATCGCTCGATGTCCAGCTGGTGAGATGCCCGTATTGCTCTCAGGCACGCTTTTTTAAAGGCGAACGGGGGCTGAGGATACACTATGGCAAGATTCACAAATCGCATAGTGTACCATTGTGCCCCCCAGCCACATCCCCAACATCAACACTTCCAGAGCAAACCTTGTGGAAAACCTTAGCAAAATTAAAAAATTCTACCCCAGTTTTAAAGAGAGTTCCCCGGGGCGCGAGACGGTCTGTTGCACAGAGTTTGACGCGTTGTCTCCGTCTTGTGACCCAGGAGAACTCACAAAGTGCCTGGGAAGAATTACTCACCTTCCCTTATAGGATTCTACATGTCCAAAAAAATTTGGCATCTAAAAAAACATTAACGAATCAAATTAAAGATAATTGCAATAATTCGACCCTAAGTTTAGATCCAAAATTACCAGCATTTAACAACCTTTCACCAAAAGGCTTATGTTCACATGTGGAATCAAAATTAAGTGAAGGTGACATCAAGGGTGCGGCCAGGATATTGTTCAGTAGCGATGTGGTGGCGCCTTACTCTCCAGAAACACTAACAGCTCTGGAGAGTAAACACCCAGCGCCTGCGGATGGTCTCACCTTTCCCGACCCCCCCGACCCTTCCGTCCTAAATTTAGCATTCCTAAACGTTTCGGCCCCGCAGTTATTTGCAGCCGTGAGCTCCTTCCGAAGTGGTTCCGCCGGCGGCCTCGACGGCTTGACACCACAGCACCTAAAGGATTTAGTGAGTTCAAGCGCCGGGGAAGCTGGTGAGTCGCTTTTGAAGGAGCTTGCGGCCCTGATTAACCTAATGCTCACCGGCGGTGTGAACGAGGCCGTCATCGATGTCTTGTACGGGGCCAACCTATGTGCCCTGCGCAAGAAGGACGGCGGCATTCGTCCCATCGCCGTTGGGTGCACATACAGGCGTACGGCAGCCAAAATATGCTGTAAGTTGTATAGCGATTCGCTTACAGCTAAGTTTCAGCCCCTGCAGCTTGGTTTTGGCTCGAAGGGGGGCTGTGAGGCTGCTGTACATGCCCTGTCTACCTTTTTAAACTTCAAAAAAGGTGAGGTCATCCTCAAGGTTGACGTTAAAAACGCCTTTAATTCTGTAAACAGGGACACTTTGTTGGCTGAAGTCAAAAAGGAATTACCCGAAATTTATGGTTTTTTGTGGCAATGTTACAGGTACCCATCCAAATTATTATATAAGGACAATGTTTTGGAATCTGCAGTTGGATGCCAACAAGGTGACCCTCTCGGGCCAGTCATTTTCAGCTTAGCTATTCATCCAATTATTCAGAAACTAAATTCAAAATTTAACGTGTGGTATTTAGATGATGGAACGCTAGGAGGTGATGTAGACACCGTTTTGAAAGATTTACAACTCCTCAAACAAGAATTTAAATCTATTGGCCTGGACCTTAACCACTCAAAATGTGAAATTTACCTTTCTGACATTACCGACAGACAATTGACCCTAGACAAATTTAATGCAATAGCCCCGGAAATCAAAATTTTAGAAAAAAGTTCACTGAACCTCCTAGGTTCCCCAATTTTAGAAGACAGCTTTTCTCCTTTCATCGAAGAAAAAATCAAAAACTTCAACGAAATTTCGGACAGACTCTCCAAAATTAACTTACATTCGGCTTTCACCCTGATTAGATTCTGTTGTTTTGGCCCAAATTTCATTTATTTTCTACGTTCTTCCCCTTTATGGAAGCAACCACATCTATTGGACAAAATTGACCAAATTATTCGCAGCACACTAACATCCATTTTAAATGTGGCCTTGGACGACCGAGCGTGGCTTCAAGCCACACTACCCATCCGTTTTGGTGGCCTCGGCGTCCGCAAAATTAACAGTATTAGCTTACCGGCGTTCCTGTCCTCTGTCCACAGCACTGAAAAGTTGACCGGGAAAATTTTAGCCCCCTGCCTGGTTGACTCTGAAGTGCCGTGCTTGACCGATGCGGTGAACGCCTGGAAAGCGGCTTGCCCGGATACAGATCGGCCCGTAAACCCATCTTCCCAGAGGCAGTGGGATGAGCCGCTCTGCAGGTTGGTACGGAATAATCTTATCAATACGTCTACCAATACTGCTGAGCGTGCCCGCTTACTGGCTGTGGGTGAGTGGGAGTCGGGCCTCTGGCTTCAGGCACTTCCGTCACCCAACATAGGCACTATGATGGGTGACACCACCTTCCGGCTCGCTATTTGTCTACGTCTGGGCGCTCCTTGTGGGGCTCCGCATCGCTGCCAGTGCGGTGAAGCTGTCGACTGCCTCGGACACCATGGCCTATCTTGCAGTAAGAGCGCAGGCCGGATAGCACGGCACGCTAGCATTAATGACATCATCCGTCGTGCTCTTGTCACCGCCGGGGTGCCAGCTGTTTTAGAACCCAACGGTTTGGCACGCAACGATGGAAAGAGACCTGACGGAATGACCATAATGCCTTGGAAGTTAGGTCGGCCTTTGGTATGGGACGCAACGTGTGTCGATACCCTTGCGCCATCCCACCTTCCTAGCACAGTGGGCTGTGCTGGTGCGGCTGCTGCAGGTGCGGAAAACCTCAAACGGCGAAAATATTCAAATATTTTTGGGAGTTATATTTTCGAGCCGTTTGGGGTTGAAACACTAGGGCCATGGGGTCCGAGTGCCCACTTAGTTTTCCAAGACATCGCTAAGCGATTGGTCGACTCTTCACGTGACCAGAGGGCTGGCCTATTTTTTGGCCAAAGAATCAGCATTGCCATACAACGTGGCAATGCTGCCAGCCTTTTGGGTACTTTTCCTGTTGACAGCGATGCGGACGAATTTTTTGATGCCCTATGATCCTTTCCTCTCCTTTTTTTATACAATGTACATATTATTATTTTAATCTGTGTTAGTTAACCTAAATAATAAAAAAAATAAATAAAAACTAATAAAGAAACTCTTTTTACACACACACACACACGTTTATTAAAACACAAATACAAGTTTTATTCACTTACTGAGCCAGTCATTTTTTTGACCCTTTAATTTTCAATAATTAAGTATACAGGGTTAAATTGAATTAGCTAGCGGAACTCAGTAGACGTGATCGATATCGATAATAATTATCTTAATATGATAAAACAAAAAAATAATTTGATGATTTTTTTTTTGGCGTCTTCAACCGTCGGTAGTGTAGTCACTTAAGATATCAATTTAAAAATCAGTTTTTAAGGTTTCTAACCAAAATGGTAAATAGGAACCCTTATGGTGTGACTCAGTCTGTCTGTCTGTCACAGCTGTATATCTCAAGAACTACTAATGCTATCAACTTGAAATTTGGAACAGTTTTAGATGACGTTTGCCCAACTATTTTGCAAATAAGAAAGAAATAAAAATGTATATGTTTTTTTTTGCAACAGGGACTGAAAGTGGTCTTAAAATATCGAAGTGGGGCTACTAGGGCATGTATCATATGAAAGAGCGTTGTTTGCACATTCTCAAACATTTTTTTATTTTTTTTTAGGCCGCAGTTTTCAACTTTTGATGAAAAATGTAAAAAAAAATACCGTTCCCCGAAGTTTGCATAGCAAAAAATCTGAAATTATCTTATGTGATATAAGGTTATGTAAAGATTACAGGAAAAATAAAACGTCTCTAAATAGCACACTTTTTCAGAAATCGGAAGGGAACCCTCGGTGCGTGAGTCCGACTAGCTCTTAAGAGCGTTGACTCGGTACGGCATTTCATACAAACTTTCAAGTCCTTTTTTATCGAAATGAATGAACCGATTTTAATGAAACTTCATACGCATAAGTAGGATACATAGGTCTAAAAAGTTAGTAAAGAACATTTTCTAAATGTCTTATTTAAAAAAAGATAAATGGAAATCTCTGCTTCTATGGAATATTTAAAATCGGTCTAATTTAGCTGCAACACTATTTTTCGAAAATGTTCTTTACTAACTTTTTAGACCTATGTATCCTACTTATGCGTATGAAGTTTCATTAAAATCGGTTCATTCATTTCGATAAAAAAGGACTTGAAAGTTTGTATGAAATGCCGTACCGAGTCAACGCTCTTAACTGTTTTTAAAAAAATATGATTGACATGTAAAAGTGTTTGTACAAACCTACTTACTCTAAATAAATAAATCATTTATCATTTTATCATTTAAATATGATAAAATAAAAAAATAAATTGATGATTTTTTTTTTTGGCGTCATCAACCAGTAGTGTAGTCACTTAACTTCACTTAAGAATCAATTTAAAAATCGTTTTTTTTTTTTAGTAAACTTCACAGACGTAATAAGTATCAGCAATCAGTCACTTAGTAAGATAAAACAAATTTTATCAGCTCACACTTCAAGTAGGTATCAACACTACCAGCGGTCATTGACCCCCCAAAAAAAAACTAAAAAGCTTGAAATAAATCATATTATTTAAAAAAAATTACCTACTGGCAAAACACATTATACTCGAACTTTTAATTATCTGCAGTAAAATGACGCTCCTTAACTGTCATTTCGTTAAAAAAAAATCCCATTATAACGCGAACCCTTTTCTAACAGCTCCCGCCACAATCCGCTCGTCCAATAAGGTCGAGTCGAAGCTTCTAGAAGGTTCTAGAAGCTTCGAAATAAATGACGCGCAGTCTTGTCGTTGACTTTTAGTGAGACGTATGTCAACCGTCAACTAGGCTGCGCACATTTTTTAGATACTTCTATTAGATTTTACAAAATTAGGTCTTCGCCCCCGACTATTTATGTTAAACCATCTGATAGCGAAATGACAAAAGTGTAATATTACTGCAGCTAATTAAAATTCCGAGCATATACTTGTGCTTTTGTCAAAGGTTTTTTTTTAATAATTTGTTTTAAGTCAAGCTTTTTAGTTTTTTGTTTTTTTTTAATAATTTGTTTTATGTCAATCTTTTTAGTTTTTTTTTTTGTATTCAGGAGGCGATTATTGCAGGCGGACAAACAAAAGTTTGTTTGTCGCCTGCAATAATACCTTACAAAAAACAAAGTTCAATAGATAATAATGCTTGTTTTTCACTTTTCAGTTGTGTTTTTGCAGTCGGGTTTTTTTTTTAATAATTTGATTTATATTTATTTATTTATATTACGATTCCACAGCACAGTTGAAAGACAAAGTTGAAATGTCTTTTGTGTCTGGAATTACTAATTACACCGAAAAGAAAAGTTTCCAATTTTAAGTTTAAAAGGCCGTGTACTTATACGAAATTTTGCCGATTTCGCTGGTTAATGTGATTTTACAATTAAAATACTGTATTTTTATAAGTGTTAATGCACAACATGACGACTTTCACAAGAATACATTGTAATTTTATCACACCCTTTAGACGTCAAAAAGATTCGTACTCAACTAATAAGTCGCGTCGTGAATCTTCGTTCGCGCAGAAAAGAAAGTATGGCCCCGAAGATTAACGAGATTGCTTAAAACTTACAATCAACCTTAGAACACTAATATAAGGTTCATAATACACTGCAGCTGTTAGTTCCATCTCACTCGCAAGTATGGCGGCTGTCAAGCGGCGCGCGCTAACATGGCGGCAGCTACCGACCAATAGCGGTACAGGAAAAAGCGTGGAGCGTGCTGATTGGTCAATAGCATTTCCCGCGCTTTGAAAATTCATCTTCTGCGCAGGTACATCGATAAGTCTTATTAGTTGAGTACTACTGTAAATATGGTAAATATGTGATATTCTAAATCTCTTGCAGCAAAAATTCACAAAACAGTCGCCGATTTAGGTCGATTAATCAAAATAAATAACAAAAATAAAAAAGTAGCTCATACATTAGATCATAATAACTGAAATGATCTTTCAAGTTGTGCATTAAAACTTATAGAAATACAGTATTGTAATTGTAAAATCATGAACATCAGCGAAATCGGCAAAATTTAGTATTCGGCATCTTAAAAGGTAACCCATAAACTTAAAATTGGGAAACTCTTTTAAATCAAGTACTTATTCTACATTATTCTCTTCTAAACCATTAATAATAACTTCTCTATTATAAGGAAAAATACCCGCATTTTTAAAACCATCTTGTATAGAACTTTGGTCTAAACATTTAAGCAATCCTTCAGAAAGCAAATTAGGAATTATATAAATGCACTTTTTTTTCTCTGGTTTTTCTAATACTAAGGTATTATACATAGAAGTTACAGTTTTTTTCAATGCACTTACAATTGGATGTAAAGGCTCTATTATCTGTGCCATATATGAAGGAATTACTAGTAAAATAATATCATTTTCTTGACAATATTCAATACATTCGATAGTTAAATGAAAAGTCTGATTTTCAAGAAGCAACAACAGTTTTGGTCCAACGGAGTTTCTTAAATTCTTCATAAAATGTTTTAGAAAAACCAAGAAATTAGAGTCTTCCGTCCAATCGGGTAGGTTTTTTAAATCGACACCATTTTTTAAAAATTTATTGAAAGTTGTCTCATTTGAGTAATCTGAATCAACCAACAAATCTTTTTCTATTTTGACTTCGACGTTGTCTTTCGGAGTTTCTCCTTTTTCCTCTCCTGGTAATAAGAATAAGGGGGGTATCGCATAACCTTTAGCGTTGGCTGCATATGTGAACATAACTTTAGACTCTTTCAAAGCTATAGGTCCATTTTTCGTCGTCATCAACCAAATTTTATCTCTAAACTCTTCAATATTAACTCCAATTTCGTCTAAAGAGTAAATGTTTTCAGAACCAAAGTTATACTGGCACAAAAAACTCCATAATCGATCATAAAAAACTCTAACTTTTTCTTTAGCAGTTTTTCGATCAATTTTATTTTCTAAATCTTTATTTCTATAAATAAAATTCTTGTACCAATCAATGCCAGCCATCTTGTTATCAACCCAGGGCTTCGGAGTTTTCAAACCGAATTTCTGACTGAATTCCGTAGCATATTTCCTGACTACCTTCACGCATAACCCGGGATATATGTCCGCATATTTTTTTAAGTATTTCGTTAGGAGAGTTTCTTGTTCTGTTGTATAAAAACTGTTTCGTGCATAGCCCATTTTGACAGGAAGATTTGATGTTTCACGTCTTTTCTTGTATCTTCGAAGCGTGACGTGTGTTATATTAAACATTTTGCTCGCTTGTCGTAGGGACACTCCGTGATGGACCATTTGATCATAAGCAGCTTCAAACTGTGATATATCACAGAGACCTCGTGTAGTCTTTCTTGGTCTTTTGTTGGCTGGCATCTAAAAAATACGGGACATTTTAGTTTAGTGGCACTTTTGGTTATTAAGGAGCTCGTGGCTAAGTAATAACAGCCACACGGGTCGATCCATCAGGTTAAGCTACGCTTGCCGGGGTTGGGTGACCATCTTCACATACCGAAAAGCACTTTAAGCCGTTGGTCCCGGGTGTCATTCTTGGATCTTTGACAGTCGTTACGGGTCGACAGAAGCCCGAAAGTCTGACAATATCAGTCTTAGCAAGGGGTATTGTTACGGCCCCGCCGCCATTAGATGTCGCACGGCATGAACATACTAATGCCGTGCCTGCGCGTGGCCGTGCCGCAGTTCGGAGCGCGCCCACGTCAGTCGTCGTCCGACCATCAGACTTCGCTCATCGTATTTTAGTGATTTTACATACTTGTAAACCATTATCAGAAATATAAAACAGGTTATAATAATATAAAAACGTCCATTATTCGAAGCCCTACAAATATAAAGTAACAAAGCGGCAGCAGCCGGAACAGTGGTCCTTCGAGCCGGATCAGGTATCATATTACCCAGTTACCGGGTTGTGGAGGTCAGATAGGCAGTCGCTCCATGTAAAGTACTGGTATTCAGCTGCATCCGGTTAGACTGGGAGTCGACCCCAACATAGTTGGGAAAAGGCTAGGCAGATTGATCGGCACTTTTGGTTTTTGAAGTGAAAACTTCTTTAGGAGCGTAGAGCGACTTTTTGGTAGAGGGAAGTCTTACGAGTTCGCGTCACTGCGTCACCTAGTTGTCGCGACATGTTATGTAAAGTTTAAGTTTAAATTTTCAGTTCTGTCCCCATAATTATTGCCAATTTTTTTTATTTATGTGGGTTTTTAAAAGCCTCTCCTATACTTGATCTGCCGTGAATAGTATTATTAACCCTCATAACCAAAATGTAGGGAACAGCTGATTTTTTTTTTGCGATTTCATGTTTGGTGTCATAGTAAAAGTTGTTCATAACGATGAGTACAATGACCCCTTAAGAGGTTTCCCTGAACTAATGTATTGTGAGTTCAAATGTTTGCTGCTAGGTCATAAAAAAATAAAAACTCTCTTATCTAACGACATTACGACACCTATGGCCATCTCCCGAATCATTTAGCCATACCTCACGGGGATGCCATGGCGGCAACCCACCATACAAGTTGTAGCAAAAATAACGCACGTTCAGTTGTTCCCTAAATGCTCGCATAACTCGTCAAAATGTAGGGAACAGCTTTTTTTTTTCACAATTTCAGGTATGGTCCCATTGTAAAAGTGGTTCATAATGATGAGTACAATGACCCCTTAAGGTTGTGCGTTATTTAAGTTTCAAATTGTATCATCATTCTTCTGCCCTTATCCCAATCTATTTGGGGTCGGCGCAACATGTCCCTTTCTCCCATACTTCTCTATTAGTCGTCTTATCGGTAGTCACCCAATTTCTAGCAATGTCATCTTTCACACAGTCCATCTATCGTTTCTGTGGTCTTCAACTACTCTTATAGCCATCGACATTCATACTCAAAACTTTCCTTACGACATTTTCCTCATTCCTCCGCATCACATTTTTACATCAAGTTGTCAGCGCAACCTGGCGATATCGCCATGGCGTCCCAGTGAGGTATGGCTCTGGCCGCTTCCTATTTTAAAAGCGATAGTCGCCGAAACGCGAATACGCGATCGGCCGCGAGCACACGTCACTTAAGACCGGGGCAGACCAGACGCGTGGCGTGGCGTGACGTGTGCACAGTAGTGATGGCAATTAATGCGATTTAGAATAAATTTCATTAGCATGCGAATTCTTGAGACTTAGCACGCTAAATGCTATTGCTATGATATTTGCTAATATGACGATAATTATTAATATTAATATCAAGATAATTATTAATATCAAGTATGTGAATTTTGTTAATATGTGAATTAAAAAGCGCGTTCGTGGGGTTAGCATTTTAGCGTGTGTTTTTAACAATTTAAAAAATAATCGCGCGCCACTCACGAGCTGCACAAAATCACAAATTATTATTTACAATACAATCATGCGCATTTATTCAATATACGATCCTAAGTACGAGCTAATCGTAGATACTATGATAATAATTGCTTGATTTCATTATTCGCACCACCTGCTAAATTTCTAATAATTTCACTTGCGAACGAGGTCGTGGTCACGTGAAACAGATAGATTTAGTAGTTCCGACTTTTCGTGGGTGCGACAGAGAGCGTGCACTGCACGCGCTGTCGACCTATGAAGTACGAAGGGATGAATAATAATTCATTTCACATTTCACAGAAATTTGCAACTGCATTTAATTTGCTAAATGCTAAATAAGCATTCGCATGCTAACATTGAATGCGAATGCTAATTAATCCATCACTAGAGCACAGTTGTAATGTATCGTGTCTCGCATCTGGCCTGGCATCTTTCTTACAGTTTCATACATTACAACTGATGCGTGTACGCGTCACGTCACACCACTCATCTGGTATGCTCCGCCCATTATTGTTCGGAAAACCGGAAAGCGCCCTCTGTCGGCACGACCACGCATTCGGTTCACCGAACAAAAAGTTCGAACGATCGTGTAATCGCCGGACGATCACTTTAAAGGACGCGTGTTCTTATTTCATGGCGGCTCCTTACGATATTCCTGATCGTTTTGATGAGGTGCAACTATTTTTATACACACTCCTTTTGATCTGTCCACGTTCACATGACTGGTTAAGTCGGTAAAGGATATGTACTTAAGTAAGATAAAGAAGGTACGGGCTACATTCATTTCAAACAAAAAAAAATTTTTTTTTTTTTTCATTTCGATAGTTCAATAATTTCGTGTGTGGGTTTTTGTAAATCCATGTTCACGATATTTCAGCTGATTCACGAATTTATATTATTTAGCGGAGGAGCGGCAGCTCATCCCATCTCATCTCATCATGGGATTCTCATCTTTCGGTCTATGTCAAATACAATGTACGGTATCGCCCGCTGTACGAAATGTGCCACCACTCCCCTACGGACTTGTACGCTCGAACACCATTATCTTTTTCGTTTATTTCGACCCCTGGGAAACCGATTTCAACCCCAAGGGGTCGATATCGTCCACTTTGGGAATCCCTGGTTTAAAGGAAAACGTGTTTTAAAGACATTATAAAACACTATTGAAAACGGGTCTTATAGTGTTTTAAAGACAACTACGAGTAAGTACTTGGAAGTAGGAAGATTCTCATTCTTATTAAATAATGGGTAATTTCAAGCGTAGTGTTTTAAAAAGCTAGTGCGATACGAGTACTAGCTTTTTCGGTACGCTTGAATTTTTTACTATAATGATTAGAAAAACTACCAATTCTTCTCCAAACAGTATAAAGACAAAGTCAGTCACCTCTCACGTAGTGGAGGCCTGGGTCCCAGCAGTGAAAGAAGAATATTATAGGATGATTTATATGTGTGACAAAATAAAGTTGAGCTCCTACACGTTCGCTGACAGTCAGCATTTACTCTGACACTACGTTACGGCAGTAGAATTGTTCATACTAAATGATAACACTCACGTCTCGTCGTCACTCGACGTAGTGTCATGTTGGACATCTGTTTGCCAGCCCAAATGCGATACTACGTCGACAGACGTGGTCGTCTTTCGACGTAGTGTCATGTTGGACATATGTTCGCCTGCCTAAATACGACACTACGTCAAAAGATTCCAAGCCTTTTAAGAGAAGATAATAAAATACATATTCGTATTCGTAAAACAATCATATATTCTCAAAAACATATCTCCATGATATCTATTTTAATTGACTTATAAAAAACAAACTTTCTTAACTACATAATTATTTATTACTTATAATAGCAAATATACTTGTTTCAGTACGACAAAAAATCAACAAATCATCTGAAACTTATTCACAAGAAAAAGAAGAACGTAAATCTACAAAATGAGGAATAATTCAGTCAAGGGACTCTCGTCCTTCCTGTTCAAGGAGTTGGTGATAATCTTGGAAACATTCTGGACATAGCGCAGGAAGTCCAGGGCAACCAATGCACCTATAGCTAGATTCGACTCTCTTCTTGTTCTTAGAACACATTTTACACATCAGAAAAGAGTATTTTTTCTTCGAATTTTCAGGTGCAAGCTGGCGTTTTGGCCAGTGCCCCGGAAACTTTTGTTCTTTACCCGGATCAAGAATATTTAGTTGGGGGTTGTTGTGTTTTCTGCTATTGTGTGTATTACTATCTGATACTAAGTCTTTACCCTTGCAGTTTTCTTTCAAGTCTATTAATTTTTTTATCAATTCTTCCCGGTACGCAGACAACTCATATTTTGGATTTTTCATTACAAATTTTTTGTACAAATAATGCGAGTTCCATACAGCAGTGTCCAACAGATGAAACAGTACTTTTTTGTACCATCGTATAGTTTTTCTCGGCGAAGAATAGAAGTTAATCATCTGCTCAGACCTATGTACACCGGACATGTGTTTATTATATGTTGCTACTTCAATAGGCATTTTAACCATTGTTCCGTATCTGTTTCTTGTTTCTATCATATGGGGGTGCTCTCTGGTTGTCAACATAATTACTGGTCGCTTATCAACCCATTTGCTGACATATACTTTATTTTTCCTTACCCAAACATGTTCACCTTTATTTAATTTTCTGTTCACCACTTCCTTCGGATTATCTCTTCTGTTGGCACGAAGAGTACCGTGTGTGTGTGTTTTGAATTCTAGAAGTTTTTGGGAAAGAGTGACTGAATTATAGTAATTATCCATGAAAAGATGATGACCCTTCATTAAAAACGGTTTCATCAATCGCATTACCAACCGTTCATGTTTTCGACCCGCCAATTGGGTATTTTCGTCTTTTCCACTGTGCATTATTATATTCAGTACATAACCGTCAGCCGTTGCCAAGATGTAGAATTTAATACCATATATTGTCTTTTTGGCCTTAATATAATGCCGAAACATAATTCGACCTCGAAATAATAGCAAGGGCTCATCTAAACTAAGCTCTTTATCGGGTTTATATATTTTTCTAAAATTCTGTGTCAACATGTCTGCAAATTTTTTAATCTTTTCTGCACCCTTTGCACCTAGTTCTGAGCAACACAAACACCGAAGTATTTGCTCATAACGCCGAGAAGACATTGTATAAGAGAACACAGGGTGATAATATAGTGGATCATCATGTGTGAATAGTTTCTGCTGTTTAGGAATTCGAATATGTCCATGTAATAATGAAAGTCCGAGAAACTTTTTCATCTCTGCAACAGTAGTGTGATGAAAATGTCGAGACCTAGAATATCGGGCTGATGGTCTGTTCAATTTGCACAAAGCCGTACCATAATTATTAGTACACTGAACCAGACACTCGATTAACTCTTTAGGAAAAACATGATCGAAAACTTGTTCAACGCTAGTCTGAGAATTGACGTCAAATTGTATGCCAAGTGAATCAGCATCGAAGTCAAAATCAGGAAATTCATCTGTTGTATGTGTCCAAGGCTGTTCTTCTGGTGCAGGGGATCTTTGCCGGTTCTGCAATGGTGTATGAAAGGATGGCGAGGTGTCTACTGCCTCGGAAATTGCTTCAGAATGTTCGGTAGGTCTATCCTGCTCAAAATCCGAACTTATATTTGAGATATCAGACTTACTTGAACCCGATGAAGCGTCAGGGCCTCCAAAAGTGAGTCCACGAGGTCTGTATGAAAATATTTCTTCAGATGAACTAGAGGCTTCGTATACTTGCTGTGGTTCAAAGTTCATGTCAGAGCCATAATCTTCGTCATTGTCCTCAAAAGGATTCTGATCCTGTTCACTTTCCGAATTTGACGACAGATCGTCGAACAAGCCTTTTCTTGGACGTTTCTTGGAATTATTCGCTGACATCTGAAATTTTATAAAATGTTAATTGAAAGGTAAATCTCAAAGCTTGCATTCCAAGATTAGAATAATACTAGGTTTTGCCAGCGGCTGCGTGGATGTCGGATACTATCCCACGGGAACCGTACATTTTTCCGGGGTAAAAAGTAGCCTATATGCTACTCCAGACTATAATCTAACTCTGTGACAAATTTCATCTAGATCCGTTCAGCCGTTCGGGCGTGATTGAGTAACAAACATCCAAACTTTTGCATTTTTAATAGTATAAGATTACATTGCCCAAAGTTTTTCAATGAACACACGTTATTCATTAAACAGACATAGCTTAGTAATAATGTGAACATCCCAAAATCATATAAATACACCAAAATCACGGTATTTTAAAACAAATAAGCGCACAAAATATATGTTTTTCAAAATTTACTTACCGTTTCAGCGATGCCGACGTAACTCCGTGGTTGTTCACAAAATGGCAGTGGCCGCAAAACTGAATAAGCGCCGTCTGGTGACTATAATGGGAAACAATAATTCTATACAAATTGACGTAAGTTACGCTAACGTAAACGCAATCGATTAAGTATAAAAACTCGCACTAAGGCCACTGATTGTTCGACAAGCAAGGCGCGCGCTCACGCCTGTCGACGTAGTACTCATGTGCGAATGGTTTAAGTGTGTGTGACTGAGACAGCAATACGAAATTACCCATAAAATACTCGTGTTAGCCGACGTTCGCACGGACGCATATACAACGTGTAACGTTAAATGCGCAAAACCTCTTAAGGGGTCATTGTACTCATCATTATGAACAACTTTTACTATGGGACCAAACCTGAAATCGCGAAAAAAAATCAGCTGTTCAGTACATTTATGTTCGCATAATTCGTCAAAATGTACTGAACAGCTGATTTTTTTTTCGCGATTTCAGGTTTGGTCCCATAGTAAAAGTTGTTCATAATGATGAGTACAATGACCCCTTAAGAGGTTTTGCGCATTTAGCATTACACGTTGTATATCGCGGAGGGATTTTACCGCGCACTGGATTTTCAACTCTCGTTGTTGAGCCGAGCATTGAGAATCCAACAACAGAGTGCATTCTAGCGCGTCTAAAAAAACACACTTGCATTTTCAACTCTCGGCGCTAAGAAGAGCGTTGAAAATTCAGTGCGTGAAACAAAATCACCGCGATATATTTACGTCCGTGCGAACGTCGACTTACGGCAGTAAGAAATATGAGATTGTTTTACAATATGACAGTGGATACTGCTCTTCATAATATTTCTATGAAAAATTATCGTCGGGCGACATACTGCCAATATAACTAAAAATAAGTGGCCCGTCCTCCGACGTACTGTCAAAACGCACAATTTGAATTTCCCCCCTAAAGACGTACTGTCAACGAACGTGGTTCTGAGTTGAGCTACACGATTACTGACAAATGCGTGCAATGATTGGTCAGGTCAAATCTGTGTGGTAGGGTGACTTTTTCAACAACAACAACAATATATTTAGGATATAACCAAACCCTGTACGTTACATACATAGAAGATGGAGTAATCATTATTACAGGTTTACTTGTATGTTTTAATCTCTTGAATCATATTTTTCAGTAATGGTAGCTCTTTTCCCTTCAACTTCGCTTATGTCTTGACTTGTTCAACAGTTAACCACGTAAATTTCTAACCACCATAGCGGGTAATTTTGTTCATATTTTAATTTTATCGGCAATTATCAAGAGGTAGGTTATTTGGCTACATATTTGTATTCAAACAACGTTTGATTTACTAATAGATTTTAAAGAAACGAACTTTTATTTTTTTAAAAATGGGATTTGGCTAACTGTGTCCACCCCATGGTACACTATTAACCAGGGGGTGGTGCCATGGTGTACACATTTAACCATTGAGTATAAAAACTTTAACTTTTTCCAAAATAATAACTCCAGTTGTTAGAAATTAGTATTTTATTGAATAGTGAAGTAAACATAAATATATCAAATTCAACAAAACATTTTTTTTTCTTATGGTTCTACAGATAAATCAACAAAAGCAGAGCATACAAATCACAACCTTTAATTTGTACAGTTAGCAACAAAAGTCGATTGACACTAGTGTTTTCTAAATCATAATTATTGAGAAAAATACTTCATTAAAAGCGGAACAGATGTAAATTTTAAAGAAAATGAACTCTTATCTAATAAATGAAATGCTAAAAAGCAGGTTATCGTATAGTTTTGTGTTAATTTAGATGATGTCAAAAAGTAGCAGTGTTAACCGACTTCTGTTGCTGACCGAACTTATATTTCTTATGAGAATAAGATAGCAGCTTTTTTAATAATAACTAAAACACAAAATAATTATAAAACATTATAGTAGTTGGTAGGAACGTATTAAGTACCTACTTCACAAACTCGTGGCTAAGTAATAACAGCCGCACGGGTCGATCCATCAGGTTAAGCTACGCTTGCCGGGGTTGGTCCGTGGATGGGTGACCATCTTTACACACCGAGACGCCACCGTGCATCGCAAAGCACGTTAAACCGTTGGTCCCGGCTGTCATTCGTGGATCTTTGACAGTCGTTACGGGTCGTCAGCAGCCCGAGTCTGACAACCAGTCTTACCAAGGGGTATCGTATTACCCAGTTACTGGGTTGTGGAGGTCAGATAGGTAGTCGCTCCATATAAAATACTGGTATTCAGCTGCATCCGGTTAGACTGGAAGCCGACCCCAACATAGTTGGGAAAAGGCTAGGCGGATTGATTGATCTTCTTCTCTTCAATAGCATTATTTTTAGTAAATTTTGAGATTGAGAATATTCAGTTGATTCCCGTGGCGCATTTTTTTTTTTCACTAATTATAGTGTAGTATGATTTTTAGCCGAATTATAAACACATTTATCAATTTTTGAACGACGCATTACAAAGATATTTGAAAACATTTTTTGGGCCAGGGGAATCAAAAGACGATGACAAGGGAATCAAAATTAAAACAAAGGTAAGTAATAAAACATACTATTTATTTAATAATCAGTCTCTAGTTCACAGTTATTATAGTTAGTTATACTTTTACACCTAATTATCAACTACTTTATTCCTAAGTAATAATGATAAAATATAAATACTAAATAATAACAATTAAAAACAAAACTTTTCTTTTTAAACATAGTCAAAAATTTTAAATAAAAACCTTTCTTTGGATGACACAATTAAAAAAAATATAGTAATCAGATCAGAATCACAAACTTGTTTTATCTAAAAAATATTTAAGTCAAAATCAGAATCGCTAGCACTGGAATGTTCACCGTGTCAATACAGCGATAGTTGTAGAAGCTGACAGATTTTCATTTATTGAAGGAACTTCTGCCCAGAAGCACAGATTAATACAGATGGGACACTCCGCAGTTAGGTATGAAGCTACAAGTACGCGGCGGGACCCGTCCGCGGGGCTAATTCAGTAGGTCAGAAGGTTATGAGTTACGCGATAAAAAGAGAGGCAACTTGTAGTTGAATATAACTGTAGGTACAAAGCGTTGTGCGTCCTGAATTGCACTTTATTGTGTCGTAGCAAGAGTCGCTTTTTATTTAAATGATTTTGCGAAGTGTCCCATCTGTATTAATCTATGCCAGAAGCTATCATCGGAGGGACATAAATATCGCATTGACGGTTCATGGCTGAAGTTTGAAATAAAGATTATGATTATGTTTAATTTACACAGCCCTATGACGTAACAACATGGCGGGTACTTTCATGGTGTTAGAAAACAGGTTCAAAAAACTGAAAACTTTGAATTTAATTTTTATATTGTTATTTTACGAACTAAAACTAACATTATCCGACTGTTTTTGCCTAAATAATATATTTTTAGATTTATTCTCCTATAGAGTAAAATACCGTATTGTTTCTGCTCCCACCAGGCCATCTTCTGCCTCATTTGAAGGTGCAATAAGCCTATACGGTACAGTGCTGGGGGCCTACTCCCTAAGCACGAAGCCCGTAGTTTCAGCCTTCCTTACGGGCGTTTCTTACTCCGTATCACCTACGGATGGATGATTGGTTTGGGGCCCGAACGAAGTATGAATGACAACACGATTTGACAGTTGTCCCTACTCCCGACGTGTTTTTGCCCGTCCGAAAAATTTAACTTTTACACTTGTTTTGATGGCTCGTAATGTCAGACGGACGGATGAACGGACGGACGGGAAGACGGACGGACTTAGGGAGTAGGCCCCCTGGTCATGAAATCGGCTTCCGTAAAGATGCAATCATCGAATGGGAATATCCCATATTTTTTAATGCATTCACAATGTTCACAGGAGTCATCGCTTTCAAATAGGCAAGACCAACACACTCGGCAACATTGTTAGGGTTCCGTACCAAAATGGTAAAAAAGGAACCCTTATGGTGTGACTCAGTCTGTGTGTCTGTCAGTCTGTCTGTCACAGCTGGATATCTCAAGAACTACTAATGCTATCAACTTGAAATTTAGAATAGTTTTAGATGACGTTTACCCAACTATTTTGCAAATAAGAAGGACATAAAACTATTTATATTTTTTTTGCAACAGGGTCTTAAAAATTCAAAGTGGGGCTACTAGGGCATGTGGGGTATCATATGAAAGAGCGCTGTTTGCACATTCTCAAACTATTTTTTTTTTAGGCCGCATAGTTTTCGACTTTTGATGAAAAATGTAAAAAAAAATACCGTTCCCCCCCCCCCCTTATCTCCGTTTGCAAAGAGAAAAATCTAAAATTATTCTATGTGATAGAAGTTTATGTAAAGATTACAGGAAAAATAAAACGATGTCTCTAAGTAGCACACTTTTTCAGAAATCGGAACGGAACCCTCGGTGCGCGAGTCCGACTCGCTCTTGACCGGTATTTTTTTGACAGTAAGAGAAAGCCCCGGATTTCTCAACAGCCAAGAATCTACTGCTGTATTGTAATATCTTAAACAGGCCATTCAGTCCAACGTCAAGCGGTTGAAGCTTTGCTGTTGAATATGGATGGAGGGCGATCCATCAGGTTAAGCTGCGCTTGCCGGGGTTGGTCCGTGGATGGGTGACCATCATTACATACCGAGACTCCTCCGTGCCTCAGAAAGGACGTTAATCTATTGGTCCCGGTAATACTGGATACGGAAAATACTGGTATTCAGCTGCATCCGATTAGACTGGAGCCGACCGCAACATAGTCGGAAAAAGGCGGAATGAAGCGTCCTCTTCATCTGTTGTGAAAATCTTATTTACTTCGTAGTTCGGTGTTAACCGTAATGTTGCTTCAACATTTGCTTTGCTCCTCTCCATATAATAGGTCCGGGAAAAAGTTTTTTCGTATTATAGTATGTATGAACTTGTAATAAAATCTCTTTGCCTATACTATTTGTATCTGGCTGGTTTTGGTATCATTGAAAGTTTAAATTTTAAAGAACATAATTCCAAATTCAAATTAGGAAAATGTGTGATTTTCATTTGTTTTTCGTACTGTCAAGATGAGCGAATATAATGAAGAAATTCGATACATTTTAAAATTTTACTACAAAAAAGGTAAAAATGCAACGAAAGCCGCGAAAAAAATTTGCGATGTTTATGGACCTAGTGCAGTGTCTGTGAGAGTAGCACAAATTTGGTTTAAGCGTTTTCAATCCGGAAATTTTGATGTCAAAGATGCACGTCGCTCTGGTCGCCCTATTACGGATAAAATGGATGCCATTTTTGAAAAAGTGGAGCAAAATCGGCATATCAGTAGTTACGACGTAGCTGAAGAACTGGGAATTGACTACAAAACAGTTTTCACCCATTTGGCAAATGACACATAACTAAATAATAAACTATAAAAAAAATGTCTTGAATTTGTATATAACAGACGAAGGAACTTTTTCCCCGACCTAATATAATCTTACGGATATTTCTGCTGACACTCCTTACTCGCTTGTCTTATACTCATTCCAGCATTGACCAGCTCAATTGCCTTCCTCATAGAGTCTTCTGTATGTCCTCCCTTTTTTCTAACTGTCGTTTTGCCTCGCCCCATCTAAAATACAAATAATAATAGCAATAAAAGCAACCCATTTATGTCTCAATTTAATCCAGCATTGGTACACTATTAACCAGGCACAATCGCCGTCAGATATATTGTAATTTAAAATGTCACTAAGTTCCTTACACTACAAGTTACCATTAATGTCTAAACAATCATTAATTCATTAATGTGTGAGCAGATGCTTGTCAAAAATTTCTATACATACAACTAACCAAAAATATCTGAACACTTACAACGTCAAGTGTTTGGATCTCAGAACAATAACAAAGCATAGAAGTAGTGTTAAAATAGCAACTGAACTCAATATATTTGTTTCATTTTGACTTATGGAGCCGCTATGATGTTAAAGAAGGACACGTATACAGAAGAAGTTTCGAAATTTTGTAGGTTGTCATTCATTTTATTCTGACTAGTGATGTACCCACTAAATTTCAACGTCGATAGAATTTACAATGACATTCTTTCTTACACTGCCAAGAATAATAACCGTAGGTACACACGGCTACACATCAAGCTATACATTTCCAGTTTACACTGACCGCTCATTGTAAGGAAATCCTATACAATGCGAGATCAGCTTATACTGGAAATGTATAGTTGATCTGTAGCCGTGCGTACCAAAAAATTTAAAGTAACTAAGCATACTTATGATACCAATACTTAATATATTCGTTCAAAATGAAACAATACTTTAAGTATGAACTAAATAGTTCGTCATCATCATCACCAAAGTCTTCCTTGGTTCCCGACAGCTCTTCATGTATTAAATCTGACCCGGCTAAACCCGAATGTATTTAGTTGCCATAATAACTGATGAGTTTATTGAAAAGAAGTGGGAGACATTCGGTTTTGCAAATGTTTTTAGCAACTTACTTTCTCATATTTATTTGAATTTTAGATTACATCATAGACTACTCAACAAAGTCTAGGGAAAAAGGGTATTCAAAGTACCTAATAATTTTTATTTTAATACTTTTTATGTAACATATATTATTGTAAATCAGTAGAAGCGTAATTTAATAGAGATTTGAATTATTTGATTAAATAAAATGGTTGTTAGTGAAAAAAAAATTTATTATGAAAATTTAAAATGGTATCAAAGCGACAAAAACTTTTCGTACATAAAAAAATAAATAACGACCAGATAATATTTTAAATAAAAGATAATATTTTAAATAAAAAAATAAAATGCCTAGCCACTTTAATAATCTGTTAGTCGAATTCCAGCCCACACCATAATCATTCCGCCCTGGTACGGATGAACTTCCTGAGGATTCTGGAGTCGGCTCTGGCGACCAGGAACTCGCCAAAAGCGCAGTCTTCTTGAATCGGGATGGAATCCAATTATTTCTGAATTTGTTATTGTCATCTGTGTCAAGGATTCCTAAAACAAACAGTTCTCAATAAAATTTATGTAAGATTTTTTATCAACATTTTTATTTAGGTAAATAGTTTTATTTGTATGTCTTACCTGACTGATGTGAGATGATTTCACGAGATGTCAAGATCAGTGGCGATTCCCTGTTTCAACTTCCATTGCTACGGGATCCTACAATTACGTATTTTGTATTAAAAATAAATAAATAAATTTGCACTCGATTATATTTCCGACTGGGATAATTAGAAGAATGATATCGCATCAATGATATTTTTAATATAATATCATTGTATCGCATATATCAAGTGAACATATTTCTGAATGTTATACCTGTCTTCATGTTAGATTACTGTTGATGGTGAGCGGTTTTTTTAATTTGCAGTATTGCGCTATGTCCTTCTTCGCAGACTTCCATAAGTATTTCCTGTAATGTAATAAATCAAGTTTTAATTTGAACGGGATACTATTTATTGCCAATAAAATACCTTAATTATCCATACTAATATTATAAATTCGAAAGTAACTCTGTCTGTCTGTCTGTCTGTCTGTCTGTCTGTCTGTCTGTCTGTCTGTTACCTTTTCACGCCTAAACCACTGAACGGATTCCGATAAAATTTGGCAAGGCTATAGATGGTATCCTGGGGACGGACATAGGCTACTTTTTTTTTCAAAAATAATCCTACAGGGGGTGATATAGGGGATGAAAGTTTGTATGGGAAACTCAGTATTTCTTAAGTTAGGGATGTGAAAATTAAAATTTATGTTTTTGATAGGAAATAAAGAAATATGCGGTTCAGCGTTTTTGAAAAATCATCCCCTAAGGGGGTAAAATATAGTAAAATAGGGGTTGATTTTAAAATTTACAAAACTGCATGGATTTCGACAAAATTTGGCAAGGCTTTATATAGCATCCTGGGGAAGGACATAGGATACTATTTTTTTCAAAAATAATAGTACAGGGGGTGATATGGGGGATGAAAGTTTGTAAGGGAAACCCAGTATTTCTTAAGTTAGGGATAACAAATTTATGCTATTGGTAGGAAATTAAAAAATATGCGGTTTAGCGTTTTTGAAAAATCATCCCCTAAGGGGGTAAAATAGGGGTTGATTTTAAAATTTACAAACTGCACGGATTGCGATAAAATTTGGCAAGGCTTTATATAGCATCCTAGGGTGGGAAATAGGCTATTTTTTGTCTTAAAAAATAATCCTACAGGGGGTGATATAGGGGATGAAAGTTTGTATGGGAAACTCAGTGTTTCTTAAGTTAGGGATGTGAAAATTAAAATTTATGTTTTTGATAGGAAATAAAGAAATATGCGGTTCAGCGTTTTTGAAAAATCGGGGATGATTTTTCAAAAACGCTGAACCGCATATTTCTTTTTAAAATTTACAAAACTGCACGGATTTCGATAAAATTTGGCAAGGCTTTATATAGCATCCTGGGGTGGGAAATAGGCTATTTTTTGTCTTAAAAAATAATCCTACAGGGGGTGATATAGGGGATGAAAGTTTGTATGGGAAACTCAGTGTTTCTTAAGTTAGGGATGTGAAAATTAAAATGTATGCTTTTGATAGGAAATAAAGAAATATGCGGTTCAGCGTTTTTGAAAAATCATCCCTTAAGGGGGTAAAATAGAACCCCTATTTTACCCCCTTAAGGGATGATTTTAAAATTTACAAAACTGCACGGATTTCGACAAAATTTGGCAAGACTTTATATAGCATCCTGGGAAAGGACATAGGATACTTTCAAAAACAATACTACAGGGTGTGATATAGGGGATGAAAGTTTGTAAGGGAAACCCAGTATTTGTTAAGTTAGGGATAACAAATTTATGCTATTGGTAGGAAATTAAGAAATATGTGTTCAGCGTTTTTTAAAAATCATCCCCTAAGGGGGTAAAATAGGGGTTGATTTTAAAATTTACAAAACTGCACGGATTTCGACAAAAAATTGGCAAGGCTATAGACAGCATCCTGGGAAACGACATGAGCTACTTTTTGTCTTAAAACATAATCGTACAAGGGGTGATATAAGGGATGAAAATTTGTATGGGAAACCCAACATTTCTTAAGTTAGGGATATGAAAATTCAAATTTATGCTTTTGGTAGGAAATAAAGAAATATATGGTACAGCGTTTTTGAGGGGGTACAATAGGGGTTGACAAATGTTTGTGTACCTACCTCTTTTTAAGAGATTTAAGGGATTGGAAATGTAGTCATAGTTCGAATCTTGAGGTAACATTTAGTCTTTATTTCATTCGGCGTTTTTACGAGGAAATTATTTGAACGAGTGGACACTCGGACAAAAGTTATTTGTTATTAGAGCGTGACTGGCATAATAAATTTTAAGTAATTAACAAAGTCCCCCCGCCGCGTAAGTCTGTTTGTTTGAATGCGATAATGACAAAAAGTACCGAACGGATTTTCATACGGTTTTCTCCAATGAACGGAGTGATTCAGGGTAATTCATTATAGTTTTTTGTAAATTGGCTGAAATATGACGACGACTGTTGAAGATGTCGGAAAAAATCATGCCGACTGGTAGCTTTATGCCTACTATACACGGTAACGATATATCGTAGCGATTTGAGTTTGCACAGTTATATCGGACGGCCCTATGTTTTCCACATGAACATTCCCATGAGATATTTTCCGACATCCACGCGGGCGAAGCCGCGGGCAAAAGCTAGTATCATAATATATCAAGACCATTTCATCTGTTCTATCCATAACAAATAATGTAGGAACAGCATGTACTCTAAGTGACGACTTAAAGAACATGCTACATCCATTTCATAGGTTCATTACCAAATGAATACAAAGTAAAATGTTTGGAGCATATTATGTGGCTGTGCTGTTTGGAGTCCAATTTCGTCTACCAATACAATTTATCCATTATTTTTTCACATCGTCTAGGAAATCTGTAAAAGAAAAGTATCGACAACATTATTTACGTCACTATGGCTGATCAAGATAACCCCAAAACAATTTCCGAATATTCGCTAATAACTTCTATTGGAATAAATATTACGACTGGTTTCAGCTATATAGTGACACAGCAATATTTGTTATGTATTTATATTCGTTTATCAGATCTTAGGCAACAAGAAATTGAGCAAAAACTTACCGATGGAAGGTCAATATTTGTTGTTCATTTTATTTTCGCTATGAATGGGACTTGCAGCCCCCAACCACACAAGAAATTGCTCCACAGCGTCCACACACTCACTATTTGTAGTTAAACAAAGAATTCATGCAATCTAACAGTAGAAATATTATTAAAACATCGCAAAACCATGGAATATTACGACAGACACGTAAACAATGAACACGCGAATAAGTCAGCTAGTTCAATGAACGAACTGTCAGACATTGAAACAAAGTACTATCAAATTTGGCCGCGTCATACTATAACTTTTTTAACCAAATGACAATTGATCTTGTGACCATGCCAAGAAAGTAAAACAAAGAGTAAAACATTTATCTCTTTCCCACATCCTTTATCGTACCTAATAATAGAACGGGAATAAAGGTAGTTACAGAATTCTGTTTTTAGCCTTCCTTCTATGCTTTGTTATTGTTCTGAGGTTTGGATACACTTGACTTGTAGGTGTTCAGATATTTTTGGTTAGTTGATCTATTTTCTTTCAAATTTACAAATAAATAAATAAATAAATAAAATAAATAAATAAATATCCTTGGACATTTCACACAACGCCGCTAGTCCCAAGCTAAGCAACCTAATGCTTGTGTTATGGTAACGAGATGGCTGATAAACTACTTATATACATTTTTTTTTTGTAAATACATACATATTATAGATAGAAAAACACCCAGACTCGACAAATGATTTTCCATACAATTTTTATTCCCTTTTCATCGTATTTATACCACCGATACAGTCAGTTTCTTCAACAACAACTAAAGTAATCAGTAAAAGTTACAGGCGAAAGTAACAATAAAAGCAACAGCTAAAATTGTGAAGAAACAAAATTAACCGTTACTTTGACTTTGTGACGTTACTTTGGCTGTTACTTTTGATTAAGAAAGTGTTGGTTTTTTGTTCGTCCTTTATATCACGCAGTAACGAATTAAGTAAGCTCAGTGTTTGTCTGCGTAGAATATACTTGACGTTGTAAGTGTTCAGATAATGTTGGTTAGTTCTGTATAGAAATTAGTGACAAGCATCTGCTCAGATATTACTGAAGTATTTGTAGTGTATGGAACTTATTGCCTTTTAAAAATTGTTCAAAGTATTTGGTCACCTTGTTTGCTACAATAATACCTGACTGTACACAGTTAATCATTAAACAAAAAGATTTGAAACGAAAATGTACTTACATTTATTTTAAGTTTTGCCACATACAACACGAGCGCGAGCTTGCCACCGACTGGGGAGCGGGGCGGGTATCCGCTTTGCAGTTTATGTCGCTTGGTAGCACGAATTAGCAACGTCGCATTTATTAATTATAGGCATGGCTAACTGCGTACGAGTGGTTAACTGTTGGACATGTGACCCTACTTACTTACCTCAAAAGGCCATTTCAGACACTTCCTCTGCATGGTTTTCACATGATATGACTAAGACAATGTCTGAACTTATAACCTCTGCGTTCGTTTCGGTGTTTCTTCTCAGAGTAAGTATAGTCCGCGAGGTCCAAGCTGAGTTTGCACATAGATAGTTTAGGTGTGACGTGCGACATAGAGCGCGACGTGTTCGTTGTTTGGTTTAAAACCGGTTTATACTGCTTTTTGGCAATCGGCTTTTGTTCTTTTAGTACGAGAGGCCATGACCAAAACCATGTCGCATCGTTGTAAAACGTAAAACGATAAGACAAAAATTTTGGTCTTGGGCTCTCGTACCATTTTGGTGATCACTCACGCAAATGCAAAGCTCATCTTAGGCCTCGCGGACTGTAGTCAGACTGTAAACACTAACTCATCTAGTTATAGCGTCAATTTTTTTACGTGTGTTGTTTTTCTTATAAATACTCAATTCAAAAAAAAGAAAAGTACTCACCCTATCGCTCTCCCTTTCCTTCTTCTTCTCACTCTTTCTCTTCTTCTTCCCTTTCTCCGTCTCTTTCTCTTTAAGTTTAGAAAGCTGCATGTCTTCATCCGATGTGACTTCATTATCAACAGCAGGTACATCTTGGAAGTATGGATCGTCAAACGTTTCTTCTTTTATTCCCACCTCTGTGAAGTAAAAATGGTCTTATTATAGTGTGGATAAAGGCGTATTTTCCATATGTTTAGTACACCGTAGAAAAAGCAGCAAAATGCCGAGCATGCGCGAACACACGCCACTAAGAATCGTCTCTTGCACGCTATTTTGAACTTTATTTTAGTCGTGATATAGTTAAATTCTTTTTAACTATGGAACTCTTCATTGTGCGTGGTCCGACACACGCTTGGCCGGTTTTTTTGTGTAAACTTCACATAAGTACATAGTAGTTGGTATTATTATACACGATAAAACGGAGAGACAGAGGAGCTCGTAGCTAAGTGAGGAGCTCGTGGCTAAGTAATAACAGCCGCACGGGTCGATCCGTCAGGTTAAGCTACGCTTGTCGGGGTGTGTCGGTGGATGGGTGACCATATTTACATACTGAGATTCCTGCGTGCCTCGGAAAGCACGCTAAGCCGTTGGTCGCGGTTGTTATTCGTGGATCTTTGACAGTCGTTACGGGTCGTCAGAAGACCGAAAGTCTGACAACCAGTCTTACCAAGGTCTCGTATTACCCAGTAACTGAGTTGTGGAGGTCAGATAGGCAGTCGCTCCATGTAAAATACTGGTATTCAGCTGCATCCGGTTAGACTGGAAGCCGACCCCAACATAGTTGGGAAAAGGCTAGGCAGATTGTAGATAGCTTATACCCTGGATTAACACATAGGCTACTTTTTATCCTGGTCTACGCGGTTTAAACCGCGGTGCGCAGCTAGTACAGAATAAATCCTTACATTTATTCAGTCGCCGAACACATAGAGGTCGCCAAAAACATTAAAATAAAACTCACCGAAACCATACTTGTCCTCAGCCTCCTCTTCCTCTTTAACGCCAACGTCTACCTCATTATCCTCCACCACTTCAGCCTCTGGCACACATTCGTAATACTGCACATCCGTTCTTTCTATGTTGGTGGTAGCGTGAGGGTCGAAGTCATTCGGAGAGTCCAGGAATGTGTGCTGGAATTAATGGGGAACTTGATTTTAACATCTGCAGCGTGAAAAGAAAACTCTACGACATGTGCACCTTGCCCGTTCTAACCTACGGTTAGTCTCAAAACTCAAACTCAATTACAGTCAGTTTTGAATTGTCAAGGGGTCTGTCAGTCAGAAATATGAGGTTAGTCGCCCATTACAAAACGTAGTAGCTTCTCATGGAGAAGAACGGGCAAGAAACTCCACGGGAACTCTTTTAAATCAAAATATTGTTACACAATATTGGTTACATCATTCATGTTAAAAATATACATGTGAGAACAATGTAGAAAGACGTGCACGATAAAAGCGTCCGTAATAAAAATATAAAAACTAAAAACAACTAAATTAAAAATAAGCCGTGGCAGCTAAGAGACGACCAGTCCCAACTGACGGCACCATTCAGCTCAACCATTTTGAACTTATGAACACAGGAACACACGCCACCACCAGCGAGACATTTGAGTGAGCATGACATACTCTCAACCGCCAGGGCACATTCAAGTCAGTAAAAGACGTACCCAGCTTTATAGTAGCTACATAGTGCTCACACATGTGCTATGCAATAGGGATGATGACTAAAAATTTATTTTTGTCCGTCATAGGGATTATTAAAAAATATTGGACACGTATTTTTTCTTTTTTTACGTAATCAAAAAATTACGGCGATACATTGAGTTAAAATATGGCATGACGTCACGCGTAGCTAGGTTTTATACGTACAAGTGACGTAGCGAGCCCCCACTCCCCAACTTTAATGCGTGATAGCTAAGTATTTTTTTATTAATATGATAAAGCAAAAAATACGTGTCTAATATTTTTTTATTATCTGACTGACGGACTAAATAGAATTTCTTTTTTTTTACCCAGGCTAGGTTCCCGATGATCGCTATTATGCTGGTTAAGTTTTAGAATGGAACCTACTACACTTTGGAATGGGCTACTAGCTTCATTTTTCTGACTGAACAACTCCTTGATAGGTAATTCAAAAGTACGTGTAGAATAAACTTAATGCTTTGAGTTTTGATGTTGGCGCGACGTGGTTACGCCATTATGGCGTCTCGGTGTAACAGGCTGCATCATAGCTGGGTGCAGTCCGCGAGGCCTAAGCTGAGCTTTGCATTTTTGTGAGTGACCAAAGAAGCGGAGTTGCGTCGCGGGAGGGACGCACCACGCCTAAGGCCGATTGCCAAAAATCAGTCTAAACCGGTTTTAATCCAAGCAAACGACGCGTCGCCCGCTATGCCGGACGTCACACCTACACTATCTATGTGCACTCACACAAATGCAAAGCTCAGCTTAGGCCTCGCGGACTGTAGCGTATTTCTTTTTCCTTGTTCAGTAGGCGACAGTGGACTCGCCCATCAAGGAGCGTTGTCCCAAATTAGACGCATTTTTAATTTGCGAAATTAAAAATGAAATGAAAAAAAAATTATTAAATTCGAAAGAGTAGCCTTAAAGCAGTGTTCATTTCAACGTCAACAACGCACGGTTTTGAAGCGCGAAAGACAGTTATTGCTGGTATAGATGTAGACAGAACACTGATTAACCAATATCAGTATCAGTATCAGTTTTCATGTATTTATATTGCAGCCAACTGTTTGAATTAGCCGTTTTGGCCAACCGCCTAGCCATTTCACTAAACGCCGCCATTTAATCAACGGCCTGAATGATATTCAGCCATTGAATCAAACGTCTAGGCTTCCTATTACTTCTGTAATGGCCGAACCCAATAACATATCTGTCATCAGTTTTGTCATACTACAGATAGAAAAACCTATCTATCTATGGTTTTAACGTCCCAATAATCTAACAGCTGTTGGCAACACCAACAAAGCATAAAATATGTAGATATTTAATTTTTTAAGTTTGATAACATTAGAATAAATTCGTCCGTTCGGTAAAGTTCGGTTAGAGTGAATGTACGAATGTACGCACGGCTACAGGTCAAGCTATACATTTCCAGTATAAGCTGATCTCGCATTGTATAGGATTTCCTTACAATGAGAGGTCAGTGTAAACTGGAAATGTATAGCTTGATGTGTAGCCGTGTGTACGATACCTCTCGAAATGGATTGCTTGTGAGAAGGACGTGTTTACTTTTGCTGTCTTAAATATACGTCTTAAAGTGATAAAACGACTTTAAATTCTGCCATCCAGCCACCGCCTACCTACTCCAGCACCGAAGAAAACCTACAGTCCACGAAGTCCCAAACAACAGCCAGTTTTTTCATCAAAAGTAACAGCCAAAGTAACGTCACAAAGTCTAAGTAACGGTTAATTTTGTTTCTTCACAATTTTAGCTGTTGCTTTTATTGTTACTTTTGCCTGTAACTTTTACTGATTAGTTTAGTTGTTGTTGAAGATTCGATTCGATTGGGGCACTGAGAAAGCTATTAAAAATATGTGAGCTGTATGCTGTGGCCCATGGACTCAAGTACAATGCATCCAAGAGCGAGCTGATGATATTTAAAGCCGGGAAGAAGTGTTATAATTATCCTACTACGCTAACACTAGGCGGTATACCACTGAGGCTTGTTCAGCAGTTTAAATACTTGGGTCACTGAGTCACTGACAACTTGGATGATGACCTTGATATTGAGAGGGAGCGGAGGGCTTTGTGTGTGCGTTGCAACATGTTGGCCCGTAGATTTACACGTTGTAGTAAGCAGGTTAAACTGACGCTTTTTAAAGCGTATTGTCAGTCCTTCTACACGTGTAGTCTATGGGTCAACTTCACGCAGCGAGTGTACGGGACTCTGCGTGTACAATATAACAACGCGTTTAGGGTGTTGTTTGGGCTGCCTCGTTTTTGCAGCGCATCGACTATGTTTGCTGAGGCGCACACTGATTGCTTTTATGCAATCATCCGTAAGCGAAGCGCTTCGATGCTCAGACGCGTACGTGGCACTGCGAACGGCATCTTGAACGCGTTGGCAAACCGGTGAGATTCTCCGCTGTTGAAGCAGTGGATGAGTGTACATGTGACGGGCGCCCAGCCCGGCGCATGCTTAAATTATTTTTTTATAATAAACCTATGAATTAACTGTACTAACATTAGGATAAGTTTATTGTTACTAACACCTATGGATATAACAGAATCCGAAATAAATATATTTGATTTGATTTGATTTGAAGAAACTGACTGAACAGCCAGTTTCTTCATCAAAAGTAACAGACAAAGTAACGTCACAAAGTCAAAGTAACGGTTAATTTTGTTACTTCACAATTTTAGCTGTTGCTTTTATTGTTATTTCGCCTCTAACTTTTACTGATTACCTACTTTAGTTGTTGTTGAAGAAACTGACTGAACAGCCAGTTTCTTCATCAAAAGTAACAGCCAAAGTAACGTCACAAAGTCAAAGTAACGGTTAATTTTGTTTCTTCACAATTTTAGCTGTTGCTTTTATTGTTACTTTCGCCTCTAACTTTTACTGATTACTTTAGTTGTTGTTGAAGACACTGACTGAACAGCCAGTTTCTTCATCTAAAGTAACAGCCAAAGTAACGTCACAAAGTCAAAGTAACGGTTAATTTTGTTTCTTCACAATTTTAGCTGTTGCTTTTATTGTTACTTTCGCCTCTAACTTTTACTGATTACTCTAGTTGTTGTTTAAGAAACTGACTGAACAGCCAGTTTCTTCATCTAAAGTAACAGCCAAAGTAACGTCACAAAGTCAAAGTAACGGTTACTTTTGTTTCTTCACAATTTTAGCTGTTGCTTTTATTGTTACTTTCGCCTCTAACTTTTACTGATTACTCTAGTTGTTGTTTAAGAAACTGACTCAACAGCCAGTTTCTTCATCAAAAGTAACAGCCAAAGTAACGTCACAAAGTCAAAGTAACGGTTAATTTTGTTTCTTCACAATTTTAGCTGTTGCTTTTATTGTTACTTTCGCCTCTAACTTTTACTGATTACTTTAGTTGTTGTTGAAGAAACTGACTAATTAATTAACATTTGAAGATACTGCTGAAGATTGTAAGAATAGCTTTGCATTGTGTAGACTCAATCACCTTTGTATTGTATAATTGCTTAGCACATGTGTGAGTACTATGTACCTACTCTAAAGCTACCATTTACGGGGTACGTCTTTATTTGACTTGAATGTGCCCTGGCGGCTGAGAGTGTGTCATGTTCACTCTAATGCCTCGCTGATGGTGGCGCGTGTGTTGGATCATTTAACGAATCCATACGTCAGGTACAGGAACGGGCGCTGTTGGTGGAGGCTGGTCATACCTTAGCTGCCACGGCTTATTTTAATTTTAATTATGAATTGTTTTTTTATTTTATTTTTACGGACGCTTTTAACGTTCATCGTTCTCACATGTATAATTTCAACATGAATGATGTAACCAATATTTTGTAACCATATTTTGATTTCAAAGAGTGTCCGTGGAGTTTCGTGCCCGTTCTTCTCTATAGATCTACGTTTTGGAATGGGCAACTAGCTTCAACTTTCTGACTTACACACTGACCGACTCTTTGACAATTCAAAAGTGCCTGTAATGGGCTTGGCTACTGTCAAAGTGGCGCTAGCATAGCTTTAACCATAATTATATTCATTTGTATGAAGTATTTGTTTGTTTAAGATTTTACAAAATGCCTAATAAATGTGAAGTGCCTTATTGCAAAGAAATAGGACCACACCAACTTCCGATAGCTGTAGAATTAAAAATAAAAGGTTAAAAAAGTAATAAAAAAGTGGTCTAATTCGGCTTTTTGTAGTATTGTATAATTGGCGAAAAGTATTATGAAATGTATACTTCCTACAAACAAAACCATTTCATAAATAAAATAGCTTGATGTATAATTTTAAGAGTATACCTTTCAATAAGGTCTGCTTTACTTCCTTGTAAAGAAGCACCTCGTTTTTTCAGTTCAGCCTTTAGCTCGCTTATTCTTCATGTTGAGTACATGTTTATCTTATCATCCATCCTGGTATTTTGATGAAAAAATTTACAAAACCGAACACACAAATTAAGTAAACAAACGTGACAGGTGAAAGCTATGCTAGCGTCATCTGCCAAAAGTTTTAAGGAGCCAACCCCATTGGTTTAACTGAAATAAAAGCTTTGAGTTTGAGTTTGACTGTAAGACAGATAAAACAAAAGAACACGAACGAACGAACGAAAGAAACGTAAGGACAAATAGAATTATATTATCTATCATCAGTAGATCTGTCTTTTACTGACAGTAGGTTAATGGGTTCGGCCGTTAGTTAAACATACCTCTTTTGAATACGAGATAAGAAAGTCATAAGACTTTAGCATCTGTTTCCTGAACTTGATAGCTGATTTAACGCGCGCGAGACATTCCCAGCACACTTGGACTTCTAGGCCATCTGTTACCTGGAAACGAAGAATACACTTATGGTGGATGCGCAAGAGTAACCCGCGAAATTCAAATTTTCTTACGTTTTTGCAATTTGCAGGTCAGTGTCAGGTAGCATGTTGATCACAATATGATTCGCGACTATAACACAATAATTATGCAGTAAAGATACTAAAACGGCCACTTTGGCAGAATCATGGTAAGTTAATATTTATTATGAATCATATTTGAAATCGTAATACAGTCATAATTTATCTGCGTACAATTCAAAGCACGTAATTCATCTGTTTGACAGTTTTGTTCTCCAAAAATAGGACAAAAACTACTGGATAACTCCGCCTTATGAGATCCGATTTTGATGGTTCTTTTTTTATTTGACAGCATTGATATATATGTTACACTATTAGTTAGTTATATAGTTATATAACTCAATGTTTGACAGGTATTATTGTACCAAGTTGGTCTCTTTAGGTATACCTTGGAAAAAATGTGATGAAAAAAAAAACTGGTAAAATAGGTAAGTATCCCGTTTTAAATAAGTAACCGTATATTAAGGCCCTGTTTCACCACATACAATTAAGTTCCGATTAACTTACTTGGCAGAAAATTTCATCCAAATTCTATATTCCGACCCACAAGATACAAGCCTTGCTTAGTTTGTGGGTCAACGGTCAAACTATTTTTTTTGTTATGTACAAAGTTGAAATTTTGTGTTTATGTAAGTCTGTTTCATCACCTTTTCTTTGCCAAATAAACTTTTTGAATTTTTTTTATTTATATTTTTTTTTATTCCATTTTTTAATTTATTTGGTACCTAGTGGCTATTCGGAGATAGTGAAATAGTCCCTTTTTGTTGCAAAAAAGTTTGTGCTTGCGAGGTGTACTGTTTGCAGAACTACGAGTTAAAGCGGCAATAGAAATACAAAAAAATTCAACCGTCTACCTATTACAGTACCTATACAGGATGTAAGGGACAGCCCTCCGCAAACTAACAGGGTGCATTCAGCTCCTCATTTTGAATCATACCTATTCCACCGGACATTTTCTCGGGAAAATTTTCATTTTTTCAAATTTTTTTTCAGTTACATTATTATTATTATTATTATTTTGGTTAAACACACTAGCAGCTAATTAGCTGATGCGTGTGTATCAAATAGCTTGGAGATATTTAATCTGTCCAGTCGATTCTTGAAGCAGTTCAGTGAGGGAGCCGTCACAACATTTTCCGGGAGCCTATTCCATGCAGTTACAACTCGGTTAGGCAAGAATTGCTTCAAAGGCTTTTTCTTTGATGAATTTTCCCATAACTTCAGGGAATGCCCACGCAAATGTTTGTTGGCATTCATAGTGTAAAGGTCTTGAAGGCTGGGTACTTCGTAGTGTTTAGAAAGTATTTTGTATGTCTCAATGAGCCTACCCCTTTGTCTACGCTGTTCCAGTGTGATAAGGCCAAGGTCTTTGAGGCGCTGTTCGTAAGGTAGATTACGCATGGTGCGAACCATCTTGGTTGCCCTTCTTTGTACATTATCAAGTAGAGTGATGTCTTTTTTGAAATATGGGTCCCAGATGACATTGGCATATTCTAAGAGAGGTCTTATGTAGGTCTTGTACAACTTGATAAATGTCTTAGGCGTCAGGCACTTGAATGCCTTGCGGATGATGTAAAGTTTTGAATTTGCTCTTTTGACAATACTGGATATGTGTGCTTCCCATTTTAGGTCATTGGACATAATAACACCGAGATCTTTCTGTGACTCAACAGATGAGAGTTTTTGTAGTCCGAGACTTGATTCATTATTTCAATGTAAAATTGCATTGTGTGTGCTGTTCACTTTCTGTCTAGCTACAGAGTTCATCGAACTCACCGCATACCTATTACCTACCCCTCCCAACCAGTAATAGACGCTCCGATATGTGCACAAAAACACAAACAAATCAGGTTTATTGGATTCCCTTAATGTTCCTGAAAAAAAATCATGTACCGGTCATCTTAGTATGACATACTGAATTTACCCTATCAGTTTGCGGAGGGCTGTCCCTTACACCCTGTATGTGATACAGCCCGCTGATAGACAGACGGACGGACAGCGGAGGCTTAGTAACTCCTCAGATGTCTGAGGTGGGCTAATTTTAGACCTAAAACCCCGGTGGGGGGGCTTTGGGGATTACTTGCGAACCCCATAGGTTCACGACTACTGATGATGATTTGTTTTCCTTTAGATGATGTTTTTTTGCGATTATATCTATTATGAAAAGGTTTTTCCTTACGCACACATGGGATGCATTTGACACTTGAGTGGGTAATAGGGTTCCGTTTGGCACCCTTCGGGTAAGGAACCCTAAGAACCTAAAGACATTAAATATTACTTAACAATAGACGGGACATAGTGATCAAAATCGTTATCTCATACTTATGTCCTAGTGGTCAAAAGTCGCTCAGTCTTGTGTGGTACGTCTGCATGTCAAGTCACATTCGTGTCCACCAAATGAAAACTATTTTCGAAGAAATATGCCGAATTGTACATTGTGGTATTGCAAACCTCGTAGAGATAAAATGACTTGATTCAACTACCTACGCTTTATTTTCTTTACTATTTTACAATTTATTGAGTATTGAGATAAATTAAATCATTTTCTTAGATATGTCAAACTATCTGACGGTTGCTAAATCAAAGGTTGGTGTCGGTAAAAGTGTATCGGGTATTCAGTTCATACTTGGCTACATGGCTATTAACTCATTTTGCTATATTAAGCTAGATGGCGTCACTGAGGCATGGGGTAACAGTTTTTGTACATAAGAATTTCTTCTGATAGTCTCTCTAAAGTATTTTATGAACCCCAATTAACCGACCTGCTGGGGATCGAACCCAGGATCCTGTACTCAGCAGACACGTTTGCAACTATACTAGACACATAAGGCAGTCGAAAACGTCATTGTTTTTTTATGTTTATTTCGATGAAATATGGAACCTTAAAAATAAAAAGCGTTTACAAAAAAAAAATATAATATGCGTCAACAATGGCCGATCCAAGGATTTCTGTTCTATGTTTACATGAGTTTTAACATGAAATATGAATTAAAGTACGTGATTGTATCATTTATATTTACTTTTTATCCAAGGATAAGCGTATTTTATTAAGAAAATAGTAGTAAAAGCATCACTTACATCGATATTTCCGAGCAAACGAAAACATTCTTTTACGTTGGGGTGATAAAACATTCGACGATTGTAATTCAAACAGCCGACACATATCCCGTTAACATTATAGCCTTCTATATTTATGTTAACTTCCTTCATTCTTAATGCACTTTATCACTTTATAATAAAATTACAAAATATTTTTAGGAACAAAAGAAACTTCATCCCTTTCTTTCGGCCATTTTGGTGCTCGCTGCTATTCAAAGTACTCTGTGCTCGCTGCAGCTCGCTCGCTGCTGCCCTGCTGCCTGCTTCACTTTCCGTTCCGTTATTCCTAATAAATTACTTACCATAGAAAATAATTTTTGTTAGTGTGAAAATGTTCTGGAAGCGGAAAACACTAATTGTTCTGAACAATAGGACTATTTTTTTCTATCAATTTAATTTCAACAGTTATTTGATTTTTTTTATGTTTGTAAACTTTAAACAAATAGAAATATTTTTTTCGTGAACAGGAGTGTATCAAAATTGCGTTCCAGGTCAGAAAACAGCAAGAATACAATTTTTAAGCACAAATGATGTTGGTTCGACTATCTCTTTTTAACCGACACAACATTGCTTTGGTAGTTTTTGAGTTAGCTTCAATAATACGTATTTTTTGCACGCTTTTTATACGGATGATGTTCTACCTAATTTCTTTTGCATGTATTAAAGTGTGGGGTACGTACGCACGGCTACAGATAAAGCTATACATTTCCAGTATAGGCTGATCTCGCATTATGTAGGATTTCCTTACAATGAGAGGTCACTGTAAACTGGAAATGTATAGCTCGATGTGTAGCCGAGTGTGTACCACAACTGAAAAGTGAAAAACAAAAACTTTTTTACAAAATGATACAACCGACTTCCAAAAACAACACTACAAAGTGAAAAATGACTTTAATTTCGGAAGTCGATGGCAAAAACGTACATACACGCTAATTCGGAATGCTAATTCACGCTAAAATCCAACAGTGCAACTCGGAACGCAGCCGAGTAAAAAAGTCAACGTCAAACAATTTGACATTGACAACTTCGTTGTTAATTCGTTTCAATTCGTTTGATTCGTTTCGTTTGCTTGCTCTCGCAAATTGTTTGTTTCTACATGGTTTCTACGGTTTATTTTAATAAAAACAAATCAAAATGTTTCGTTCTCATAAAGATATATTTTTCAATTACAAAGATAAAGTAAAAACCAACGTATATGGCGGTTATTATTGTGATTTGTGCGGTCAGGGCCCATGGTCCACCGAAATGGATGTTGAAATACATAGAAAAAAATTACACAGATTGGATTTACTAAAAGCATTGAAAGATGAAAACGTTTCAATGTGTTCTGTAAGTTATAAACTTCATTTTATATCGTATAGGACGGTTGAACCTGGGCGCAAACTTTGTAAATATTCGTTAGCCGCCAAAGCCGCGTCTGACCTCTTTATACACTTCTCAGTTATTTGCTAGAAATAGTCTTCACGATACTTAAATCCACTTACTCGCTTTTCCCACTTTTGATCTGTCAACCTGCTGTAGTAAATCTAGGTTATGACACTTCAATAAAACGAGTTATGGGCTTTTTAAAATGTATAGATTATTATTAGCCAATTATAATTCACTAGGAAATTTATACGTCCGTCTTGATGAAAGCGCAAACGAGAAGTAAAGTAATAATAATGGTGGGTAGTATTAGTATTTATAAGAATACTAGCTTTTGCCCGGGGCTTGGCCCGCGTGGATGTTGAAAAATATCACATGGGATGGGAACGTTCATGTGGAAAACATAGGGCATATCCATAACTTAAGAAATGCTGGGTTTCCCATACAAACTTTGATCCCTTAAATCACCCCTTGTAGGATTATGTTTTAAGACAAAAAGTAGCCCATATCCTTTCCCAGGATGCTATCTATAGCCTTGCCAAATTTTATCGAAATCCGTGCAGTTTTGTAAATTTTAAAATGAACTCCTATTTTACCTACTTAGGGGATGATTTTCAAAAAACACTGAACTGCATATTTCTTAATTTCTTACCAATAGCATAAATTTGTTATCCCTAACTTAAGAAATACTGGGTTTCCCTTACAAACTTTCATCCCCTATATCACCCCCCGTAGTATTATAAAAAAAAAAAATAGTATCCTATGTCGTTTCCCAGGATGCTATATAAAGCCTTGCCAAATTTTGTCGAAATCCGTGCAGTTTTGTAAATTTTAAAATCAACCCTTATTTTACCCCCTTTGAGGATGATTTTTCAAAAACGCTGAACCGCATATTTCTTTATTTCCTATCAAAAACATACATTTTAATTTTCACATCCCTAACTTAAGAAATACTGAGTTTCCCATACAAACTTTCATCCCCTATATCACCCCATGTAGGATTATTTTTGAAAAAAATTGTATCCTATGTCGTTTCCCAGGATGCTATATAAAGCCTTGTCAAATTTTGTTGAAATCCGTGCAGTTTTGTAAATTTTAAAATCAACCCCTATTTTACCCCCTTAGAGGATGATTTTTCAAAAACGCTGAACCGCATATTTCTTTATTCCTATCAAAAGCATACATTTTAATTTTCACATCCCTAACTTAAGAAATACTGAGTTTCCCATACAAACTTTCATCCCCTATATCACCTCCTGTAGGATTATTTTTGAAAAAAAAAGTAGCCTATGTCCGTCCCCAGGATACCATCTATAGCCTTGCCAAATTTTATCGAAATCCGTTCAGTGGTTTAGGCGTGAAAAGGTAACAGACAGACAGACAGACAGACAGACAGACAGAGTTACTTTCGAATTTATAATATTAGTCTTTATTTCCTATCAAAAGCATACGTTTTAATTTTCACATCCCTAACTTAAGAAATACTGAGTTTCCCATACAAACTTTCATCCCCTATATCACCCCCTGTAGGATTATTTTTGAAGAAAAAAGTAGCCTATGTCCGTCCCCAGGATACCATCTATAGCCTTGCCAAATTTTATCGAAATCCGTTTAGTGGTTTAGGCGTGAAAAGGTAACAGACAGACAGACAGACAGACAGACAGAGTTACTTTCGAATTTATAATATTAGTATGGATGGATTGATTATTACAGAATCAGCTAAAAATTGATTTTTGTAAATATGTAAATCAAATAAATCAACATGCCCGCCCCCTCTATATTCTATGTTAAGGATTTAATTTAATTTAATTTCCTCCTCTCTCCTACTATGCTGTGCCCGACAGGGTCCATAAAACATTATGGAACGCAATAAAGAATTGAGAATTGATTTGGTTTCTGCACTTAGTCCTTCATGTGGACCATTGTGCGTGAGCCATGGCAGCCTTCAGGGATTATTCCAACCAGCCCACCTACCTCCAGAAGTTAATCAAATCTCTGGGTCTGTTAAGAACATCTGTGAAAGATCGGGATATTCCAAGAGTATCTGTTCTAACCTGGGTAACGCCTATGCATTCAAAGAGCATGTGCACAAACAAAATAAATCAATGTAATACTTACCTAATTGACCGGAACATATTCAATTCCTAGTGTTTGCTGGGGTTGGTCAGTGGATGGGTGACCATCTTTACATACCGAGACTCCTCCGTGCCTCGGAAAGCACGTTGAGCCGTCGGTCCCGGCTGTCATTCGTGGATCTTTGACAGTTGTTACGGGTCGTCAGAAGCCCGAAAGTCTGACAACCAGTCTTACCAAGGGGTATCATATTACCCAGTTACCGGGTTGTGGAGGTCAGACAGGCAGTTGCTCCATGTAAAATACTGGTATTCAGCTGCATCCGGTTAGACTGGAAGCCGACCCTAACATAGTTGGGAAAAGGCTAGGCAGATTGATTGATTGTTTGCTGGGAAATACATCTCATGTTTTAACATTTGTTGCCACCTTGCAGACTGGGCAATTTTTTTACTGACCTTTTTTCTTAATACACTGCCAGACTTCTAAATCTTGAACCCATTGGGGTTCAATGAAAAATATTTTTGTGCCTGCGGGTGACAAATGTGACAACTGCGATAAATCTGTAGGTCGGTGGGTCGTCTTATTATTGTTCACCGGTCACCGGTGATTGGTGTGACAGTTAACCTGTTAAGGTCTGTGGATGGGTGACTGTTATGTCTTCAATAAAACACTCAATATCGTAATTTGTGTATTGTACTATGTAGCCTAAACGTACAAGTGGGTAAATCATAAAGGGCCCCACAGATTACATATGAAGGTGATCATTCATAAAAACTGTCAAAAAAAAGTTTTTCTGAATGACCGTGGAAGCCCGTAGGAACAATAATATGACTTAAAACATAATAAACCCTATAAGTTTGGGTCACTACAAATTATGTAGACCGTATCATTTTTGCGCAGAGTTACTTAGTTAGATGTAAAGGCTTTGTGATGTGTCTTTTTACACCCTGTATTGAGACTCATGGTGGTTTCCTTCAATGATTTCAGTAATGTCCAAGATAAACTCAGAAAGTACATATGAATTGAAAACGTCTCATCGGTACTTGCCTCACTCGTACCTAGTGCATGAGGGGCCACATGTGAATAACAAACTCTTCTTTACTTTCCAGATATGTTTACGTGAACAAACAGATAAAAAGGCACTTGTTGAACACATACTAGTAAACCATTTCTGCTGTCCACCCAATGCAACAGTGATAAACAGAGAAGTGTACATATGTGACCATTGCCACCATCTCTTCTTCAACAAGCAGCTCTTAATAGCTCACATGTTTCACTGGCATACGAAGAAAACACCTGAAAATGCACACGTTAGGCAGAACTGCCCGGTGTGCTGGAAAATGATCAAAGTAAAATCGTCATGGTTCCACTTACTATACCACGGTGTATTCAACACAGGAACGTGTCCGATTTGCCTAAAAACTTTCGAGAATCATAATGAAATGCTAGAACATGCCAAAACTCATACAAACCTATTCCAATGTAACATTTGCAACTATGAGACAACTAAACAATGTTACTTTAATAACCATTTAGCGAAGCACAAGAAGAATATAGAAGATGTTGTGACCGAAGATGCTTCAAGGTTTTTTTTGCCAGAGCAATTGCAGCCTTCTTTACGTAACCGTATGACACATATTTTTAAAGGCATTCCTATGGCTAATGAAGTAAGGATCTGTATATTATGTAGAGCGCTAGTATTTTCTGTGGAAGAGATGAATCAGCATATATTTGCGGCTCATGTCCCTGTTGTGAAGGAGACGAGTAAGAAATACCAATGCTTTTGTGGTGAAGAGTTCTTTAATAGTATACTGTTGAAACATCATATTTTCAAGATGAAAGGGAATCATGGCGTTTGTGGTGAGTTTAATTTTTTGTATTTTACTAGACACACCGAGGGTTCCGTTTCTGAAAAAGTGTGCTATTTAGAGACATCGTTTTATATTTCCTGTAATCCTTATATAAACTTATATCACATAGAATAATTTCAGATTCTTCTCTATGCAAACTTTGGAGTTATGGGGGGACGGTATTTATTGTTACATTTTTCATTAAAAGTTTTAGATGACGTTTGCCCAACTATTTTGCAAATAAGAAAGAATTTTTTTTTTTTTGTAACGGACTGAAAGGGGTTCTTAAAAATTCGAAGTGAAAAAGAAAGAGCGCTGTTTGCAAATTCTCAAACATTTTTTTGGCTTTGTTTCAGGCAGCATTTTTCATCAAAAGTCAAAAATAGATTTTGAAATGTAAAAATGTAAAAAAAATATACCATTACTCCTGTATCCGAAGTTTGCATAGAGAAAAATCAGAAATTATTCAACGTCATAGAAGTTTATGTAAAGATTACAGGAAAAATAAAACAATGTCTCTAAATAGCACACTTTTTCAGAAATCATCAACAAAAAAATTAGGTACAGTGGGCTGCGTCAATTGGGTACCACAGTTGTATTAAAATTTTAACACAACTGGGGTAACGAATTGATGCAGCCCATTGTACATACTTATATGATGGTACGGAACCCTCGGTGCGCATCAGACACTTTTGGAACAAACTATATAGGGTGACTGGTAATTAGTGACCGATACCTAAACACATGATTGTGCTCATGATAACAAACAACTTTTACTATGGGACCAAACCTGAAATCGCGAAAAAAAAATCAGCTGTCCCTACATTTTGACGAGTTATGCGAACTTGAATGTATGGGGCAGGTGATTTTTTTTTCGCGATTTCAGGTTTGGTCCCATAGTAAAAGTTGTTTGTTATCATGAGCACAATCATGTGTTTAGGTATCGGTCACTAATTACCAGTCACCCTATATAGACCGAGAGGTGACAGGATTTTTCATAACGATCATGGATACGGTTAAATTTACTTCGATGGGTTGTAGAGTAGTCACCTAATCTGAATGACGTCGGTCTGCCTGCTCTGAGTGGTTGCAACTTCGAGTTATAGCGCTTACAAGAGGCGTCATTGTTGCGAAATAAAAACGATCAGAGAAATGTTGAAATGTCTCCGCAGATGAAATAAGTTGGTCTGTCGGCTCTCATTTCAGAGAGCAAGATAAAGAGAGAGAGAGAGAGATTTTTTGATGCGCGCAACATTGTTGCGAAAATAAAATTATAAGAGAAATGGTCACTTTTAGTACCCATTCGAAGTATGGTGTCTCCACAGGTGAAACAAATTGGTCTGCCGGCTCTCAGTGTTTGTATTTCAAAGCAATTGTTGTGTATGCAAGACGCTTATTTGTGGAGAAAACCTGAAAAAGTACATCGAAAAACGGGACAATAGGCGAATTTTTCAAGTGCACGCCGGCCGGTGTCGTACCCTCACCCTACACCTCACTATAACTCGAAGTTGCAACCACTCAGAGCAGGCAGACCGACGTCATTCACATTAGGGAACTACTCTACAACCCATCGAAGTAAATCTAACCGTATCCATGATCATTATGAAAAATCCTGTGACCTCTTAGTCTAATAATAGTTGCACTGTTGCTCAAAGCTACTTTGTGTTTTCAGAGAGTGTGACACCAGTCACTGTTAAAACAGATTGTGGGTCACAAGAAATCGTTAATGTATTTCAAGTGTATGGAATGAGTGAGTATTTTATATTCTTCTTTTCATTTTTGAAAAAAAAAAAAAAAAAAAAATTTTTTTTTTTTTTTAAATTTTATTATTTACCTACATCGTATGGGTTTTTGATTAACTGCTTAGAAAAACCCTATCGAAAACCCTTTCAATGGATAACCAAAACAGCCCCTTAAAACCATTCAAAAGGGTTACCTACATCGTATGGGTTTTTGATTAACTGCTTAGAAAAACCCTATCGGAAACCCTTTCAATGGGTAACCAGACTAGTCCCTTAAAGCCATTCAAAAGGGTTACCTGCATCTTATGGGTTTTTGATTAACTGCTTAGAAAAACCCTATGGAAAACCCTTTCAATGAATAACCAAAATAGACCCTTAAACCATTCAAAAGGGTGACCTACATCGAATGGGTTTTTGATTAACTGCTTAGAAAAACCCTATCGAAAACACTTTCAATGGATAACCAATATAGCCCCTTAAAACCATTCAAAAGGGTTACCTACATCGTATGGGTTTTTGATTAACTGCTTAGAAAAACCCTATCGAAAACCCTTTCAATGGATAACCAAAATGGTCCTTTAAAGCCATTCAAAAGGGTTACCCACATCGTATGGGTTTTTGATTAACTGCTTAGAAAAACCCTATCGAAAACCCTTTCAATGGATAGCCAAAATGGTCCTTTAAAGCCATTCAAAAGGGTTACCCACATCGTATGGGTTTTTGATTAACTGCTTAGAAAAACCCTATCGAAAACCCTTTCAATGGATAACCAAAATGGTCCTTTAAAGCCATTCAAAAGGGTTACCTACATCGTATGGGTTTTTGATTAACTGCTTAGAAAAACCCTATCGAAAACCCTTTCAATGGATAACCAAAATGGTCCTTTAAAGCCATTCAAAAGGGTTACCCACATCGTATAGGTTTTTGATTAACTGCTTAGAAAAACCCTATCGAAAACCCTTTCAATGGATAACCAAAATGGTCCTTTAAAGCCATTCAAAAGGGTTACCCACATCGTATGGGTTTTTGATTAACTTCTTAGAAAAACCCTATCGAAAACCCTTTCAATGGATAACCAAAATGGTCCTTTAAAGCCATTCAAAAGGGTTACCCACATCGTATGGGTTTTTGATTAACTGCTTAGAAAAACCCTATCGAAAACCCTTTCAATGGATAACCAAAATGGTCCTTTAAAGCCATTCAAAAGGGTTACCCACATCGTATGGGTTTTTGATTAACTGCTTAGAAAAACCCTATCGAAAACCCTTTCAATGGATAACCAAAATGGTCCTTTAAAGCCATTCAAAAGGGTTACCCACATCGTATAGGTTTTTGATTAACTGCTTAGAAAAACCCTATCGAAAACCCTTTCAGTCAGTCAGAAAGATGAAGCTAGTTGTTCATTCCCAAGCGTAGTAAGTACCTATGGAGAAGAAAGGGCAAGAAACTCCGTGGACACTCTTTTAAATCACAATATTTTTACAAATTATATATGGGTGCTAATTAATGCAGCTTCTTTAAAATGTCATTCTCGTCTTCAAATATAATTAGTTGTCTAATGAATTAATAGGTCAGCGACTAATCTTTTGCGTCTAATAAATGCTTTTCATGCGACTGTATATGGTAAAACAAGCCACTGTTATTATGACGCAGCATCGTGATTATTTTTAAGCAACAAAATTTTTGATATGTCTACGCATTGACAGCTTCTAACAAGTGTATCAACTGCATCTATAAAATAATTTCAACGTACTCTAATTTCATATAGTCAACTATATTTTTATACGTTAGCATAAGTAATTGATGAGTGAATCTTTTGAAATAAAAATTGAACATAAAATTACCTTATTATTGTCACCAAATAATAGTCAATGAAAGCTCTAATTTCATGTAGTCTCCTATCTATTAATGTTACCTGTAATTTTATTAGCAGACAGATGTTGAATCTCTAAAATATATAAAGTACAACACACTACAACAACACAACACGCCTACGCTTACAACATTAGTCGCTGAGTTATTAATTCAGAAGTAAATATATTTATCGGTAGCTCTGAGTCATATTAAATTGACGCTGGTTTTTTGATATTCTGTTGGAATAGTACAGATGATGACTTATTACAAAAAATAACATCACATATCGTATCGTATCGTATTAGTTACATCTTTCATAATGAAAATATACATGTGAGAACAATGTAGAAAGAAATACACGTTAAAAGCGTCCGTAATAAAAAGATAAATAATAAATAATAATAATAATAACCCCATCGCCGTATCTCTACGTTGACGTCGTGGTGGGGCTTGCGCGCTCCGAACTCTGGGTCTGTGCCAGTAGAGTTCACTTTGCCGAAACAGGTCTAGGGTGAGGAGCCAGACCAAGAGAGATACAGAAACCCGCAGGGCAGCATGTGGCGAGCTGTTGGGCACTAGCGACCCCACGGACCCTATCTCCCGGGAGTAGTCTTGTTCCTCATCTCTGGCTTGCCTTTATGGGCCGGCTGGAGTGAACTCTGACGGGAACAGAGCTCCCACCTCATTCTTGCCTTTATTGGCTGGCTTGAGTGGAGATTCGCAAGAGCAAACGTGCTCGGAGGAAGGAAGTATTCCAGTAAGTGTTTGTAGGGATCTTGACCATCTTCCGGGCTCTGGGATTGTTCTGAGAACCGTGGGATACCTCTCCACTCCTCACAAGCACATCAGGACATGTTGCCCCCTTGCCGTTACGACACTATGTGCTAGCGACCGTTTTCGGGGGCCCATTATTGAGTGTGCAAGTCACCTCCTGCCATTTTATCTGTGTATTGTATACAAAACATTAGTCAGGCAGGGGCCATAGTGTTTCCATAGTTCTAGGTAACCAGTCCACAAACACCCAAATCCATAGCCCAATATGTTTTGTTTCCATGTTCTGCAATAGTCCTGCACCGGCCGGGGGTTGTCCTTGGGTGCACATGCATAGTGCATACAGGGATAATCGTCGGCTGTTAAAAGTGTCTAAGGGGCCTCTGCGAGTTGGCTTCGGCCCCTCGTACGCCTTTCAAAGGTCCGGGACCCCAGGGTCCCGCGATATGTCAAAGACGTTTTAAAATAATAATAAAAATAAATGCATTCATTCATTCATTCATTCAAAACTAAAAACAACTAAATTAAAAATAAGCCGTGGCAGCTAAGAGACGACCAGTCCCAACTGACGGCGCCCGTATATGGAAAGTGTATGGAAGTTAGAAAGAAGAAAGAAAGAATAGAAAGAAGAAAGAAAGAAAGAAAGAAATACGTTTATTTGCGGTAAACATGACGCAAAGCACAACAAAATAAAATAACAATTTGTAAAACAAGTTTTGGGAAAATATGCGTCACATCTACGCAAAACGGCCACCGCCCAGCATAATGCCGCGACCCCATGCGAAACGGAGCCCCAGCGCTGGTTTTCAGCGATAGCCGGCGTTGACGCGATGACGTCGACCGGTGCAGCATGTAAAAAATTAATATGAAATTAAAAATATAAAGTTAATTCTAAAAGTATAGATCTAAGGTATAGATAAAATATACAGAAAATGACAATATTCCCGCATTCCGTTTCGCGACAGCACCGACTCCCACGCCGCAGAATGCGTTATCTGTGCGCGCAGCTGTCAGCGGAAATACTAGAACAATATTACATAATATTTTAACATGGCGTAGCATTATGCAAGTTAGCCACAAACAGCTCGTTCTTAAAATAAATTTTCTTTTATTTTCAGACGATCCATTAGCATGTGGGTTGAACGAAATAATAATTGAGATACCAAGCCACACCGCTACTGAGGAGCACGGTACCTACGAGGATGTTCAGGACGCGGCAGAATATCAAGTAATGGAGGCTTAATGCAGGGCATTTTATTATTTACTAGGTGAGATCAACCAAAAAAAGTAAGATGGAGCGCCGCGGACACCAAAAGTAAAGACAACTTTTTATCTATGTTTGTGTCGAAGGGTTGCTATTTGTTAAATTGTTTCCCTATAATTTGGAGAATATTATTGTATGGGTAAGACATAGACGTATAAAAAAGGAGGACTCCGCGCCACGCATATCGAAAGTGAAGCACCGTACCGATCTATGTGTGCGTGATTTGAGTACAATGCGTTTCATCGACTTAGCGCAATGTTGTGACGTCATAGCTGTCAAATCGAATAAATTGGGTAGGGTGAGCAAAACAAGATATTTTTTTAATAAAATTTATTTACGAACTTTCTGCTTTATTTTCTGGTAAATTGTTGCCAACAATGAAGATATATGAAAGAAAGTATATTTTTTTTAAAAACTAATTATGACTAAGGTCATTGACGTTCCTATTCTTATTTGAATCCCATTGTACCTGCGAAGACGCCGTCACTCGTGTCACGTAATGGCGGCCAGTCGGCATACTATAATGTAAATGTGTGCGTGAGGCGTGTTTGTACAAACGGTCCCGGTATACTTACTGTGCTTCACTTTCGATATGCGTGGCGCGGAGTCCTGCTTTTTTTATACGTAAGATATCTTAATTAAATTATTTTAATCGAATTGGGATTTTTTTAATCGTATTATGGCAACACTCGCACTTTATATGTCACTGCGTTCGTTCGTTGAGGTTTAATACTCGCTGAGGGATTCACGCTTGGTACATACGCATACAGTCCGCGAGGCCTAAGCTGAGCTTTGCATTTGTGTGAGTGATCTCCAAAATGGTACGAGAGCCCCTGACCAAAATGTTTGTCTTATCGTTTTACGTAAAACAAAATCTTCAATCGTCTTATCGTTTTACGTTTTACAACGATGCGACATGGTTTTGATCATGGCCTCTCGTACTAAAAGAACAAAATCCGATTGCCAAAAAGCAGTATAAACCGGTTTTAAACCAAACAAAGAACGCGTCGCGCTCTATGCCGGACGTCACACCTACACTATCTATGTGCACTCACACAAATGTAAAGCTCAGCTTAGACCTCGCGGACTGTACCGTACTGGACATAGGCCTCTCTTTTCTAACAGGGTTACACTTCAACTCTTATGGGGGGGGGTCTTAATGAAGGGGTAACCTTTTCACTGGGTTTCAAGTATAGAACTCATTCAATAGTTTATCTACATTGAAGGGATAACCCTTTTACTGGGTTTCAAGCTTAAAACCCATTCAAGGAGTTAAACATGATAAAGGTAACCTCATAAACGGTTTACCCCTTCGAAAGACTTTAACTCTTAACCGGGGTTGTACGGTACATGACAGTAGAAGTGTGACACCAAAATGATTATTTTCTTAAGTATTGTCACAGATTAATACGGATGGGACACTCCGCAGTTTAGGTATGAAGCTACAAGTACGCGGCGGGCTCATCTCACTGGGCCAACTCAGTGTGGGCTGCCGCGCGCGGCCGGGGAGCACGTTAGTTCGATACTCACTCACGCGCCGCGACAACCCTAACGAGTCAGAAGGTATAAGAGTTACGTGATAGAAAGAGGGGAAACTTGTAGGTAAATAAGCGTTGTGCGACCTGAATTGCACTTTATTGTGTCGTAGCAAGAGTCGCTTTTTATTTAGATGATTTTGCGGAGTGTCCCATCTGTGGTATTGTGTTCATCCATCCTGTTCTGTGGTTGCTTTTACATACCTTTACTTTGTAGGAATTATAATTATTATCTCACTGTGCTAGCGACAGTTTTCGGGGTCCCATTATTGAGTGTGCAAGTCACCCCCTGCCATTTTATCTGTGTATGTTAAAATATAACATTGGTCAGGCAGGGGACATAGTTCAAGGTATCCGATCCACTATAGCCACCCAAACCCATAGCCCAATATGTTTTGTTTCCATGTTCTGCAATAGTCCTGCACCAACCGGGGGTTGTCCTTGGGTGCACTTGCATAGTGCATACAGGGATAATTGTCGGCTGTTGCCGCCTCGTCATTTAAAATTGTCTAAGGGGCCTCTGCGAGTTGGCTTCGGCCCCTCGTACGCCTTTCAAAGGATATAATAGTTATTTATGCAACTGACGTATAATAAGGGATATTAAAACACGAAAGTGGGTTTTTCACACGAGGCGAAGCCGAGTGTGATAATAGTATCACATGAGTGTTTTAATACCTAATTATGTACAGTTGCATACAAGACTTTATCTACATCCATGTTATCAATCCCCTATAAAAGGTTCTGAAACAGTTTTTTGCAATACTAATACTTGTATCGAACATGGCGGCCGGCGTCATAGTATACGACGTGAATTCGAATAAGTTCTTTTTTAAAATTACGGCGCTGTTGTAGTGAAACGCGCGTGCATTACAATGTTCTTTTTTTGAAAACGAGTTGCATTATGAAATTCAGTACAACATTAAGGGCGAGCGCGCATTGCGGTGCGTTTTTCTACCGCATAATCTGTGAAGTATGGAACGTCTTTGAAGTGCGCGCACTGCGGTCATGCGTTTTGTTACTGTAGGCCCCGCCCAGTGCGGCAGAACTACCGGAAACGCACCGCAGTGCGCGCTCGCTCTAAAACACCCGTTTGGATGCTATTATGGTTACCATGGTTACTATGACACGGGCTGTTTTAATGTTGGCAATAAGCTAACTGTTTCAGGAACTTTTATAGAGGATTTATAGCAGGGGTGTAGATAAAAAATCTTATAGAGAGATTTTTTGTAAGTATGACTCGCCTTGCATGTAAATAGTTAATTATTTATGAAATAGGTATGATGATTAAGTTTATTTTTTGTGCGTCATGTAGATTATTAAAAAAGTACTATGCGTGCCAAATAAGAATATGATCGCGCTTGCTTCAACGTCACACGATAGCTGTCAAATTATAGGCCGACCGTTTAACTCGCGTATCGCCTGCGCGGTAAGAAGGGAGCGAGGGGAGATGTTAGCGGATGGGTGAAAGGGGTGCGCGGAGCAGAGAGCTACTCCGCGCACCCCTTTCACCCATCCGCTAACATCTCCCCTCGCTCCCTTCTTACCGCGCAGGCGATACGCGAGTTAAACGGTCGGCCTATAGTACGCATTGGTAATGAAGTTCGCGAGTATTGCCATAGTATTGCGGAACAAAATGGCGTCTTGACAGTACTATTCTTATTTAGCACGTGGTCGACAGAGCTCTGCCCCCGTGAAAATAGAGAAAACGAATTTTTATTTTATTTTATTTAATTTTCCTATACAGGGTGTAAGGGACAGCCCTCCGCAAACTAACAGGGTGCATTCAGCTCCTCATTTTCAATCATATTCCACCGAAAATTTTCTCAGGAAAATTTTGATTTTTTCAAATTTTTTTTCGGTTACATTTTCATTATTTCAATGTAAAATTGCATTGTGTGTTCGCAGCACTCCATTTATGTAAAAAAAACTGCAAAAAAAAAAAAAACCAGCAATGGATGTTGAAATACTCTAACCAACGACGCGTGAAATCAGCTGTTCACTTTCTGTCTAGCTACAGAGTTCATCGAACTCACCGCATACCTATTACCTACCCCTCCCAACCAGTAATAGACGCTCCGATTTGTGCACAAAAACACAAACAAATCAGGTTTGTTAGATTCCCTTAACGTTCCTGAAAAAATTTCATGTACCGGTCATCTTAGTATGACATACTGAATTCACCCTATCAGTTTGCGGAGGGCTGTCCCTTACACCCTGTATATAAGACCTAGCTAGATTCTCTCGATTTTTCGCTCCTATAAACCCCTATATTGCAAGTTTCATTGATATCGTTAGAGCCGTTTTCTAGAACGTGATTACAAATATATGTATACAGAGTGTTTCTTTTAAGGTGTCAAGCCGTTGCGAGCTGATAGCAGAGTACTATACCTATCGATTTAACCCCCATGTATGTTCTACGATTTTATGTAGTTTTCGAGTTATTTTGGATCCCTCATTTCTTATCAATGGTAGGGGTTAAGAGCGTTAACGCCTACAGCATTTCATACAAATTTTCAAGTCATTTTTTTTCGAAATGAATGAACCGAGTTTAATGAAACTTCATACGTATAAGCAAGATACATAGGTGTCAAAAGTTAGTTAAGAACATTTTCAAAATGTCTAATTTAAAAGAAGATAATTGGAAATCTCTGTTTCTATGGAATATTTAAAATCGGATGCATTTAGCTGTAACACTATTTTTCAAAAATGTTCTTAAGGCGGGGTGAAAGCAAGCGCCGTAGGTATTAAATGCTTACCGCAGCCCCCGCAAGGAGTAGCGATACGTAATAAATTACGATGCGCGGGAAACGCGCGCCAAGCGCACCGCTCATGAGTTCATGAACTCGAGTAGGTACTACATATGTTGCGTCACAGAATAGAGCAATGCAGTAGATAAACTTGAACTGATTAGTATACAAGTTTATTTTGTTTTATTTTTCTAGTAAGTATTTTTTAAAGTTTTAGACAGATTAGGTATGCATTGTAAACTTGAACAGTTAAAATAAATAAAAATAACTACTTATACATATTTATTTTCGTGAATAAGGTGGATTTAAAATCTGACTGACACGAAGACCTTTACCCGTACGATTCAAAACTACGCGCCGCGCACCATTTTACTTTACGAAGGTGTCGCATGGCGTGGGGAATAGTAGTTTCTGTCATTCCCCACGATACCACACCAGTGGTATCGTTTTCAGTGGTGTCGCTGTCGTGGGGAATGACAGAAACTACTATTCCCCACGCCATGCGACACCACCGACTGTATTGTGCTGTTAGTGATGTCCAGCTACATAACAATGATGTGTTACATAACAATTTAGACCTTATTGACATTCATGTTTTTTTGTTAAATTTAGCTTCCAGACCATTTACCAAGTATCTTGGACCAAAAAAACAAATGGTTTGTAAAATGTCTATAAGGTCGAAATTAGCTTGACACCCTAGAAATGATGTGCATAATAATCTAGACACTTTCTGAGGTGTCAAGCGAATTTAGACCTTATTGACATTCATGTTTTTTTGTTAAATTCAGCTTCCAGATCATTTACCAAGTATCTTGGGCCAAAAAAACAAAGCGTTTGTAAAATATCAATAAGGTCGAAATTAGCTTGACACCCTAAAAATGATGTGCATAATAATCTAGACACTTTCTGAGGTGTCAAGCGAATTTAGACCTTATTGACATTCATGTTTTTTTGTTAAATTCAGCTTCCAGATCATTTACCGAGTATTCTGGACCAAAAAAACAAAGGGTTTGTAAAATGTCAATAAGGTCGAAATTAGCTTGAGACCTTTATCGTTTTCAGCGAACTTAAATACCACGAAATGACCGTTCATTCCCCACGACACCACTGGTGGTGTCGTCGGGAATGACAGAAACTAGTATTCCCCACGACACCAATGACTGCATTGTGAGTGATGTCCAGCTAATTACGTACATTCATTGCTACGTTTAATTTTTACGTTTAAAAACGTAACAATGATGTGTTATTTTTAAACGACTTCAAAAACGGAGGAGAATATCAATTCGTTGTTTTTTTTTTTTTATGTTTGTTACTGCAGTACTCCGTCATTTAGAAGCCGATTTGGAAAGTTCTTTTTTTATTTTATTCGTTATGTCAACACAAAAAAAAAACGGAGGGGCATAACTTCTTACGCTCTAGTTTTTTTTTTCTTGAGAGGATGTGATTACGGTCAAAATGAAAATCCAAGATGGCGGCTGCAAAAATTTTCGAATTTTTCGACATGGGCGTCAATTTCGTGATATTTGAGGTCGCTGAAAACGATAATGGGGTCAAAATGAAAATCCAAGATGGCGGCTGCGAAAATTTTCTAATTTTTCGTCATGGGTGTCATTTTCGTGATATTTGAGGTCGCTGAAAACGATAGTGGGGTCAAAATGAAAATCCAAGATGGCGGCTGCGAAAATTTTTAAATTTTTTAACATGGGTGTCATTTTCGTGATATTTGAGGTCGCTGAAAACGATAGTGGGGCCAATATGAAAATCCAAGATGGCGGCTGCGAAAATTTCCTAATTTTCGGTAATGGGTATCATTTTCGTGATATTTGAGGTCGCTGAAAACGATAGTGGGGTCAAAATGAGAATCCAAGATGGCGGCTGCGAAAATTTCCTAATTTTTCGTCATGGGTGTCATTTTCGTGATATTTTAGGTCACTGAAAGCGATAGTGGGGTCAAAATGAAAATCCAAGATGGCGGCTGCGAAAATTTCGTAATTTTTTCGTCATGGGTGTCATTTTCGTGATATTTGAGGTCGCTGAAAACGATAGTGGGGTCAAAATGAAAATCCAAGATGGCGGCTGCGAAAATTTTCAAATTTTTCGACATGGGTGTCATTTTCGTGATATTTGAGGTCGCTGCAAACGATAGTGGGGTCAAAATGAATGACTATCGTTTTCAGCGATCTAAAATATCACGAAAATGACACCCATGATGAAAAGTTAGGAAATTTTCGTAGCCGCTATCTTGGATTTTCATTTTGACCCCGCTATCGTTTTCAGCGACCTAAAATATCACGAAAATGACACCCATGACGAAAAATTAGGAAATTTTCGCAGCCGCCATCTTGGATTTTCATTTTGACCCCACTATCGTTTTCAGCGACCTAAAATATCACGAAAATGACATCCATGACCGAAAATTAGGAAATTTTGGCAGCCGCCATCTTGGATTTTCATTTTGACCCCACTATCGTTTTCAGCGACCTAAAATATCACGAAAACGACACCCATGACGAAAAATTAGGAAATTTTTGCAGCCGCCATCTTGGATTTTCATTTTGACCCCACTATCGTTTTCAGCGACCTAAAATATCACGAAAATGACACCCATGACGAAAAATTAGGAAATTTTCGCAGCCGCCATCTTGGATTTTCATTTTGACCCCACTATCGTTTTCAGCGACCTAAAATATCACGAAAATGACACCCATGACGAAAAGTTAGGAAATTTTCGCAGCCGCCATCTTGGATTTTCAGTTTGACCCCACTATCGTTTTCAGCGACCTAAAATAACACGAAAATGACACCCATGACGAAAAGTTAGGAAATTTTTGCAGCCGCCATCTTGGATTTTCATTTTGACCCCGCTATCGTTTTCAGCGACCTTAAATATCACGAAAATGACACCCATGACGAAAAATTTGGAAATTTTCACAGCCGCCATCTTGGATTTTCATTTTGACCCCGCTATCGTTTTCAGCGACCTAAAATATCACGAAAATGACACCCATGACGAAAAATTAGGAAATTTTCGCAGCCGCCATCTTGGATTTTCATTTTGACCCCACTATCGTTTTCAGCGACCTAAAATATCACGAAAACGACACCCACGACGAAAAATTAGGAAATTTTTGCAGCCGCCATCTTGGATTTTGATTTTGACCCCACTATCGTTTTCAGCGACCTAAAATATCACGAAAACGACACCCATGACGAAAAATTAGGAAATTTTTGCAGCCGCCATCTATGATTTTGATTTTGACCCCACTATCGTTTTCAGCGACCTAAAATATCACGAAAATGACACCCATGACGAAAAATTTGAAAATTTTCGCAGCCGCCATCTTGGATTTTCATTTTGACCCCACTATCGTTTTCAGCGACCTCAAATATCACGAAAATGACATCCATGACCGAAAATTAGGAAATTTTCGCAGCCGCCATCTTGGATTTTCATTTTGACCCCACTATCGTTTTCAGCGACCTAAAATATCACGAAAACGACACCCATGACGAAAAATTAGGAAATTTTCGCAGCCGCCATCTTGGATTTTCAGTTTGACCCCACTATCGTTTTCAGCGACCTAAAATATCACGAAAATGACACCCATGACGAAAAGTTAGGAAATTTTCGCAGCCGCCATCTTGGATTTTCATTTTGACCCCACTATCGTTTTCAGCGACCTCAAATATCACGAATATGACACCCATGTCGAAAAATTTGAAAATTTTCGCAGCCGCCATCTTGGATTTTCATTTTGACCCCACTATCGTTTTCAGCGACCTAAAATATCACGAAAATAACACCCATGACGAAAAATTTGGAAATTTTCGCAGCCGCCATCTTGGATTTTCATTTTGACCCCACTATCGTTTTCAGCGACCTAAAATATCACGAAAACGACACCCATGACGAAAAATTGGAAATTTTTGCAGCCGCCATCTTGGATTTTCATTTTGACCTTGAAATACAAAAAAAAAATAAGAAGATACCTAATTAGAAAAAAAACTTAATTTAAAAAAAAAATCTTATTTATGTAGGTATACAGAAAAATACATTTGAGGGCCTACTTATTTTCTGAACATCCCTGCCCAACCCTTTGAAAGAATTCAGGCGTGATGTTATGAAGAAATCTCATTTCCTATCCGATATTCATTATAAAACCACCCGTACTAACTTTATTCTGTGGCACCTACCTATTTGAGATTTGAAAATAGTGAACCAAAAATTTGCGCGTCAGGCCGCTTTATAAGCTCCAGTGTAGGGTTCAAATTCAACTGTTTTACACACTTGATGCGATTGGTAAACATAGGCCGTGATAAAAATAAATACCAATAAAGCTTTTGCGCGCGTGACGTCTTTATTTACATAGACATAGCGTTCAAATTCAACTGTTTTCAACACCGCCGGTCGCAGCCGGTGACAGAAGTTAGCGGGGGTGGCGGGTTCGAAAAATTGGCACACGTCCGACCTCCATCACGTTCCGCTCGGGACTAAACGACACGGAGCGAGCGCAAAACACTTGACATTGGAATTAGTGATATAAATATTTTGATATTTCAAATTATGATAGCCGTTATAAATTACATTTTTTACGACCTTTATTATGGCATAAGTTTTATTGTTCAAAGCCTAATATAAATCAAATGAAATAAGATATAGATCATAATTTAGACTTGTCTTTGCGATTTAATTGGATGCAGTAAAGTGCAAGTAATCGTGTATCGGACGGCCGAAATTTGTGTGTGCGTTACTGCAGCGGAATGTTGTCGCTTTTCAGGATTTCGTCTTGACAGGAATTAGTACCCAATCTCGTGTAAATGTGCCCGAAATTTAGAATTTGTGCGTCCAGCCGATCCAAAGATATTCACGAAAAACAGATTCCGCTGGAGTAACGTTACTGCAGCGGCATGTTTTTTTACCAGTGGTCGTAGCTGAATACAAACTAGCTACTTAGATAGATATAATTTGTGCCTAATTGTGCCCAAAAAATAGAATTTGTGCGTCTTGAGGTTTCAGAGTTATTCAAGATGCCGCTGCAGTAACGTTTAGCAAATTGCTGTATCTCTTAAACAGCATGACATACAACTACGATTTTTTTTACTACGGTGGGTCTTAATTTGTGCTTAATTTGTGCAATTTTATTTTTTCTATAATCGACACCATTGGAAAACTAGAATTTTTTTTTCAAAAACCCTAAAATCGATCCTCGCGCTTCAATGAGAAACCCTAGAAACTTACCAATTATGGTGATTTATACCTTTCATGAACTCAAAGCATCATGTGAAATTCGATGTTTATATTCCAACTCCTTAGAGAGTTATTCCATTTTAATTAAAATCTGGCCATGATATAATGTAACGCTCCAATACATGAGTTATTATTAAGTGACTGATATTATGATTATACTAATAATTAGTACCCTTATTAAATTGTTTATTCTTAAAGTTTCAGCTGAAAAAACCTTCTAACTACTTAGATATGAGAAAAAAACGATAGGGAAAGAAATCACACGATTGACCGAACAAATTCGAATGACTACATAAAAGCGGGCTCACAGTACATTATGCCCACCTTCTTAAATTGGTAGTATTATAATTGAATTTTGATGGGTACAGGTGCGTACAAATGGTTTAATTAGGTAACTATTTATTTACTTTTATATAAATATGTGACGTAGAGAGTCATCAGAGAGTAGGAAGTGACCTAAGGGCGAGCGCGCACTGCGGTGCGTTTTTGTAACGCATAATCTGTGAAGTATGGAATGTCTTTGAAGTACTCTAACGCACAGAAAATACAGGTGTGTCGATCTTCTTTATCACTGAACAGTTAATTTATTTCACCATAAGCACAATGTACCACAAAACCAATGCGTATTGTCCAGCCGAAATTACACGCGTCGTAATTATACACACAATTCCTTGAATTACTGGGAAAAAGATAATGTGCACACGCTCTCCACACACGAGATTGGCGGCCAATTACTCGTGTCAAACAAACCGAACTAACAGTGCGTTTCACGAATGTTGGTACCATTGTTTTTCATTGAAGAATGTTTACAAAAAACCATTCCATACGGCAGTTTCGAATGAAGCAACGACAAGCTCTGGGGATTCCCCCCAAGTAATGTTTTATTATCCCGGTCGTTCTGACGGCATAGCATAGGGTAGATGTATTTTATATATGTATGAGTGTAATAGTTCCGATTGACGAATTGGCTGAGATCTAGACAATATAGACATTCACATTCCTCAATTTGATCAATTTGTGAATATTTCTATTAAGTAGGTAACTAAATAATAAAACAAAATTTTACAGAGGTATCAATCATGCTATTTTATTTCAATTCAAAACTAAATCTATAAACGGTATTTTTTCTTTTATTTTATTGGCAACAAAAATACACTTTCTCGTCAAATAAACCTTTGGTCTTTATTAGATTGCTGTACTTACTAACATTTGACTGAGAGTTTAAAGGTTTGCAAATCCTCAATATCATTTATGGCTTACACACTGTGTGTACGTAATACCTATTGAGTTATAATGTACTACGTACTTACGTAATACCTACGTGTTTTACAAAACAATAAATTATAAGTAACACTTTTGTGCGAGACTGTTTCAAAAAACGAAATGTTGTACTACATATTTAAGAAGGTTGGCACAATGTACTGTGAGCCCGCTTTTATGTAGTCATTCGAATTTGTTCGGTTAATCGCTTGATTTCTTTTCCTATCGTTTTTTTCTTATATCTAAGTAGTTAGAAGGTTTTTTCAGCTGAAACTTTAAGAATAAACAATTTAATAAGGGTACTAATTATTAGTATAATCATAATATCAGTCACTTAATAATAACTCATGTATTGGAGCGTTACATTATATCATGGCCAGATTTTAATTAAAATGGAATAACTCTCTAAGGAGTTGGAATATAAACATCGAATTTCACATGATGCTTTGAGTTCATGAAAGGTATAAATCACCATAATTGGTAAGTTTCTAGGGTTTCTCATTGAAGCGCGAGGATCGATTTTAGGGTTTTTGAAAAAAAAATTCTAGTTTTCCAATGGTGTCGATTATAGAAAAAATAAAATTGCACAAATTAAGCACAAATTAAGACCCATCGTAGTAAAAAAAATCGTAGTTGTATGTCATGCCGTTTAAGAGATACAGCATTTTGCTAAACGTTACTGCAGCGGCATCTTGAATAACTCTGAAACCTCAAGACGCACAAATTCTATTTTTTGGGCACAATTAGGCACAAATTATATCTATCTAAGTAGCTAGTTTGTATTCAGCTACGACCACTGGTAAAAAAACATGCCGCTGCAGTAACGTTACTCCAGCGGAATCTGTTTTTCGTGAATATCTTTGGATCGGCTGGACGCACAAATTCTAAATTTCGGGCACATTTACACGAGATTGGGTACTAATTCCGGTCAAGACGAAATCCTGAAAAGCGACAACATTCCGCTGCAGTAACGCACACGAAATTTGTAGATACTAGATAGTCTGAACTAAGTAATATATTTTTTTCAAAATTTAAATCCGTGTTATCTACGAATAAAACACTAAACAAAACGACGTTTTTACGGCTCTCACCGCCTTAACTAACTTTTTAGACCTATGTATCCTGCTTAACGTATGAAGTTTCATTAAAATCGGTTCATTCATTTTGAAAAACAAGGACTTCAAAGTTTGTATGAAATGCCGGTCGGCGTTAACGCTCTTAAGGATAGTAGTAGGTATATTTATGTTTTTATTTTCAACTGAGCTCTGCTTAAAAGTAGATGAATAGTAAATATGAGGATTGACAAAAATATGCAAAGATAATAATAAATTATAAAATATTAAAATCATAAGATTTCAGATACACCACTTTCAAGGACCGATTTCAACAAATAATGCCCTATTTAGTATATTCTTGTTCAAAGTTGACCCCAAAATAAAGATAAGTATAATTTTTTAAAGCCAATATCTCGGTGAATCAGGAAAAATATCGAAAAAAATTATAACTCGAAAACTACAAAAAAATCGTAGAACACACATGGGGGTTAAATCGATAGGTATGGTACTCTGCTATCAGCTCGCACGGGCTTGACACCTTAAAAGAAACACCCTGTTTAAATGTATAATTGTATACAAATATTGGTCATATAATAGTATAGGATAGGATATTGGACACGTATTTTTTCTTTTTTTACGGAATCAAAAGATTACAGCGATACATTGAGTTAAAATGAGGCATGACGTCACTCCTTACAAGCTTTTAAGGCGGAACTATACGCCAATGACCTTGAGTGGTTAGCTTGCGCGTTCTGTGCTGAGCTCACGAAACGTGTCGTACGTCCAGCCAGTAATAGGACTCGCCCATCAAGGAGCGCTGTCCCAAATTAGACGCATTATTAATTTATTATACATAAAACAAAAGGCATTTTAATAAAACACGTATACTAAAAGATAAATATTTAAATTACCTTTAAAATGGTGAAGATTTCATAAAAATACGCCTGACAGTTTTTGCGTGATTCTCAGTTTTTTATCTGCGTTAGACATAACTTTACAAATTAATTACGCTATTTAATATAAACATAATCTAAAATATTCACATAATAAGTTATTAAGAAAATTCTCTAATTTAACATATATTTTTTCCAAATCATTAACACTACTCGTTTAGACGTGATCTTCAGTTTAAAATCATCAAAAGTCAGATAGCGTCGCCTTAAACGTAGTTTTTAGGGTTCCGTACCAAAATGGTAAAAAAGAAACCCTTATGGTGTGACTCAGTCTGTCTGTCTGTCTGTCTGTCACAGCTGGATATCTCAAGAACTACTAATGATATCAACTTGAAATTTAGAATAATTTTATATGACGTTTACCCAACTATTTCGCAAATATGAAAGAAGTAAAAATATTTATACATTTTTTGTAACAGTGACTGAAAGGGGGTCTTAAAAATTAAAAGTGGGGCTACTAGGGCATGTGGGGTATCATATGAAAGAGCGGTGTCTGCACATTCTCAAACATTTTTTTATTTTTTTTAGGCCGCATGGTTTTCGACTTTTGATGAAAAATGTAAAAAAAATACCGTTCCCCCCCCTTATCTCCGAAGTTTGCAAAGAGAAAAATCTGAAATTATTCTTTGTGATAGAAGTTTATGTAAAGATTACAGGAAAAATAAAACGATGTCTCTAAGTAGCACACTTTTTCAGAAATCGGAACGGAACCCTCGGTGCGCGAGTCCGCCTCGTTCTTGGCCGGTTTTTTTATAGTTGTGACATCGAGCTCTCCCCAACTTTAATGCGTTTTATGTAAGTAATGTTTTGTTAATATGTTGTAACAAAAAATACGTGTCTAATATTTTGTTATTATCTGACGGATTAAGGTGGATATTACGGTAGGCCGTCCATATACTTTTCTTTCGGTAATTACGCTAAACATATGACACTAAAACGAAAACGAATCATTTTATCACTTTTCTACAACGGTATGTGGCCGCGATTGACCTTTTTAGGGAATAACTTACTGAGAAAAACTATCGTGAAATCCAGGCAAAATTTGACACTTGCATACTAGTGTGCGTGAGTTTTGACAAGCAAACTACAGCGCCATTATTGCGATAGTTTAGAAATTTGAACGCTAGATGGCGTGCAAGCGTTATAGAATTTTTTTTTTACCCAGGCGTCATCCTTTATTATGTAACTGTATAATTAAAAATAAATAAATAATATATTTCTAATTTAAGTAAGGTGTTACTTATTGCATTTTATCTACACCCATGCTATAAATCCTCTATAAAAGTTTCTGAAACAGTTAGCTTATTGCCAACATTAAAACAGCCAGTGTCATAGTAACCATGGTATCCATAATAGCATCCAAACGGGTGTTCTATATAATGTTGTAGTGAATTTCATAATGCAACTCGTTTTCAAAAAAAGAACTTATTCGAATTCACGTCGTCTACTATGACGCCGGCCGCCATGTTCGATACTAGTATTAGTATTGCAAAAAACTGTTTCAGAACCTTTTATTGAGTATTGATAACATGGATGTAGATAAAGTCTTGTATGCAACTGTACATAATTAGGTATTAAAACACTCATGTGATACTATTATCACACTCGGCTTCGCCTCGTGTGATAAACCCACGTTCGTGTTTTAATACCCCTTATTATACGTCAGTTGCATAAATAACTATTATGAAGCCACAAACAAATGTTATTAGTGTGACGGCTAATTATGTTAATATTCACAAATTGTAAATACATACATATTATATTTTATTGTATACTTAATATACGCCATTTTTGTAGCAAACTTGTGTTTTATTTTGAAAAACGACTTCACAAAACATGAACGGTCTTATTACAAAACGAGGTTTTTCTTCTGTCATGGTTTAAACCATTGAGTCAGTTTTTGTAATAAGAACCTAGCTGTGATAGAAATACAGTTCTTTATACAAAACTGACAACTTATTCCGGTACTAAGTTGTCAGTTTTGTAAAATTGACAACTTAATGTGTCGGAATAAGTTCGAAATTCAAAAAAGGGTCTTTAGAGGCATGAGGAACAGGGTGTAAAGTTCACTCATCCTCCATAGAAAAGGGAGGATCCTCCGACCAGACGGGTGTTGTGTCTGGCTACTGCCCAACGGTTGATGTCGGGACGTTGTATATATGCTAATCGCATGGTAAACTCTAATTGCGCGATGCAGGTTTGCGTGACGTCATGTCATGGATGCGTAGTTCTTATGTGGCGATGTAGATGCCGCCACAGGTCCATGGTTTAAATCTGGGTTTGAAGATGAACCTTGTTTTGTAATAAGACGGGAAGTGTATGCCTAAAAGGAGGCTCCAAACACTAAACCCTGTTTTAATAACTGAAGCATAATAAAATTTATTTTATTTTCTCAAGCAAATCAATGCAGTTGAAATAATCTATGTTAGCGGGAAGGTACAGGTAAGACAATACACTGACGTTGATACAGCTCGGTTAGTCTATTTTAGTTATTTCCATAGCGTTATGTCCTACGGTATTCTGCTATGGGGCAAAGCGGCTGATATTCAAATTCTGTTCGAGCAATTTGCCAGCTAGGTGCTAGAGTTTCTTTGAGAGAATATTGTTATACTCACGGTGGAATCACAGTTCATCTTCGCCAACATCTTATACATTAGGCAAATTATACATTTATACTTACAGTAAAAACAGTGATATTCACAATATTAATACCAGAAATAAGGACAAATTACGTTCCCCATTTCACGGGCTAAGTATGTATTTTTTAACTGGGCATTGAAAGTGTTAAGGTTCATAACTCATTTGTTGGGCTTGGTACATAGACGTATAAAAAAAGGAGGACTCCGCGCCACGCATATCGAAAGTGGAGTACCGATCTATGTCATAAGTAAGTAAGTCATAAGTAATTTATTTCTGAACAATATACATTGTGTAGAAAGTGTAAAATAGAATCAAAACCAGTACATAACAAACAGTAAATAACAACATCTTATTAATTGACAATAATAATGAATAATTTGATAAGTAATAAGAATATAATGTCAAAAATAAAATGTCAGATAAAAAAATAATAATAATAATCCAAATTCCATTAAAAACATTCCAGTCAAACATAAACAAATAATGTCAAAAAAATAAAATTCAAATATTAATACAACAACAATAGCGCATATGTGAATAGCGATATGTGTGCATGATTTGAGTACCTGCAAAGACGCCGTCGCTCGTGTCACGTAATGGCGGCCGGTCGGCATACTATGATGTAAATGTGTGCGTGAGGCGTGTTTGTACAAACGGTCCAGCAGTGCGATTCTGTAACCATCTCACCGTGAAAACTTAGGTGAAGTGAGCGTGGAGTAAGCTGTCAATAGTGTCAATTCCTAGCAAAAACAAACTCACTTCACCTAAGTTTTCACGGTGAGATTTTTACAGAATCGACCGGCTGATACTTACTTTGCTTCACTTTCGATATGCGTGGCGCGGAGTCCTCCTTTTTTTTGAAGTTAAAAGTCTATGGCTTGGTATAAATTTTTATAACAAGCTACCCTCTTCTTTGCTATCAACGATTACTTAAACGATAAGAATAATAGTTGGTCGCCGTGATTAACTCAAGACAATGTTTGTGATTGTGTTGTTTCTCCAGAAATATAGTATAGTTAAAATCTTGCTGCAGACTCGGTCATATATCATTCGAGTGTTTCGCTCTCTTTCCCACTCACGGGCCTTATGGGCAGGCCACGCCCACACGTAGTCCTGTGCATTACTGCAGTCGATGAGTGATATCGATAGTTTTATATATTTATAAAAGGGTGATAGAAATAAATACACATTTTTATTTATTTTATTACCAAATTTACTACAAAGTATATTAAATATATAAACAAAAGAACGTATATATAAAACTAAAAATAGAAAATTATTATTCGTCTGAGTCATCGTCATCATCATCCACATGAATCGTTATCGATAATGGCCTTGAGCGCGCGCAACTAACGCACATCCCTACTCCGATTATGATTTATGACCAAGTCTGCAGCGAGATTTTAACTATACTATAGCTTACTTAGCCGACGTTCGCACGGACGTAATAATTTAATTTAATTAATTTAATTCATTTAACTCAGACAAAGTCCATTATTTGTTAGTCACAATTTTCTTAAAAAAACTATGTTAGTACAGACATAATACAAGACATAAAACAAGGTATATAAAAAAGGTGTGTAGTCATGAAACCTCTCGCTCGAGTTCATGGATAGATTGCCACGCTATCCAACCAGAATCCGAACGAAAGCCTTCATGACTGCCGAGTCATACTTCTCAGCAATTACTTGAAGGATACTGCTAGTGCTGCCCCGCACTCTGCTTAGTAGGGAGGCGATTCGCTTACGTCTTATGGCGTGGAAGCCATCAACCCGAGCCTCCACAAACATACGCGAAGCGCTACAAAAGCGGGGCAGCCCCAGCAGCATCCTGAATCCATTATTATCTGGATACTAATATCGCGGCGATTTTTTTTCGCGCACTGGATTTTCAACGCTCTGCTCAACTCCGAGAGTTGAAAATCCAACAGTGTGTTTTTCGACGCACTGGGATGCACTCTGTTGTTGTTAGGTTGGATTCTCGAAGCTCGGCTCAACACCGAGAGTTGAAAATCCAGTGTGCGAGAAAACCCCGCCGCGATATTTTTACGTCCGTGCGAACGTCGGCTTACTGACAGGTTATTGAATTCTTTAAGGAAAGTACGTACGGTCAGCAACAGAAGTCGGTTAACACTGCTACTTTTTCACATCATCTAACTAAATTAACACAAAATGATACGATAACCTGCTTTTTAGCATTTCATTTATTAGTTAAGAGTTCATTTTCTTTAAAATTTACATCTTTTCCGATTTTAATGAAGTAGTTTTCTCAATAATTAAGATTTAGAAAACTCTAGTGTTTTGTCGACTTTTGTTGCTGACGCGCGTCTATGTGTGTGCCGTTTGTACACGGTTGAAACGGCACACACATAGCCGCGTACTCCGACGAGTTCCCAAGTGATAGTCGCGGTGCTCTCAGTATATTTAATGCGGCTTAGGGTCTCGTAGTGCGCGCGTCTGTGTGCCGTTTCGACCGTTTATACATAGTTTCCTTACTGTCCATATATTTATTGTGGCAAAGACCTCTCCCTTTATCACATAATTCTGTCTTTTGCTAGTGTCACAAATTAAGGGACACTCCGCAGTTCAGGTATGAAGCTACAAGTACGCGGCGGGCCCCGTCCGCGGGGCTAATTCAGTAGGTCAGAAGGTATAAGAGTTACGCGATAAAAAGAGAGGCAACTTGTAGTTGAATATAACTGTAGGTAATAAGCGCTGTGCGACCTGAATTGCACTTTATTGCGTCGTAGCAAGTCTCTTTTTATTTAAATGACTTTGCGGAGTGTCCCATCTGTATTAATCTGTGGCGCCAGTCCTTTCGGTTGGAGCTAAGAGTCAAGCTGGTCCCGCCATCTTTGTCTCGTCCTGCCGCGATGTCGTCGTGCGTTTAGTGGGACCAATCGATGGTTCTCTTTGCCCATTTGTCATGTGATGATTATGATATAGATTTAAGGCGCTGCCCCGACCAAAACCTTGCGATAGTGCGTTATCTGAGGCTGTTAACTCATTGGTTTTATCAAAAAAGTACTTCGAGAACGAAGTACATATCAGAATGGCCGTGTTATATATTTTATAATTTTCAGCACTGTATTTTTAATTGTTGATTGAAACTGAGATTACCTTGGTTCACCTGTACATAATTTATTTTGATACTATTGTAATATTATAATAACTATTTATTAAGAGTAATCTCCTTTGAAAAACCGGTCAAGAGCGAGCCGGACTTGCGCACCGAGGGTTCCGTTCCGATTTCTGAAAAAGTGTGCTATAAGACATCGTTTTATTTTTCCTGTAATATTTACATAAACTTCTATCACATAGAATAATTTCAGATTTTTATCTTGGCAAACTTCGGAGATAAGGGTACGGGAACGGTATTTTTTTTACATTTTTCTATGTGGCCTAAAAAATAAATAAAAAATTGTTTGAGAATGTGCAAGCAGCGCTCTTTCATATGTTACCCCACATGCCCTAGTACTTTGAATTTTAAGCCCCCCTTTGACAAAAAAATATAAATATTTTTACTTCTTTCTTATTTGCAAAATAGTTGGATAAACGTCATCTTAAACTGTTCAAAATTTCAAGTTGATAACATTAGTAGTTCTTGAGATATCCAGCTGTGACAGACAGACAGACAGACTGAGTTACACCATAAGGTTTCCTTTTTTCCCATTTCGGTACGGAACCCTAAAAAGTGACTAAGATTATTGATTGCATGCATCTTTTGCTAAATGTATGACGTTCTAATCATTTGAAGATTACACTAATGGATAGATAATTTAAAAATATAAATAATTCACGTTTTATTTTATTTCAAAAGACAGCTACCTACTCTTTTATTTATTTAAAAAAATCCAAAAAAATTGTGAATTTTATGATAAAGTGGCGTGCGCAGGGAGCGCGACAGAGCGAGACTGAGCAGCGGGACAGAGAAGGACCGCACGCTCAAGGTCGTTTGGTCGGGGTAGCACCTTAAATCTATGGCCCAAAAGCTTATTTTCATATAAAAGAAGGCGAAGATGAACATTGAAATGAAACAAAATTAAAAAAAAGTAAAATCATTTAATTTATTTTGTCTTAGTTAATTACTGTGTTGTCTTCATTCCTTCTCATCACCATTTGAACGCTTGTCCAATATTCCCTGAAATAAAATAAGAAACATTTTAGAAACTATTTGAACCCTAGTTCTCTGGGATTTAGGTACACACGGCTACATATGCTATACATTTCCAGTATAAGCTGATCTCGCATTGTATGTTGTCAGCTTATACTGGAAATGTATAGCTTGATGTGTAGGCCGTGTGGTACGTCTCGTAGAACGCGTTCGGATTATTATCATCTGTCTGATTTTTTCCAACCATAGGTATGTGTTGGGGTCGACTTCCAGTCTAACGGGATGCAGCTGAATATCAGTGTTTTACATGGAGCGACTGCGATTTTTTTTTTTTTTTTTTGAGGGTGGGAAATCATCAAATAACTTCTCCCGCTCTGGGTGGAGCGGAAGGGCGTGTCAGACTTTTACTGACTAAAACCCGCCCGTGTTCCTTCAGTTGCCTATGCCAGTAACTGGGTTGTGGAGGTTAGATAGGCAGCGACTGCCTATCTAACCTCCACAACCCAGTTACTGGGTAATACGAAATGTTTACTTTTGTTTTCATTCAACAAACTTAGTCTGCCAAATTAAATAACATTTTGTCGGCAGTTGTTCTCTATAATTACAAGATGTTCTGTAACGCAAACCCTCTTAAGGGGTCATTGTACTCATCATTATGAACAACTTTTACTATGGGACCCACAGATTTAGAGTAGGCTAGATACCGCAAACCATCCGACCTTGTTTGTGCTGTGCACAAACTTGACGCGGTATCTAGTCTACTGTAAATCTTTACCTACTGAGACCAAACCTGAAATCCCGAAAAAAAAAATCAGCTGTATCATAGAAAAGTTCAATAACTACTCGACCAAAATGTATGAAACAGCAGTTTTTTTTTTGCGATTTCAGGTTTGGTCCTGGACGCTATTACGAGTGGGTAGTCAAATAATTAGTTTTATCTACACCCATGCTATAAATCCTCTATAAAAGTTTCTGAAACAGTTAGCTTATTGCCAACATTAAAACAGCCGTTATCATAGTAACCATTATATCATCCAAACGGGTGTTTTAATGTTGTACTGAATTTCATAATGCAACTCGTTTTAAAAAAAAGAACAGTAATGCACGCGCGTTTCACTACAACAGCGCCGTAATTTAAAAAAAGAACTTATTCGAATTCACGTCGTATATTATGACGCCGGCCGCCATGTTCGATACGAGTATTAGTATTGCAAAAAACTGTTTCAGAACCTTTTATAGAGGATTCATAACATGGATGTAGATAAAGTCTTGTATGCAACTGTACATAATTAGGTATTAAAACACTCATGTGATACTACTATCAACCCACATTCGTGTTTTAATACCCCTTATTATACGTCAATTGCATAAATAACTATTAAACAAAAGTATTTTTATTAAAAAAAATGCTTTGCATTCTTAAAACGTTTTTTTGGCCGAATTGTTGATAGATGTGCAAGGTACGATTCTGAACTATAAATATAATTTTAGATACATACATTTTCTCAATAAATGTACCGAAGTATTTTGGGCGTTAACTGCAAGGCTTGGAGGTGTTGATTTTTTTATACAAAAAAAATCACTTCGGTACATTTATTGAGAAACTGTAAGTACCTATCTAAAATCATATTTATAGCTAAGAATCGTAGCATTTTAATCTGTGGCGGCATCTACATCGCCACATAAGAACTACGCATCAATGACATGACGTCACGCAAACCTGCATCGCGCAATTAGAGTTTACCACGCGATTAGCATATATACAACGTCCCGACATCAGCCGTCGGGCAGTATCCCACCAGACACGACACCCGTCTGGTCGGAGGATCCTCCCTTTTCAATAGAGGATGAGTGAACTTTACACCCTGTTCCTCATGCCTCTATACGTCCTTAATAAAAGTTGTTCATAATGATGAGTGGGTTTGCGTTACTAACGGGATATGTTGTATATAGTTACCTACTGAGTAATACTTCAGATTATACAGTCATGTAAATAAAATGTTTAGCAGAGTGTCACACACAATAGTCTGAATTTGGATTCAAAAATGGCGTTGTGTGAAATGTCCAAAAAATCAATCTGCCTAGCTTTTTCCCAACTATGTTGGGGTCGGCTTCCAGTCTAACCGGATGCAGCTGAATACCAGTATTTTACGTGAAGCGACTGCCTATCTGACCTCCACAACCCAGTTACCGGGTAATACGATACCCCTTGGTAAGACTGGTTGTCAGACTTTCGAGCTTCTGGACCAACGGCTTAACGTGCTTTCCGAGGCACGGAGGAATCTCGGTATGTAAAGATGGTCACCCATCCACTGACCAACCCCGGCAAGCGTAGCTTAACCTGACGGATCGACCCGTGCGGCTGTAATTACTTAGCCACGAGCTGTCCAAGGATATTATTATTATTAATTCGAGATTACCTGCGGTGCTGAGTCCCAATCCAGCTAGGTCATGAGCGGCTCCTGTAATTATATTTATTTATTTATTTTAGGTTAGCCAACAATTGTTTACACAAGACATTTATAAAATTTTGCTAACAGTACATACGTTTATAAGTGTAATAATTACTTAAGGGGACTACAGGACCTAAACGCAACTAAACGCAAGTTTTATAATGCCTAAAAGTATATGATCTACTTCATCTACTGCAGTAAACAAAACCAGAAAGATATACGATATTCTTCAGGATATATGCTACTTAGATAGTGTGTTTAAAATGTAATACACACTAATTTGACACTATAGAAAAAAAAACGGTCAAGAGCGAGTCGGACTCGCGCACCGAGAGTTCCGTTCCGATTTCTGAAAAAGTGTGCTACTGAAAAAGTGTGCTATTTAGAGACATCGTTTTATTTTTCCTGTAATCTTTACATAAACTTCTATCACATAGAATAATTTCAGATTTTTCTCTTTGCAAACTTCGGAGATAAGGGGGGGAACGGTATTTTTTTTACATTTTTCATCAGAAATCGAAAACTACGCGGCCTAAAAAAAATAAAAAAAATGTTTGAAAATGTGCAATTAGCGCTCTTTCATATGATACCCCACATGCCCCAGTAGCTCAGCTTTCACTTTTAAGACCCCCTTTCAGTCCCTGTTGCAAAAAAAATATAAACATTTTAATTTCTTTCTTATTTGCAAAATAGTTGGGTAAACGTCATCTAAAACTGTTCTAAATTTCAAGTTGATAGCATTAGTAGTTCTTGAGATATCTAGGTGTGACAGACAGACAGACGGACAGACAGACTGAGTCACACCATAAGGGTTCCTTTTTTACCATTTTGGTACGGAACCCTAAAAATCACGAAGATACCTCTAAAAAATTTTTTTAACGAATAAAAACCATAATAACATACATGCAATCATTCTGATTTTTTGTCAGATTATTCTACAAGCAACATATTAACGTAATAGTGTTTTATTTTTTTAGTCCAATCAATAGTAAATAGATAATTGCTTCATATTTTGTAATAAATTACCACGGTTGTGTCATCGCGCTTCTCTTTCTTTTATATGCAGTCTGACAGTGACCGCGATTTAGGTCTTGTAGTCCCCTTAAAGGCTAACACAACTTTGCACCATTTATAATTTTACATAATAATATAGAAAAAGCGAAAAACGATTTAAATTAGAATTATGCTAAACAATAAGTAATAAAAACAATCATTTCACAAAAACACAAAAAACAAAACAAAAACATTTTTTTTTTGTTAATTGTTGTCTGACCCGTTCCCACGGGTCTTGAGAATAATATTTACTTAAATCATTGTTTTGTAGGATTCTGTACCCCGATGGGCGATGGGGGCCGGAAAGTCGGATAGTGTCCGGTCTAGTCCTATCATTTTATTTTATTTTTTTAGGGTTCCGTACCAAAATGGTAAAAAAGGAACCCTTATGGTGCGACTCAGTCTGTCTGTCTGTCTGTCTGTCTGTATGTCCGTCTGTCTGTCTGTCACAGCTGGATATCTCAAGAACTACTAATGCTATCAACTTGAAATTTGGAACAGTTTTAGATGACGTTTACCCAACGTTTACTCCGAAGTTTGCAAAGAGAAAAATCTGAAATTATTCTATGTGATAGAAGTTTATGTAAAGATTACAGGAAAAATAAAACGATGTCTCTAAATAGCACACTTTTTCAGAAATCGGAACGGAACCCTGCGCGAGTCCGACTCGCTCTTGACCGGTTTTTTTTTTCAATACTACTTAAATCAATTTTTTTTCTCGGGTGAAGCGCCAGGGTAACCCTTGAAATTCAAATTTTCTTACGTTTTTGGCAATTTGCAAGTCAGTATTAGGTTGTATGATTCGTGACCGTAACAAAAAATATGTATTTCATCATCTGCCTTTTCCCAACTATGTTGGGGTCGGCTTCCAGTCTAACCGGATGCAGCTGAATACCAGTATTTTACATGGAGCGACTGCCTGTCTGACCTCCACAACCCAGTAACTGGGTAATACGGTACCCCTTGGTAAGACTGGTTCTCAGACTTTCGCGCTTCTGACGACCTGTAACGACTGTCAAAGATCCACGAATGACAGCCGGGACCAAAGGCTTATATTATACAAAAAATATGTATTTACAGAATTATAATAATAAGGATCAATTATACCTACAACTCCTTATGTTAGTATAATCCTCTATTGTCAAGATTTCATGAAATAGTAATTCAATAGTATACAGGGTGTTTCTTTTAAGGTGTCAAGCCAGTGCGAGCTGATAGCAGAGTACCATACCTATCGATTTAATCCAAATATATGTTCTACGGTTCTACGATTTTTTGTAGTTTTCGAGTTATTTTGGATCCCTTATTTTATATCAATGGTAGTGGTTAAGGATAGTAGTTGGTATAAAATTTGTTTTTATTATCAACTGAGCTCTGCTTAAACGTAAATATCAGGATTGACAAAAATATGCAAAGATGAAATAAATTATAAAATATGAAAATCACAAGATTTCACATACACCACTTTCTACGATCGATTTCAGTAAATAATGCACTATTAGTAGGTACATTATTGTTAAAAGTTGACCCAAAAAAAAAAGATACTTATAATTTTTTAAAGCCATCATCTCGTGGAATCAAGGAAAAATATCGAAAAAAAATTACAACTCGAAAACTACAAAAAACCGTAGAACATACATGGGTTACGTTAAATCGATAGGTATGGTACTCTGCTATCAGCTCGCACTGGCTTGACACCTTAAAAAAAACACCCTGTATAATACCTGGTTAGAGTTAAACCCTAGAATAAAGTTATATCAGGAATAACAAAGGAATAACCATACATTTTCATAGGCTTAAACTTGGAATAACTTTATTCGGTGTTTATTTAGTAAGACGGTAATTCTGTTAATACATATTTATTTGTTACGGAATCATATTTTGTTCAACATACAACCTAACACTGACTTGCAAATTGCAAAAAACGCAAGATAATTTGAATTTCGAGGGCTACCCGGGCGCTTTCGGCCAAGTTTAGTCCGTACGGAGAGCCAATAGGTAAGGCGGACGTGTCCGGATGGTGACTCTACAGTCTGATTTTTAATTCGACGGAATTCTGACAGCAGTAATTTTTTGACACTTCAGATATCCTAAACCTTTTCTGTCTTGTCCTTTTTATATCTTATATAATTGACTATATTTTTTTTGGATATATTTTATATCCAAATAAAATAACAAAAAATATGAAAGAGAGTGAGATCAAGTAAATATGACAATGTAAATAGTGTTTGTAACACTAACTAAAATATTATTTTTTTATGGCTAAATGGAAAAAAAACGAGTAAAAGAACATATTTTTTTAATTTAAATATTTATAAGTCTTACAAGAAGCGAAAATTTTACAAACAAAAAGATATTCCTAAAAAAGGTTTGTAACCTATGGATTAGTGGACAGGGATTCCTGTGAAAGAAAAATAATTACCTCACTAATTATTGTAACTTCAATAATTTAATAATAAAAAATATGACTACCATTTTGAAATTATCAGTAAATTTTTAAGTTTTAGTTTTTCTAATTGAAACCTTAAATTCAAGAAAGGTTTTTTTTTTTAATTTCGCTTAAATGCGTTCCGTTTTTAGTAGGACCGTTCTATTATTGGCAACACTTCTGAAATGTCAGAATTCCGTCGAATAAAAAATCAGACTGCAGTCATAGTCACAGTAAATATATCGACAGTAAGGAAACTGCGTACGGTCGAAACGGCACAGTCACAAAGACGAGAGCATCGACGAGGCCCCAAGCGACACTCGCGGTGCACTCAGTATGTTTTCTGTGGTTTAGGACCGTTTAGGGGTCTGTGTGCCGCTTCGTACGTTTGTACCTAGTTTCCCTACTGTCCATAATAGGGATGATGCCTGGGTAAAAAAAAGGAATTAGTCCGTCAGTCAGATAATAAAAAAATATTAGACACGTATTTTTTGCTTTATCATATTAATAAAAAAATACTTAGCTATCACGCATTAAACTTGGAGAGTGGGGGCTCGCTACGTCACTTATAAGTATAAAACCTAGCTACGCGTGACGTCATGCCATATTTTAACTCAATGCCTCGCCGTAATTTTTTGATAACGTAAAAAAAGAAAAAATACGTGTCCAATATTTTTTAATAATCTCTATGACGGACAAAAAATAAATTTTTAGTCATCATCCCTATTATACAGGGTGTTAAATAAATTGCGTGCCAAGCCTTAGGGGTAGGTTCAGTATCGATAAAGAAACACAGGAAGAAAAAAAAAATGCAAGATCAACCTAATTAACCTAACCTAACCTACTAATAACTTAAAATAGCAATCGTTTAGAATTAAAATATAGCTATAATTACTTAGGTACATAATATCGAACGCGTTGTCATTTTGTACTTCACTTCTCGCGTCCGAATATTAAGGGCCGGCGCATTATTTTGATTATTTGCTACTGAAAACGGCTCGCGACAAAAGACGCAAGATGTGCGCCCTTAACGCTACGACGGTAACTTAAACAAATGAAATCATTTTAATTCTAAACGATTGCTATTTTAAGTTAGTAGGTACTAAATTAGGTTGACCTTGCAATTTTTTTTTTGTTTTTATTTTGATTTTTTTTTTCCTGGGTTCTAAGCTATGGCACGCAATTTCTTTAACACACTGTATAGTGTAATAGGGGTCTACGGTAGGGGAGGGGAGGTATTTAACACACTGTATAGTGTAATAGGGGTCTACGGGAGGGGAGGGGAGGTATTTAACATACTGTATAGTGTAATAGGGGTCTACGGGAGGGGAGGGGAGGTATTTAACACACTGTATAGTGTAATAGGGGTCTACGGGAGGGGAGGGGAGGTATTTAACACACTGTATAGTGTAATAGGGGTCTACGGGAGGGGAGGGGAGGTATTTAACACACTGTATAGTGTAATAGGGGTCTACGGGAGGGGAGGGGAGGTATTTAACACACTGTATAGTGTAATAGGGGTCTACGGGAGGGGATGGGAGGTATTTAACACACTGTATAGTGTAATAGGGGTCTACGGGAGGGTAGGGGAGGTATTTCGATGTTACCTCCTACGATGTTGGCCGCTTTTCCAGCCCCTTCTAGAGCCGCACCTGAAAGTTATCATAAATTATTATTTTGAACGTTATACTGGTTTCGAATCTTATCTGTACCACAAATATGTTTGGTACGACGACTGATAGAGAAGTACGGAAGACCAAGACATAGGTACTGCGCCGTCCCCAAATAAAGGTTCCTACAAACAAAGGCGCCTGTTTGAATCAGCCTTAAATTGGGGTAAAAGCAGAGCGGGAGAATTATGAGTATGATGCTAGGCAGTAAACCGCTTGCTAGAACTATTAGACATATTACACTCCATTAGATTCTATTGCTTCCTTGGGCATTATCTTTACAATAAATTGAATAAAATCTTAAACCTATATCCAAAAACTCGATCAAGCTGTACTATACAGGGTGAAATTGAATAGATGCGACAAAATTTAAGGGGGTGTTCCACGCATCAATATGAACAACTTTTACTATGGGACCAAACCTGAAATCGCGAAAAAAAAATCAGCTGTTCAGTAAATTTTGACGAATTATGCGAACATTAAATGTACTGAACAGCTGATTTTTTTTTCGCGATTTCAGGTTTGGTCCCATAGTAAAAGTTGTTCATATTGATGCGTAGAACACCCCCTTAAATTTTGTCGCATCTATTCAATTTCACCCTGTAGAATTAAAAAAATATTTAAAAACTCTGGACTATCATAAAACTGAGAATCTTTTGACCGTTCTGAAATAAAACTAATTTTGCTCAACCCCACACATACATAGCTGTTCCTCACCTCCTTGAAAAACTACTCTCGCTGCACTCACTCCACAAAGTCACCTTCACTCACACACTGCTCATCTGAATTAAAGAGGAAAGGCGGGTGGCCAGACTTTTGAAAATTAGGTATTTTAAGAAGGTATTGCTGTCGCTCTGCGAGCGCTCCGCCCTCGAATTCGTGCGATAAGGACAACTGCAGATCCGACTAAATAGCCTGTGTAAAAAGTCACATTTCGAGGTTTGGCTCTCGCCTGTTTCCTCCTCCAATATTGGACCAATTTAAAAGATATTTCATAAACTGAATAAGAAGGATATATACTATGCCCCTATGTTTTTCTTTTTTCGTTAATAGTTGTCAAATTGGTACTCTAGGCCTGTGTTGACAGCGGTCTGAATTGGCAATTTGGAGCATTTTTGGAGGGTTCTAGTTCTTACAAAAATAATATATCATCAAAAAGGAAAACATAGGGGCATACAAGTAACTGATATTTATATTTCTGTAAAAAATAATTGCTTTATGGTCATTAATCAGAAAGAAAACAGGCGAGAGCGTTTGTATCTTTTTGTATGGAGAAAAGAGCACCCACGCACACAAGACAAACACTCACTCACACTTCGTCTCTCAACATGACTCAATAACTTCTGCAGAATTATAGTTAGGTATTTCCTTCTTTTTGTTATTACTTTTTATTTTATTTGTTTAATTCTTATTCAGTTTTTTAACTTTGTTATGCATATTGTTTGACATAGACTCTTGCACGGTATCTCTGCAAAGCTAATTCTAGCCGTGGAAGGGGACCTGGTGACCTGTAACACAGGTTTTTCCCAAAAACCTATATCGGGCACCAGTCTCTCAGAAAGGTGGAATACAGCTGAGACATTATTTTTGTATTTACATTAAGTCTACTTTGTGAAGAGAGAATAAATGTCATTTGATTTGATTTGATTAGAAAGTCGCACTACATCAAAATTTGCCTAGCCTTTTCCCAACTATGTTGGGGTCGGCTTCCAGTCTAACCGGATGCAGCTGAATACCAGTATTTTATATGGAGCGACTTCCTATCTGACCTCCACAACCAGTAACTGGGTAATACGATACCCCTTGGCAAGACTGGTTGTCAGACTTTCGGGTTCCTGTAACGACTGTCAAAGATCCACGAATGACAGCCGGGACCAACGGCTTAACGTGCTTTCCGAGGCACGGAGGGGTATCGGTATGTAGGATGTAGGTAAAGATGGTCACTCATCCTCGGCCCAACCCCGGCAAGCATAGCTTAACCTGATCGATTGACTAGTGCGGCTTAGCCACGAGCCCCTTAGAAGTAGGAGCGGTATTAGCTCAATATTCACAAAAATTGGTTTCTTGGATTGTCGAATATGACGTAACGCAATGAAACTATCCGATGCAAATAATACAGTGGACACAGAAGGGTTTAAAGAAAAATGTTAACCGAATAGTAAAAATAGTTTGATATTCCCAATAAAAAATTTGGAAGTTGCTCCACAAAAATAAACTTTGGCGTCGAACATCTCTGTATTTTCAGCGATAACGACATTCATTTTTTTAAGAATTTAATAGAATTAGCATTTTTTTTTTAAACTTTAACAGGACAATTATTTAATTTATTGTGTATACCTATTCTAAATAATCTAAAGAACACCCGGATTTATGCACATTCGCAGCTTAGTGACATCTCGGCAACACAAATATTATTTTCAATTTTCAACCTTATTTCAAGTCAGCTAATGGTGACAACAGATTACGCGGTTGTGTGCCGTTTTAAAATCGTAGTCAGTCCGCGCCCTAAATTATGTCATTTTCACGTTCGAAAAGTGCAGATTCTCAGCATAATTTGAATAAATGACTTTGATTTTGATTTTTGAATGAGTCACATAGGGTTTTTACGCCGGAAAAACGCTCAGGATCCTATGGGATAGACCACCGGACCACAGGAGCGAAGCTGAGCGTAAACACTACCTAGTGATTAATAAGTTTGTTAGTTATATGAAAATTACCTGCTATGTGCGTCGCTTTCCCGGCGAATTCTTGAGCGGTACCAGCTGTAATTTAAAATAAAAAGTAAGTTTAAAAACTATAACCCGACGACTGAAAAATCACGCTCTAAATAGTATGAAAGAAGAAAATATTCTCATTTGAAATTAGAAAAAGGAAAAAGAAATGAGGGTAGTGTCGGGGGTTTTTTTACATTTAAAATTTAACTTTTATTTATCGAAACGTAATTAAAAGGATAAATCGAGGCGTGGTTTAGCTCGGTGTGTAAGTGAAATGGCGTTTTAAGGCTGCGTAGTTTGACGCGCGAAATGGAAGACTCACGCGCACAGGAACTAAACGCGTTTCTTTAAATGTAGATTTATGACAATGCTATACTTACTATGCGTGCCAAATAAGAATAGTACTGTCAAGACGCCATTTTGTTCCGCAATACTCGCGAACTTCATTACCAATGCGTACTAATTTGACAGCTATCGTGTATTTGACAGCTATCGTGTGAAGTTGGCAGCAAGCGCAATCCTATTCTTATTTGGCACGAATAGTAATAAATTTTTAGCTTATGCTCGGACTTCTTATTATAAGCAGTACAATGACATTTCTTATCTGTCATTTCGTTAACAAATGTTCCCATTTGATAGCAAAATGACAGTAAAAATGACATTTTACAGCAGCTAATTAAAAGTCCGAGCATATTATCCCTGTCCCAACTAACTTTCCATTCCTATTAACACATTCTTCTCCAAAGCTCTTCCAGGCTTTGATGTTTTTTGTCCGTGTCAATGACATCAAATTATGATGATTTTTGTGTGGTTTGTGGTCGTCTATGTATTTATATCGATTTATATAATATAATTAACAATATTCTTTATTTGTTTGTTTCAGTGTACTAATATTTGTCAACAAGTTTCACATTAAATTCAATTCAAGGTGTTTTTTTTTTTTTTCTTTCTCTTTTTTCTTTTTCTCGGCACGTTTTCTCACAAGACATCTGACATTGGCAGAATTGTCGACATCGGCACCATTGCCATAGAGAAAAATAGAATAGAATAGAATCTTCTTAACGTATTTAAATACTTTCGATCTAAAGCAAATTTTACTGCACAATAGGGAACTGTTTACGTTATAATCGTATAAAACAGAAAATAGACGGTGCAACTTTCAAGTAATTTTTTTTTCTACCGAAAAAAATTCAAGTACTTAGTCATGTTTCGGTTTTAAGGTTTTACTACAGCAGAAGGCAATATAGTCAAATAACACATATGGAAAATCCGAATGATTTATCCATATACATTTGGTTGTAGTATAGGAATTTTAAAAACACATTTATCGATGTATCCCCCTATTTATCAAGTGACTCACCTCATGACGTCATGTCATTGAAGTTATTGGAAATAAATGACTGTGGGTTTGACTGTGATAATTACCTGCGATGTTAGCAGCCTTTCCCATTAAATCTACACCGAGACCTGCTGGAAAAAAAGAAAAAGTGTTTATTATGACTCGCACAGAAAGATTACCAACTAAACTAAACTAAACACAATCATAAAAATATAAAAAGAAAGTAAAAACCATAGACTTGTAAAAAAAGGAAGACTCAGTGCCACGTATATCGAAAGTGAAGCACAGTAAGTATTACATCGTAGTATGCCGACCGGCTGCCATTACGCGACACGAGCGACGACGGCGTCTTTGCAGGTACTCAAATCACGCACACATAGATCGGTACGGTGCTTCACTTTTGATATGTGTGGCGCGGAGTCCTCCTTTTTTTATAAGTCTATAGTAAAAACAGAAATTCCTGTACGTACAGTAAGCAACAGAAGTCGATTAACACTTCAGTTTTCTAAGTCTTAACTATTGAGAAAAAAACTTAATTAAAATCGGAACACATGTAAATGTTTGTATTTAAAGAAAATTAACTGTTGTGTCTAATAAATGAAATGTTAAAAAGCAGGGCCCCAAGTCTGCTATTTTTTAGAAATTCGTCATTCCAACACGATCCCATTGTCACTGCATTGTCATTTTGCTAAAAGTTCGTAATCTGCTAAATTCATAATTTCTTACAATAAAGTGTCAGTGATTGACCATTGGAAAGTCATAATGACGCCATTATGACGCCATTATGACGCCATTATATTAGTAGATTACTAAACTTGTCAAAATCAACAATTATGAAATCAATGATAGACCATTCTGACACTATTGTAAATTGTAGGTAATAGCAGACTTGAGGCCCAGTTTATCGTAACATTTTGTGTTAATTTAGATGATGTCAAAAAGTAGCAGGGTTACCGACTTCTGTTGCTGACCTTACGAGGCCGAAAGTCTTCTATCTCAGCATGATGTCTGTTTCTCAAAATAACAGCTGTACGTTGTGAATGTGTGCGTAAAGACGAGTAGCGTCAGCACATAACACACACACACTTCCGACTTCGCCTTTGTCTCGGACGGTACTGCAAGGTGTCGAACCTCACAGGTCGTATAGCTACACCGCAGATTTAGAGTAGGCTAGATACCGCATGTTCATTAGTTAGTATGAAAACCGAGCGTGTCATCTTTTTAGGGTTCCGTACCTCAAAAGGAAAAAACGGAACCCTTATAGGATCACTTGTTTGTCCGTCTGTCTGTCTGTGTGTCTGTCTGTCAGTCTGTCAAGAGCGTTTTTCTCAGGAACGCCTGGAGGTATCAAGTTGAAATTAATATCAAATTCGTAGGTCTGTGGTTTCTTGAAGTCCTAAAAAAACTCAAGCTTCTAAGTCAATGCAATAAAAACATACGGCCATTTATGCGACATATTTTGATACTCGCAAGTAAATCAAAACCTATAGGGTACTTCCCGTTGTTCTAGAATCATGAAATTTGGAAAGAAGCAAGGTCATACAACACAAATAAAGTAAAAAGCCCGAAAATTGTTAATTTGTAATTCTATCACTTAAAAAAAATGTTCAAGTCTGTCAGTCTGTCAACACCCTTTTTCTCAAGGACGCGTGGAGTTATCAAGTTGAAATTAATGTTAAATACGTAAGTCTATTGTCCCTTAAAGTCCTAAACAAATCAAGCGTCTAAGTCGACGCAATAAAAAATACGGCTATTTTGCGACACATTTTGATACTCGCAACTGTTGCAAGTAAATCAAAACCTATAGGGTACTTCCCGCTGACCTAGAATAATGAAATTTGGCAAGAAGCAAGGTCTAAAAAAAAAAAGGCAGTAAAGGAAAAAGTCCGAAAATTGTAAATTTGTAATTTTTTGACATAAAAAAATTTTTTTGGTATCCAATGTTAAGTTTGTTTTTGGGATAAATTCTTTTCAACTACGGAACCCTTCATTGTGCGTGGTCCGACACGCACTTGGCCGGTTTTGAAAATTTTTTTTAGGCCGCATAGTTTGCGACTTTTGATGAAAAATGAAAATAAAAATACCGTTCTCCATCCCTTATCTCCGAAGTTTGCATAGAGAAAAATCTGAAATTATTCTATGTGATAGAAGTTTATGTAAAGATTACAGGAGAAATAAAACAATGTCTCTAAATAGCACACTTTTTCAGAAATCGGAACGGAACCCTCGGTGCACGAGTCCGAGTCGCTCTTGACCGGTTTTTTTTGGTAACTATGTGAAGTGTACACAGTACAGAGGCTGCACACCAGTAACGAGACCAGTATACGCTGGACTCGTGTTTTATCGAAACTCTGTAGTCTGTACTACGCTACCCTAGACCAGTTCAAGGTCAAAGTGTCTAAACACACTATGCCGAAGTTACGCGACCGAAGTTCCGCGGCTGACGTTACGTTCCGACGTGTTCGGCTGATATGACACACCATAAGTGCCGAATTTACGCGGCGGAAATTCAGCTCCGGAACTTCAGTGTCTTGTCCCCCCGCACCTACCCCCGGTTCATATTCGGCAATCGAACCGAACTTCGGTCGCGTATAATGTGTGCTCTACAGAATACGTTGCCACCGAATTGCCGCTGAACTTACGCCCGACCGAAGTTCGGCTGTACGCTAGAACGCAACGTAATTTCGGCATAGTGTGTCGTCAGTAATTCAAATAGCATTGCAGGCGTAATTCGGCATAGTGTGTTTAGACACAAAGAGTTAAGTCTCGTGCAGACTGACGCGACGCGACTCCGTTAGAACAATTTTAATGAAGTTTTCAAGGAAAATTTTTCACCACAGTCGCTTCGCGGCTGTCTGCGTTGAGCGGCCTTTACCACCGACGTGCGGCCGCCCCGTACAACAAATAATAAAAATATTTACCTGGTGTTAGACCGCCAGACACCTTTTTCGATAAATCAGCTGCTTTTTGCGATGGCAGGGCAGTTGCATCTGGTAGACTACCAGCTGCAGATCCTGGTAATGCTGCAGGCCATCCAGGTACAGTGGGGACATTGCTTGTTCCAGGCACTCCTGGAATCCCTGGTCCAGAAGGGAGAGCCGCCGCAGGTATTGCTGGCCAACTACCGGTTGGAGCGTCTGGCAATCCAGTTCCCGATGGAGCTTCAGGATTGGATGATTCAGGTTTAGTGGGATTTGGTAAGGAGGATGCACCTGGTGGAGTGATGGGAGCTGATGATGGTGGAGTGTCGTCAGTAGTGCATGGTGGTGTTACACCGTCAACTGATGGTGGAGATATACCATCTGGTGGGGTAATGCCACTAGCTGTGGGTGTGGTTTCGCCACCCGGAAGAGTTACATCACCGGTTGATGGTGGAGAAACACCACCTGGTGGGGTAACGCCACTAGATGAGGGTGTAGTTACTTCACTTGACGGTGGAGTTACTCCACCCGGAAGAGTTACACCACTAGTTGTAGGTGGGGTTGCTCCACCTGGAAGAGTTACACCACTGGTTGTAGGTGGAGTTACTCCACCTGGAGGAGTTACTCCTCCTGGAGGAGTTACACCACTAGTTGAAGGTGGAGTTACTCCATCTGGAGGAGTTACTCCACCTGGAGGAGTTACTCCTCCTGGAGGAGTTACACCACTAGTTGAAGGCGGAGTTACTCCACCTGGAGGAGTTACACCACTAGTTGAAGGTGGGGTTACTCCACCTGGAGGAGTTACACCACTAGTTGAAGGCGGAGTTACTCCACCTGGAGGAGTTACTCCTCCTGGAGGAGTTACACCACTAGTTGAAGGCGGAGTTACTCCACCTGGAGGAGTTATTCCTCCTGGAGGAGTTACTCCACCTGGAGGAGTTACACCACTAGTTGAAGGTGGAGTTACTCCACCTGGAGGAGTTACTCCACCTGGAGGAGTTACTCCTCCTGGAGGAGTTACACCACTAGTTGAAGGTGGAGTTACTCCACCTGGAGGAGTTACTCCACCTGGAGGAGTTACTCCTCCTGGAGGAGTTACACCACTAGTTGAAGGCGGAGTTACTCCACCTGGAGGAGTTACTCCTCCTGGAGGAGTTACACCACTAGTTGAAGGCGGAGTTACTCCACCTGGAGGAGTTACTCCACCTGGAGGAGTTACTCCATCTGGAGGAGTTACACCACTAGTTGAAGGTGGAGTTACTCCACCTGGAGGAGTTACTCCACCTGGAGGAGTTACTCCTCCTGGAGGAGTTACACCACTAGTTGAAGGTGGAGTTACTCCACCTGGAGGAGTTACACCACTGGTTGGAGGTGGGGTTACTCCACCTGGAGGAGTTACACCGCTGGTTGGAGGTGGGGTTACTCCACCTGGAGGAGTTACACCGCTGGTTGGAGGTGGGGTTACTCCACCTGGAGGAGTTACACCGCTGGTTGGAGGTGGGGTTACTCCACCTGGAGGAGTTACACCACTAGTTGAAGGAGTGGTTAAACCTCCTGAAGGCGTTGCGCCAGTGGTTGATGGTGAAGAAGGCGAACCACCAGCTGTTGGCCAAGCGGGAGCTCCTGGTAAGCCAGGGATTGGTGAACCACCTAATCCAGGTATGGAAGGGAATCCGGGTACTGATGGCAAAGGACCTCCAGATAGTGGGTTGGTTGGTAACCAGGCTTTAGGAGTCGAAGGTGATGAACCATGAGGACAAGGAGTAGTCCCAGAAACTGAAGGAGGAGTCGCACTTCCCCCTGAACTTGGTAAGGTTGGGGAACTTGGGGGTTTAGGAACACCAGGAAGAGATGGGGCCTTTTTACCAGGAGATGATGTACCAGTCGGCTTTGAAGGTACTGCCCCTTTAGCAGTTGGCTTTGATGTAGGAACTATACCAGAAAATATAGCGTCAGCTACCTCTTTTACTGGTTCAACTATAGCATCAAAAATTGGATTATGAGGAAAGATTGGAGGCGGTTTTTTGGGTGCATGTGTTACCGGTTTTTTAGTTGTAGCCGGTTTTTTTGTTACGTGAGCAACCGGTTTTTTGGCAGGATGCGGTATTTTCGGGAATATATTTACTTCCTTATCGTTTACGAAGAATTCTGAAAACAAAATAAGTGTTTTAGAAATATTATTATTTTTATTGCAATGTACAGATGTGTGGAGTGAATACTTTGACCAGAGGTCCACAGAAAAGGGAATTTGGTACAAGACCATCCAACCACAGCTTCCAGTGTATAATTGGACTGAGCAAAATAGGCTAAGCAGAAGTGAATTAGTTATGACACTAAGACTTCGTTCCGGTCACATTCCATCAAAAAAGTTTGGTTTTCTTATGAAAAAGGTTATGTCTTATGTCACCCAACTGTGTAGAATGTGGAGTAATCGAAGATGTACAGCATATTTTGATGGAGTGTGTGCGGAATGAGGCTTTGCGATTTGATTTACTTGGTACAACTAATAGATTAGATATTGGAGAGTGTAATGTTATCCTAGCTTGCCCTCTATCGGAACAAGCTAGGATTCTGTACATACTTGCTTTTTTTGTTTTAAAATAAGATATAATTGTTTTTTAGTTAATTAATTGTAAGTACTGTTATTACAGGGCGACGTTATCGCTCAGCGATAAAGCCCTTAAAATAAAGATTTTAAAAAAAAATATATTTTTATTAAAAATTGTAAAGTAATTTAAGATCTATATTTACTCACTGAAGTCAAGTAATTTCGCGTGACAAACGCATACCTGAAAAAAATTAAAACAGAAATAAATAACGTTACGCCTGTACACCATCGAGGGAGAGATATTTCATAATTCAAAATGTTTCATAATTTAAATTAATCGAGGCAAGATGAATTTTGTAACAGTGAAAGCACTTTGTTTGGCTAACATTCAAAAGTTCGCCAAGCAAAAATACGGCACGGCGTAAGAGACAGAAGATACGATGCTTTGTCTCAATTTTCCTACTAATTTCATATATATGTGTCTCACTTCCACACTTCGCACTGTAATCAACTCCATAAGTTAGCATTTACCTCAAACGTCATGATTTCATGAAATCGCTAGATTTGAGATAAATGCTAACTTATGGAGTTGTATTGCTGATTCTAATGATTATAATTCTGTAAAACAATATTAGCTACGGCCGCGAATCATATTTCAATCAACATACAAGCTCACACTGACCTACAAATTGCTAAAAACGTAAGTAATTTTGAATTTCGCGGGCTACCCTAGCGCTTTCGCCTTAATGACATTGGCTATTAAAATATTATTAATATCCACAGATGTTGTTTAATAAAATTGAATGTCAAAAAAGATACTGTAGATATTCAATTAATCTTTATAGTACGCATTATGTTTGAGGAAAACTATAATGTGCAAGTGATTTTGTCAGTTAAGCAATCATTTACGGAGTATTAACATTTATCTACTAACATGTCGTGTAGCTTCTTTTGAAATATTTTTATTTCTTAAATATTTCTTATAATACCTGGGATTTTATTAAATATACGTGGATCCGCACAAAAGATAGGTAGATGTGTACTGTACACGCACATTTCGCCAGTTTTATTAGGGTTCCGTAACAAAATGGTAAAAAGGAACCCTTATGGTGCGACTCAGTCTGCCTGTCTGTATGTCTATCCGTCTTTCATAGCTCAAGAACTAGGTACTAATGCTATCAACTTGAAATTAAGTACAGTTTTAGATGACGTTTGCCCAATATTTCGCAAATAAGAAAGAAATAAAAATATTTATTGTTTTTTTTTGCAACAGGGATTGAAAGAGGTTCATAACACTTTCAGCTGAGCATCTGCGTATTCAAATGTTTGTTGCGCGGCACACTATTTTCTCATACAAAATATATGACGATTAGTGACGTTCTGGTTTTTCATACAAGCAAAGATAATATGAAATGTGACACAACCGTTACTACACGTCGACGTTGCGAATGTACGCGTAATTATAATGTATGTGTGTGAGTAGCCTTAAAAAGTGTACAACAAAACCACAGACATTGGCTAGACGACGCAAGTGTATGTACTTCGCGTGTAAAAAGGGAGTAAAATTGACTTCCTTCAGCGCCGCGCCGCTTCCATTCAGTCCGCGCTCGAACGTTCTTGATGCCGGTCGTCAACCAAAAACTAAAAAATGCCAAATTATGCGGTATTGAGCTGTAGAAACTACACAAAAAAAGTGGGACGAGATAATGGAAACATTTTCTTTCATCGATAAGTCATATTGTTATTAAATTATGTGTTTTTTATTGCAAAATCAATTATTTTGTGTTCATTGTGTTCTTACAATGAACACTATGTAACTGAGTGTGTATCAAATAGTTCATGATACATTGCCGTTTTTAGTTACTTAAGGCAGTATGTAGGACTTGTCTGTTAAAACACGCAATGAAAATTAAAATGATCGATATTTTCACTTGTCGCTCAGCTTCGTGGTACAGTCGCTATTCTCATTTTTCTGTCAAATAAAGCAAATAGTGTTGTACCCACAGTTTGTACAGTCATTCTCGATTCTAATCGATTTTGGAAACAGAAGAATGATAATGTTTGCGTTGGGTTTTTTGTGACATGTAATTATTTTTTTTACTCCAATGTGCCAATTTAGTGATTTTGTTTAGAATATTATTAATTATATTTACAGATTTTCAAGTGATCCCAAAGTTAAATAAATATGGATTGAAGCGACGGGGCATGAAAATTGGTTCCCAACACAATATAGTCGAATTTGCTCTGTTCATTTTAATGAAGGCATCTTTACGGAAACAAACAGTTTCGACGCCTGACTGCAATTGATGTATTGAAGGGGTTAACTAATGCTGGAGTTGTGGATTGACTTTAGGCTCGAATTCACTGGCATCGTTCTCTAAAACCTAAAATTCTCTGTTTTATAGAAATCAGTAGGTACTTAGATGTTGTCGATGTCGGAACTCTTATGCGGGAGATCCGATTTAAAAGTGTTCATCTAATCGAATCTGTTCCCGGTTTTTTGTTAGAATTTTAGGATTAAAGAATGGTGCCAGTGAATAGAACCCACCGCAAGCTTTACATTTTATTTTACATTTGCTTTTTTTTCCAGGAATTATTAAAAATATTTTAATTTTTTTTTTTTACTAATTTATTTACTTAGTTCTGGATCGGATTTTATTTTATAATAGCGACTTCTACTGGCTTTTCTTTTTTTAACGTTGTAACTTTCCTACAACAAAGTACATAATAAGACTAATTAGGTTCAACCAACCAATAAGAACAAGTTATATAATGACATAATCGAAAATGACTAACATTTCATAAAAAAAAAAACAAATAATTTTAGATTTATCATTCCTCTGTCGTTGTATCATTCCTCTGTCGATGAACTCGAATAATCGATTGCAAAATCGATATTATAAAATTATTATTTTTTACTGAAATAATCTTTACGTAACACTCCCTCTTCCCTTTCGGGATACCTAGGCACAACCGGAAGCAGTATGAAACAAGTAGGTATAAGATGCAAGCGGACGGAATGCTCGCACGCGACTTCTCGCTCCAAAGACGAGGCGAAACGCGGCGGGGCCTTTAAATCGTTTTGAATCGTTTACTCGCGGACGGGGAGTTCCCATCACTAAATCGCTCATGTGACGTCACAGTAGGTGGAAAAATAATGGCACGCTTGGTTTCTATTCAGACGATGAGACTTGCGTAGTCTAGCCAATATAAGTCTGTGAACAAAACTAACGTGGAGTGGCGCTAGCAGTCCGAAAATTTAAAGTGATACGGCGCGATGACGTAGCTTGAAGGAATTGGTATAGGCCGCAGCCGTTTATACACGTTCTTTAAAGAAAGACATATTTTTTGCTGACGTGATTAAACGTTGTGTCAAATAGCGTTTATCAAATTTTACGTAATATAACGTCGCTCCGCTCAAAGTGTTAAAAATTGAAACTTTGAATTGAAAATTGAAGCCATCGTATGAAAGAGCGCTGTTTGCACATTCTCAAACATTTCTTTTCTTGTAGTGTACCTATGTTAGTTATGTATCAGGTTAGGTATCGGTGTAGTGGTATTAGTATGTATGTGTGACCGATTTACATTTCACCACGATAAAATAGTAATTTACTGTAGTGTAGCGACCTCTATCGTTGGGCGGTGGAAGTAATGTTGTGTTTGTGTAGTTCATTGGCGCTAGTCGCTGATAGATGGCGCTTGCGATAATGAATGAAATCTTTTGTACTCCCATTGATTATTTGATAGTAGTTATCGGTCCTCGACGCCAGAGGGCCGCTTTTATGAATGGGTCATTGTGTATTTTTCAATGGCCAGCGTAGTTATCGCTCCTCGACGCTAGGGGAAGCACTGTAGAATACCGTAAAATGCTGCAACTTTGCACGGATTTTGACGTTTTTCTTCGATAAATCTTTAATCGTTAAGAAAGTCGTATGTTTTTTCAATTACTGTCCAATATTGGACTTTAAGCTATAGGAATACATTTGCTACTAGTAAAAAAAACACCTAAAGCACCAAAAAATTGCTATGAAAACGTAGGCAAAGTTGAGGTAAAAACAACATTGCCTGTCATAAATATCTTTTTAAATGAATAGGTATTTTGCGTAGACAGATATTCGGTATTTTGGTAACGGATTTGACACCCATATTGCCATGAAGTTCTTTTCCACGTCAGACTTCACTGAATCTTGAATAGCACAAGAAATTTTTTTTACTTTGCCTAGCGAGTATCCGCACCACAGACCGCACTGACAATGAAACTGACACTGACAGTTTGTTAACTAAAATTTGGAGTGACGTATGATCGAATGTTGCCATACAGATTGCCGACTTGCTTTTAGTAATACCATAGACAATAAAAAACATTTCGCAGCGGGAATAATTTAACTTTTTTGAATTTAGGCAATGTTGAGCTATAAAGGCAATGTTACAGCATTTTACGGTACGCTGGAATATTCTGGAAACTTCTAGAACCGGAAGTGGTCGTAAATGTTAATCCTTTTCCGCCCACTCTTTTTAGATAATTACTGTTAGTTCGCTTTCATAGTTACGATGGTGTAGAAGTTTTCGTAATGTTCTAGCGCGTAGTTTGTAGAGGGTCGGTAATTATTTAACCAAAGCCATGTTTGCCTATATCAGTGCGTGTAATTAATTAGTTTGTTAGCTATGGAATATCGACAATAAATCGGGTAATAACGAGTCGTGGTTTTATTATTCGATTTAGTCCTCTGTCCTTAACAGTATGTGTGTGTAAACACACCTTAGTTAGGATTAGCCGAGTAAGCAATAGGTATTAGGTTGATGTACGCTCTAACTATGTGAAGAAACACACTAAATCAAGTCGTTATCCAGAGCAGAATGTTCTTTCATTTTTACCACAACAGCCCATTCTTTTTTTAGGCCTAGTTTTCGACTTTTGATGAAAAATGTTTAAAAAAATACCGGAGATAAGGGGGGAACCCTTATCTCCGAAGTTCGCATAGAGATCAATCTGCCTAGCCTTTTCCCAACTATGTTGGGGTCGGTTTCCAGTCTAACCGGATGCAGCTGTATACCAGTATTTTACATGGAGCGACTGCCTATCTGACCTCCACAACCCAGTACTGGGTAATACGATACCCCTTGGTAAGACTGGTTGTCAGACTTTCGGGCTTCTGACGACCCGTAACGACTGTCAAAGATCCACGGATGACAGCCGGGACCAACGGCTTAACGTGCTTTCCGAGGCACGGAGGAGTCTCGGTATGTAAAGATGGTCACCCATCCACGGACCAAGCAAACGTAAGCAAGCGTAGCTTAACCTGATGGATCGACCTGTGCGTCTGTTATTACTTAGCCACGAGATCCTCGAAGTTGGCATAGAGAAAAATCAGAAATTATTCTATGTGATAGAAGTTTATGTAAAGATTACAGGAAAAATAAAACAAGCACACATTTTCAGAAATCGGAACGTAACCCTTGGTGCGCGAGTCCGACTCGCTCTTGACCGGTTTTTTAACCATCACGCTTGTATTCCACGAAGGGTTGCTCAGAGGTGTAGCTATAGTACACCACATTGAGCCAGTTCTGTTTAAGCCCCATGTAATAGGAGGCAATCCTATTGCCATCAACAGGGCACTACTCCAGACTGCGGGCTTTGCCCGACCTGTGCCCTAATTGCGTAACACATTATCAATCGGAGTTGGTTTAATTTTGACAGTTTAGCAACATTCATTGCGTTATTTACGTTGTCGAGCAGACAAATATTTCGAGCATAAGAAGCAATGGATTAGCAATTTGTTTCAAAATGATTCAAACTCCGATTGCTAATGTGTTACGCAATTAGGGTGCTGGGAATTGAATGCAGGACCTCATGCTTAGTAGTATAAAGCATTTAGAGTCTGTCAAGCGAGTCGTGTCCACGACCATTTAGCTGATTTCTTATAATGGCAATACTATTATCTGTCAAACGGATTGTCACAACTTCTGTTCTACTAAGCTACAGCATTTTGATACTTTTAGATCAATTATTTAATTTGTATTAATGGAAATTTAAAGAAGAATGGAAAAGAAATATATTTAATGGATAAATGCACAGATCACACTATTCATGTAGAAAACAAAGGATAACCGATACGGAGTTGGAACCCTTCATCATTTTTGTGCGTCATGATACTGACAGTGATTTCTCATAAGAAGGCATTGAATTTCTAGATTCTGATTTTAGTTCTAATTGTGACTAATAAATACCTACATTGAAATGCACTTTTTTAAGAAATTTTTTATTACAAAAATTCAAGTATCAAACATGTTTTTAGCGTACTATATCAGTGTTGACACATGTAAGATTTTTAATTTTGGCCTCCTTTTTCATTGGACACGACTCGCTTGACAGACATGTTTGAACGCGCTAATATCTGAAAGTACCGGTCAGATTCGAAAAGTTATTTTTGCATTTGTTAGCCCAATTCTCGAAGAAGCTAGGTCTATTTGATATCACGCTAGGAGTCGAGCAAAAAGAAAAAACCGGTCAAGAGCGAGTCGGACTCGCGCACCGAGGGTTCCGTAGCATAATTTTATATGTAATTTTTGTTGATAATTTCTGAAAAACTGTGCTATTTAAAGACATCGTTTTATTTTTTCTGTAATCTTTATATAAACTTCAAACTTTGGCAATAAGAGACGGTAGGGGGGGGGGGGGGGGGGAGGTATTTTTGTTTACATTTTTCATCAAAAGTCGAAAACTATGCGGCCTAAAAAACAGGAAAAAATGTTTGAGAATGTGTAAACAGCGCTCTTTCATATGATACCCCAAATGCCCTAGTAGCCCCACTTCGAATTTTTAAGACCCTGTTGAAAAAAAAAAAGTATTTCTTTCTTATTTGCAAAATAGTTGGGCAAACGTCATCTAAAACTGTTCCTCAAGTTGACAGCATTGAAATCCAGCTGTGACAGACAGACAGACTGAGTCACACCCGCACAATAACGGTTCCTTTTTACCATTTTGGTACGCAACCCTTACATACCGAGACTCCTCCGTGCCTCGGAAAGCACGTTAAGCCGTTGGTCCCGGCTGTCATTCGTGGATCTTTGACAGTCGTTACGGGTCGTCAGAAGCCCGCAAGTCTGACAACCAGTCTTACCAAGGGGTATCGTATTACCCAGTTACTGGGTTGTGGAGGTCAGACAGGCAGTCGCTCCATGTAAAATACTGGTATTCAGCTGCATCCGGTTAGACTGGAAGCCGACCCCAACATAGTTGGGAAAAGGCTATGCAGACTGGTACGGAACCCTAAAAAGTCAGAAAGAACGCTAAGCGAAAACGAAGCAATAGTGCGGGCAGGCAATGTGATGCGACAGGGTGGGTCTGAGGGGCAAGAGTTTTCACGCCGACGTTAAATATTATAATTAAATTCAATAATAAAAAACTCACCAAACACAATAATACTATGAGTCGCGCCATGATCACCACTTATCGACCTATAACTAAATGTTAATTTACAAAATTAATAATTAATATCACTTATATACACCACATGTTCAAATAAATTTGTTAAATTTGTTTAAATTTTAAACTGCTTTTATTTGTACAGCTGTTTTTAACAAAAATAGTTTAGTTTTTCAATTGTGTCGGTTTGGGCCATGAAGACTGCGTTACTGCTTCATTCAAGATCAAAATCAAAAGCTATTTATTCATGCTTAGAATCACAGCCGTTTGATTCTGTAAGACCTCATTCTAAACTACGTCCTCATTCTAAGCGACGACACGGTTGGCGCAGTGGTTGAGCGATTGACTGCTGCGCAGCATGTCGCGGGTTCGATTCCCACACGGAACAAATATTTGTACGACCTACAAGTATTTGTTTCGAGTCTTGGTGTTTTTCTATCTATAATATGTATGTATTTACAAAAAAAAATGTATATAAGTAGTATCAGCCATCTCGTTACCATAACACAAGCATTAGGTTGCTTAGCTTGGGACTAGATGGCGTTGTGTGAAATATCCAAGGATATTTATTTATTTATTTATTTTAAACTTCGAATCTGCCGGTCGATTCTGTAAAAATCTCACCGTGAAGACTTAGGTGAAGAGAGTTTGTTTTTGCTAGGAATTGACACTATTGACAGCTCACTCCACGCTCACTTCACCTAAGTTTTCACGGTGAGATGGTTACAGAGAGTGAGATGTGAGTTGTTGTTTGAATTTAACAGAATCGACGCACCTACCGCACTTTTCGGACGTCAAAATTACATAAGACAGTCCCGCGGCAGACATTGACCCTTATAAGTTTTGAACCAGTGAAAAAATTCTGGTATTTACATTGATGTACAGGGTGATTGGAAGATGGGTGCACAGCTTTAAGGCGAAGATAGTACAGACAATTTAGAACCATTTAAGCCATGGTTGTCTTAGACGAAGTCGTACCATTTTTTTAACCTAATTTTTATATTTATATCGAAAATTCCCAAAATTTTAACTAAACTGCTGATATGTGGACAAATTGAATGATAAATGAATTCATTTTTATTTTATTTAAATAAAATAATGTACAAGCAATCTAGCAAAACATGTTTTAGGCCTTTAATTAGTCTGCCTAAAATTTTAAATTTCTCCTTCAAATTGGTTTCTAGGTCCTAATTTCTATAATTTATAAGATATTTACGTAAATGATACCTTAAAAGAAACAAAGATTATCAAGCATGTTTTAAAAAAGGTTTGAACAAAAAAAGCACCCTCCGTTTTTATTAAATCAGGTTTACAAAAAGTATTTATGAATTTTTAAAATTTTATGAACTTTACATGTCTGAAATATGTTTTGCTAGATTGCTTATACATTAATTTATTTAAATAAAAAAAAAAATGAATTCATTAATTATTCAATTTGGCCATAAATAAGCAGTTTAGGTAAAATTTTGGGAGTTTTCGAAAAAAATCATAAAAATTTGCTTAAAAAAAATGGTAAACCATCTGACTTAAATGGTTCTAAATTGTGTGTACTCAGTTCGCCTTAAAGCTTTGCACCCAATTTCCAATCACCCTGTATAAATTAGGAAGATAAGGTTTGCGCTCCTCGACGTGGACCGCATAAATTGTGTTAAGCGCACACAAATTGACCTTAGTCACAGTCGAACTGGCGTTTGTGTGGCACGTTTAGTAAAATTACCGTAATCGTCTTAATAAGCAGCAAAAATGCCTTCCTGTGTTTTCAAAATGTGCACAAATAGTTCAAAAACCAAAAACAAGTTCCACGGGATTACTTTTCACTCGTAAGTATCTACCTTTAGCCAAAAATGTATGAGAGTCAGAAAGATACATAATCAGCCTATAATGTTCCCACTGCTGGGACACAGGCCTCCTCTCGGTGAGAGGGAGTGGGCCGTAATCCACCACGCGGGCCCAGTGCGGGCTGGTAGATGTCACATGTCTTCGAATGTTTGGTTCTAAGGACATGCCGGTTTCCTCACGATGTTTTCCTTCACCGTTTTGAGAGCAGTGGTGGTGAAATAATTTACACAAAGTAAAGCGCCTGTCTGGGTTCGAACCTACGACCTACAACTCGTAAGTCGCGGCCAATACCACTGGGCAACCACTGCTCTCTGTCAGAGAGATCAGGGGCCTACTCCCTAAGCACGAAGCTCGTAGTTTCGGACTTCGTTACGGACGTTTCCTACTCCGTATCACCTACGGATGGATGATTGGTTCGGGTCCCGAACGAAGTATGAATGACAACATAATTTGCCAGTTGTCCCTACTCCCGATGTGTATTTTCCCGTACGAAAAATTTAACTTTTACACTTGTTTTGATGGATCGTAATGTCAGACGGACGGATGAACGGACGGACGGAAAGACGGACGGACTTAGGGAGTAGGGCCCCAGATACGTATGAGAAAATCAAAATAAGTGAAAAGCATTCTTTAGTAGGCAGGTTCTATATGGTTATAATTTATAATGCATTGTGAAAACACTTCAGAAGATCCTGTAAATCGCTACCTCCTTTGTCATAAGCTAACCGCTGCTTTAAAAGCCTGAAAAAAAAATCACATTAATAACCATTTTCATGAAAACTTGCTGTTAATCATGAATTGCTGACGTGCGGTCCATTAATAATAAAATAATGTCTGTGGACGTCATCCGATACCTTAAATTATATTTGTTAGGGCTTCGTAAATATTATAGTTTATTATATTGATAACATATGCGAAGGTACTTCCTGTTTTGTGTCACACAGACGGAATTGCGGCCATGGCGGATGGCGGCCACTCTCAACGGAGATTAGTCATCGATGCGAGAGATATAATATTATAGTGCTCAAGTAATAACAGCCGCACGGGTCGATGCATCAGGAAGAAAAGAGAATGCAACTATGCATTGGAACCAAAATAAAAGCGCCAAACCAAATGAAAATTGTTTTTAAAAATAAAATAAGCTATCTATCAAAATGATTTTCAGTCAGAGTTTTTAATTACCTACCTAATGCGCACATTTTTAATGCAATTTTGCAATGAAATTACTTGGGATTTTATAATTACACAAAAAAGTCTAATAGAGGTTTTTTCGGTATTAAATTCTATCGAGGAAATTTAACCCAATTGCGTTTTCCTTCAGTCAGAGTAATAGTCAAATAGTCAATAAACATATATTATCCAAAAATTAAATCACGCTGCAATAGTCAAATAAATGATTATGAAAAAGCCCCCAATTTATTTGGTATCGCTACGCTTGCCGGGGTTGGCTGGGGCGCTTGGATCTTTACAAACCAAGACTCCTCCGTGCCTCGGAAAGCACGTTAAGCCGTTGGTCCCGGCTGTCATTCGTGGATCTTTGACAGTCGTTACGGGTCGTCAGAAGCCCGAAAGTCTGACAACCAGTATTACCAAAGGATATCGTATTACCCAGTAAGTGGGTTGTGGAGATCAGATAGGCAGTCGCTCCATGTAAAATACTGGTATTCAGCTGCGTTCGGTTAGACTGGAAGTCGACCCCAACATAGTTGGGTAAAGGCTAGGCAGATTGAAGTGTGTTCAGAGACTATGCTCTTCCCTCACTCTCATAGTCCGATGGGACGGCAATCCGACACTACCGGAGAGAGATCAGGGGGCCTACTCCCTAAGTCCGTCCGTTCTTCCGTCCGTCAGACATAACGATCCATCAAAACAAGTGTAAAAGTTAAATTTTTTGGACGGACAAAAACACATCGGGAGTAGGGACAACTGTCGTATCGTGATGTCATTCATACTTCGTTCGGGCCCCGAACCAATCTTCTGTCCGTAGGTGATACGGAGTATGAAAAGTCCGTAACGAAGGCCGGAACTACGGGCTTCGTGCTTAGGGAGTAGAGCCCCAGGCGCGGGTACAACGGCTTGACGTGCGCACCGAGGCACGGGGATATCACACACCGCCAACTTCCAAACTCCGGGCTGTTATCGCGGTGATTTTATTTCACGCACTGGATTTTCAACGCTCCGCTTAGCGCCGAGAGTTGAAAATCTAACAGTGTGTTTTTCGTCGCGCTAGAATGCACTCTGTTGTTGTTCAGTTGATTCTCAATGCTCGGCTCAACACCGAGAGTTGAAAATCCAGTGCGTCGATTCTGTATAATTCAAAAAACAACTCGCATCTCACATCGCTATTCACTCTCACTTCGCATCACTTCTTCTCACTTGTTTTTAGGGTTCCGTACCAAAATGGTAAAAAAGGAACCCTTATGGTGTGACTCAGTCTATCTGTCTGTCTGTCTGTCACAGCTGGATATCTCAGGAACTACTGATGCTATCGACTTGAAATTTGGAATAGTTTTAGATGACGTTTACCCAACTATTTTGCAAATAAGAAATAAATAAAAATATTTATATTTTTTTTGCAACAGGGACTGAAAGGGGGGTCTTAAAGATTTAAAGTGGTGCTACTAGGGCATGTGGGGTATCATATGAAAGAGCGCTCTTTGTACATTCTTAAACTATTTTAATTTTTTTTAGGCCACACAGTTTTCGACTTTTGAAGAAAAATGTAAAAAAAATACCGTCCCCCCCCCCCCCTTATCTCCGAAGTTTGCAAAGAGAAAAATCTGAAATTATTCTATGTGATAGAAGTTTATGTAAAGATTACAGGAAAAATAAAACGATGTCTCTAAATAGCACACTTTTTCAGAAATCGGAACGGAACCCTCGGTGCGCGAGTCCGACTCGCTCTTGACCGGTTTTTTATTTGACACTTTGAATTTAGAACGCCAATCAAGAAACTCACAGCGGATTCAGATTCGAAGTTTGGAATGAGGTCTTACAGAATCACGCGGCAGTGCGCGATAAAATCCCGCCGCGATATTTTTACGTCCGTGCGAACGTCGGCTTACTAAGAAATTCCTAATGGAAAACCCAATAAGACTTTGCCTGAGCTGGGAATCGAATCCAGAACGCTCAGTAGTCGCACTTGCAACCACGATACTAGCGGGGCAGTCGTACCTATAATACAGGGTGTAAGGGACAGCCCTCCGCAAACTCACAGGGTGCATTCAGCTCCTCATTTTGAATCATATTCCACCGGAAATTTTCTCAGGAAAATTTTCATTTTTTCAATTTTTTTTTTCAGTTACATTTTCATTATTTCAATGTAAAATTGCATTGTGTGTTCGCAGCACTCCATTTATGTAAAAAAAACTGCAAAAAAAAAACAGCAAAAAAAAAAACCAGCAATGGATGTTGAAATACTCTAACCAACGACGCGTGAAATCAGCTGTTCACTTTCTGTTTAGCTACAGAGTTCATCGAACTCACCGCATACCTATTACCTACCTCTCCCAACCAGTAATAGACGCTCCAATTTGTGCACAAAAACACAAACAAATCAGGTTTATTGGATTCCTTTAACGTTCCTGAAAAAATTTCATGTACCGGTCATCTTAGTATGACATACTGAATTCACCCTATCAGTTTGCGGAGGGCTGTCCCTTACACCCTGTATAGGATGAAGGTGTGGTCAAATTTAAGCTTGTGATACAGACCATCAAACAGAACTTTCTCCATGGAATCAACAGAAATCCAGAAAAAATTATCAGCCGTCCCATACATTTCGGTTGAGTAGGTATTGAAGCTTTGTAGGGGCAGCTGATAATTTTTTCTGGATTTTTTCATGGTGATATAAAGTAGGGGAAGACCAGATCAAGAAAATTATCAAATCAATCAATATCAAGCAAAAATTAACAAAAAAATCACGTTTGTTGTATGGGAGCCCCTTAAATATTTACTTTATTTTGTTTTTTCAGAAATACATCTGTGATTTCAACTGTCTAACTATCACGGTTCATGAGATACAGCTTGGTGACAGGCGGACAGACAGACGGACGGACAGCGGAGTCTTAGTAATAGTATCCCGTTTTACCCTTTGGTTACGGAACCCTAAAAATTATCAAATTAAATATTAAATTAATTTGATGAGTTTTTTTCAATAAACTTTTTGTTACTTAAAAAATAAGTTTAAAAATCATTTAGCCGCTAAAGTAAAATAAACAGTTGGAAATCTATAGTAAACTCATTATTTGTCTTTTAAAATGCTGACGACGAGACGTTATGGTTACATTAAAACAACTCTTACAATAATACAAAGACAAAAATGTGTTTTTGTATTGTTAAACAGTCACCCGTTAAATTAATATTTGTTTTAGCCTATGTATTGTCTTATATTTAAGTACGTAAATGCCGAAATGTTATTGATTTTAGTTACGGTGGCGTGTGGTTCTTCAATAAAATATGCGTTTAGTTACCCCTAACCCATTTCCAACAGTGTTTTTCCACTCTCGGCCCCTCGACCACTAAAAAAAGATTTGTTTATTTGTTTCCTCTCAACCCCTAAACATAGTTCACACTCAACCCCCAGGGGGTGAGACTGAATTTTCATACAAAGGACAGGCATACCTTGTCCACTTTCGACCCCTAGTTCGGTAAGTATCTAAAATTAATAATTTGGTACAGTAAGCTACAGAAATCAAAATTCAGGAATTGATATTTAAAAAAAATGATATTGAGGGTATTTTAGGTAAATAGTATGCAACTATAGTGTAGACTGATGATTTATCATCGTAACTGACTGTACTTTGGGACTCGAGAGGAAACTAAAACTTGCCTGGAAAATAAAATCCACTCTCGACCCCCAAGGGTCGAGAATAAACTATATTTAGGGGTCCAGTGGACACATTATTTATTGGGGGTCGAGGGGCCGAGAATAGACTAATCGAAAATATGTAGGTAAAGTTGTCGTGTTAGAACAAATGAACAAACCGTATTTATACCATTCCCCCTCTAAAAGGCTTATTTTATTCACTGAAAGCAGTGAATAAAAAGCACTTTTACTCACTGTTTTGATGTTTGAAAATGGAACACAGCAATGTATTCGACCACAGATTTAGAGTACCTAGTCTAGATACGGCTTGTTATTAGACAGTATGAAAACCGAACGTGTCATCTTTTTTATAACTTCACCCCAGCCATTTAGTGATGTGCTCAAAGTAAACAGAATTGTTTCAATCACTAAGCGTCACTGAGCTAACAGACTTTTTTTTAGTACGAACAGTCGAACATGCAGGGCACGCTTGGTCGTGGCTTGCCGTATCTAGTGTAAGTGTAATCTGTGTATTCGACCTATATTGATGTGTTCTAAATTCAATTTGATTGGTCGACATTTTCGACAAGGAGTTTAGCATTAGAATACAAACTGTTTTGTGTTCTTTGCTGTCCTTAGTAAATTGGCGCTATTTTGAATACTGTAAGTTGTACGAACACAAAGTTTAGTGTTACTTTAATCTTTAATTTTATGTTTGTTTAGTGTTGTTCTAATCGATTAAAAATGCATTGTAGTGATGAAGATGTGTTAACACCTGAGTTTATGAAAGAGAGGGCGGCCGATATAGTGGAAAACTTGCTACCCAAAAAATTACGGCTGGTTTACATCAAAGCCAATTTAACTTTCCTTTTTCTTCATTATATGCAACGAATTAAGAATGATATAGAATACGAATTCTGCTCAAAAATGGTTCCACGCAAACTCCAACCGGCGGGGCGGGGCGAAAAAACTACAACCGACTCGCCGCTCAGTCTGTCGCGCGCTCAGTGACAGACGTTCGATTAGTGAAAAATCCAAGAAACAGCTAGTTTCTCAAGGGCAAAAATGACCTTCTGTGTGGTAAAGTGGTGTAAAAGACTAAAAGAAGGAAGTAAAAAACAAACCGGGATAACCTTATCACAGGAAAGTGACATAATTTCGTGTTTTGTTCGCTGATAGACAACCTCGAGTAAAAATATTGTTGTCTGTATTATGCAACCAGATAATCAGCCAGTTTTTAATACGTAACTATAATACACTATTTTGTATGTACCTACCTACTACCTACAGAGGTTTTATAAATTGGATGGATGGGATTTCCTGTTAGTGTTTCGTATCCTTTAGTCCGCTTTGAAAGAAGAGAGGATGACTGGAGTGATTACCAACTAGTGCTAGTAGGGTATGCTGTATACATTTTGGGAATGAAGACATTTATATTCGTCACGCATAGGCAATCGTATGTTAAAAAATCTGTGATTTGTACGGTTAGTCCTGTTAATATTTAAGGTCCAACCAATCCTATCCCAACCTCGGTACAAAACATGTTTGCAATAAACTGATTTCAGTTGATTTGATTTAAATTTTGATTAGGTTGCATAAAAAGTATGAAAGTATTCATTCATTAATTTGTTTGCATTACATGTCAAAAAATTAATCTATATTGAATTCAAATCGTCATAAACTAAATCAATTAGTGATTTTCCGTGGAACGAAAAAGGTGTTTTATCGTAGAATACAGAACGAGAATTATGGCGTGTCATTTGCGTGACATTCATATATGAGCTGATAAATACAGCGAACCAATATTTAGATGTTTTTGTCCTTAATACTGAACAACTTTATTCGGAAACGCGAAACATTTTTGATACTCCCATAGTGATAAATAAATGATAAATGATTTATTTCTGTAAGTAGGTTTGTAAACACTTACTCGTGAATCATATTTTTTAATCGACTTCCAAAAAGGAGGAGGTTCTCAATTCGGTTGTATGTTTTTTTTTTTTTTTTTTTTTTGTATGTTTGTTACCTCAGTACTCCGTCATTTATGAACCGATTCGGAAAATTCTTTTTTTATTTGAAAGGGTATAATTCCAGATTGGTCCCATTTTTATCAAAATCCAGTTCTGATGATGGGATCCATGAGGAATCGAGGGAACTCCTCAAATATTATAGGCATACATATAGCGATTATGGTATTTTCATCAACAAATCAAGCGTTTGCATTCAGAAAGTATCATCTGGTGAAGTGGAACTGATGAAGAAGATCACAGATGGCCACGGAAACTCCTCAACGATGAAAAGTATTTCACGGATAGCAATAAGATTAAAATAGTTAAGCGACTATGACGAAGCTTTAAATAAATGGTTCTGATGAAAATGGTACCATCGAACCGATCTGATGAAGAAGCCGGAAGGTAGGCATTGGAACTCAGTAATAAAACAATGTATCCTAGCCGTGTTTGGGCTTATTGGAATTGTCATGAGGTGCACTCTGGCTATAAATGCTTTAATGGTAATTATATGATGCTTCAAATTGCACTACTTGAGTTGTATGTTATGTGTGGCCTTGATTGTCAGAAGGCAGATTTCGTAGCCTCGTTATGTCCGTCAACTAAAACTACGCCTACCAAACTTCTGACACGATTTAACGTATTTAGTCTATGTGGATGATGCTCTAATTTATTTTGCAGAGTGGTATTCAGATTTGTGTGGGGTAGGTAGGCACCACTAAAAAGTGAAAAATAAAAACTTTTTACAAAAAAAAAAACAACCGACTCCCAAAAAAACACTACAAAGTGAAAAATAACTTTAATTTCGGAAGTCGGTGGCAAAACAAAACGAAAGTAAATAAAAAACCGAAGACACCGACTTCCGAAATTAAAGTTATTTTTCACTTTGTAGTGTTTTTTTGGGAGTCGGTTGTTTTTTTTTTGTAAAAAGTTTTTATAATAAAAACTAGATGAGGTCGTCGTTTCCTATCTGACTCTGAGAAGAAAGGCCGAGACCAACTCTGAGGTCACAGTCTCTTTTAAAGTCCAGACATAATCTTGGTCAGATCATTTGAAGACCTTGTAGATTGGTGTCTGAAATGGTCTTTTGAGGAAAGAACCTCACAGAATGAGTGGACCTGTCCAGTCAGTGCACGCATTTGTCAATAATCGTGCACCTCAACTTAAAACTTAAGGACCTCAACGATTTGCCGAACAATACCAAAGAAAAGGCATTTGGGTAGTGTTAAAGTGTCAAATGTAAAACTTCTTAGTTTGAACTTTTTTTTGTTCCGTCATGTTTTTTGACAGAATCTTTTTCACTGTTTTCACGATTGTCACTCTGTTGTAAATAATTAAAATTTATATTCTCGCTCTGAGCTTGGTGTTTTATGTGAAATACCTTGCAGGCTCCTCTGATTCTTTCGGGGTTTTAACAGGTAGGCCGCATAAATTACCTACTCAGGCTATGATTAAAAACTAACTGTGTTCAATCTGCTGATTCCAATGTGTATACTTACTGTATAGGAGGGCTGGGATATATATAAAAAAACACGTTTCGGAAACGGATTCCCTGGTTGTCCCTAAAGTTTTTGAGTAGCACGGGTACAATCATCCCTTAAATTTTGGCTTGTACTTCTGATGGCGTTTGCGAATAAATGACCTTCAATCATACGATTACTTATCAAGAAAAAAACTATTATACTATATATCAAGGAAATTCGATAGATCCTGTGCTATGATGGAAATAATGATTTCCTCTCTACAAATTAAAATAGATATTTGGTGAGTAATAAAATAACTATTTACTTTCTTTTTTTAAAGAATGGAATATTGGAAAGTAAAGGTAAAGAGGTGTCATATTAATTCATAATAATTGAGTTCATAATAAATTACTGACTCCTACTTTATACTGCATTACACCATCCTCGATGCTCAATGTCACCACAGTCTTATGTTTTTATACTGTGATGTTACCATGGTTACCTAATAATCCATGTCGTACCCACTCCCTGGCTTCGATATTTCCGTTTCACTCTAACATTATCTTACTAAATAAGATTGCGCCCCAAATGAATGGTTGGGCGATATCATGTACGGAAAATAAATTTAGCAAAGTATTATGTTTTGTCTGTGTGTGTGTTGCGTTAGTATTATCAGTTTAGTAGTATGAGTTTGGGACCATGTTTTAGCGGGCTTCGTAAGAGAGTTATGATTCTATATCATTCTTAATTCGTTGATTATATGTCTATTTTCACTTAAATCTTTCTTTTTCTCGTAGTCATGGTATAAAGTATAGTATGCAACTCTTGAATAAAACGGATTTATATCGAGGGCCATGAATCACTCGCGTCACTCAGGATTCTAACACTTGAATCACTCGCTACGGTCGTGATTCAATCGTTAGAATCCTTCACTAGCTCGTGATTCATCTATGGCCCTCGCTTTAAATCCGTCCTTTATTCACTAATTGCATAATATACTATTTATGGCGTCTTTATCACCCCCAATAAGATTATTTTTGAGACAAAAAGTAGCCTATGTCCTTCCCCAGGATACCATCTATAGTTAGTGCAATCCACGAAGACGCGCCCCACTCTTCTTCCTAATCGCAACAGTACAAGTGTGGAACATTGTACAAGTGTACGCACTAATTACCTGTACCTATAGTTAATTACCAGCAATTAGTAACTAAAACACTATAGTATATTTAAAATCTCGCTGCAGACTCGGTCATAAATCATTCGAGTGTTTCGCTCTCTTTCCCACTCACGGGCCTTATGGGCAGGCCACGCCCACACGTAGTCCTGTGTATTACTGCAGTCGATGAGTGATATCGATAGTTTTATATATTTATAAATGGGTGATAGAAATAAATACACATTTTTTTTTTATTTTATTACCAAATTTACTACAAAGCATATTAAATATATAAGAACGTAAAATCATATTAGTTTTTATATAATTACCTTCTGTTTATAGAATTAACTAATGGATACTAATGTGTTCTTACGAGAAGAAAGTCTCGTAAAAGCACATTAGTACTCATTAGTTACCCCGCATACTTAATGAATGCAGTATGTTTACGTGATAACCTTAATGATTCTGTTATCGATAATGGCCTTGAGCGCGAGCAACTAGCGCACATCCCTACTCCGATTATGATTTATGACCAAGTCTGCAGCGAGATTTTAACTTTACTATAGCGGAATGGTGCACATTTGCACTGTAAGCGGTTAGGAAGAAGACTGGGGCGCGTCTTCGTGGATTGCACTAAACGTCTCCATGTCAAATATTGAAATCCGTTCAGTTTTAGTTTAGTTTTTCAGGTAATCATCTATGATCAGCTAATATCTACATCTTGCAGACACAGCTGTTATAGTGGAAAATCCAGAAATATTGGGATTTGGAGATTTTGGCCTCCAAAATTAAAGCTTTTTTATATGGGCGCACTTGCCATGTTTCCAGGGGCAAGTGCGCCTATATCCATGTTTCCCAATTTCTTATAAAATATCATAAAATTATTGATAGATTTAATTGAATCGACGTTTCTTGCAGCTGCGTTTTTTTTTTAAATACATTTGCACGCCATGTTATGGCAGGATATGCTGAACTAAACAAATTAACACCTTATGTACCATATTCTAGCAAATAAATATTTTGATTTGATTTGATTTGATTTACAAAATACCAAATATTGTTAATTGAATAAATCTATACTCATAAGTCTGCATTCAAAAAAATATTTAGCATCGAAATCATCTATGCAAAAAATATGGCGCACTTGCCCCGACTGACCTTATTCTATATTCAGCCTACAATGTTCCCACTGCTGGGACACAGGCCTCCCCTCGGTGAGAGGGAGTGGGCCGTAATCCACCACGCGGGACCAGTGCGGGTTGGTAGATGTCACATGTCTTCGAATTTTTGGTTCTAGGACATGCCGGTTTCCTCACGATGTTTTCCTTCACCGTTTTGAGAGCAGTGGCGATGAAATAATTTACACAAAGTAAAGCGCCTGTCAGGGTTCGAACTTACGACCTACAACTCGTAAGTCGCGGCCGTTACCACTGGACCACCATTGCTCTCAAAATAACGGCATGTGGGGTGACAATTGTCCAGAACTCATCAAGTACCTAGAGTAAGTACTTACAATTTTTTTTTATCCTCAAAAATGAAGAAATAGGGGGCCGTAAAAGTTGTCAGTTTTAGACCATTATTGTACGAGAGGTCGTACAAAAATCGCAATAAATAAACAATTTAGGAATTTGAAACTTCTGTATACCTATCATGTAGTACTATCGAGGAAACTTACATCTATACACCGTAAGGACTATTCTTGCTTGCATCGCTAGTAGGACGCTTTAGGTGCCGATTCTGTTCTGTTCTACATAGATAGATAAATCAATTATCATTTCATTTTTTTTTTTTTTTTTTGGTCTGTTCAATAACTAAACCAAAATTAGAGAATCGCTATCTTTTAATAACAGGCAGCGCGAGAAAAGGGCGGCTATAGCTATGAACTAAGTTAGAAATGTCAAATTAGTTTACGCCTTGCGCTTCACCGTGTTTTACTCGACATGTTTTTACGTATCGTCTAATTCTGTATGGAAATATTACTTCAACTAAAGACAGCTCTAATTTACGTCCACCTCTTTCTTGTTTTATTACAAAGAAAAAGTTAGCAATAGCCTAAATTAAGTTTAGTTTGTGCACAACAGAACGCTTGCTAGCAGATGTGGTCAACGTGTGCACGGTATTTTGTTTTAAAATTGAACAAATGTAAGTTTCCTCGATAGTACCTTATACCTACTGTATTTCATCAACAAATGCTAAAAACTTCATTTTCTGCAAGTGCAAAAAATAAAGTGGTTCACAGTAAGTAGGTATCATTAAGAAATACATAGAACGTTACCTTTGAGATTATTAAAATTTAAGATGAAAAATATTCTTCTAGTCTAAGATCCTAGTATAGAACGACCTTCACTGAGCTGGTTAATGGATGAAAAATATTTTATATCAAATTTAATATGTTAAAAAATATATCGCGAGTGGGTGGCTGAAAAATTTCAGTCCAGGATTTGATTACTTATTAATTAAATATTTTAATATATTTTTTTGGATGGTATTTAAAAGTACTTCAATTTATTCCCATTTCATTTACCTAATTTTCCCTGTGTTCCACCAAATATACTGAATGTGCACCAAAATCTGTTCATTAAAATATGTCATATCGAGCATCTATTGGATATGGCGCTCGGCGGCCGCTGCCGCGGCACCGCTCGCTTCGCTCGCTCGCCGTCGCGCGTTAAGGGTCACTGTTCTAACCTAACCTAACCTAACCCAAATGATTCACCAATGTGAAGTTTCGGACGCGTGGGTGTTTTGTGTAACATTCAGGAATATTTGGTGCACGATCAGTATTTTGATGTACCTTTAGATTTTTGGTGAACACAAAAAAGATTTTTGGTGAACACAAAAATATTATCCTATTTTTTTTAGACATTGCACTGGTTCGGTTAACAGACCAATTACACACGAATCGAAAGTATGAAGTCTTTATAATATGCAAACGTTAAGTTGGCAAGTTTTATTTATAAACCAGACCGGTGCAAATTACTAGTATTGACTTACCTGTTTATACAAGTAGTACTAATAAGGCGCGTCGTGAATCTTCGTTCGCACAGAAAAGAAAGTATGGCCCCGAAGATTAACGAGAGTGCTTAAAACTTACAATCAACCTTAGATCACTACTATAAGGTTCATAATACACTGCAGCTGTTAGTTCCGTCTCACTCGCAAGTATGGCGGCTGTCAAGCGGCGCGCGCTAACATGGCGGCAGCTACCGACCAATAGCGGTACAGGAAAAAGCGTGGAGCGTGCCGATTGGTCAATAGCATTTCCCGCGCTTGGAAAATTCATCTTCTGCGCAGGTACATCGATAAGCCATATTAGTTGATTACTACTGTACCTGCCTACCCAGTCGTTGTGACGGGAAAAAAATAGCCAACTTATAACGTTTGGATATTCTATAGACTTCATACTTTCGATTGGTTATGTAATTTGTCTATTAACCGAACCAGTGCAATGTTTAAAAAAAAAAATCCTGGACGGCATATTTTCAGCCACTCGCGATATATTTTTTAACATATTAATTTTGATATTAAAATACTTTTCATTCATTAACCAGCTCGGTGAAGGTCGTTCTATACTCGGCTCCTCTAAATTAATCGTTTAGTATTTTCGTTTATCTGAACTAAAAAAACTGAAGTAAGGAACGTGTGGCTGACACTGGCTTGGCCACCATCAGGGATTTTACTTTTGATAACACAAAGATTTAGTCGTTAATTAGTCGAAATTTGTCGCCAAATATCAGAATTTGTCGGTCACTGATTCAAAATTTACAAGGGGTCATTGGTGGCCGATCTGGAGAGAGTCTCCCCAGCTTTGCCACCTTTATATCTCAAAAACTAGGGCACCTAGCGAAGATCTGTTTTCTCCCAAATTTAGTCGCTAATTAGTCGAAATTAGTCGCCAAGTCACAGTAGTCTTAGTTTAGAAGATATAATGAGTTCAATTTTTAAGTATAGTTCAAGAGCTAGATTGAAGAGTGCTTGGTCTATACTTAAAAATTGAACTCATTATATCTTCTAAACTAAGACCCGACTAAATCTGTGACTTGGCGACTAATTTCGACTAATTAGCGACTAAATCTGGGAGAAAACAGATCTTCGCTAGGTGCCCTAGTTTTTGAGAAATAAAGGTGGCCAAGCTGGGGAGACTCTCTCCAGATCGGCCACCAATGACCCCTTATAACTTTTGAACCAGTGACCGACAAATTCTGATATTTGGCGACAAATTTCGACTAATTAACGACTAAATCTTTGTGTTATCAAAAGTAAAATCCCTGATGGTGGCCAAGCCAGTGTCAGCCACACGTAAGGAACCCGATTTAAAAAAAATAAAAATGCACAGAATTCTTTAAATATCTTTATTTTACTGTCATGAACTCTCATCGAACACCTGAGCCGCTACAAACGCATGCGGTATGATGGCGTACAGCGCTGGAGTATCAGGGGCTGCGCAAGAGCGACCATATGACGTCACAGCGACCACACGCCACAGGCAGCCATCTTGAATCTGTGCTGGACCACCGGAATCACCCTGTAAAAAAAAACATTTAAGTATGAATCTCAAAACTCAAAGCAATCAATCTGCCTAGCCTTTTCCCAACTATGTTGGGGTCGGCTTCCAGTCTAACCGGATGCAGCTGAATACCAGTATTTTATTAGTGAGTAATACGATACCCCTTGGTAAGACTGGTTGTCAGACTTTCGGGCTTCTGACGACCCGTAACGACTGTCAAAGATCCACGAATGACAGCCGGGACCAACGGCTTAACGTGCTTTGCGAGGCACGGAGGTAGTAAAGGTGGTCTCTTTGCCGAGATTAAAAAAAAAACATTCACCTCCGAATAGATAGTTGTGAATAGAGGCATTGAACCAATTTGGACTAAGTACCTATAGGTGTAAGTTATCTGTGGCGATTTTTATTCCCGCACACGGGTGGGAAAATGAAAAATCGGACGCGTGTGACATACATTGCATTGTGAACCTAATCGTAGTGCGATATGAACCAGTTTTCGAGGAAGTGTATTGGTATTTATTTTTTTAAATATCGCAGCTTTATGCTGAGATGGGAGCCTTTTTGTCCTCGCACAGGTCTTTTTAGTTTGTATTTTTTGTTTATTTTTTTACTTTTCTTTATTTTGTAATGTTTGCTTTGTTACTTTTTTATGCTCCTTCTAAACTGTACTTCCTGTGCCTGTCACAAATAAAAATTTTTTCTTTCTTTCTTTCTTTCTTTTCAAAAATATATTTCTTTATTATTTGCAAAATAGTTGGGTAAACGCCATCTTAAACTATTCCATTGGCGTCACCTGTCCTGACATTCAGCACGTATAATTCAGTGATGTTCTTACCTGACAAGTGTCATGGCCCCCACGCCTGTCACCAGCACACATGTGGCTATCAGGGGTGACCCCACGGGGAAGCTTCAGCGATGTGCTCCATATCTCCCGACACTCCTGCATGTCCCACACCTTCAGGGAGACCCTGCGGAGCTGTGCAGAGTGATCACCTCCTGAAATATAACGAGAGGATGGTTGGATTTGAATAAGGTGGAGAAAAAGGTATATTGCGTGTAATTCAAAACTCTTTTAATGGGTATCTTAATTTAAGGATGTTTCTGTTAAGGCGAAAGCGCCAGCGTAGCCCGCGAAATTCAAATTTTTTTACGTTTTTTGCAATTTGTGGGTCAGTGTGAGCTTGTATGTTGATTAAAATATGATTCGTGGCCGTAGCTAATATGGCTTTACAGAATTATAATCATTAGAATCAGCAATACAACTCCATAAGTTAGCATTTACCTCAAACCTCATGATTTCATGAAATCGCTAGATATGAGGTAAATGCTAACTTATGGAGTTGTATTGTTGATTCTAATGATTATAATTCTGTAAAGCCATATTAGCTACGGCCACGAATCATATTTTAATCAACATACAAGCTCACACTGACCTACAAATTGCGAAAAACTAAATAAATTTTGAATTTCGCGGGCTACCCTGGCGCATCAACCTTAAGGTGTCAAGCCAGTGCGAGCTGATAGCAGAGTATCATACCATTGGTTCCTCCTTTTGCTGAAACTACAATGAGAGATCGTCTAAGGAAACACGTCGTCCATTATGGATAGATAGCAGTAACCCAATCATTTACGTTTTGGAATGGGCAACTAGCTTCAACTTTCTGACTGACCGACTCTGGGGGCCTACTCCCTAAGCACGAAGCCCGTAGTTTCGGCCTTCGTTACGGGCGTTTCTTACTCCGTATCACCTACGGACGTATGATTGGTTCGGGGCCCGAACGAAGTATGAATGACAACATGATTTGCCAGTTGTCCCTACTCCCGATGTGTTTTTGCCCGTCCGAAAAATTTAACTTTTACATTTGTTTAAAAGATTATCTCGATGATGTTATTTAATTTTAATTGTTCCCCTGATAAGTAAAATGTGTGTATTTCTTCATTTGTATTATTTAATTCTAACTGAATTTATAATTTATGTCTCGTTATTTTAATTGTTGCCTTGACATGTAATAATATTCGTTAATTCTAAAGTGCTGCATATTTAAATTGTTATTATTTTAATTTTCTATTTGATTGTGCTGTTAAAATCTTACCTACTGTAAAATTATTGTATGCCGTTATGTCGGGTCATAGCTGTGTACAATTTCGGAAACATGTAACAACTTATTGCTTACCTATGTACCACAATAAAGAATATTTGTATTTGTATTTGTATGAACTAAGCTAGAGAATGTCAAATTAGTTTATGCCTTGCGCTTCACCGTGTTTTTAACTTGTCGTCTAAATCTGTATGGAAATATTAGTTCAACTAAATTTGACAGATCTTATTTACGTCCGTCTCTTTCTTATCATACTAATATTATAAAGGTGAAAGTTTGTGAGTGTGGGTGTGTGTGTGTGTGTGTATGTTTGTTACTTCAAACGGCTGGACCAATTTGAATGAAATTTGGTATGTAGATAGCTTAAATTAAGGCCCTGCACCCTAATTGCGTAACACATTAGCGATCGGAGTTGGTTTCATTTTGAAACAAATTGCTAATCTATTGCTTCATATGTTCGAAAAATTTGTCTGGCCGACAACGTAAATAACGCAATGAATGTTGTTGAACTGTCAAAATGAAACCAACTCCGTTTGATAATGTGTTACGCAATTAAGGCCCTGGTTCCAAACTTGGTTTAGCTCGGTGTGTAAGTGAAATGGCGTTATGGCTGTCTAGTTTGACGCACGAGATAGAAGATTCTCACGCGCACCGGAATTATGTCGTAAAAGTGCAAATAAAATCGTATAAAATTAGAAATTAACTATTTAATAAAAAGTAATCCATCACTGGATGCAGTGATGGATTACTTTATACTAAATAGTTAATTTCTAATTTTATACGATTTTATTTGCACTTTTACGACATAATTCCGGTGCGCGTGAGAATCTTCTATCTCGTGCGTCAAACTAGACAGCCATAACGCCATTTCACTTACACACCGAGCTAAACCAAGCTTGGAACCAGGGCCTTAAGTAAAGAAACTCACCGAACTCAGTCCGCCCCCATCCAGTGGCGATGATACTTCTGCCCGTTGGTGGTGGCACTCCCAAACACGCCGGACGGATCACCTCCGAGAACCTGGAATTAGTATCATTACCGAGTTAGTTATCAATAGTTTTGTGTCTGTTCCTTGCTGACGTTGCAACATAAAAAGCCGGGTACAGACTTACGAAATGTAACATGCAATGTAACATGAAAGGAGCATTTCATAAGTGTGGACGCAGCGCGCACGAGCCGAGCATGTATCTACTCACATCAGGGGGCCTACTCCCTAAGCACGAAGCCCGTAGTTTCGGCCTTCGTTACGGGCGTTTCTTACTACGTATCACCTACGGATGGACGATTGGTTCGGGGCCCGAACGAAGTATGAATGACAACATGATTTGCTAAATCAAAAATCAAAATCAAAAGTCCTTTATTCAAATTAGGCTGAGAATCAGCACTTTTTGAACGTCAAAATTACAGTAAGACAGTCCCCACAAAACGCCCGCCCTTCACCACTTCCTAGTGCTTTAGCTGGGAAGAAGAAGTAGCGGAACAAACTCCCCAGCAGCACAGCTGTCTGTTCAGTTAGAAGAACTAGATTCTATACAATAGTACCTATGCAAAATAATTTACGCAACACAATACATTAAATTATATTTTTGTCAAATAAAATAAAATAAACAATTTTAGTACTTAACTCATGTAACCTGTCATTATGTAAGCTGATCCTGGAGAAAGAACATAACATAAACATTGTCTTGAATTAATCACAGCGACCAACTATTCTTATCGTTTAAGTAATCGTTGATAGAATAGTATGCCTTTGAACAAAGATTGGATTTAACTTTAATTTTAAACGCATTAAAAGGCAAATCTAGCAAAGAAGAAGGTAGCTTGTTATAAAAAGTTATACCAAGACCAACAAATGAGTTATGAACCTTATGAAGCCGATGAAATGGAGCACGTAATTTGTCCTTATTTCTGGTGTTACTATTGTGAATATCACTGTTTTTACTGTACAAATGTATATTTTGCCTAATGTATAAGATGTTGGCGAAGATGAACTGTGATGCCACTGTGAGAATACCAATATCCTTAAAAAGTTCCCTCAGAGAAACTCTAGCACCTAGCTGGTAAATTGCTCGAACAGCTCGTTTTTGAAGAACAAAAATATTTTGAATATCAGCCGCTTTGCCCCATAGCAGAATACCGTAGGACATAACGCTATGGAAATAACTAAAATAGACTAAACGAGCTGTATCAACGTCAGTGTATTGTCTTACTTTCCTGACGGCGTAGGCGGCTGAACTGAGTCTACCCGCTAGGCTTGATATATGTGGGCCCCACTGAAGTTTAGCATCTACTGTTATACCCAGAAAAACTGCTGATTCTACAGTCTTAAGCACCTCTTCATCTAAGACGATGTTGGGTCCCAGATTTCTAACATTCGGTAAGGCAAACTTTATACATTTAGTTTTCTTGGCATTGAGAACTAAGTTATTTGTCGTAAACCAATCCGTAACCATTGAGAGTGCACTGTTTACGTCATCAAAATCATGTCTGTTTCTGTCTACTTTAAAAATAAGAGAGGTGTCATCTGCAAACAGTACAACGTCACAGATACCCTTTAAATAGAATGGTAAGTCATTGATATACACTAGGAATAAGAATGGACCCAGTATTGAGCCTTGAGGTACACCTAACTGAACTGGTAGCCCGGAAGATTTCACACCATTAACATCTACACATTGGAACCTATTATGTAAATAAGAATTTATTACTTTGAGAGCTTCGTTTTGGACACCATAATGACGTAATTTACGCAAAAGCGTGTCATGGTGCACGCAATCAAAGGCTTTGGAGAGATCACAAAAAACTCCAATAGCATTTTGCGAGTTTTCCCAAGCGTTAAATATGTGTTTCAGCAGAGCAACACCCGCATCTGTAGTCGAACGACCTTTAGTGAAGCCATATTGTTCATCGTGAAGGAGTCTGTTTAAATTAAAATGTTTTAGCAACTGCTTGAGTATTAACTTTTCAAATATTTTGCTAAATGCAGGTAAGATAGAAATAGGCCTGAAATTTCCAACGTCATTTTTATTACCGGATTTAAATAATGGTATGACTTTGCTACTTTTCATGAGGTCAGGAAAAGTTCCTAAATCAACACATTTATTAAAAGTAACAGCTAGATAGGGGGCTACGATGTGTATTATATTACTTAATAGTTTAATGGAGATGCCCCAGTAATCACCAGTGTTTTTAGACTTAAGTGTGTTAAAAACATTAACTACATCACGAGGTGTTACATGTTCGAAGCTAAATAAGCGACTACATTTGGGCACACTACTATGCAAAAGGTTTTCAGCTTTAGATGGGGACGAATTTAAGGAGCGAGTCGTAGTTATAGGTATATTGGCGAAAAACTCATTAAATGCCTCAGCTACGTCAGCTGCTTTACTAATTAATTTATTGTCAACCATAATCTCAAGTTGTTCTTCTTGTTTCACCGACTTACCCGTTTCATTGTTAATAATTTTCCAGGTTGTTTTTACTTTATTATTGGATTTTTTAATTGTATCGCTTAAAAATTTAGATTTAGCAAAAACACAAATGTTTTTAAATAATTTTGAATAATTTTTGACATACTCTAGGAAAGAAGTATCAAACCTGTATTTTTTCAAACCGTATAACTCGTATAGTCTCGCTCTACTTTTATAAATACCTGGAGTAGCCCATTGGTTAAAGCCAACGGAGGTGCCATTAATGTTAATGGTTTTGGTCTTAAAAGTAGATTGGTATTCTTTTTGCACAACCTCAAAAAGGGCTCCATAGATTTCATTAGGATTCTCGTGTTCTGCTAGAGATGGTGTAATTCTACGAGCTATATTATTTTTAAACTTGTTGCAACGACTAGCTGTATATGGCCTGCATTCTCTTTTATGTGGCTTTTTATGTAATGGCATAGGGAAGCTAGCTAGTAAACCACAGTGGTCAGATGTTAGGTCACTTAGCACTAATTTATTTTTGACCTCACAATCACTAAATATATTATCAAGACATGTTGACGAAGTTGCCGTGATCCTAGTAGGTTCGAAAAACAAGTTAATTAAATTATAAGACCTGAACAGATTGAGAAGTCTAATACTTAATGGAGTAACATCTAAAATATTAATATTAAAATCTCCACATAAAATGATGCTTTTATTACTTGATTTTAACCTATTGAGTGTATCCTCCATAACCAACTCGAAACGAATAAAATCCCCAGAGGGGGGTCGATAAACGCAAATTATAAAGTATCGCTCGAGTTCAACACAAGACAACTCAACAATGCGCTCAATAGAAAGATTAACTATATCTAAACGTTGTTTACATTTCAACTTGTTTGAAACAAGAACTAAAGACCCACCGCGAATAGCACTTTTTCTCACAAATGCACTTTGTACAGTAAAATAATCATCATTCATAAAGACTACTTCATGTTCCTTCAACCAGTGCTCAGTCAAACATAACACCTGAACATCATAGTTCTCCATAAATAAACTTAACTCTAACTCTTTGCCGGACAGACCCTGCATGTTTTGATGTACAACATTCAACTTATGCGGCCTACCCATTGTCACACCTAATAGTTTAAACTACAAGGCGTATCAAAAATGATATTAGTACTACTACTAACAGTATTCGATGGTACACTACAAGTACCGGTGTCACTATGTATATTGTATGCTAAAAGATTAGCAATAAGTCTCCTACAACTAGGTGGCAAATACATTTCATAATTAGTCAGTTTGTAATCAGTAATAAATTGATTACAATCAAAATATAAAATAGCGTCACTATGATGACAAGTTCTATTATAAATTAACATATTTAAATTATAAATGTGACTATTTTGCTCATCAGACAAATATGTTGAATAAGGCAATGCACAGAAAATAAATTTACAGTTCTTGGTCTCATTGAGATGTAACATCAAATGGACACATTCAATTATGTCCTTTTTTCTTACAGATAAGCTATCCCCATATAATAGTATAACAGTGGAACTGGGGTTTATTTTGGTCAATTTAATATTTTTAATTAAATGGCTAATACTGGCACCGGGTAAACAATTATTAATTACATAATGTTGCAAACACTGATTAAATATACTACCAAAACCTTGACCAAATTTGTCAGAAAAAACATAAGTTGTCAAACTATTCATAATATTGACATCTTTATCCATACAGCTACCTACTGGCTGAGCCACTAAGGGTGCTGGTGTAACAAGTTGAGGCTGGGGGTCCTGGGAGCAGACACAGCTAAAAGAGAGGGTATTAGTTAAAGACTCATACCTCTCAGCATTACACTTCACCAAATCCAGTAGTTCCCCAGCCTCAAATAAGCGGTCACTAAGTTGTCGTTGTGAATTCTCATATTTTTCAAAAATATCCTTCAGCAAGTGTTCCTTGTGTTGTATATCATTATAGAGGAGCTGGATATCTGTGTCATATTTTTCCCTACATTTATTTAACTCAATATTACAAGTAATTAAACTTTGAGATAAGACAACACGTTCCTTTCTAAGCGAAAGATTTAATTTTAAGAGATTTTGTTTTTTAATTGCTCTCTGTGACCGTTTAATTATTTTCTTTATATTAATATATTTCTTTAATTTATTGTGACTCATAACAATAGGAGATAATGGTATAGTATCATCACCAGTCAAATCTATGACAGCTGGCTCATACAGTGATTTTGGGTTACTACCTACCAACTCATCAAATAGATTACTAGTCCTAGCAACCTGTTTGCTAACTTTAATACACTCTGATAGAGATAGTGCCTTTTGGGCTTCACACAATTTCTGTTCAAGTTCTGAAATTCGATTCAAAGCTAGTTCATGGGTCTCACTACACTCTTGAAATGTTGACACTAGCTGTTGAAGTTGAATGTGCTGGTCGGCTAAGTCCATGTGTTGTAGGTGTAATTGAGACAGCTCATTCTTAAGGGAGGTGTTCTTTAAATTAATGTTTTCCACTTCCACTTCACTGTCGTCCCTTTCCTGGAGCAACTGTTTGCACATAGCGTTAGAAGCCTTAAGCTCCGTCAAGGTAGCTCTTAATTTTGCTTCCATCTCCTTTACTGTAGCACTGCGGGTCATCATTTTCGACATGTTAGTCTCCTGCAATGTGTGAAGTTATGCAGCTAAATAATAGTGTAAGAAAAGTTGTTCAAATATTTAGATTAGTAGGAGGTAGTAAGAGAAAAAAAAATAAAAAATAAGTTAAAAAAATAAGTAAGTAATGAATTGATAACAAATAGATATTACAATTAGATGAAGTTAATATGGAATTAGATGGGAATGTTAAACAGAAGTAAAGTTACAAGGAATGCACTGCTTTTAATATTAGACACAAATAAACTTGATTGACAATAACAAGTTTAAGACACATTACAAGTTTTATACCATACTTAAATAAATAATAATTAATAAATAATAATTAATAAGCTATAGGTAATGAGCCTATTTTTGTGAAGTAAATTATGTAGTGTTTATTGTCTGAGCGAATGTTTTCGTCATCGATTCTGCTTCCACTAGTTGTCAAGCAAAAGGAGACATAAACCGTGCCAATGTGTGATGGACGTAGCTCAGAGGCTGAGCAGTATTTGTGTTGTTCAGTGGTCTGTTATTATTATGTGCTCTTAAATTAAAACAAAATACTCCCCGGGATTGATGATATTTTGAAATCCGCCACCGTTCGAGTTGACAGCCGGTATCGAGCCGGTTTAATATCCTTTTTGTGTGAAGTTCTCGCGACAAAAAACACTGTATAATAACTAGTTAAACTACATAATAACTAGGAACGACTATATAACACTATTTCAACATAATTATAACACTTTTTAAGAATTTTCTAAAATAATTAACCTAAGATCGTTTTTTTGACGACCGGCTGCCAGTGTTGCCAGCAGGGGGGGCACACATAACACTGTCATCAATTTCCATAGATGACAGCGACATCTGGAGTTTGGTGTGATAACAAAACTTGGCAGCCATCTTGTCTTGCTTGTCATAAAAACATTTCGGATTTTCTAGCTATCTAATCTGTGGGATTTTCGGCCATTGTCAACTCGTTCCCGACGTTGTTGATGCGCATTTCGAGTTTATCTCAGTTAATTCTGTTATTTGTTTTGTTGAGTTTTGTTTTTATTATTTCCTATTATTGTTATACTTTGTTTTTCGTTAGCAATGTTCATTAGTCATATTAGTTGTTTTGAACGAACTCCCAAGAATGAGTGAACCCCCAAGAAGATATTGTATTTTTGGCTGTGATGCTTTATGTAAGTGTTTACTACCGTACCGTACCTTTAATAAAAGTAAGAAAAAGTTTTATTTAGCCGTCTGCTATTCATTCATTTCATTCCAATTTCAGTGGCATACGGTGAACCTACCTCTTCACCGGTTCCCAAACCCTGACAACCACTACGAGGCCCGATTTGTTCACTGCTTGGATAGCGGCTGTTGGCGGCGAGGTTAGAGAAAGTGATTGTATGAAGATTTTAAAGAACAAAAGCAGTGATCACCATTTTGATCCCACATTCAAGACTGATTGATTGGTAATAATAAACGGACATTTTCCTGAACTGCATACGTGTTTTTAAAATTATATTATATCCCGATTGCCCATAATTTATAAACTCGTACGAGAGTTATATAGATAGGTACCTACCTATAGCTATAGCTGGTATGCATACTATGAGTACCTACTCAGTATGCATAGGTAGGTATGTGTATACATTAGACCCTTAGTTCACCCACCAAACGTATGGTGGCAGCACTTTCCATACATGCAAATTTTACCACAGAGTTGCCACTCTTTCTCTCTATACTTACTTTACTCTTTGGTTGCCAGTACAAAAAAAGCTAGTTGTCCCTACTCCCGATGTGTTGTTGCCCGTCCGAAAAATTTAACATTTACACTTGTTTTAATGGATCGTAATGTCAGACGGACGGATAAACGGACGGACGGAAAGACTGACGGACTTAGGGAGTAGGGCCCCTGTTTCGCATGCGCGCGGCGAACATAGCTCAGTCTGCCGAGAACACGTGAAGAGAACTTCCTCCATTATAAATAATAATAATAAAATAACAATACAATAAATAAATAAAATAAAATAAATCCATTGTTCGCGCGCGTTCCGCAGTACAGACACGCACAACCCGTCCACACTGACGCTCCGTGCACACTGTGGTGCACACTGCGCAGTGCGCGCCCCTTTGTGTTCGGCGAAAAAACCGACAAATGGCGGATCGCGGCGCGCTCGTGTTGAAATGCTCTGTTCGTGCGCGCAAGGCGTCCACATTATGGGAATTCTGTTACATTGCATGATACATTGCGACAATGTGAACGGCAAATTGTTTCATTGCATTTCATTTACCAAAATAGTAAAAAGGAACCCTTATGGTGCGACTCAGTCTGTCTGTCTGTCTGTCACCGCTGGATATCTCAAGAACTACTAATGCTATCAACTTATTTGGAATGGTTTTCGGTGACGTTTGCCCAACTACTATGCAAATAAGAAAGAAATATTTTTTTTTTTGCTACAAGGACTGAAAGGGCTTCTTAAAAAATCGAAGTGGGACTACTAGGGCATGTGGGGTATGATATGAAAGAGCGCTGCTTGCACATTATCAAACATTTTTTTCCTTTTTTTTTAGGCTGCATAGTTTTCGACTTTTGATGAAAAATGCAAAAAAAATACCGTTCCCCCCTGCACCCTTATCTCCAAAGTTTGCATAGAGAAAAATCTGAAATTATTATATGTGATAAAAGTTTATGTAAAGATTACAGGAAGAATAAAACGATGTCTCTAAATAGTATACCCTCGTAGTAGACCCCGGGTGCACGAGCCCGAACCGCTCTTGACCGGGTTTTTATTCAACACAGTTTTAACTAGTGCTAGTAAGAGAATTCGAATATTTGTTGTACCTACTGTTTTATGCCATTAACCCCTCAAGTGTCGAATGCACCCCATGTGTGCATAAGAAAAACCCTTTTTTTGTTCGGTACATAAGCTTATATCACATATACAGGGTGTTCGGCGCATGGACCGACACAATTTTTTGGGGGATTGGGGGGGTCATTTGCTAGGTTTCACCTAAAGACCTCCATGTCCTAAGTGTGACGGTAATTGAGATATGTTTTATTTTTGGTTCTTTCTTTGAATTACCCAAAATCTCGCCTTTGAATCGATATATTTTTTTTGTTTATGGTTGTAAAAGAATAAAATAATTTTTATTATAGTCTACAATGTATTATTATTCGAAATAAAATAAAAAAATATAATTACCGTAATAAGTCTTTTCTTAAAACACTCCATAACTGACTCTCTAACTAGTATTTTGACTACATTTGAATTGTTTTTCATAGCGTGTAGCATACCCTTAGAAAGGGTACAAGCTAAAGAACTTTTTGAGATAAAAATAAGGTCAAAATGGCTTCATTTAAAAAAAAAAATGAATTTAAGAATAGTAATTTTTCATACATTTAAACATTTTTAAGACTTTGGAAGCACATAAGTCATTTTCTACTGATCAATTACATCAAATAATAATTTATTTAGAATAAAAATACATTGCAGACTATTATAAAAATTATTTTGTTCTATTGCAACCATACACAAAAAAAATATATCGATTCAAAGGCGAGATTTTGGGTAATTCAAAGAAAGAACAAAAAAAAACATATCTCAATTACCGTCACACTTAGGACATGGAGGTCTTTAGGTGAAACCTAGCAAATGACCCCCCCAATCCCCCAAAAAATTGTGTCGGTCCATGCGCCGAACACCCTGTATATAAATGTAAAAAAACATCATCCGATGGAAAACCAATCAAATCATTAGTTGTGAACTTATGGAGTTCGCAGCTAACCTCCCCTCCCCCCCCCCCCCCCCGCGTGTCAAATGCACCCCAAGTGTGCAAAAGGACAAAACTTTACATAATAGGTATATAAGCTTAGATCACGTATATATAAACGTAAAAAAACATCATCCGATGGAAAACATATCATTATCAGTAGTTGTGAACCTATGGGGTTCGCAACTAACCCCCAAGCCTCCCCACTCGCTGGGGTTTTGGGTCTAAAATCAGCCAAACTCAGACACTTGAGGGGTTAAATAATATTTGTATTTTTTTAAATTCTTCAATTTGGTACGTATGTCTAGTCTATATGATAATGCTGTCAGGTCAGACGTGACACGGAAAATTTCTGAAATTATATTGTTTGGATTCAGAATAAGTAGCATAATCTATCGATTTTTTATGGTATTGGTCGTAAAACGATGATGCAAAACTTTTGCCCTTATGTTCTCATATTTTAATATGAATAAATGACTTCCAATTTCGATTTTGAACACAATACGTAACTCAATTTAACTCACTTGACTTTTGAAACCATCTTGATGAGCGCTACGTCATGGTATGACCTTCTTTCCTTGTACTTCGGATGTCGTATGACGGCGGATATCTTCACGACGAGGGCTCCACGATCGTCCAGGAATGAGGAACCGAGTTGCACAGCTTGGGGAGGTCCACTGTAAATATCATTACTGGTTTCAGTAAAATAGATGAATTAATATGAGGTAATGGTTATGTGACGGTCGTCCGGCGCCGGCGACGACATGAGAAGATGATATTTTTATCTCACGAAGCAACACGCCCTTTACTTGTGTTTACCAAGTGTACAGTCAACGACTTTTGTCCGTCACCCCCACAAGGGCGCATATCGTATGCACAGGCCAGTGGCTAGGGCCTGCATTGTTTTCGTCCACCAATAGCGCTTCGGCGCACATAATAAAAAAAAAAAGGATAGACAGCGAAAAGGGACATAGTTTATTTTAGGGGCATCCTTCTTATGCGACATTGTCGTTCATGGGTCAAACAAAAACAATTAACTTTAAATAAATAAAAAGGCTCATCGTTCATTCATTGGTCAAACTAAAAAAGGGCGTTGCAAACTACGATTTCAACGTGCAACCGAAAAAGTTTTGAAAAGGGTGCAGCGCAACGGCTTTCGACAGTACCTACAAACACGCCGTGAATGTGTGTGTGAAGACGAGCAGCGTCAGCACATAACACACACACACACTGCCGACTTCACTCGTGTCTCGGACGGTAAAGTGCGACACAACTTAGATGTAACATAGATTTGAAAATTTGCATTCATTCATTCATTTCAATTTTACGAATGTACATATTTGGTTATATGACTTTACAAGTTATTGCGTTTATGTAAAGATCATTTTCGCCTAAAGCAGTAATAAAGATTGGTAATGTTGAAGGCACATTCAGTTCGGATCGTGATCGGTTTTGCCGAATTTTGCCGATGATCCTGCGCTTACACACACATTCACAGCGTGTTTGTACACTTAGTAAACTTAAGTAAAGCGCGTGTCACTTCGCGAGATAAAAATACTGTATTATCGCGGGCAAAACCTGGATGAGGAACGTGGGGATTGGCACAATAAAAGAGAAGCTTCTCAGCAGTGGGTGAAGTCGAGCTGTGGATGATAATGAGGAATGTATTTTTGTGGCTTATGCGCAACCATTGAGAAAAAAAAAATCTGGAGGTATAGAACATTTTGTTGTGTGACTCCATCCAATGTATTTAATATTGTACAATTTCATCCAATTTAATTTAATGTAATGATGTCCTAATTTATTTGTTATTTTTATAGTTTCAATTTACAATTGTTATAATATTCCAATTTAACTAATTTATTTGTATTTCTATAGTTTCAATTTATAACTGTTTTACTATTCCAATTTAACTGATGTTTTTTTTTAATTCTTGAATTATACTGTATTTTAATTTAACTACTTGTCATTTTAAATTCAATGTAAACTTTGTAAATTTTAATTTTGTTATTTCCGTTTTAATTTTTATTATTGATTATACAAGTGCTGTACACACCTATAAGTGACAAATTCACCACAAAGCTGTTGATGTAGAATATATTGAATGTAATGATTTAGTGAATAAGTCGTTGGTGTGTCAATAAATAAATAAATAAATTTTGTTCCTATGCTCACATTTTTAGTCAGATTGATTGATTGATTGATACATCTGTCAAATATGACATTGAAGTGTTGACTGACAGGCGACATGCCTGATGAGGCCTCGCCTCATCCGAGCCTCATCCTATCATCATCATAAATCAAATATTGACTAACAGTAATGACAGTATCTACCGAGTGTCAATTTTGACATGTTTACAATTATTTTTTTTTGGGTTTGTTTACTTCTTAGTTAATATACATCTAGATCGAGCTACCGCGTGGCCGGTCATGAGACAGCAATATAATACTTTCTCTAGATTATGTGGTATGAGAAATGAAGTTTAACGTAAGAAATCTTCCATATTTTGGACTGAAACCCATGTCAATACATACGCACAATGCAAAAACTGTCCAAAACAGTTAAATTAATCGACGAAAGATACATTTTGTAACAGTGAAAGCACTCTGTTTGGCTAACATTCAAAAGTTCGCCAAGCAAAAATACGGCACGCCATAAGGGACAGAAGATACGATGCTTTGTCTCGATTTTCTTATTAATGTCGTATATGTGTCTCACTTCCACACTTCACACTGTAATCATGGCAACGTCTAGAGGTTAAATAAATGTCTTTGTCTTAAATCAAATATTGACTGACAGTAATGACAGTACTTACTGTGTGTTAATTTTGACATGTCTACTATTTTTAGGGTTCCGTACCAAACTGGTAAAAAAGGAACCCTTATGGTGTGACTCAGTCTGTCTGTCTGTCTGTCTGTCTGTCTGTCTGTCACAGCTGGATATCTCAAGAACTACTAGTGCTATCAACTTGAAATTTGGAACAGTTTATACAACGTTTACCCAACTATTTTTCAAATAAGAAAGAAATAAAAATATTTATATTTTTTTTGCAACAGGGACTGAAAGGGGGTCTTAAAAATTTAAAGTGGGGCTACTAGGACATGTGGGGTATCATATGAAAGAACGCTGTTTGCACATTCTCAAACATTTTTTTTCTTTTTTTTAGGCCGCATAGTTTTCGACTTTTGATGAAAAATGTAAAAAAAAAAAAATCGTTCTTCCCCTTATCTCCGAAGTTTGCAAAGCGAAAAATCTGAAATTATTCTATGTGATAGAAGTTTATGTAAAGATTACAGGAAAAATAAAACGATGTCTCTAAATATCACACTTTTTCAGAAATCTGAACGGAACCCTCGGTGCGCGAGTCCGACTCGCTCTTGACCGGTTTTTTTTAGGGTGTGTTCACTTGTTCCTATATAATTAGAAAGGTTTGTTCGTTTTAGAAGTAAATTCACACTAAAATAAAAAACTATTTTTCTCAAAATTGGGGACCTTTAAAAATGTATGATATACTCGTACATACTTACAACCACCAGTTTTTGGGATGTTTATCCAAATATATTTAACTTATCCAGTTAGAAATATTGAATAATAAAGAACCATTTTCGGACATGACTTTCACTCAATAATAGACAAGATTAACGCTTGGAAGTAATAGCAACAATGGCATACCTGATGACATCGGCGTCTCTGTCCTGGTAGGTGCAGTGTCCCGCAGTGAGGACGTAGCGGTCGCTGATTAGAGACCCCCCACACTTCCAGGAGTAGCCGCCGTCCTGGAGGTATAATCACATACAGGGTGTAAGGGACAGCCCTCCGCAAACTAACAGGGTGCATTCAGCTCCTCATTTTGAATCATATTCCACCGGAAATTTTAATTTTTTCAAAAAAAAATTCAGTTATATTTTCATTATTTCAACGTAAAATTGCATTGTGTGTTCGCAGCACTCCATTTATGTAAAAAAAACTGTAAAAAAAAACCAGCAATGGATGTTGTAATATTCTAACCAACGACGCGTGTAATCAGCTGTTCACTTTCAGCTACAGAGTTCATCGAACTCACCACATACCTATTACCTACCCCTCCCAACCAGTAATAGACGCTCCGATTTGTGCGCAAAAACACAAACAAATCAGGTTTATTGGATTCCCTTAACGTTCCTGAAAAAATTTCATGTACCGGTCATCTTAGTATGACATACTGAATTCAACCTATCAGTTTGCGGAGGGCTGTCCCTTACACCCTGTATACTTAAAAACTAAATAAAAAGGGGCTTGAACTTGAAACTGCTGTGATGACGGCTGATAGAGAGATGTAGAATATGAATGAAGAAGTTATGCTGCGCCAACCACTAATAAATTGGGAATGAGTACTCTTGCGCAGTCTGTGTTTCTGTGCAGTGGCGGATTTGCCCTAAGGCCTGGTAGGCCCGGGCTTAGTACGGCCAGATATTAGGGGTGGCCAATCTGACAAAAAATTCACTGATGATAACAAGAAATAACTAAAGGTACCTAAATAGGTATTTTCCGCCGCACTGCGCCGCATCGTATAGAGTCTGGCCACGCTAACTCTTGGAAATCTGTATAAGACATCACCGTCTGTACAGCGGAAAAAAGTAATAAAAACATTCTTAGATAAATTATGCAAAAATCAAAAGGCAAAATACCAAAATCATTAGATCTACATCTACAACCAAATGTAAAACTTTTTGGGGTTGCCCATTTATTGCATGGCAGAGTTAGCGTGGCCAGACTCTAAAAATAATCTTCCTAAATCACTTTCGTACATCTAAATAGACAGGGTTACTGGTTATTGACCAATATCCTCCTACCTACAGTGATCCCTTCACTGTAGGTAGTCATCATTATGAACAACTTTTACTAGTCCAGGTTTAGTGATTGCGATATTGGCGCGTAACATATCTTCCTCTAATATATGAATGAGGAGGAGTATTAAAACTTACCCTAGCTTTCTTCCAGCCCACTAACGCCATGTGTGGGAAGTCTCGTATGGAAGCAACTGTTCCTCCGATGATCAGAGGCACGTTGATAGGAACACAGTCAGACACTTTGATTTCTACCGGATCTGGTGACGGTACCAGGGGTAAGGCCACCACTTTTTTCACCGTCAACGATTTGTAGTACTCGCACACTGGAATTTTTTAGAAGACATACAATGATTTATTTTATTTTAGGGTTAATAAATAAAAACCGGTCAAGAGCGAGTCGGACTCGCGCACCGAGGGTTCCGTCCCGATTTCTGAAAAAGTGTGCTATTTAGAGACATCGTATTATTTTTCCTGTAATCTTTACATAAACTTCTATCACATAGAATAATTTCAGATTTTTCTCTTTACAAACTTCGGAGATAAGAAAAAAATGTTTGAGAATGTGCAAACAGCGCTCTTTCATATGATACCCCACATGCCCTAGTAGCTCCACTTTTATTTTTTAAGACCCCCTTTCAGTCCCTGTTGCAAAAAAAATATAAATATTGTAATTTCTTTCTTATTTGCAAAATAGTTGGGTAAACGTCATCTAAACTTATTTTAAATTTCAATTTGATAGCATTAGTAGTTCTTGAGATATCCAGCTGTGACAGACAGACAGACTGAGTGACACCATAAAGGTTCCTTTTTTACCATTTTGGTACGGAACCCTAAAAAGGGAAATTATAAGTGCAGCAACAAAAGTTTTCTACCTAACGTCTTTTAAAAAAATCAAATTCCAGCCTCAAAATTACCCACCCTTTAAAACCTTTTTATTCAACAACTAAATTAATAAATCACATTCTTTTTTCACACGCTCGCAAAAATTATTGTCATCAAAACCAAACATCTGCAACTCTGTTTGTTTGTATTTGGAAATGTCGCAATTTTATGACAAAATCAGGTTTTTCATCAAAAACCTAGGCTTTTGATCAAGAACCGGATGAAGACGGTCGACGTCAAGGGGCACCCCGAAGGTTGGTTAGGTTAGGTTCCTTTAAACCCTGAAGACTGAAATAGGAGCATAGGAGGAAAATATAGGACTTTATGAAATTAGAGTATGTTGAAATTATTTTTTAAATCATACACTTATTATAGAAGCTGTCAATGCGTAGAGTAGACATATCACAAATGTTGCTTAAGAATTATCACCATGGTGCGTCATATTAACAGCAACATGTTTTATAATCTATGGCCACTTCAATCAATCTGCCTAGCCTTTTCCCAACTATGTTGGGGTCGGCTTCCAGTCTAACCGGATGCAGCTGAATACCAGTATTTTACATGGAGCGACTGCCTATCTGACCTCCACAACCCAGTTACTGGGTAATACGATACCCCTTGGTAAGACTGGTTGTCAGACTTTCGGGCTTCTGACGACCCGTAACGACTGTCAAAGATCCACTAATAACAGCCGGGACCAACGGCTTAACGTGCTTTCGAGGCACGGAGGAATCTCGATATGTAAAGATGGTCACCCATCCACTGACCAACCCCGGCAAGCGTAGCTTAACCTGACAGATCGACCAGTGCGGCCGTTATTACTTAGCCACGAGCTCCTCCAATCTATGGCCACTTGAAAAGCATTTATTAGACGCTAAAAGTTTGTCGCTGACCTATTAATTCATTAGACACTAAATATATTTGAAGACGAGAATGACATTTTAAAGAAGCTGCATTAATTAGCACCCATAAAAAGGGCGCTTTTAAATATCTAAACCATACTAAAAACAAAAAAAAATAATAATATAGTTCTTGGATTGTGATCTTCTCTGGAAACTGAGAATACTTACATTTGTTTAGGAAACTGAGAATACTTACATTAACTGGTATTTATATTGAGGAAGTATGTAAATTTACCAAATCTCACCCTGAGATGTTTGAAAAACTGGGAGATAAATATAATTTCAATACTAGATACCCAAATAGATTAATTAATCCCAGAATGAAAACGGAACTATATAGGCGAAGTTGCTATCCTATGTGTATTCAGATCTACAACAAAATTCCTAACCAAATTAAAGAACTTCCAATGGTCCCCTTCAGAAGGGCTTTACGCAGGTGGTTAATTGAAAATTCCTTCTATACAATAAAAGAATTCCTTGAGTTTAAATTTAAATAATCTGATTGTTTATTTACCAATTTGCACGTCATTATGTTATGATTAAATATGTTAAGCTACTATATTACTATTGTAAGAACTTTTGTAACCATATTTATCTGCAAATAAATCTTTGACTTTGACTTTGACTTTGACTCTCTCTGAAGAAGAAGAGGTTTGTGCCCTGTAATTGATACAACAGGCAGATGTCATAAAACTGTACAAAAAAAATACAAAATCATACTCACTCCTCTCCGCCTTCTCTGCGTATCTTCTCTTCTGTCTTTCATTCATATCATCTTCATCAGGTCCAATCAAAATCTCTGGTTCCTGATCAGTGAACGTCACTGAACTTGGATCTGAAGGTCTATTAAAGTCCCCAAAGTTATTACTGTTGGATGCTGGTCTGTTAGTGATCGGTGGAAGACCAACGTCCACTGGGGATGGTAGTACCCCTGGTCGGTTGGTTATGGGAGTTTCTGGGTAGTTGAAACCACCGAAGTTGTTTCCTTGGTTGAAATTGTTGGTGGTACCCCAATTACTGTTAGAATCTCCTCTGTTATTATTATTTGTATTAAAGTTGGAATTTCCTCTGTTATTATTATTTGTATTAAAGTTGGAATTTTCTCTATTATTGAAACCGACTCCTGTATTACCAAAGTTATTAAAACCTTGATTATTGTCAGTATTTAAAAAACCATTATTGTTTCTGTTGTTTTCTGGTTGACTTGGAGAGTTGATATCATAATCAGTGTTTAGTGTTCTTCTATTGCTGTTATTAATATTGCTGTTGCCCGTATTTCGATGATTCTGGGGCCTGTTGGCAGGAAAATTGTTGTTGTTATCAAGACTGGCTCCATTGCTTATTATATTAGCCGGTTTTGGTTGGTTGTTAACAGCAAATGTTTCTTTGTGATTGACGTTCTCAAACACATTCTCAGTAACAGGTCTAGCATCATTAAAGTTGTTGCTATATTCATTATTATTGTTGAAATTCCTAGAATTATTATTTTGACTAGAATAATAATTAGATTTTGTTGTTTTCCGACTCGGTTTCTCTGTTGTAGCGAATACGTAATCGTATTGGTTCATCGGAGGACGTTTTTTTGTTCGTCTTTCGTCATTCTGATTTCTGTTTTCGATTGTTTTCTTCTTGCTTTCTTGTCTGTTCGTCTGTTTGTGTGTTGTGGCGCCATTGTATAGGTATGTGTTGTCATTGCCTTGGTACGGCTGAAGTAGCTGTTGCAGTCCTTGAAGGATGTCTGGAAAAAAAGAGATGATCATTTAGAAATAATAAGTAGTGTAGGGTTGCTGGTTGTGAAAATAAATCCCTGAAGATTTATTGACAACTTAACACTTTCAGCTGAGCATCTGGGTATTGAAATGTTTGTTGCGCGGCACACTATTTTCTCATACAAAATATATGACGATTAGTGACGTTCTGGTTTTTCATACAAGCAAAGATAATATGAAATGTGACACAACCGTTACTACACGTCGACGTTGCGAATGTACGCGTAATTATAATGTATGTGTGTGAGTAGCCTTAAAAAGTGTACAACAAAACTAACGTGGAGTGGCGCTAGCAGTCCGAAAATTTAAAGTAATACGGCGCGATGACGTATGAAGGAATTGGTATAGGCCGCAGCCGTTTATACACGTTCTTAAAAGAAAGACATATTTTTTGCTGACGTGATTAAACGTTGTCAAATAGCGTTTATCTTTTACGTATTATAACGTCGCTCCGCTCAAAGTGTTAACTTATATGTACGTTACAAGTTACAATAATGTATTTATCATCGGCAACCACAAGTGGAGGGATGAAAGGGACTGCATAGCTATCGCCCTTCAGACTTCCCGAGCTGACTACGCAGTTCCTGAAGACTGGTAGGCTATCGAAGTAGGAACGAGACTTACTTAGGATCAGAGAAGGCTGCGGGGCTACCAAACTCTAACGATTTGTTAGTTTTTAGGGTTCCGTACCAAAAGGGTAAAAAGAAACCCTTATGGTGCGACTCAGTCTGTCTGTCTATCTGTCACAGCTGGATATCGTCACTGCTGGATATCGTCACAGCTGGATATCTATATCGAGATCTACTAATGCTATCGTTTGACGTTTGCCCAACTATTTTGCAAATAAGAAAGAAATAAAAGTTTTTTTTTTTTGCAACAGGGACTGGTCTTAAAATTTTGAAGTGAGGCTACTAGGGCATGTGGGGTATTATATGAAAGAGTGCTGTTTAAAAAATATTTTCCTTTTTTTAAGCTGCATAGTTTTCGACTTTTGATGAAAAATGTAAAAAAAAATACCACCCCGCCCCCTTATCTCCGAAGTTTGCATAGAGAAAAATCAGAAATTATTCTATGTGATAGAAGTACCTTTTGTAAAGACTAGCTTTTGCCCGCGGCTTCGCCCGCGTGGATGTCGGAAAATATCCCACGGGAACATGCTACCGAGAATTCCTTCCTTATTCCTTGTCTACATTATAAAGGGAACCTCTGTGCAAAATTTCATCTTTCTAGGTCCTTGGGTTTGGGCTGGGCGTTGATGAGTTAGTCAATCAGTCAGGACTTCTCTTTTTATTTATATAGATTACAGAAAAAATAAAACGATGTCTCTAAATAGCACACTTTTTCAGAAATCGGAACAGAACCCTTGGTGCGCGAGTCCGACTCGCTCTTGACCGGTTTTTTTAGTATGGCATCTCGTACTTGTCGGAAAAAGTTTAGTAAAAAAAACGTTAGTTAGTAAAAAATACGTTTTAGTAAAAAAAAATGTGACTTTGACCTTCAATATCTCCAGAACCAGTGGATTCACAGGTAAGGTCTAGAGAGAAAAGAAACGATCCAAATAATGGGTAGAGTTTTTTTTTTATTTGGACACTTGCTTATATGTTTATTGACTTAATATAAATAAATAAATAAAATCTTTATTTTCAAAACTTTGAGTACAGGTTAACTTAAATACTACATCACGAGTGAGAGTTAGGAACGTCATAATGGATAGCGAAGCAAAACCCAGTTCCGTGCTAGGAATTAACCTGTGTTACGGACACTAGGGCCGCTCCATCATCTCACTAAAACATTACCTCAAACGTCCGCAGTAAGCAAATTCTTGTATTACTGGATTCCCAATTTAGGCATGCCTGTATATAGGGAATCCAAATAAAATTTGGTAAGTACTAAACTACACTACAGAAGACTAACTGACTATTTGATATTTGAAATTAATTTATATAATAATAATTATACAAATTAATACTATTTAATTAAGTAAACACTCTCACCGCCATACGGTCCGCCGGCACGGCGTATCTTTTCGAGTAAGGTACGCCACCTATGTATGTTGCACTGAGCGAGATCAGCAGCCGTACGGGCCGCCGGCGTACCGCATCTTTCGCGCCAAAAACTAACTAAATTTCCGTTATTACTTAAAATAATAGCCGAGTCTGGCACGCCACACGTAATAATCAATCAATAACCAGCCGGTCGCCTGCACGGCTTGTAACAGTCGCATTTTCGAGAGCTTTTTGAGGAATTTCAATGCTTTCTTGTGTATTTCGTTACTTGTGCGCAGTTTTTATCATTCTGTCGGACTCCCAGACAGACTCGACACGGATGACCCAGACTACCAGCCGTCTACAGACGAAGAATCGGAGAGCATGAGCAAGTAATCTCATGAAAGTTCGTCTGAAGAAAGCGTAGAATTACCTACAAACAGACGATTTAAAATTACTTTTTCATTTCTGTAGTTAACGCCTTAGTAATCCTGTAAATTTGAAGATAGAGCAGAATTTTTTTTTTTAGATTGTAGGAAAAAAAATTAACTTTGCATCTAGCAGCTTCATTTTTCTGTAGCAGCAGGCCACGCACTACAAATTGAATATGAAGTTGCGAGGTCTTGGCAGACCGCATGGCTTGCTAGTAAAAACAAACAGTGAGTCCGCCAGCGGCCCTTACGGCCTGCTCCACACTTTAGTTATAAGCATAGCCTGTAACTGTGTGTGCATTGTGCATTAAATGAATAAATAAATAATTATTCCGTTTAATAATCCAGAATATGTGGTTTTCGGCTTCGGCAAGTGTCTTTTTACACCCGGTATTGCATTATTTTGTCTTCCAAACAAAAATAATTATAAACAAAATTCCAAAAAACATACCAATGTTTTATAAAAAAACTAGATTATCACCTTTAACATTACGATGTCAAAAGAATCATTAAAAAGGATTTACAAAGAGCTTGTTCTTGAGAACTCGTATTTCGTGTTCTCTTAGACTGGTATCATCACAAAAAAGCGAAATCATAATTAAATATTTAGCTACAGACCTACACTTAAGTATTGCATGCTTAGAGCATTTCCTAAGATTGCATGATATTTAAAATACTAATTAAGTATTTTGATTTGAAATGAAGAAATATGCTAGCATATTCGCAAATGGGTGTCGCAAAAGGCTCCCAGCCGAAATCGCGCGATTTCTCCGCGTTCACTAAAACTATGATATCTCATAAATTACGCATCATAGCCATAGACGTATAAAAAAGGCGGACAGATTCTCGCTAACAAAAAACTGTGTAGGTATATCGGAGTCAGCCAGCTCGCTGTACAGTCAGCGTAATAAATATCAAGTCGAACAGACTGTTCAAAATGATCTCAAATACTAAGAAAATTAAACTTTATCTCAATTGCATAAAGTTCTTGTCAGAATGACAGTTGTCGTTTACTGTCTTCATTCTGAAACATTCCTTGTGTCATTGAGTTAGTATTTAATTTTCATAGTTGTTTAGATCATTGCATTCGTAATATGGTAACGTATTCGTAATATGGTAAGGTGTAACATAAATAACGCACAATCTCTTGAGAGGTCATTGTACTCATCATTATGAACAACTTTTACTGTGGGAGCAAACCTGAAATCGCGAAAAAAAAAATCAGCTGATCAGTACGTTTATTTACATCGGACTCGTCAAAATGTAGGGAGCAGCTGATTTTTTTTCGCGATTTCAGGTTTGGTCCCATAGTAAAAGTTGTTTATAATGATGAATATAATGACCCCTTAAGAGGTTGTGCGTTATTTATGTTACACCTTGTATATAAGGTAAAAATATAGCAATGTCTTGTGAAATGTATGCGTGAGCTGGCTGACTCCGATAGACACAGTTTTTTGTTAGCGAGAATCTGTCCGCCTTTTTTATACGTCTATGATCATAGCTATGTCATTGAAATTGTTAATGAAAAAAGCTATCTAATTATACAGGGTTATTGGTAAAACACCAGCAACCTCTTGAGGGGTCATTGTACTCATCATTATGAACAACTTTTACTATGAAAAAAAATCAGCTGCTCCCTACATTTTGACGAGTTTGATGAGTTTGTATGTACTGAACAGCAGATTTTTTTTCGCGATTTCAGGTTTGCTCCCACAGTAAAAGTTGTTCATAATGATGAGTACAATGACCCCTTAAGAGGTTGCTGGTGTTTTACCAATAACCCTGTATAGGGTTTAGTACAGTTTTACCTTGCAATATATTTCTGTCATTGTTGGAGCGACTTTTTCCGAGTTTTTTCTACAAAAGTCGTCGTCAACTTAGATAGGAAGAAGAAGAAGAATAATTACCGAAGTATTGTGTCTGTCCCCTGGTAACTGTTATCACGGTGAGCACCAGAAGTGTAGTAAGAGCACAGCTGGCCCCCATCCTCGCATTATTGTCTGGAACAACCAAACAAATATGTGAAATACAGTACGCAACATGCCGCCGCTATAGCGACCTTAATTAAAGACACAGGTAGGGCTAGTGGTCAGTCAATCTGCCTAGCCTTTTCCCAGCTATGTTGGGGTCGGCTTCCAGTTTAACTGAATGCAACTGAATACCAGTATTTTATATGGAGCGACTACCTATCTGACCTCCACAACCCAGTAACTGGGTAATACGATACCCCTTGGTAAGACTGGTTGTCAGACTTTGGCATATATTCTTAACTCCGTAAACGGCTAATAATCATTTCGATGAGTGGATAGCTGTCAATGTGTATCTTAGATGCTTTTCTTTCGATAACACAACGAGCAGGAGTCTAATTCATGACCTCCTCGACTCGACGTCCCACAGAGTAGGTACAGTCCCTCACCGTTGTCCATTGTTTCGTGACTTCAGACGAATGAAAACATTTCCCACGCTTTAACTCATAATATCTGTTGAAGACTTCAGAGAGCTCACGAAAGGAAAGATAAATAGTCTGGGTCGCTGTCGCCGGATACGGTGAAGAGGACTATATATATGGGTTCATATCCAATATAACAACGCTTTCCGGATGTTGTTGGGGCTGCCGCGGTTCTGTAGCGCATCAGGCATGTTTGCTGAATCGGCTACCGATAGTTTTTCAGCAATTATGCGAAAAAGAACGGCATCATTGTTGCGCAGGATTCGGGGGAGTGCCAATGGCATCCTGAAGGTATTTGGGGATAGGCCAGACGGCTTTTTCCTGGAGTATTGGACCCGTATGCATAGCTGCGGGTCTGATGCTGCAGGAAGATATATGAATTAGAAGAAATAATTGATTAATTATAAGTACTAACATAGTTTCGTAAGTTGTAATACTAACAAAGATCCCAATTAACGTCTGAAATAAATGATGATTATTATTATTATTATATATATAATAATGCCATAAAAATATTGATTGAAAAACAAAAAACACAAAGTTTTGACTTGATATTATTTATTTATTTATTTTTCATTTGTTTTAATTAATTAATAATTATAGGCTATAGATAGCGAAAGAAAGTTCGTTCCAACCGTATCCCAAGACTCCTCCCTACTTTTAGGGTTCCGTACCTACCTCAAAAGGAAATACGTTTGTCTGAACGCGTGGAGGTGTCAAGTTGAAATTAATATCAAATACCTAGGTCGGTCCCAGGGAGCTCTAGAAAATCAAGTCTCTAAGTTAACATAATAAAAAAAATACAGCCACTTATGCGACATTTTTTGATACTCACAAATAAATCAAAGCCTATATCCCGTTGACCTACAATCATGAAATTTGGCAAGAAGCAAGGTCTCACAGCACAAGTAAAGGAAAAAGTCCGAAAATTTTTAATTTGTAGTTTTATCACATATTTTTAGGGTTCCGTACCAAAATGGTAAAAAAGGAACCCTTATGGTGTGACTCAGTCTGTCTGTCTGTCTGTCTGTCACAGCTGGATATCTCAAGAACTGCTAATGCTATCAACTTGAAATTTGGAACAGTTTTAGATGACGTTTACCCAACTATTTTGCAAATAAGAAAGAAATAAAAATATATGTATTTTTTTGCAACAGGGACTGAAAGGGGGTCTTAAAAAATCAAAAAGTCATCATCAAAGTGGTGCTACTAGGGTATGTGGGGTATCATATGAAAGAGCGCTGTTTGCACATTATCTAACATTTTTTTAAATTTTTTTTAAGCCGCACAGTGTTCGACTTTTGATCAAAAATGTAAAAAAAAATACCGTCCCCCCCCCCCCCCCTTATCTCCGAAGTTTGCAAAGAGAAAAATCTGAAATTATTCTATGTGATAGAAGTTTATGTAAAGATTACAAGAAAAATAAAACGATGTCTCTAAATAGCACACTTTTTCAGAAATCGGAACGGAACCCTCGGCGCGTGAGTCCGACTCGCTTTTTGAGCGGTTTTTTTTTTGCGATTATAACTTACATTTGCAGTTGGAGAATTGACCGTGACATATATCGATGTATGAAATAACATGTTTTTCAACTACAATGTTAAGTTTGTTTTTGGAACAAATTCATCCCAACTACGGAACCTTTCATTCTGCGTATTCCAACACGCACTTGACCGGTTTTTTAAAATATTATTAATACATTTTCTATTATTTATTTATTTATTTATTTATTTATTTATTTATTTCAATTGATCTTACGAGCTAACAGACATACCATCCAAAACGCTCACATGATTAATTTCCTTACAATTCAATTGCGGCTACACACACTCGTCTCCTTATTATACAATAGATTTTATAAAATAGCAATAATGCCCATGTCTATAAATAATAATAAAAATTAGATTACAACGACGAATTAATACAGCAGCAGAATATAATGTCAGTTTAGTGTCAATTAATATAATGTAAGTTTAGTGTCAATTAATTCTTTAATTCTATGACGATTTCACAAATGTTTAACAACGACGCCAATGTCATTAATAAAGTACCAAAAACATCTTGTAAGTATCACTCTATTATCATTAAGTACATAATATGTACTATAATTCCATGACTACCATTAATTAAAACGTTATGTGCGATCATTACGAGGCCCTTACTTGACCATAGACAATTAAAAATCGAAGTAAACAATTTTTTTTTTAAATATTACTATGAATAAATATGTTCGGGCTTCAATCACGTTTATGGAGTTTTTGCGGCTTAACAAAACATCAATATTTGTTTAATAGATACGTAAGGTGAAAACCACATCACAGATTAATACAGATGGGACACTCCGCAAAATCATTTAAATAAAAAGCGACTCTTGCTATGACACAATAAAGCGCAATTCAGTTCGCAGAACGCTAATTACCTACACATTGCCTCTCTATCGCGTAACTCTTATACCTTCGGCGCGCGGCATTTCTACTGAATTAGCCCCGTGGACGGGGCCCGCCGTGTACTTGTAGCTTCATACCTAAACTGCGGAGTGTCCCATCTGTATTAATCTGTCACCACATCGCAATCCGTTGCGTAGTTTAGAAGAGCAACACCGTCACACAGACAGACACGAAAAGTGACTCATCAATAATTTTGTGTTTATAAAAACAAAAACCGACTTCCAAAAAAAACACTACAAAGTGAAAAATAACTTTAATTTCGGAAGTCGGTGTCTTTGGATCTGTATTTTAGTTTTTTGCCACCGACTTCCGAAATTAAAGTTATTTTTCACTTTGTAGTGTTTTTTTTTTGGAAGTCGGTTTTTGTTTTTGTAAAAAAGTTTTTATTTTTCACTTTTTAGTGGTTCAGTTTGTAATTTATCTAAGTTACAATAACCCAATGTCAACTGCTCATCACGTTTTACAAAATGTTGCTTTTCCCGATGCAGGGACGTTAATTGTTGAGGAGTTCTCCTAGTAAGAACCAGGAGAAATGGAGCTCATGGTGAAGTCACCATTACCATTATTTTGACGAGCATAAACCATATTAAAGTAATCGAATCGCAACCTGTTATATACTTAGATTTAATTGAGTATTTCCGATGGCCCTCTGTGGTCTTCATCATCAGTTCCAGTTCACCGAATGGTACTTTCCGAGAGTAAATGCACGAATTACTATAAAAAATACCGAAATCGATATAGGTGTGCCCATAAAATTTGAGGGTTTCCCTCGATTTCCATGAGATCCCATCATCAGATCCTGACTTAATGATCATGGGACCAATTGGGAAGTATACCCTTTCGAACAAAAAAAGAAAAATTCAAATCGGTCTAGCCATTTTCGAGTAATCGGGGAACATACATAAAAAAAAAAAAAAAAAAAAAAAAAAAAAAAAAGTTTCCGACGATTTGAGAACCTCCTCCTTTTGGAAGTCGGTTAAAAATTCCTATAAAACCAAATGTACACGTAAGTATAAGGTTGAATCATTTGATTTTCCTTACGTGTTAATTGACTATATTGTCTACTGTTGTACCTACTGATGTATGATTAAGTGTTTGAAATTATTTCGATAGAAAAAAAAATCCAAAGTATCACCGTCTATTTTTCATTTTATACGATTATACGTAAACAGTTCCTTATTGTGCAGTAAAATTTGCTTTAAATCGAAGGCATTTAAATATTGTAGAACTTACTAAGCTAAAAAATTTTTTAAGTACTTATACTTAGCATTTTTGTCTTACAAATAAAGCGTTAAACGAAGCGCGTTTAAATTCCGGTGCGCGTGAGTCTTCTATCTCGAGTCGCACATCAAACTATACTCCATTTACTATAGCATTAGAAAAATAACGGTTATCACCCTTTCGTTATTTCTATTTACAAGTACAGGGTGGCCCATAAGTCCTTTAGAATGTAAATTCAGAGCGATATGTAGCGATGATCGAGGAGTTTTTTACACCAGCGTTGCAGAATTTTCCAGGCTACAATACGCGGACCTGGTTTCAACAGGATGGAGCGACGGCCCATAACTCTAACACCGCTATGCCCGTCGTTCGTCAACTTTCCCCAACAAAGTGATCTCTCGAAGAGGAGACATTTCCTGGCCACCACATAGTCCGGATCTAACCCCGATGGACTTTTTCTTATGGGGTTATCTGAAATCTAAAGTGTATGACACAAACCCGCGGTCAATTGAAGCCCTAAAAGAAAATAATCAAAGAGAAATGGCTAACATCACAGAACTGACTTGCCGCGCAGTCGTCGATAGTTTTAGACGTCGCTTACAGGAGTGCCGTGACCGTAACGGTTTACATTATTTGGATGATGTCATTTTCAAAAAATAATTCCCATTTTATAAAGGTTAATACGAAATAAAAAGGTATTTCTTATTGATCCGGCTGCTGCCGCTGTGTTATTTATATTATGGGTCTTCGAAATAATGGATGTATTTATATGATTAGTTTTATAATTCTGTTCTGATGATTTACAATATATGTGAAATCACTGAATAAAATAGGATGAGCGACGTCTGAAGGTGGGACGACGACTGACGTGGGCGCGCTGCGCCCTGCGGCACGGCCACGCGCAGGCACGGCATTAGTATGTCCATGGCGGCGGGCCGTAACACTTATTGTTATTAGTTTTTTTTTAAATTAATTATTTACATGTCTAAGGACTTATGCAATGGGCCACCCTGTATAATTTCTCTTTTATTTTACGATAATTATAAAGCAATGTAGTGAATTTATAATTTACATTAAAAAAATAATTCTAAAGTGAGTAATTTCAACAATATTACACAATAACTCTCGTTATTTTGTGGTTATTTTGCTAATGCTATAATTATCGCAGTATAGACAGCCATAAGGCCATTTCACTTAGGTA